>JAOTON010001625.1:865000-1551475 GCA_034440635.1 Lepas anatifera | reverse complement strand
TCGGCTACTGGCCCAGTTCCAACCAAAAGAGTCGCCGGCGCGAGGTTATTCTAACCAGACTCGGAAATGGACACACAAAATTAAATGCCTATTGGAACGCGGGTACCTGTGGTACCTGCGACGCAATGGAGAATCCCTATCACATTCTCATCGATTGTCCCCAGCACAGTACCCATCGGCAACCCATGCTAGATTACCGCCGAACCCAAAACATCCCTGTAGACCTAAAAACTCTGCTCGGTAACGACCATCCTGAGCTACTCGAAAAACTCTTTACATTTCTAAAGGACTCTGGGCTAGAGAAGTTTCTATAAATCACCCCTCCCAGTATATATGATGGAGGGTGCATGGTGCACCCCCAAAGTAGGACTTGCCTATTTTCCAATTAACCATTCATGTCATAGATGATCCACTGCAAAATTTAAGCAATAGTTGTTTAACCTTTAAATGGTTTATCGTAGGCTAAGGATAGGTTATGTTAGGCTAGCTTTGAAATCAGGTTAGGTTAAATAGGTTAGATTTCTTCGCCTCAGTGATACCTTTCACTGCGGGTCTATGCTAACCACACTCATACTCTTACTAACAATCTAACTGTCCTCTCACACTTCTTTTCCTCTGCGCGGCGGCTGCCCAGCCGGAGAGGGGAGCTGCAACCTCACCTCCGGGTTGCAGGGTAAATTCGCGGCACCCTGGCCAGGTGTTTAGCACAGTTTCTAAAATATGAAAATTATTGATTTAACGGAGGATTTAGAGTAACGTAGACAAGCGGACATCAGTAGCTGACACACAAAATTCTAAATTCTAAATTCCAAATTATAAATTTAAGGTCTTAAACCACCGAGATAACCTTCGCACTCTGCGGGTCTAGATTTATTAAAAAACCTCCCTTGGCATGGCTATGCCATTGCCACGACCGTCCATTCGCAAGCTAAAAACATCTTGCAACCCATTACTTGAAATAACTCCCATTGCTTTAACAGACTAACGTAGCTTGCCCAGCCCCCTCCAAAGTTTTCTACTACAATTCTACTACTGGGCGTACAAACTGATCACCGTCATTGACTTTGCATGTAAAATTGCCTATTTTTGGCGGGCTCTCAGCGGTACACCAACAGGGGCTCCCTCACAAAAATGGTATCATCAGAACAATCGTTCTGTCCAATATCCATTTCTGGGGTCCGATAAGCGGAGCCCATGGAAAATTTTGAGGAATGATGCAAAAACTGGAGCAATGTTTGCCGGTCTCCCACAAAGCTTGGGTTCGAATCCAGGTCGAAGCCAAAGTTTTTCGCCGAATGCGATCTGCAAGTTCGCCACAATTATTGCAGGCCCTCGCTTTTCTTCTGAAATGGAAGTGTTAGACGAGCACAGATAGGACAAGTAAGGATGTAAGGACGAGTCAGGATAATATTTATATGCCGACGAATGTTTTACAAGTTCCGCATACTAAGTTCCGCATATTCTGGTTATCGGAAAGCGGCCGCGCTCCTTTAATTTCACATACGTGGATCCAGGGGAAAAGGGAGGCATGTGGCACCCATCAACCCTCGGCGTCCCCTCAAATGGTCACGGCGCCCTCTTGAAAAGTCGATGGCGCCCCATGAAATGTCACTCTCCCCCACCCCCCCCAAGATGCGAAAATCGGCGCCCACCGATAGGATTTTGCGCCCACCTGATAGGTTTTGACGGTCAAAAGTGGCGCCCACCGGAAGGTATCCCCCCCGATTGGAAATCCTTGATCCGCCTATGGGATTTCATTTAAATATTAAAACAGAACAATAACAGCAATACTCAATAACTATGTCGAGTTCGAGAGGGAGGCCATATTACCGACTTTTCAAATAGTTTGCTCAGAGACTGCTCATGCCCCCCTCCCCCTGGGTGTCCAAGTTGTACAATCGAGAGGTTAGATTATAAAACAACCCATAGACAAAACCCCAAATAGCTAATTATATTGGCGTTTGTTAGCCAGGGGACCACGTCCTGTCTGGATTATCCCCAGAACTGAAATATGAGTTGGCGTGGGCAAAGCTGAATGTGTGCACATATTCTTACTTTCTATCCAAGACAATTGAATAAGACAAATTTGCCGAGTTTATCAAGAAGTTTTCATGACAGGAATGCTAATTTTGATCTCATATGATGGTTGTTTAATCATCAAAATTTATCAAATGAACTCCTCTATGAAATTTGCCACTCCCATTAACTAATTGCAGACAATACAATAGGAAATACCTTAAGGAAGGCAATACAAACATGAATGTTGCGCTACTTATTGCCAGAGAGAAAAAGATAAAGGTACAACCGAAAGTAGTCTACATTGATCCACTTTTTAACAAATTACCAACCGAAATTTAAACCAATGTTCATAAAAGAAAAACTGCAATGTTAACTTCAGAATATTAAACAAGCATTAAACTCAGCAGTCAAGGCCTCAGATAACAATATATGGAGGTGGATGCAAGGAGTTGGGGCTAGAAGACTTAAGTCTTCCCCAATATGTTGGAGCATCTATACAAATTACATAGATGGAGGTTGTTTCCATTGTGATCTGTGGTGTTTGAGAATGTAAATATGTGTCTATACCTACATGATTATTTACCTGAAATGTATTCTCCATACTAGAAGTTTTAAAAAGAGTCAGCAACACAAAAATGCAAGAAATAATTTTTTTAACTGCAATAAAGTGAAGAAAGAGAAAAAGTAAAACAAAGTGCCTAAAAGTACGAGAAAGAGAAAGTTAAGACTCAGGATGAATTGAGCTCGTCAAAGAATGGAACCAACAAACCACAAGCACCTCCAAAATTAACTTGATAATTGTAGGTAAGGTAAGGTAAATGACCTTACAAATTAGCAATCACAGCACCCAACATAATTTTTGTACCCTAGACAGCAATTACCTAAAATAAAATTGGAATGTGCCAGCAAAATGAAACTTAAATAAATATCAGAGCATCTTTTGACAAAATACCAAACTAATTGCAATATACCAAAATACCAAACTACTGCGCCTTGCCAGACTGGTCTGGTGAGCCTTGCCAGATCACTGCTTGTACTGATTGACCTTCTCCGCAGCCCTTAACTAAGCAACATACTGGCGACCAGCATTGAGGCTGTTCGGCCTCACCATGGTAAAGCTGAAAGCGATGTCTTCTTGAGGCTTGGATGGACAGCAGGAGACTTATCTTCCAGCACTGCCATGAAGTCATTCACCAGGCTTTAATTTCAATTTCACTTCAACAGTGAGGGTCTGAAATACCTTTTGAGCTTTGTTCTAAATTGTTCTAAATATCAGAATATTTTAAACCCTCATTTTTATATTGTTTTGTGGCAAGCTTAAATATAAATGGGCAGATATTGGCAATACCCTCCATTATTAGGTTATGCTACGACCCAACCACAGCCAGATACTGCCCGTAAAAAGGCGCCTGCATTAGCAGTCTGATTCCACTGACTATAAGAAATACTAGTGCAAAATGACCACAAGAAATTGGTTCCGTGTCTTTTCTTTTGTCCTACAAACAAGGAAAGACAAGAAATAACTCTTGCCTTCTCTTAAAGCACCTACAAACTAAAACAAACTCTTACCTTATTAACAAACAAAAAACAAATAAACACACTAGACAAACTGAAGTGACTTCGCCGCAGAAATACAGACATCTTCAATTACAGCCAACAGCACTACTAGCACATTTTGGTTGGTACTATTTATGGCATTGTTCCAATTGATTTCGTAGAAAATGGCTTTCAAAACAAATTGTTTACCTCCCAGAAACAGCCTGAAGATCCCCTACACCCTACGGTGGAAAAACAGGTCGTGGGGGAAATATTACCCACAATACATCTTGGTCCACCGCTATCAGGGGAAATATTACCCACAATGCATCTGGGTCTACTGCGATCAGGGGAAATATTACCCACAATGCCTCACAACTTTGGAGTACCCGTCCTTTACTACCCTGAGCTTGCCCTCACGCAAAATTCTAAAATTCTCCCACACACTCCTTTAGAGGCGGGCAAAGGTGCCATGCACAGAACGCCTAATAAAAAGCCATAAGCAAGCAAGTATATTGAGTACCGGGTTTTCCGACTTGCTTTACAACTTGGCTATCTCAGTTAAAATCACGTTATGAAGGTGTCACATTCCCTTTAAAGATACATTCAGAGTTTCGTAAGAGTTTACTCTATGCGTATACAACTAAAACGGTGTTTATGAGCCTCCGTGGACATATATTTACTACTCAAGTAGACGGCGTCGCCATGGGCTCCCCCTTAGGGTGCCTAGCTTGAGCCCCAGAGGCTGTGCGCCTTAACCCTACAACAACAACAACAAAGCCAATGCGTACATGTGCGAAGTTGAAAACAAGGTTCTAGACGCGATGGAACAGATACCAAGTGTTTACTGTCGTTATGTTGATGATATTTTCTGCCAAGCTGACAAAGAGAACTGGTCTTGAGGTTCACCATCGAGTATGGCATTAGTGACAAGCTTCCCCTCCTCGCTCCTGATATAGATGCATCAGATGGAATTGTCCGAACTAAGGTGTTCAGGAAGACCACTAACACTGGTCGCTGTATGCACGGATAGGAGCGAGTGTTTTCCTCGGTACCGCCAGGGAACCCTTCGGGCGGACAATCGCCGGGCAGTGAAATACTGCAACCAAGGGTGTGGATTCATATCTCTTTGGGGTGCCCCGGTATCCCCAATGATGAACTGGGCACCCTCAATGGTGATTTGGACACCCCCAACCAAAATGCGCTGCGAAGTCCTAATTAAATGTTTAAGAAATCGGAAATTTTCAACAAATACATGTTACAGTGTTATAAATGACATTGTGCGTCCGACCTACAACCTGATATTTTACCAAGCAAGGAAAATTCTCAGACATAATGGACAGTGGCGGATCTAGCCGGTAAGTTTGGGGGCAAGCTAAAGTCGATAAAAAACGTCCCGCAGTGAGAGTATGCCACAATTTAATTAGTCGGTTGGTTTTGGGGGTAGGCCCAAGAGCCGATAAGCAAAAAAACGTCGTGGGGTCAAACATGTGGCCCCAAGCTGTTTGTTTTGCTATACAAGGCCCGATGTTTAGACTTGAGTTGGCTGGCTCTGTTTGAAGTTGAGAGTTGAAGCACCAAAATCTTACTTATAAAGTTAATAGGAGCCGGGGCAAAAAGGAGGTCGACAGCTTTGGGGAAAGAGGGCAAAAACAAAGTTTTGCCCCGAGCTTTTCCGTTTGGAGAGGGAAATACATTGTTTGCCTCTCCTGGATCCGCCAATGATAATGAACAATTCGCAGTGAATGTGCACACCTGCAAGATAACTTATTGCATACTTCATACTTAAGCAGTGATGCAGTCCATAAGATACAGCAAAGTAACTCGTGTGGTTATCGATATTGATACGTTTCAGTATGTCTTAAACCTGATTATCCAAGTTCTTGTTCTTCCCATTCTTCCCGTCCCGGAACTCGAACAGCGTCCGCCGCGCCGCTAGCGGCCTGCTCCCGCGTCCCCACGGGCCGGCCACGTCGGAAGCCTATCAGTCGTCTTGAGTGAACGCGTGCCCCGTGGCTTCCCGGCGAGCTTGCCCCCGCCCCTCTCCCCGCCGCTGCGGACCCGTCGTCGCCGCGTTACTCGCTTCGCCGCCCGAGCTGATTTGCTTCGGAGCTCGCAACCTAGCACGGTATCGCGTCTCTCTCGCCGTCTCGCAGTCTCGTCGGTATCATATCTCTCTCGACGCTGCCTTTACCTTCTTCCCGTCACTCTCCCACTGAGGCTTCTGCTTTTTACCCGGCTTGTGGCTTTTAAATATTCCCAGGTGTATCGTGCGGTGCCTGCCGCCCGACTTCAAAGCGGAAGTTCTAATCTCCTGTCTTATCTTTTCAAACATACTTGTATGCATAAGCGTCGCCACCGGAAAAAAGTGGAGGGGGGGCAGACAAACTTCAAACTGACGCTGACAAAAAACTTTTCACGTCAGGACCAAATACTGTTCGAATTCGGGCTCCTCGTTGCCTTCTGCAGCAGCTGGTTATAAGAATGTCCGGTTGTCTCCCATTTTGACTGAGATCAGGAAATTTTTGGCCAAAAAGTGGGGGGAGGGGGGCAGGCCCCCCTGCCCCCCCCGTGGCGACGCTCCTGCTTGTATGTGTATGTACAAATACATGTCATGTTGAGGCTACAAGTAGACGTTATTCACAATTTTTTTTATAATGTTTGTCCCACGTGGAAACACCTCGGAGCGTATTCACACCGGGTGCTGGACCACAGACAGGTTTAATATCTGTAACATGATGACGTGTTTTGAGTCTTTTTAGATGATGATGAGGTGAGAGTGACTAAAGATGTGAGCATGATTTTTGTGTGTCCCACGTGGGAACACCAGGGTGAGGACTGACCCCGGGTGCGGAAACACTTTTTTATGATGATGAGGTGAGAGTGACTGAAGATGAGAGCATGATATTTTGTATGTCAGGCGTGGAAACACCACAGAGCCACCTGACCTTGGGTGCTGAACCACAGACATGTTTAATCTACGTACCAATAACGTGAATTGAGCCTTTTTAGATGATGAGGTGACAGGTACTTGATATGAAAGCATGATTACCCATGTATGAGCCCCTTTCCATAACCTCCTCAGGCCAGTAGGCGAGAAAAAACCTGTTGCGCACCGACCTGCAAAGGCAAAGAAAGGAAGCTCATGATTTACTGAATACTGAATAGCTGAATTACGTGCACATTTTTCACTACACAATTCGTTCACACATTGCAAAAAGTATTTGAAATCAACAAAAGGCGGAGCATCATGGGATCCTTGTTCCGTGGTGCCAGGTGTTTTCAAACATTTGTACAAATTTGTTAATATTTTTTATGCATTGACATATTGCTTACTGTCCAATATTGATAAGCAGCGCCTCTTCCATTGTGTTTCTGTCGCCTGATATCATGCCACGACGTGACAGTCCGAGGGCCTACTTTACTTTTTATTAAGATGCAATAGCGTTACCAAGAGTGTAAAATGAGAAGCTGGCTGCACGACTACTCATTGTACAAATAATCAAGTACAAATCAAAATCCAGGATGGCATCGCTCCCAATATAAAACACTGGTTCTTTTTTACTCCTATGCTGATCCCACCTGCACCTGAAAAACAACCCCATGAATCAACCGTGTGCCCTAAGAATTGTATTTGTGAGGAATACATATATGTAGATATTAACACTTAAACCAACACAGCAGGCAGATGAACGCGTTTCGACAAAAATTGTCTTCTTCGGCATCTATGGTAGGAGAGATAAGGAACCCGTCATCAAGACATGCAGCAGTTTCATCGTTGGATTTTTGTGCAAAATTATTAAGCGACAGAACTATAAAGGCACCGTTTTTGAGGATATTCCAATATCGCTTCTTGAATTATTCTATAATATATACAAGCAAGCTGCGAGACATTCTAGACTTATCACTGTTCTAAATAATGTTCTATTTTTATCTTATCATCATTATTGTTTTTGTTATTATTACATGAACTATTATTATTTCTCTCTCTTTGCTTAACCAACTCCTAATACAGCCGTAGATTTTGCCCATTTCATGAAGCCTGGCCTAAAGTTAAAAGTATCATGTTTAGCTATATGTGCTGCTTCTGCAGCTCTCCTATTATCTTTGTTTTTACAAACTGTTATAATTTTAGCTCTATCCCAGTTTGGTAGATGATTTGTTTTCATGGAATGTATGACAAATGCACTGAATTCTGAGTTGTTTCGAAGGTCTCTTCTATGTTCCTTTAATCTTGTTTTTAGACCCCTTCCTGTTTCACCTATGTACGATTTCGTACACGAAACGGAAATAAACGGGTTGCAAAGTAGCATTTTGTGCCGGTAAAAAACTTAGTAGCATCTTAGCGAAAAAGAAAGATCAGATGACCCAGAACCAAAAAGTGTAGAGTACCAGGTGCCGTGCGGGTCGTGTACGAAATCGTACATAGGTGAAACAGGAAGGGGTCTAAAAACAAGATTAAAGGAACATAGAAGAGACCTTCGAAACAACTCAGAATTCAGTGCATTTGTCATACATTCCATGAAAACAAATCATCTACCAAACTGGGATAGAGCTAAAATTATAGCAGTTTGTAAAAACAAAGATAATAGGAGAGCTACAGAAGCAGCACATATAGCTAAACATGATACTTATAACTTTAGGCCAGGCTTCATGAAATGGGCAAAATCTGCGGCTGTATTAGGAGTTGGTTAAGCAAAGAGATAGAAATAACAATAGTTTATGTAATAATAACAAAAACAATAATGATGATAAAATAAAAATAGAACGTTATTTAGAACAGTGATAAGTCTAGAATGTCTCGAAGCTTGCTTGTATACATTATAGAATAATTCAAGAAGCGATATTGGAATATCCTCAAAAACGGTGCCTTTATAGTTCTGTCGCACGATAATTTTGCACAAAAATCCAAACGATGAAACTGCTGCATGTCTTGATGACGGGTTCCTTATCCCTCCTACCATAGATGCCGAAGAAGACAATTTTTGTCGAAACGCGTTCATCTGCCTGCTGTGTTGGTTTAAGTGTTAATATCTGTCAACCATTGTTATACATATGTAGATATAGTTGGTGACCATGTTCTGATATTTTGCAATACAGTTATTTTGCTTTTATTGATTTACAGGGTTAAATTAAAACATTTATGAGATATTTATTAACGAAAAATGCAGCAATAAAACAGAAGGCTGTTCTGTGCCTGGTATGAGGGTCTGTGTTTCAAGTAATAATACATTTGCTTCTACCACCTACCGTTGTTTAGATCATGGCGGCTCATGAAAATATCCATCCAAATTTATTGAAAACAATTTTCGAAGCATATGTGGAGGAAAAATATTCGTGAAACAGCTGAAAAGGGGGACATCACAGTTTGTCTCGTACGATTAGGTAAACTCTCTTGCGCTGCCCTTAAAATGACCAGCGATCACATTATCATAATAACTGTGGTTTTTGTATGCTGCAGCTAATTCGGCTATTGGCGCCCGTACCACTAGATGAGTCTTCCCGCTGGGTGGACGCTATAACTGACTGGTGCATGTATCATTCCTCCACTGTCGCCAGTCCTATATTTTTTTCAAAATATGTCATGCTTTAGGAGTATGTTCCCTAGGTATATGCTCAGTGCCTAGCCAGATGCAACTTTGAAATTACCTACAGGGCTGGGGCATAAGTTTCTATCTCTTGATGTGGAGTCCCACTCACTTATTATTTTTCATATTAGGCAGTGCAGCATAGTTTTATGTATTTAAGGGAGTGTATTGTACAGCGTTTAAAACACAATGGTTCTCTTACTCTGTCGTAGTGGACAGTTTTCGGATTTGGGCGCCCCCAATGGTTTTTGAAAATCCATTTTATTATGGTGGATCGATTAAGAGTACCTCATTTGGCAAAAAATGCTTGCCTGTAACTTTTGGGTTTCAACATAGCGTATGAAAGGTGAAATGCTTTAAAACATCGGAAATATTTTGAGTTCCAAATTAGCTTTAGTGCCTTTTCACCATCCAACATCCAACAAAGCAGCACGTGCTTCCCCCTTCTGGTATATTATCTGGTTTTACGTTGGCAGCGCTCTCATTACTTCACACTTGATATAACTCGCCTGACGGTTAAGGTTTAGTTTTATGTACATACCTACGTCTCTCTCCTTTCCTTCTGTCGGTTACCATCGGGCCGGGCCCCACTCCTTTCCGCACAGCAGAAACCCATCTCGCGACTCTCCTGACTTCAGCGAACTCGGCCGCCGGCTAGCCAGTGCTGACTCTGCCGCTGCCCCGCCTCACATAGGCCCTAAATGCCTCCGTCCGTGGCCAATATTACGAAAATGCAACTTTTTCTAAATCATTTCCTGAGCACATATACTGATAGAGAATTCTTCGCTGCACTTGAAACAGGCATGGAAAACACAAACCGTGCTCTGGAAGTCTTTGTAGAGTTGCTTGAAGTAAGCACTCGGGTGCGCCACCCGCGGACCAGAGATCTGCAGCGAAAACTACGTACATTTCATTATGCTTAAAATCGACCATGAAAGCAAGAACAGGTCAAATTATGGCAATACCACTGTTGTGTGAGCCCTTTGCAATGGGTTTTGGTATAAAATAATGCAAAAATAGTTTTGAAAACTATTTTATAGAACATTCTCTCAGTATACTGCATATCTCAAAAACTGTTCTATTTACAAATACAAAGAGAGGGATTTAAAACTTGGCCAGCATCGGCCCAGCATAAGACTACCATCAAACAATTCCCCAGGATGTGCTCTACAAGGGAAAGTCAAAATATCTTGCGTCCACTTGCAGCCCCGTGCTCCAGATGACATATAATAACTCAGATTGTGGCTCCAGCCAAGCCGCCGCTGTGCTAACGCAACGCCGTGGGTTACCGAATGGAAGCATGGACCGGCCAAGAATGACCAATATGAGTGGACTATCAGGGAACGACGCTATAAGAAATGCCGAGAAGTGCTGAAATTAGTTTATACAATTTCAAAGCACTATAACCGTCTAAATTTGTGTATTGACTGCTGTGTTGACTGTTATCAAAATACCCAGAGGAACTGCCGACAACGAACCATTTATTGCATGAGAAATGTTCCTGCTAGGTATGTCAATCTCGGGATTGGGATCCCCGTATTTTCAAAAGCCCCAATCACGGGATTAAGCCTCTCGTGATCCCGGGATTCAGACATTTATTATAACACCTTCAAGCAATGCCGGGACAGCAAAAAACGATACCTAAGAATCCTGTTTTGCTGCATATCACACGTTAAACCACATATGGTGAATACCAGTCATACCTTTTCATCCAAATGAACGGTCGCCGTAACCATCGGAGTTCCGAGGTGTCCTAGGGATTCAATTGGGAATCGAATTTCCTCGCCGTTACCACTGTCACGAGCTGACGCAAGATGACGCTCGGGCTGCTCAGGTGACCTACGTCCCAGAGTCGGCGATACCGCGGTATCATATGTAGCGGAGGATGGGCGGGGGAGGGGAGAGAAACGTACTTACCTTCACGGACTGGTATTTTGATATGCCTTGTTGAGGAAACACAAGGTAGGGATATATTCTACCCCTTTCTTCTACTCTGCGTGTTAACACGCGCACTGGAGGGGCCTCGGATACTCTCCCAACTATTTTTTCCGGGATGACCGGAGAACCGCTCGTAGCCAAAACACGGGAATCGGTCGCATTTGAGAAAATTTAACAGCGCGTCGAATAGTGAAATAGTTTTGAAAATTTGTCGAAAATTGTTTGATTTATAGGCTTCTAAAGTCAGACCTACATTTTGAAATCGCCGCGACCGCGCAGTCGAACCGGTTTGCTTGCATTGGAGACCAAGTGGTGACGTCACAGTGTCATATAGCGTCATATATGTCATATATATACGGAATGATATGTCAAGGTCACATCACGTGAAGGTCGAGGTCAAAGTTCAAAGTCCTACCAGCAATTTCAAGGTCATTGACGCCGGTGCTTTACGTGTCCCAGTCTGACGTATATTATGCTATGACGTCATAGTAAAGGTAACCCAGTTGTAAGTTCAAGGTCAAAGGTCAAGGTAAAGATCATTGGTAAAGGTCAATCCTCCTTTCCAGCACAAGGTTTGCTATAGTGCTACTCTAAGTGTGCATAATAGGGTATATACCATATTGTGACGTCATATGTTGATGACCTTGAATGACCTAGACCTCAAAAATGAAGGAAAGATTCTTTGCGACACAACCTCTATGACCGTGGTCCGGATTTAGCCTACTCCCGGCTTTTTCCACGCATTTTCAGGGCATTCCCAAGAGTTCCCAAGCATGGCCAAAATTTGACCTTTATGACCTCGTTTGACCTTGACAATATAGACCTAGGTCAATGACAATTAGTTATGATGTAGATCACCATAGCCCCACCCACTCCCCAATCGGCATTTCTTAAGCCTCTAAGTTTCCGATATCTCAGTGGGCTTACCAGCCCCCATCCTGTGCGCGTTAATGTCGGGCCCCTCTCCAGTGTGGTTGTTAATAATCACTCGAATACCGGTTATAATAGAACATTCCCACGCAGAAAAGGTGTTACAATTATACCAAAAAGCTGGCTTAGAAAGAAAAACCAAGCTCAAATACACATTTATGATGCCTCCCGTTTTGTTGTTCGTGGTGACGCTTATGAATTTATAGCAGACCAAGATTGCTGTATCGTTGTTCATGGATTACATGTTTATTGTTTGCAGTGTTTCAAACTACAATTAGGTCACAATTCATGGCGCCACGACAACATCTGCAGAATATTTTACGGACACCTTGGGCTGGATTAAGTTGCTCCAAATGCCCCTCTTTTCACTGTCCTGATTACGCCCATGTAAAATAAAGCCTATATGTCGAATGCAAGTTTTATGCGCTGTTCAATTATCTGTCAAATGAGCTCCTTTGTGCAAAAATCGGGGGAATTTGCGGTATTGCGAAGGAGTTTTCCACGAAAAGTAATATTGGCCACGTACGGAGGCATTTAGGGCCTATGTGCGCCTGTACCAAAGAGTATCGGATGGTGTCGCAGATAATCAAGTTAATATATATCTTGGTAAATGGTTTAAGCTCTTTCATTCTCATGGCGAACATTCCGCTGAATTTCTCGCTATGCAAGTGAACGCGCCTCCGCCAATCAGAAGCCGCCATCCGCTGGATGCCAATTGCCCGCCGGACACAGAGGTTAGAAAGGTCAGGAACGCTGGGCGCCACTGACGCAGAGTTCAAGCATCGGTGAGGGAGGGGTCGCGTGGCGGATTATAAAACGTACGCTTGTGGTGTTCAGAATGGCGGTCGTTCTGCCTGCTGCTGGACTGAGGGAGGACAGATGTAGGAGACATTCTGTGCACATGGTGAATGTATGGGTTAGGTGTTTGTGCGGTGTGCAGTGTCGATATTACTGGAAAACATGGGTATAAGTGCATTAAATGAGTTCGGTATGTGAATACACTTGGCAGGTAAAATTGCAGGTACCAATTTAGAATCCGTAGTATTTTTCGGAATCAGGGTGAATGATGCAGGTTTTCATTTTTGTACACTGATAAACACTTATTGACAATCCAGCACACACGGTACATGTGACATACAGGAGTAGCTGACTTCATAACTGATAAAATCATAACTTTTCATAACAAGTTTAAACTGATAAAATGACTATTTGAGGGGGAAGGATAAGTAGCTCTGACCGTTCAAACAAGGAGCGTTCAAGGTAAATCACATGATGCACGGGGCAGAGTAGGTATGCATATTTTAGTGACATTAAAGGGAGATACGCGAAAAAATTATTATTGTGGTTTCTTGCTATTTGAAAAATCCTGTTAACGAAACTATCAATTATTTTTGTATTTTCGGCAAAATTTTGGGAGGCCACTCACTTATTATCGAAATAGGTTAACAGTTTCGATAAAACGCCCATCGCTTGCCCATGCCCATACCCATCACTTACTTTTCGAAAACTATTTAAAGTTGAAAAATAATGTTTTTTAATAATACAAATGTTTGCCCTCCTGTATTGGTATTTAAATTAATTTTAAAAAGCTTTCAAAAACTCCAAAATGAATAAGTTTGCCCTAAAAACGGAAAAACATAATTACTCAAGTCTTCAGCGATTTCGTACTTCGGGTCTTGAGCCATTTTCTGCTTCCGCCCCAGGATGACAAAACTTTTGCGTCAGATAGGTCATGTGACCCCAGTTTGAGAATTCCTAGGCTTCTGATTGGTTAATTGTGATTTCTTTTAAGCCCTATATTTCTGTTTCAAAAGAGTTTTGGAATGTTGTTTTTCTAAAATATTTTTTTTTCTGGAGTAGCCCAAAGTTCTACATCACTGTTTAGGATAGATATGATATAATTCTTAGAGAAATTGATAGCCTTATCCGTGTGTACGTCATATACATCGATATGAGGTGTACCGGTAAAGTCGTCTAAAAATGTTGACTTTGGAGCAATTTTAAGGCATTTGCAAGCCGAATTCGCAAAAATGAGAATAGGACTTCTGAAACAACTTTTTGTAACCTTTTGATATAGCCAATAAAATTTTTTTCGCGTATCTCCCTTTAACATCACAGTATTCCTTTAGCATGGGCCACTTCACCATCACATTCTCTCGATGCCGCCGCCACCCGGCCACAGGCAGCCAGAAGTCACTGCGCACTGCCGTCTAACTGTGAGTGTCTGACTTTCTATTTTGAGGCACAACAAATAGTTTGTATGCTACAATACTCTGCTGTTTATCTCCCGGATGACGTCGCGTTCCTAGTAAGTTATTGTTTATTAATGCCATTTGTTTTTATATTATTTTTCATTAAACTTAGACGTTCAGCACTCAGCTTTCGAATTATACCTAAGTTGTCGGAACTGGGGCAATTAGTGACCTCACAAGTTATGTCAAGTATTGCAAATGCTGAATCTTAACAAAATAAATATTTTTTTTACATATTTTGATTTTTCAGTCCATCAATTTTGCATTGAAAAAACTATACAGCACACAGAAATTTTGGTATGAGGATGGGAGAGGACACTTATGAGCATCAAATAATGTTATATAAATCAGGGTAGTAAAGGACGGGTACTCCAAAGATGTGAGGCATTGTGGGTAATATTTCCCCGGGTTGTAGTAGACCGAGATGCATTGTGGGTAATATTTCCCCTGATGGCAGTGGACCAAGATGCATTGTGGGTAATATTTCCCCACGATCCACTTTTACACCAGCAGGATGTAGGGGATCCTTAGGCTGTTTCTGGCTGGTAAACAATTCGTTTTGAAAACCATTTTCTACGAAGTCAATTGGAATAATGCCATAAGTACTACCAACCAAAATGTGCTAGTAGTGCTGGCAGCTGCAATGGAACATGTTTGTATTTCTGCGGCGAAGTCACTTCAGTTTGTCTATTGTGTTGATTTGTTTGTTTGTAAGGTAAAAGTTTGTTCTAGTTTATAGGTGCCTAAGAGAAGAAAAGTGTTATTTCTTGTCTTTCCATATTTATGGAACATGAGAAAAGTCCCGGAACTAGGTTGTCGTGGCCTTTGTGCACTGATATGGGCTCAGGGGGTATTTCATATGCTCAGTGCAATCAGAATGCTAATGTACGCGCCTTTTTACGGGCAGTATCTGGCTATGGTTCACCTAAGGCTGTAGCATATTGGACGGTACTGGAAGATAAGTTTCCTGCTGTCCACCTAAGCCTCAGGAAGACATCGCCTTCAGCTGTACCATGGTGAGGCCGAACAGCCTCAATGCTGGTCGCGAGGATGTTGCTTAGCTGAGGGCTGCGGGGAAGGTCAATCACTACAAGCAGTGATCTGGCAAGGCGCACCAGTGTGGTAATAAGTCTAAAGAATATCTGATATTCATTTATGTTCCATTTTCCCAGCATATTCCAATTGTACTTTAAATAATTGTTGTCAAGGGTACACAAATTATGCTGGGTGCTGCAAATAATAATTTGTAAGGTCATTTAAAATAACCATTTCATGCATTTTTGTGCTGCTGACTATTTAAAACTTCTAGTACGGAAAACACATTTCGGGTAAACAATCATGTAAGTATAAACATATATTTGCATTCTCAAACACCCCAGAGCATGAGGGAAACAGCCTCCATCTATGTATTTTTATAGATGCTCCAACATGTTGAGGAGATGACTTCCTAGCCCCACCTCCTTGCATCCACCTCCATATATTATAATCTGGGGCCTTGACTACTGAGTTTAATGCCTGCTTCATCTTGTATTAAGTTTACTTTAAGTTTCATCATATAAATTAAGTTAACATTGTAGTTTTTATATCTAATGGACATGGGTTTAAACTTTGGTTGATAATATGTTAAGTGAATCAAATCAGACTACTTTCGGTTGTACCTTTATTTTTTTCTCTCAGGCAATAAGCAGCGCATGGGGTATCATTCAGGTTTGTATTGCCTTCCTTAAGATATTTCCTATTGTGTGGATATTGGTTTAAATTTCTGTCTGCAATTAGTTAATGGGGGTGGGAAAATCTGGCTATGCTCATGTTCATATAGGAGTTCATTTGATAATTTTTTATAATTAAGCAACCATCATATGAGATCAAAATCAACATACCTGTCATGAACACTTCATGATAAACTCGGCACATTTGCCTTATTCAATAGTCACAGATGGAAAGAAAAAATACGTGCACACGTTCAGCTTCGCCCACGCCAAATAATAGTTCAGTCCTGGGGATAATCCAGTCAGGACGTGGTCTCCTGGCTCATGAAACGCCAATATAATTAGCTATTTGGGGTGTTTTCTATGGGTTCTTTTATAATCTCACCTCACGATGATATAATTTGGGCGGCTAAAGGGAAGGGGGCAGTTGGATAGGAACGGGCCATCTTGAGCATTGCACTGGTGCTTGAGCATGCTCTGAGAGAACAATTAAAAAAATCGGTAATATTGACTCCCTCTCGAACTCGACATAGTTATTGAGTATTGCCGATACAGTTCTGTTGTAATATTTATATAATATCACATAGGCGGATCCAGGATTTCCAATGCGGGGTACCATCCGGGGGGGCGCCACTTTTGACCGGCAAAACCTATCAAGTGGGTGCAAAATCTTATCGATGGGCGCTGATTTTCGCATCTTTGGGGAGGGGGTGGGGTGGGAAGTGACATTTCAGGGGGCACCATCGATCTTTCAGGAGGGCGCCGAGACCATTTGAGGGGGTGCCAAGGGTTGATGGGGGGCATGTGCCCCCCCTTTGCTCCATGGATCCGCGTATGTGATATCATTACAGGAACGCGGCCGCTTTACGATAACAAGAACGTGCTGCTTTCGGTTATATGCAGAGCTAAGTCGAACATTCGTAGGCGTTTAGTTTGTACTAGAGGCTTCAGGCCCGGGGCCGGGGCAAAAGCCCGGCCCAGGCCCGCGGGCTTGACCGGGCCTAAGGCATGATTTAAGCCAATGCCGGGCTGATAACGGGCTTCACCCAGGCTCATTCCGGGCTTCAACTGAACTGGGACTTCAGTCAATTTTCTGTAAGTTAAATAAGCCTTTTCAGTACAGACCTAGTTTTTCCACTGAAACATAATCTTATTCATGCACCAGCAGCTCTGAAAACATTACAATTAATTTTGAGACTTTAGACATACATCAGGAATGTAAAGCAGAAGCTCAAGCTTTCATCTGTTACTCATGCCAGGGCAAAAGCAAGTTACTTAAACCTGAATCAATATTTAAAATCAAATATTGAATAATGCCTACAGTTGCACACATCCATGCCGTACTATCATCTTATGAATATCCTGATTACTCAAAATCTTCAAGTCATATATGGGGAACAAAAAAATTGGATAGCATATTTGTTACTTCCATATTGTCAGTATACCATTTCAAAGGAAGTCATTTAACCAATTTGCTGCTAACATATTGATATTAACACATAGCCTAGCTAGAAAATTCTTTCCAGAAGATTTCGCTCCAGGTAAAAGAAAAGTTATTTATGGAGCCATTCCCATGTCCTCTACGAAAATGGTGAAGTAAATATGTCAGGTACAAACTATCTAGTGGGAGCCCATAATTGCAAATTGGCCTGGTAACCTAGCTGCAAAACAAATGTGATAAGTTTGACCCTTCCACAGCTTCATCTTGCTCTTCATTGCCCAAAGATGCAGAAAAACTAGAAAGCAAGGAAAAGGCACAAAAAACATGTTTTGATCGAAGTACTTCAAAACATAAATTAGTCAGTTATGGGAGATACTGGGGAGAGCAGTCAGCCTTAGAAGGAACCTTTGAAATTACACCAAAACATGAATATACTTGACATTATGTGTTGCATTTTCCTTGTGGAGATACTTCCGGCCTCTAGAAATACAACTTCTATTATAAGCTTTGAACATAACAGCACTTCCTCCCAAGATACCTTACTTACACTTCCCTCCCACCACACTAAAAATGTACAGAAACGTAGAATACAGAACACAAAAACAGAATATCCAAATTATGGCAGATTCCGCGACCTTGAGCAGCTTGTAAAGCCAAGCCAGAAAAGCGTCATATATGAAACAAGTGCACAAAAAGTGGCCTATTCTCAGGAACAAAAAATGCACCACACACTTTGTGCTTATTTTTAAATGTGTGAAATTTTAAAATAAATTTTAAAAGTCTTGGAATATTTTCGCTGAAATAAACTTACTACTCTGGTAAATTTTGGTGAAAAATGTTTTCATAAATGCTGCGCTAATGTAGACAAGCACGGCGCTTCAGATACCTACAAAGCGCAAGCCCGAAAATACAACAAAACAAACAGAATAGTGTTCAAGCCCAAATGGTGATGTGGATGGGATTGAGCTGTTTTTGTGTCAGATTTAATTTTTGGTGGAGATTGGTGCAATATTTTTATTCAATGTTTGGTGCAAACCTGTGGAAAACTAGTGGTTCCTTATCAAGATAGTTCTTTATGGCTGGTGGTTTGATAATTGTATATGGCTGATGGGCCTTGTTCATATTGGCCTGTTGGCTTACCTACTTTGCAGACCGGGCTGACCCAAGCAGAACAATCTTTGACTATCTTCCAAGCTTTTTAGTGACTAAACTAAAAGAAAATGTTCACATGTATCAATTGAGGGACAATGTGAAGGATTTTGGTTCATTCACAGCCATTCCGCCATGATATTCTGAAAAGTTTTAGCTGAAAACTTGTCACTGCTCTCTCCTCTATTCACAAACATTATTGGAACTCAATTGTGAGGCTCGTGCCAGCATATAATGGTTTATAAAAGTGCAAAGATGGAAGAAATGTCTGACATGAGTGGACTTATTTCATCCCGATTCTTATAGCTGCCATGTGCATACCTCTATCTAGAATGCCCTTTGTTTTTATAAGGTGATGCTGGTCATTACCTGAAGTAAGCTGTATCATAAGCAAGCCATGTTTCATACTGTGTTTTTCAGTATCATTTTGTGCTGAATTATTAAGATAGCTGAGGCTACTGATGCTACATGCACCTTTTAATATGGTTTTGGGTGAAACCAAAAGTTTTTACAGGATAAATTGGCTTAAAACATATATTTGAAACAGCTTTAAAGTAAATAAATGTTGTATATAGTCGTTAATGGTTTTCCATGATACCGGGCCTTCCCGGCTTGATAATCCATTTCTTCCACAAACCGGGCTTGTGACGGGCTTCTAAAATCAGCTGCCGGCCGGGCCCGGGCCCGGGCCTGCAAAATTGCCCGAAACTCCCACCTCTAGTTTGTACCATTATCCTTACTCGTCCTATCCTTACCCGTCTAACACTTCTATTTCAGAAGAAAAATGAGGACCTGCAATGATCGCAGCGAACTTGCAGATCGTGCTCGGTAAAAAACTTTGGCTTGGACGTGGGTTTGAACCCAAGCTTTGTCGGAGACTGACACAGATGGCTCCAGTATTTGCATCATTCCTAAAAAATTTCCATGGGCTCACCTTATCGGACCCCAAAAATGGAAATAAGACAGAACGATCGTTCCGCTGATACCATTTTTGTGAGGGAGCCCCTGTTGGTTTAGCGCTGAGAGCCCGTCCAAAATGGTCAATTTTACATGCAAAGTCAATGACGGCGATCAATTTATACGCCAAGTAGTAGAATTGTAGTAGAAAACTTTGGAGGAGGCTGATATAAATTATTTCGGGCGGCGGTAGCTTTTGAACGGCTCGGTTTTTAAAACGTTTAAAGTTGCATTGTGATTTTTAGCATGGTACATGTCAGTGGAAACGATAGCTGAGCGGTCTCAAACAGTGATGGGTTGCTGCTTGGAACTTAACCCTATTTCCGACCGGGGGGCTAATATTGCCCCCCCTTCAGGTTTTTCGAGAATGTCTCCAAAACGGCTTGCGATATAACTTTGAAACTTCCTGACTTTTCCTAAAACTAGCACAGGCAGGTTTTCTGAAATTTTCAAGATTATATATTTCCCAGGGGCGGAGCTATGGCTGGGTATTTGGGAGGTTCCATCCACAAAGCAAGCATTATCGTATGCGGTGGGTTCTTAGTAAAAGGAAGTCGTCTCTGCTGATCCTGATACCAGTTATATGGTTTTATTATATTATTTGATATGTGAGATGATAGTACATTCACAATTTCCACTATTTGTATTCATCAGGGGCGGTTACAGCAGTTCACGATGGGGGAATGTAAACAAGAAGGACTAAACGTTAATGAGAAGACTGCTTACAGCCATGTCAGGGCGAATAAAATTGGGTATATCAAAATGCAAAATAGTTATACCCCAATTTTAGATTTCCAGAGGCGTGTCCAGTCACTATAATGTAGAGTAAGTCACAAATATAAAAACACAAGTTTTTCACTTAGAGCTTTGTGCGAGACTAGCTGCTCTGTATGCATTCAGTTTCAGGAACGACAAAGGAAATATTTCGTCCATAGGCAGATCACGGAGACAAGAGCATACGGAACGGGTTACCAATGGCGGAAAAGTGTCAGTATTTGAGGGGGTAACATCACATTTTCAAAATATACCTTCCCAGCCAGTATCACCGCCGCGACTCAATATCGTCGTATATTGAAAATGTGTTTCCAATCACCCCCCCACGACGAGTCCTTGATCCGCTTATGTCACACCTTTTCCCAGAGCTGGCATGGGAGGGTGAAAATTATAAGAAATAAATTTCAACTAGCCGAGGGACTAATATACTCATGCATACCACTCGCATTTTGTTGGTATGCATTTTACCCCACTATTTTACCTTACTGCATCCGCCCCTGATGAGTTTTTCGTTTTTTCATGTATTTATGTGTCAAAGATGCCAAGCAATATATGACGGTTTCTAATCGGTGTAAAAAAACTTTTTACATTGTATATATTTCCCCTCTTAGTCCTGGTCCTGGAACTGCCATTGAATTTCGAATTTTTCCGTAACTCGAGTATATTGCAATTTAATAATTTTTATGATATAATTCATTTTATGATTTAATTTATATGACAATTTTGAGTCAATTATTTGTAAATCCGAACTAGTTTTATGAAAATCGCACAACAGAGACAAGGGTTATGGACAATCTAAAAAACACACAAATTGTATATTTTGCACGGCATTCCCCTTGAAAATAAAAAATTTTGATTTTTTAATTCAAAATTAAGTTTAGCGTCAGGAGAACCTGTAGCACTTTGAATTTTCAAAATCAGCGGAAAAGATTACCAAATCTTAGGGGGCCGATATTGCCCCCTGCCGGAAATAGGGGTAGCCAGGAGCCTGACGGAAATAGGGTTAACCCATCACCGCCTTGGGGGTCCAATCTGATCCCCCAGCTTTTCCTAAATGATTCTGAGCCGATTCAGATGAGACCCGTGCCGCTTTGCAGGCCTCTAGGGATATCAGTTCAAAACTTATGATCAAAATTGATACCAGGTAGGTCAGGTCAACGAGTTGTGACGACATTGCTAGGTCCGTGTAATGCAATTCCGTTTTTCTAAACTGAGGCTGACAAAAAGGGTGTAACTCGGCTTTAACAAGCGTTAGATAAAGTTTCAAAACATGGTTCGAAATCTCTTGAAAAATCTGCATGCTGTCATCCATTTTTAGGTTAGATCGATACCAAGGTCGCGAAAGGTCACAGTTTGCGAAGTTGTTTGTACCTGTAACTTTTGAACCAAACAAGATACAATTATAATTGTTTGTATCATAGTAATGGGCATGACCCAGGGATTCAAACAGTATTGAACAGTGTACAAGGTCAAGGTCATAATGTAACCTTACAAGGTCATGCCGCATAGCATTTGAAACCTTAGGTCAAGACGAACACACTGATGATTTTTTATTCTAGGTCTCTGGTTCCCAAGGCGTAAAAACTCTAAATGAGTCGAAATTTGACCAATTTTGGCCCACTGTAACGCCGCTGGCCAACGGATACGCTTCCAACTCGGATCTAGAGTGGAAGAGGGTAAGGTGCTTACAGCTCCGTTTTAATTTTTCCGTATCGCCTCCGGTTCCCGAGATCGTAGAAGGTCCCATCACACCCAGGCGGTGGTGTTTACGAAAGAACCCAGGTGGTGCCGGAGTAATGAACACTGAACAGTACCATATAAGAATGTGATATGAAATCCCTTTGGAGTTCGGGCACCTGTAATGCAATATTCATTCTGTGTTAAAACATCCTTTAAATTTATTGTTAATCATGCTCAGAATTGAAAAGGACTGTGTGATGGCTAAAACAACAATATCTTTCCATGTCACGGTCATTTAATTTTTCTCAAATTTTGGTACCCCAAATTTTTTTGGAAATCCCCACCCCTGACTGCAACTTATGACACACCTTCAGTGAAGAAATTAATAATATCGAGCAAATGCTAAACAAGGGATATTCAAACACGGACCTTGGCCAGGAAATCAATAACGTTCTTAATCAGTACAGCAAGTCTAAAGTATAATTCTAGAATGTGCCAATGAATTAGTCGTACCTCTGACAAAAATTTGTTGCAAATCCATTCAGACTCCAATCTTCCCCGGCACGATGGAAATTAGCAAATATTATTACTATCTACAAAGAAGTGATAAAAAGGATCCTTCTAACAACCGCTCTGTTAGTCTCTCCCTTTTTGCCCAAATTCTAGAACGTGTTGTTTATGACCAACTTTTCCGGTATGTTTCACCCTTTGCTCAGAACAACACAGATTCATCCCAAAACGCTCCTGCTCCACTAGTCTCGTCACCTTCCTCAGCTCGGCGTGGGAGCCTATATCAGGGGGATGTCAGACAGACGCAATTTATACAGATTATTCCACTGCCTTTCAGAGTGTCAACCACGACCCTATCATTCACAAACCCGAGAAATCTTATCACTTACAAAGTTCTGCACTTAAATGGTTTGTCTCATATCTCTCCAAAAGGCGCCAGAGGGTCATAGTGAATGACAAAACGTCGGATTGGAAGCCAGTTCTCTCTGGGGTCCCGGAAGGATCACTGGTATCTCCTCTTATCTTTTCTCTCTTCATTGACAACTTCCCTCGGGTAATAAAGTCTGGCTGTTTATTTACGCTGATGATGTATAAATTTTCCGCAAAATTGAGGTACTCTCTGATGCACTGTTGCTGCAGGACGACCTTGATCGTCTTCAGCAGTGGTTCAACCCGATAGGCCTTCACACTAAATCCCTCTAAATGCAAAACCTTTATAGTGACCCTCAGGCGCACCCCCGCTCGGACAACATACCACATTGGCGATGTACCCCTGGAAGCAGTAGAAGAAATACGTGACCTAGGAATTATTCTAGACACTTATTTGACTTTTGCTCCACATATATCCAAATCTGTCAGTCAGGCCAATAGAGCACTTTATTTTCTGCTCCGCCCGTTTCAAACGGCTTCCAGGGGAGCTAAATTCGATAAAAAAATCCCTCCTGGTTGCCTACTTCGCCAATTAAGATCTATAATTGAGTATGGAAGTGTAGTTTGGGCGGGAATAGCCAAATCCCACGCCGAGCGAGTGGACAGAGTGCAACATAAATATCTTATTTGGCTAAATAACCACTCTTCTCAACAGTGAGACTCCATATCTTATGACTCATTTTTGAACCATTTCGACATCCCATCACTTGCAGCACGCAGGCTTCAGTTCGATCTTATTTTCCTAAAAAGCATCTTTTCAGTCAAGCTGAACTCCATCGACCTGCTAAACTGTTTCCCCCTTACATATCCCATCCCGGCTCACTCGCTCCTTGCGACTCTTCGCTGAGCGCCGCGGCCGTGTGAGCACTGTCAGCGGGGGGCTTTTCTGTAGGGTGCCGAGAGGCATGAATACATTTCTGGCAGCTTCCGGGGCCGACTTCTTTTGTGATGATTTTAATACTTTCAAGACGTGTGATAAGATATGTAAATGCTCTGTAGCAGCTGTACTTTGAGCTATTATCTCTTTTTATGTTTTTTACATTTATATATTTTAACTTTTAAGGTTACCCACTTTTAGGAAGTACACTGCGTCGATTCTTGTGATGTAAATAGTATTTTTAATGTTCTGACTTCGCCTGTGGGTGGATTTTATCTGTTGGCGATTATTTTGAATACATAAATAAACGAATAAATAAAGTAAATGTCCCAATCTGGTACGAAGATAAACTCTACTACGAAGGTTTGATGTCTCCCGCCCACAAACTCGACGAACGAGTCCTGAAGGACATCATCAAGGACAACGTCAAGCCTCTGAAACAAAGGGTACAAATTCAACTGGTTATCTTTTGTAAAAGGCGTAAAATTTCAAGCTTAATTGTGCGTAACAACATAAGCCCGAAGCAAGGCACGACGCGACGCAATGTAGTTTACAGGCTTTAATGTCCCCACGGCGACTGCATGTAAGTACCGTTCCCAATCTGTCGCCTACATAGGAACTACAACAACAACGCTCTCCCGCCGCATGACTATGCACCTACAAGCTGGCCACACCCCCCTATCAACACATGATAAACATCAGCCTCCAATCACCAGACGCAGCCTAGAAGAGAACATCACGATCATCACATCATAGATTAGAATCAAAACCAGCAAAAACTGTGGATCCTCAAAGCACCCTGGGTGAATGAGGAGCTACCAGTTATAAACAGACAGCCGAAGCTCACCACAGAGACGAAGCTGTTTGGTAGTGGCTTTTAATATTTGTCTCTCCGATGCTGTCCCCATATTCATATAGTGTTATTCATATAATGTATCAACAACTATGTATAAATTATGTGCATGAACATGTGTATGGAAATTGCGAAGTTTTTACTTGTTACGTTTTAGTAAAAGTCACCAAATTATTTAGCCGTAGGTTGTAGTATTAATAGGTAATTTCCGCTTCGCAAAAGTGTTCCATGATGGTTTGCATCCTTCAAAGTGAACGTATAATTCAAGACCCTCACTTCTTATGAATTCTAGAACAATTCCGAACGATATCCGTGAATTTTGAAGTGTTTTATATATGTGGTTTCTGAAGAAAATTGTCGGGCTATTGAAACATGTCAAACAACACCACATTCGGATATTTTATTCGTCGGCTTTCGGCAGAAAACAAAAGAACAATTAGAGAACTAGAAAAGGTGGAAAAACAGGTTATAAAAGCGAAACACGCTCGGGCGTTTAACCAACAATGTATCACAGAAAAACTGCTGCCTAAATACACAAATATATAATGTATGGAGATGGGCGGCTTAGTGGGTAACATCACTGTCTTCGAAATCACCGGACCCGGGTTCAAGTCCCGGCGGAGCCTCTGAATAAGTCGATCTGATCCCCAAAATTCCCTTCGAACAGGATGAGAGTTGGCAACGCCGATGACCCTGGCAGTTGGTGCGTCGATAAACCCCAACAATTATATATAATGGATCTGCTATTCTATTTATGCCAGGATATGTATATGGGGCCGATGCTGTCCAGCGATATAACGCTAGACTTCCGTGCGAGATCGATTGAAGCCGTGGGTTTCATCTCCTCTAAAGTCACAGCTTTATGCCTGCTGGGACCGGTGGAGCCCCTGGGAAAGGCTCATTAAAACCAGAAGGCTGCATGGAAGGGGACGGAACGGAACGGGACATTTGCCAGCTGCATGCGGGACGGAGTGGTTTTTAATGCCATATTTCCTGACTCAAGCAAACAAGTTATTTTTTTTAATGCAAAAGGCATGCGCACCATTTAACAGACAAACAAGAGAAGTGTCCCACCAGAACGGCAGCTTCCATTGCAGGAAAGCGAACCCGCTGGGAGATCGGCCATGGCTGTGCCCCCAGTAGAGGCGAGGGGTACAGGATATATTGACGTAGAAAAAATGGGGTGCCTCATGCGGCCAAGGGACTTTTTGGGGTCCCAGGGGCTTGCCAACTTGTGGCCTTCACACATTGGGACGCCCGAGAATGGAATATTAAGGATCCAGCTGCAAGCGCCCCAGTAGGCGATTGGTATGCCGTCGGCACAGGAAAATTACTATTGAACTTGCAGGGAGTTACCCGCGATGGAGTGAATATATGTATGTACATACGTGCAAGCCTCCAATGACAGGTCTGAAAGCTCGCTTGTATGCAGGGGCGGACCCAAAGTGGGGGCTATGAGGCGATCACCCACACCTTAGGCCCACCTTAACACGCGCATTGACGAAGGTCTGAGCCACCTTTGCTTTGACGGGGGGGTGCCCCGCCCTGGGTAGCCCATCCAAATGAAGGTTTTTTGGTCATTGCATCTGAAAAAGTTAAGATAGAGCAAAACAAATTGAACCATATGAATCCTCGTAGCAAGCCAAATCGAATGATATATAATATAACCTTGCTAGGTCAAATCAAGGATTTGACTTGAGCTGAGGTCAGGTCAAGGTCAAATTATTCAAAATGCATATCATAAGAATCGCAAAGACAATGCAAATACAACGCTCTATCACCACCCGTTAATAAGTTGTTCAGTTAACAACATTTTCCCATGTATTTCCAACGGAGATGCATTGGCTCACACCTGACCTTAGGTCATCGAAATAAAAAATACCGGAATATATTTTGAGAACTCGGTGGGGATATTATGTGATGAGTTTCAATCAGATAAGTTCACCCTGTTCCGACTTATGCTATCTTAATTTTTTTAGGTCAGGTCACTTGACTTGTACTGGTGACCTGACCCGAGATGACCTAACCTTAAAATTTTGAAAAAAGTTGTAACTTGAGAGAAAAGGTATGTCAAGTACGGCTGCGCTACGCGCCGCCGTTTTCCGAAAAACCCGAGGGGGCGGGTATCCTCCCGTCAATGCGCGTGTTAAGCACTGGAAAGAAACACCTCCCGCCGCAGTTGCCGGGCCCCCAGCAAGGGTGTTATGAATACAAAACCCTGTCTGCATATGTATATACTGACTATGCAGTGCGTGCGAGCGTGTGGGTGTGGTGATAACCTGTAAAATGACCCCGGGTTGGGCTTGGAGCACCAATGTTTTTTAAGGACTGAGTTTCATCACATTTAATGTTTTTTCTCCGCGGGCCCCCCCTGAGTCGGGGGCCCCTATCCAAACGACGGGCTCCCGAGTTTTGTATTCGCCCCCTCCTTGAAGAAATCCTGGATCCGCCCCTGGTTGTATGTCCGCTTATTCCTTATCAGGCTAACATTTGAAGCTTTCAAAAATTGCCTGTGCGGACTGGCAATGCTATTGTGGGTAGCAGACTCTTCTCACGAAGCTCCAGCCCACTCGCGGCTGAGCCGACCCCCGCATCGTGAGCGCTGCAACCCCAAGGTCAGCACATGACGCGAGTCGCTGAGCTGTGTCGGCACATGACGCGAGTCACTGAGCTGTTTATTGCAGCTACAGATGGCAGCACGCCCGTCACATGTACGTCAATTGACTCTCAGGCGAGGATGCGGGGTCAATGGAGAGCGCCAAATCGACTTCGAAGAAAAAGTGAAAACATAATCATGGAACGACCATCTAGAATTGACAAAATGAGATTAGGTACGGGTTTCAGTCAGAGTTGTGCGACTCTCGAGTCAGAGTCGGAGTTTAACTCAAATTCCGACTCATTCGACTCTGAGTTGAGTTCGTTCGTATATTCGATTCCATCCAAATAACATTGGGTATTTCAGACATCGATTAACAATAGGCACACACTCACAGCGCAACTTACCAGCACAACAGGCAAGAAAGCGAGACACACGAAATATGTATACGTCAAGGTGATACGAGACCGATAATTAATGATTGACAGCTAGTTGTTCTCTGACCACTTTACTAAAGCTGGCTAGTGATAGTGCGTTTACGGCGGCAGGTGGCAGCTCATTCCAGATCCGGTAATTAAAAGCCCGTTGCGATGCGGTAAGGCGAAGAGCCGGCAGTTGAAGTTCACCTCTTGACGAGGCACGCGTTTCTCTAGTTGAGACTTCACTGCGGCTGTGAAAAAGCTTTCTGATCTCTTCGGGAGACCCATCAAGCTTTAAGGTTTTAAACATTTTGGGGGCGTGTCTCTCGGCTACTATTGTCTCGATCTTGGGCCATCCTAGGGAGTTCAGGACAGGGGTAATATGTTCACGCTTTCTTGAACCAGAGATGATTCGGGCAGCGAAATTTAAATTTTTTGGATTCGGTGTAGTGACCCGTGGGCTGCTCCACCCCACACAGATAAACAATAGAAGATATGAGGGAAGACGTATGCCTGAATTATGATTTGCAGAGCCTTTTTGTAAAGTAATGTTTCAATCTTGAAATAGAGATGAGGATGGCGTTACACTTCTGACACACTCGTGAGATCTGCGCCTCCCATGACAGGCTAGGTTCTAGCATAATGCCAAGAACTTTTAGTTTGTTTGATGTCTTCAGCATAGTGGCGTCAAAGCCAAATTAAAAGTCGGATGTTTTTTTCAAGTTACTTTTGGAGCCAAGAAGCATAAAATCGGTTTTGCCAGCATTGAGTTTAAGAGAGTTTGCAGAAAACCATGCCTTTAGCTCGTTTGCTGTAAGTTCCAGGCGCGTTTGAAGAGATAGCAAACTCTGCTTGTCAGGAAGGGAGCTGTCGATGTGCATGGTGTCATCAGCATATGAGATGAGCCGCCCATGGGTCACAAAGCCAGGAAGGTCATTGGTAAACAGGATGAAAAGGACAGGGCCCAAGATCGAGCCCTGTGGCATCCCCGCTTTTTACAGGAAGGATAAGACTTCCACCTCTAACCTTTTGAGAACGCCCGGTCAAATAACTGGCAAACCAGCCTGTCTCTATGCCATACCATTACAACTTCGTAAGAAGGAGATCATGATCTACGCTGTCGAACGCCTTGGATAAATCTATGGCGGTTACTGTGGATAATTTGCCTTTGTCCGAGTTGTCGACAAAACATTGAACTGCACTGAGAACAGCGTCTTCGGTCGAACGCTGCAGCCTGAAGCCGTATTGACTTGGCTGTAATACATGAACACTTTGCAGGTAAAAATTGAGCTGAGAGCAAGCAACTTTTTCTAATATTTTCGAGAGCACGCTTAAGAGTGAAATTGGCCGATGGTTGGATGGTATTGAAGGGTCATCAGACTGAAAAATAGGCACGATGGACGCCAATTTCCAGTCACTTGGGAATGTTTTCGTGATTAGTGAGCAGTTGGAAAGGCGCAGAAGGTAGGGGCCGATTACAGGGAAACACTTTTTTATCGCAAACAATGGGACTCCATCCATGCCTACAGCGCGGAACGAGCTCATCGCACGCAAACATCGACTTAGCTCCGGAAGGGTGACGGGTCTGAAGCTGAAGCCTGATGCGCAGACAGTTGGAGGTCTCGGATGTTTTAATCCCTAAGCGACGTCGGTGGAAAAAGACTTAGCAATGGTGGATCCTACAGTGGCGAAGTGTTTGTTGAGCTCGTCTGCTGCTAGGGTACTTCCTTCTTCTGATCTTTGTAGCGTGGTGGCTGGTGATCGATTGGTGTTAAGGGCGATCTTCTTGAACGTAGGCCAGAAGCTACTGCGACCTCCAGATACGAGCTCACCGCACAGAAATTCCCTTCGGGCCTTCCCCATTCGCTTCTTGACCTCGTTACGAAGGTTTACATAACTGTTCTCCGCTTGTGGAGTCCGCAGGCAGCGCCAGAGGTCACGAGCCGTGTCTCTTTGTGCCATTAGCTGTTGCAGCTCAGTCACTAGCCATGGCATAGGGTCTCGAGTAACGCGCTTGGTGGTTAAAGGGCAATGTCGGTCCATCACATTGTTCCAGATTTCCATGAAACCCTGTAGGCAGGAGTTTACGTCTTCAGCGCTGTCGACGCCATCCCAGTCGCTGTTCAGGAGGTCCAGGCACATGGCGTCCCAGTTTGCCCGTCTCCAGGGGCGGGATGTATGAGTCTGTGCCTGTTTTCGGACTCGGCAAACGTTTGTTGTAATTAGCACTGGCTGGTGATCGCTAATGCTGCTGGGCAGCTCTTGGACTTGAAGCGCAGGGTCCTGGTTATTTGTGATGACATGGTCCAGGGCTGTAGGAGTGGGCCTCAGGTGTGTAGCCTCTCGAACTAGCTGCTTGAGGTTCATCTCATCCAAGAGATTGATGTACCGTCGTGTGAATGGAGAGTTGTTATCAAGTGTGTCTATGTTGAGGTCGCCAAGGAGAAAAAGAGGTTTGCCTTTGCCCAAGGAAGCGCGAAGCTGGTCCTCCAAATGCTCCAGACTGGATGGATTAGGGCTGTCTGGCGGTCTGTAGGCAACTCCGATCGTAAAAGGCCGCCATCCAGTGCACGTTACAGAGGCCCACAACGTTTCCAGAGGGCCATCTCCCGGTGTGGTGAACGGTCTTACTTCTATATCATTACGGTGTAGTATCGCCACACCTCCCCGCTTTCCGATGCGATCGCGCCGAAGAATAGAGTAGTTAGGGAAATGAATAAATTTATCTAATATGTTCGGGCTGAGCCAAGTCTCAGAAATGCACGAAATGTAAAGGCTGTAGTGTCAAAGGAGAAGAAGGATTTCATCCAATTTACTTGTAAGTGATCTCAAGTTCAGGTGGCATATCTTCAACTTATCATGGGGTTACAACATTTTGCTTCGGTAAGCGCGTAGGACGTATGAACACTGTTTCGTTCGGCCTTGAGTCGTAATCGGTATTTGTTCGTTGGTCTATGATCGAGAATGACAGGGATCAGTTGTTCCTTGTTAGATGGATCCAATTTCTTTAGTTCTTGCATAGAATAGGATACAGGTTGGCAGCACATTTTGTTCAAAATGATTTATATTATGAGGTTAAAGGACAACTATTTATCGAAAGTGTTCTTGTCACAATGTCACGCTTTTTTGCATAGCTGTGTGGAGGTGGTCATCTTTTAGTATTCACGTTCTTAGATATTAGACGATAAGTGGCGAATTTGTGGCAAGTAAGAAGAAAACATCGGTAGAGGAATATAAAGTAAAGGAATCTTGCATCGGTAGAGTCAGTTTCTAGTCTAACGGATATCGAACAGTACCTGTTTTCATGCTTCGTCGATGATTCCGTAGCCGTGGTTGGAACTTCCAGCGCGTTGATTTCTCAAGAGACGGTTTTCAGCGTAGGAAAAATGTGGTCAGAAGATGAGTTGCGAATAAAACTACACATTGAACAATAACACGCATATAAGAACAAACTTTTTTCCAACCAAAAGACCAAGATTATGCAGAGCGACGTCAAAAGCAGCTGCTCTGTTCTACCGCAGCCGGTAGAACCTAGATGAGTTGAGTTGAGTCGAAAAAATTAGACAAGTGAGTTGAGTTGAGTTGAGTTGTGAAGACAGCGAGTCAAATGAGCTGAAGAAAAAAGTTTGCTTAACAGGTAAACATGATGTGAAGTAGACGTGTTTGAATTTGCCTACCTGCTGCAAGCCACTTTAATCTCCTTTAAATAGGTTTTCCCTCTAGCGTTTCAATTGATTAAATCAAAGTTTCAATTTGTCTCAATATATCAATAATTATACAATTCAATTGCTTAGTTTAAAAGCCCATCCGGTCTGAAGAAATCCCTAAGGACAAATAATACATGCACTCGAAAAATTAAACAGGTTCCTATCACTGGCCTTGTCTTAAACATTTGAGGTGGTGGAACGCACTACAAAATACATTTTAGATGTCTCAAAAAGTTCTCATCTTCAATATTTAACATTACTTTTTTACTTCAAGCCCTGCAACAACAACACACGTCGTCGCTGGTTGTTGTCGTCAGTCGTCGTCGACTGAGACTAATGTGCGCCATTACTGTCTTTGAAGAACAAATTCAACCAAATATAGGCTCAAGCTTAGGTAGCTTCAGGGCAAAAAGTGTAAACATCACGTGATAATTCATAGAGTAATACAAATACTTGTATAATTACGAATGATATTATCTTTTAACTTAGATGCGCCGTCTGCAGATGTTTATTCATTTTGCCTATTTTAAGCAGATATCACTGTTAGCATAGAAATGTCGGACCCCTGATTTGACAACAATGTTGAAACGCCTTTATTGCAAGAATCAGAGGATTTATTTCATGTTACTAGTTTTGTCTGATCAGAGGCCCTTGCTTGGCGTCCGTATTTGATATGGAAACCTATACATTAGCACTAGCCGTGTACATACATCATTAGCAATCTTCTATGAAACCGTGCTCCCATCATTTTGAAGAACGGTAGTAGGTGTGTGCTGTATTGGGGGTTCTCAAGGTGAAAATTGGATTGGGTTTTGGAATATGAATATATTAAAATCCAACACCTTGATAAATTTCCATTTCTATTGTTCTTTGTCATATATGGTATACTATTTCTTAAGGTTTGCTTTAGTTCTAAGAATAGGCAATTTAATTGCAACTAGGTACTCTAGCAATTATTGCTTAAATTTTCAATCAACTCGTGGCATATGAATGTTTCCTTTAGAAAATTACCTAGCATCGTTATGTAAAAGAAACGCAATACCTATACCATCCCTGCAAATACAATTAATATCATGTTTTTTAGCTTAGACCTTTTCTGACAGTATGGAAGTCAAATTTTTGCCTACGTTGGTATATTCTTAGCCTTTTTCGGTTCCTTTTGATTCCATGTACCTAGTTTAATATTCAATGCACATTTTAGAAATAATTGCAACATGTTCTGGTAGCTTTTTTTGAGCATGGACAGTCTGGAAGAATTTAAAAAAAGTTATTCATGGTTGCTGGATAATTTTTAACCAATGTTTGAATGTCAATGCATTAATTTTGCTTCTATTAATCTTCAGTTTCCTGTAGGACTTTCTGAACAGGTTGTGTTTTGCTGGTTTATTTATCTATTTCTTAATTGTTTTGTTAATATATATGCATTTATCAATTATTTGTTTTATTTTGAAAACGAGTTAAAGTTTGAGTTGAGCTGAGTCGTGAGATGAGTCACTTGAGACGGATGAATTTAGTCTTGAGTCAGAGTCGAGTCGACTCACTGAACTCTTGCTCATGAGTTGAGTCAGAGCTGAGTCAACCGTTCTCAGCATTTGAGTTGAGTTGAGTCGACTCAAGAAAATTCTGAAACGTTTCTGAAATTCTGAAACAAGAAAAACGAAACGTCGAGTCTGGCTCAACTTACCCTTGAGCTTGATGTAATACGATACTGACGGGTACATATAGCTTCTGCAGCTGAAGTGCCCTAAAACTCCAATCATCATCTTTATGTCCCAAAGAGCATTTCGGGGGCAGAGCGGGGAACAGCCCTGCTCAAAGGAAAGAACAAGCCCCGACGGGAGCGCTTCTAACCCTGTCTCAAAGAGCCTTCCACAAGCGCAGCGGGACACCAATCTGACTCAGCTGAAGGTACAAACTCTGGCAGGAGCACCTCTTGTCGCCCTCTCTCTCTCTCCCTCTCTCTCTCTCCCTGAAGCTTATCAGAGGCAAAGCTGGGAACCCACCTGACTTATCTCAGGCGACCAACACCGACGAAAGAGAAGCGGCCAACGAACGCGAGTATGTACTGGGGGTGCGTCTGCACATATCAGCAATTGTGTTGAAGTTCCCCGAATTAAGCATCCTTCCCTCGATGAGCACGTAGTAGAGGACTGTGATGAAGCCCCCAGACTGTGATTTCTCATTTTTTTCACCGTTACCCAATGATCTACACCATCGCAGTGCTGTAATGTAGAAACAAATGATGGAAGCACTTTGTGAGGAAGAGTCAAACTGAAGAAACTAATCGGCTGCTACGTAAAGTGTACAATTCAGGTAGATGGAAGCGTGGACTCTCCGATGAAAGATCGTAAATTGTCAGTGGCCGAATGATCATGCCAAACGGTAGCTTCCCAAATGTTTTCATGAGAAGAATGATAGAGCTCGCCAGAGGAGAATGATAGAGCCGGACTACTCGAGGCTGTAAATAAAGGATTAGATGTTTGTGGAAAATATAATGTTGAGAAGCTTTGAGATTTGACGAAGGATGGGGAAGCTGCAAACACAGGCAAGAATGGTGGACTGTGGAGGTTGGTTCAGGGTCGGATCCACCGACAGTTGCTGACTGTACGGTACTACGCTCACTGATCAGATTTGGCAATCGAGGCTCTGATGGCCTTTATTCTTATAAGCTTCCGCGTCGTTTTCGGCAACACCTTACTTGTCGGTCTTTGACGAAGGTGTATGATGATCTGGAATTTTGTATACGTATGATCTTCCCGTGTGTGTACTGTATTAAAACGTACTTGCCTTTGTGACTCTTAACTCACTTAATTAAATTGTTGAACTTGTATATTCATCATTCTTTGTCAACAAATAACAATTATAATTTGAATTTTTAGCACGAGTATGATGTGATGTTTTCTCCCACTAGTGTGGTGTTAAATTAGGCGCTGGCTGAGCAATCTTTCGCTGACGAAGATAGTCGTATGACACAGGGGCGTAGGAACGGTTTGAAAAGTGGGGGGCAACCTTAGAGGAGGCCCACCTCAAGGGGGCCCCAGTCCACGGGGGCCCATAATTATAAAAAAATTAGTTCGCTCGTTTGGTGTCAATAAGGCTCGCATGCACACTAGGATGCCAACATATGGAAAATTGAAAAAATAAATTTTGCCCTATGATTTTGATTTGTACCTATTATGATATAATAAATCATAGTAAAATGCAAAAAACATTTTTTGGGTTTTTTACCTAGACCCTTTTCAAATACGAAATACATTTTTAAGCTCTTTTGGAGGATTTCAATCATTTTTTAACCACGAGTGCGTTTCTTATATTTAAAGATGTTTAGGCCATTTTCATCACATTTACCAAATTAAAAACTGTTTCGAAAACTACAGACAATGCTTTGGTACCAAATAGCCTCACTTCGCTATGCCTAATCAATATGTATTTGCTTATTTAATGACAAAAATGGGAACATTTATTTAGGTTATTACGGATCCCTTCTTTCCATCATTGGAGATTGATTTAGGTAAAGGCTGATCACAATAAATACACCTAGCTATATTTCGATGCCTAAAATGCAGAGCTCCAGCATGACTTCAAGTGCAATGTAGGTACTTGATGGCCAGCTTTGTGATGCTGTGGAGGTGTGGGCGTGGTGATATAGTGGTTAGTAACCTTGCTTTCCACGCGACCAGTCCGGGTTTAAGGCACGGCAGATTCCTTGTGCAAGGAGCAATTTGACTCCCAAGAAACCCCTCCCGACAGGGAAAGAGTTGGCGACGCCATATAACCCTGGCATCAAAGGACGTCGCGCCTTTCGATAGCTCAGGGACGACTGTTGCTCGGCATCTGATGCGGGGTCCGTTTCCGATTCATGCTTTGTGTTGGGATTGATATGGGATGGAGTTTGATTGGGGGGCATTCCAGGACAAAACGACCAAAAATATTTCAATTTGACACCACCATGTCTAGAAAAAATCTGAAACTTTGTCTCCGGGGTAGTTTTGGGCCAGAAACACGCCTGTGAGATTCTTAGCCCCCTCCGACCAACGGTGACCGAGTTATAGCCCGAGGCATTTTCGGGAGGTGACGTTGTAGACTCATCTTTGATGCTTCATAACTCAACAACGCATCACCTGATTAACAAGTTTTGTATATCATTGAACTCGTCTTGAATTATAGTTTATTTTGAAAAAGAAAATGTTAAAATTTGAAAATTTTTGACTTTTAATTTGTTTGACCTTTTCCTTTTTGACCTAGTTTGACCTTTTCCCAGTTGAAATTGCCCTTTTAGACACCTCAAAAATGTTTCTTCATAAAATATCTTTCGATAGCAAAAATAAAAAAATGCGTTCTTGCTATAAGTTCCGAATATTTAGCACCTAAGGTAGGTATGTACACGGTTTTTGACCATTGCGGTAGTACAGCCTTATGTTTAACGCCGCAAATATAGCGATTGCTTTTGTAATCGGTCGCTGGAAATCATACTCCATTGTCTTTACGAAATTTTAATCGTACAAGTATCCGAATTTATGACAATTAACACGCGCCCACCCGAGGGGGTGGGCAACCGGCCTCCTCAGGTCTCTACAGGTAGTAAAAAAATACCTTCGCGCAGCGCCACCGTACTCCATCTACCTCTAACACAACATTTTGCAACTTCTAGAAAAATAATTTAGGTCAACTGGGAGGTGGTAGGTACCGTAAATGCTGAAGGCCAGCAGGCAACTCACTGGTGAGGGGGTGACCTGAGGTAGACGGTCGTCGTTATGCCTTGTGGGACTTTCAACTTTGTTTCCTTGATTAACACTTTATCGTGGGAGTTGCTCGTTTGGGTGGTGGGGTCAGGGTCTCCGTAAAAAGTCCCTTGATGACTCTAGTGAGACACCTACTCCTAAAACCGCCTCCTTGCCGCCCCGGTAGCTCAGTTGGTAGAGCGTTGGGCTCCGGCCCGCGGCTCAGAAGCATGCAGTGGCGGTGCATGTCCAGGCTTGGGATCGGTTCCGCTGAGACGCTCCGGCGCTCAATAGCTTACCCGACGTACAGGTCGGCTGGCAACTGACTGGTGAGAGGGTGAACTGAGCGGGGCGGCCGTCCCTGTGCTGGCTGGGACGTTAAACGTTGGCTTCTAAAATCAACCCTTCATTGTGGGAGTTGCTCGTTCGGATGGTGGGGTCGGGGTCTCCGTGACAAGTCCATTGATGACTTTAGTGAGACCCCGACTCCAACAATCGAACTGAGAACAACTCGTACAAAATGTATAAAAAAACTGAACTGGCAACAGGTTGGGCAATATTTATAAACAGAAAAACTGCAGCCATTAAAAGTGATAAAAAGGGATTCCTTGTTTTGAGGGAGACGAGGGCAAATGAACTTATTAATAATGAACCTTTCAGCCTTAAACGAAAATTTACAAAGATGTCGCGACCTTATCAATAATTGAAACAAGTATAACTTATCCTATGAGCACCACTAACTCACACAATTACATTGTTCCCGGAGATGGAAAATAGTATCGATGCAAGCTGATCCAGTGCAGCACAGCATATGTTTGAGAGGATTCATGCAATGTAAACAAACGTGTCTGAAAGGCTTTCATTCCCAAAAAGTAATTTGAATCTGCTCATATATTCGACAAAATGTCCTGAAATTGTAACGCATTCGACTTGGTCGCTTGAACAGGTTGCCTCATGATATTTTTACAAGGTGATCATTTCATAGCTGACACGGATCCGAGAATCCCAGATAAATAATGACACAGTGCACTGGGAGTGATGCCGCTAAATAGCCAGTTTTAATCATTACCGAATATGTTACATACAATCGTTTGGTCGTGTCGCCTTTGAGGTTGCTCAAGGTCACAGTATTTCTTACGGGAACTAAGTGGAAACCTAAATTTTGTGGCATAATAGGTGACAGAGAAGAGCCGTAGAAAGAAAAGTTCAGCACCATTGGAACACTCTTGTTGAGCCCAAACGGATTATGTATCTTATAATATTGCCTAGTCAAATGTCAAAATTAACCTGCTTTGACCTAGAGCCAGGCTTAGGTCTGTATGGTAAAAAGAATATTAATCAAACTGCAGAGGCAAGTCAGACACGACAATGTAAAAATACAACCTCCATCGCAATTCTCGACAATTCTCAATTCTCGCAAGTTGTCAAAATTTACCAATCGCCCCATGCATTTCTAATGGAAAAATCATGACCTTTGCCCTGCTCCCGGTTATCGATATAGAAATCCTGCTACGAAAAATTATCTTGCTAGGCGATCTTACTATGTAATGCGATTCTAACCACGATAGGCTAAATTTGATATGATCTATGCACCTCCCAAAGTTTGAGGTTAGGTCTCTTGACCTGGGCTGGCGGTCTGACCTGGTATGACCCAGAGCTAAAATTTTGCCAGAAGCTGCAAAAATTTCGAGTTAGAGGTACATGAAGTACGGTGGCGCTGCGCGAAGGTGTTTTTTTTACTACCTGTGGAAACCTGAGGAGGCCGGTTGCCCACCCCCTCGGGTGGGCGCGTGTTAATTGTCATAAATTCGGATACTTGTACGATTAAAATTTCGTAAAGACAATAGGGTATGATTTCCAGCGACCGATTACAAAAGCAATCGCTATATTTGCGGCGTTAAACATAAGGCTGTACTACCGCAATGGTCAAAAACCGTGTACATACCTACCTTAGGTGCTAAATATTCGGAACTTATAGCAAGAACGCATTTTTTTATTTTTGCTATCGAAAGATATCTTATGAAGAAACATTTTTGAGGTGTCTAAAAGGGCAATTTCAACTGGGAAAAGGTCAAGCTAGGTCAAAAAGGAAAAGGTCAAACAAATTAAAAGTCAAAAATTTTCAAATGTTAACATTTTCTTTTTTCAAAATAAACTATAATTCAAGACGAGTTCAATGATATACAAAACTTGTTAATCAGGTGATGCGTTGTTGAGTTATGAAGCATCAAAGATGAGTCTACAACGTGACCTCCCGAAAGTGCCTCGGGCTATAACTCGGTCACCGTTGGTCGGAAGGGGCTGAGATTCTCACAGGCGTGTTTCTGGCCCAAAACTACCCCGGAGACAAAGTTTCAGATTTTTTCTAGACATGGTGGTGTCAAGCCTTGGTCGATCTGTCCTGGAATGCCCCTGGGACCAGTTCTCGGGACTCATTTGGAAACACTCGGGTAGTAGGTGCCTTGGGTTTTTCACGAAGCGCTCCTCCTCCAGGGGCTTGCAGGCAGCGTACTTGCTGATATTTGCATATTCGTTGCGGGGCCCACCTCAAAAGGGGGGCAGTATCCCCTGACCCCCGGTTCCTATGCCTATGCCGCCCAGGGGCCGCCAAATTATCCCGGAGGGCCCCAAGGTCCAGACCCTGGCTCAGGAACCTAGATCAGTCAGCTCAAGGGCCCAGACCAGTGCACTAGCCTCGGGACCAGCTTATCAAGGGACCCTACATAAGCACAGGACCCCTAGAAGCTCATCACAGAGGAGCCCCAGATTTGCACAGGGTGCCAGATTAGCTAAGGGGCCCGGTTCAGCTCGGGGATCCCCAGGTCGACTTATGTAGGGTCTCAAAACAGCTCAAGGGGCTTGTTCAAGTTCACGGATCCCAGCTTAGCTCAATGAAGCTAGAACAGTTCAGGGGCCCCAGACCAGCTCAGGGCTCTTGTTCAGCACAGGCCAGCTCAGCTCAGGGGCCCCGATCGGCTGATATAGGGTCCCCTCTCATACCAGCTCAGGGGGCTGCATTGAAGCTCACGGCCTCCAGCTTAGCCCAGGGACCTTAGAAGAGTTCAGGGCCCCCATACCAGATCAGGGGCCCCAGTTAAGCACAGGGGTACCCAGATTAGCTCAGGGCCCCAGCTAGGCTTATGGGGGTCCCAGGGTGGTTGATATAGAGTCTCAGAACACAGTGGCGTAACCAGGATTCGGCCAAGGAGGGGTCCGGCTACCGTCGGGGCCCCAGGCCGGGGTCCCCTTAGTAACCGAGGCCCATCTCCTATATCTTTTGTATAGTATTTTAACATTCACACGAAGGAAATTTTGTTGTGCCATTTTAAGCATTTATTCTTATTTTGTTTATAGCTTGATTTTTTCGATCCGACCAAGTGTTGGTACACTAAGGTCACCAAATATGAAGGATGGCACATACCTTATATGGTAGCGTGGCTATAATAACAGCTTTGTGCCATATTTCGGGAAGTTCAATGCTGATGTGCGCATGATGTTACACCCGAGTCTACCTCAATTCACTCTGGTAATCAGACATGAAGTTATTGAAGGTCAGTCGTTTTGAGTACGTAGAAATTGTCTTCTACGGGAAATTATTAGCAATTATTTCACGGTGTCGAATCCATGAACTCCTTAATCAGGAAATTTCAAAAGAAACGGAAAAAACGAAAAAATACAAAGGACATAATAGTGTGTCCCGAACGTTACATAACCCCTATTCCGCCGACAGATCCTGTTGAGATCCAGTTACTTACTTACCCTTGCTATCTTGTAAACGAGCAAATTACCAAGACAAAAGGCGCCTGAGATATCTATCGCCTTGGATCACTCTGTCATTGTTATTTTCAACCTTTGATACCTATTTTTCTTTTGAGGATTATGCTCATCGATTTCTTTCATTACCCTTGTTTGTCTGGTTTCCTACGAAAATATTCGAAAGTTGTTTATTTCAGAATATTTAGAAATGTAGTTATTGGTGTTAAGCTAATAGATTAAAAATTGACTGAAGTGCCAAATTCCCTGTTCGATTTGCTCTTATGGTAACATTAGATTATTTTTTGCCTTTCCTTCGATAATGGTGCCTGGTGGACATGTTTCAATTTGTCTCTTTTCAGTAGGCAATACGGGTAGATACATTTTTTTCCGAGGCATATGATTTTGAAAATTTTTATTCGAGCTCTGGGGCCACCTAAGACCAACACTTGGCGGCACTCACAACGCTAATTTTCGGTCGCTCTCCTGATTAGATCTCAGGGGGTCTCTGAGACCGATTCGCGGCGCCTCTTGATCAAATCTGGGGGCCCCTGAGAATCTCTCGGGGCTCCTGAGATTAGTTATCGGCAGCACCTCTGAGACTAATTATTGCCCCCCCAGATTTACTCTGGAGGGGGGGGGGCTGAGACTGACTATCGTGGCCATCCAGATTAGCTTTTGGGTCCCCTGAGGCTGTCTTTGGGGTGGGGGGAGGGGACTGGGAATGACTTCCAACAGCCTTCTGAGACTTACTCTAGGGCGCCCCTGAGACAAACACTCGGGGGGGGGGTGGAATCACCTCTGAGACTGAGTCGGGGAGGGGGGGTGGAATCACCTCTGAGACTGAGTCTTTGGCGTTCCTGAGACTGACTCTCGGAGGCTCCCCCGAAATAGACTTTTGCGAGGCCCTGAGAACCACTCTCTGGGGCCCCTGAGACTAGCTCGGCTCCCCCTCCCCTGAGACAGACTCCCGGGGCCCCTGATACCGACTTTTGGGGTCCCTGAGACCAACCCTCTGGGGGCCCCCGAAATCTGCTTTCGGGGGGCCTTGAGACTGACTCTCAGGGCGGGGCCTTGAGGCCGACTCGGGACGCCCTGAGAACGAATCTTCAGGGGCCCCTGAGACTGACTCTGGGGGGCCCCGTTATCAGAGAATCCTTTGCAGTGGTTCAGATTGGCCCAAGGGGGTCTGCGGACGCCTAGGGCCCCCTTGGCTACACCACTGCATCCACACTTTCGGGGGCCTTCCGAAATCACCATTTGGAGGCCCCTAAAATAATTTATCCCCCAGACCAATACTCCGGAGCCCCTTGATACTGATGCCCGGGAGCCTCTAAGACCAAGCTCGTGGTCCCACTTAGATCAGGCTCAGGAGCACCCTTAGACCCATGCTCGCGCTTTTCTCAGGAGTAACTTGACATCGATGCTCCGGGGCCCTCAAGATCAATATTTCGACTCCCCCCCGAGACTAATGCTCGGTACTCTGGAGTCCCTCAATGCCGATACTCGGGGGTCCTGAACCCAGGCTTGGGGGCCCCTGAGACCAAACTCTGCGTCCATGAGGTAAATGCTCGTGCCTCACTCATGAGTCCCTCGATATCAATAGTCGGGTGCACCCCGAGGGGGGCCCTGAACCCCTGAGACCAAGCTCGGGGGCCCCTGAGACCAAGCTTGAGGGGACCCTGAGACCAAGCTCGGATGCTCCCTGGGACCAAGCTCGAGGGCCCCCTGACACCAAGCTCGGGGATTCCCTGAGACCAAGCTCGAGACCTCGTGAGACCAAGATCAAAAGGCCCATGAGACCAAACATCGAAAGGTTCATTAGACCAAGCTTGCCCCCCTCCCCCTGAGACCAAGCTCGGTTGTCTCCTGAGACCAAGTTCGGGGGCCCCTGAGACCAAGCTCAGGGCCCCCGAGATCAATGTTCGGTATTCCAGAGCCCTCGATACCGATGATCGGGCCCCCCTGAGACCAAGCTCGGAAGGCCCGTGAGACCAAGCTCGGGGGTCCCCTGAGACCACGCTCGGGGGAGCCCTGAGACCAAGCTCTGGGGCAACCTGAGACCAAAATCGAAAGGCCCGTGAGACCAAGATCGAAAGGTCCGTGGGTCCGAGCTCAGGGGCCCCCGAGATCAATTTTCGGTACTCCAGAGCCCTCGATACCGATGTTCAGGGGCCCCTGAGACCAAGTTCGGGGGTCCGCTGAGACCAAGCTCCCAGACCAAGCTCGGACGGCCCCTGACACCAAGCTCGGGGCCCCTGAGACAAAGCTCGAGGGGCGCTGACACCAAGCTCGGGAGCCCCCTGAGACCAAGATCAGGGGCTCCCGAGACCAGTACTGATGTTTTCCAGTGCATACGGTCAGCCTTATGCATCAGATACCCTCGGATGCCCCCCTGAGACCAAGCTCGAGGGCCCCCTGACACTAAACTCGGGGAGAGGGGGGCCTGAGACCAAGCTCGGGACCCCTGAGACCAAGCTCGGGGCCCCTGAAACCAAGCTCGGGGCCCCTGAGACCAAAATCGAAAGGCCCGTGAGACCAAGATCGAAAGGCCCGTGAGACCGAGCTCAGTGGGAGGGGCCCTGAGACCAAGCTCGGGGGTCCTGAGGTCAAGCTCGGGACCCCCTGAGACTGAACCTAAGGGTCCCCCAAGATCAATATTCGGCATTCTGGAGCCCTCGATACTGATTATCGGGGGCCTCCTGAGACCAAGCTCGGGAGGGCCCCCGAGACCAAGCTCAGGGGGCCCCGAGATTAATGGCCGTGTTTTTAGTGCATGAGGTCAGCCCAAGGGGGTCCGCGGACCCCAGCGACCCCTCCCCTGGCTACGCCACTGTCAGAACATCTCAAGGGGCCCATTCAAGCGCAGTGGTCAGTGGCAGTAAATCCTTATAGGGGGTCCCAGACCATCTCAGGGGCTCTCAGTTCAACACAGAGGCCAATATTAGCTCTGATGACCAGATAAGCTTAAGGGCCCGGATCATCCAGGGGCCCCTTGTCGGCATATATGGGGTTTCAGAACAGTTCAGGGTTTCAATTAAAGCTTATAACCCAATTTCAGGGCAGGGGCCCTATTACTGTGCAGGGGCCTCAGATAAGTTTAGGGTCTTCTGTGCATCACAGGGGATCCAGATTAGCACAAGGGACAATATAAACTTTACGGTCCCAGCTCAGCTCAGGGGCCCCCAGGTCGGTGGATATAGAGCCTGGCCAACTCACGGGGCCCTGTTTAAGGCCACGGCTCCTAGCTCAGTTTAGGCATCCTAGAACAGTTCATGCTGCCCAAACCACCTCAGGGGCGCTCAGTTCAGCTCAAGGGGCCCAGATTAGCTCGTATGGCATCAGAGACCAGTTCAGGGGCCCCAGAAGCTCAGGGGACCTTAAAATCGACTCATAGGACCTCAACTTAGTTTAGGGGTACAGGTAAGTTTAACGGAGTTCCGGGGCAAGCTACAGTTAGAGTTTCTTGCTTGATATTACAGTTATTGATATTTTTATCTCCGTTGCGAGGGGCCCATCACTGAAAAGTGGGAGGGGGGGGGCAGTGGCCCCCTGGCCCCCCGATTCCTACGCCCATGGTATGACATTCGAAAGCTCTGAAAATACAACCGAAATACGACTGGCGTCCTAAACAAGTCTTGAACGAGCCTGTGATGTTTCTGGTAATATCGATCCACTATCTCACGACATCGACCCTTCTTCAGCAGAAGCTTAGGGATTATCAGAAGGATAGACCCAAGTTCTACAAAAAAGGTAAAAAGGCATTGCCAAGGAAATAGAGCGGCAGCGAGCGCCGTTTAGGCGAGAAGGTTCCCACGTTCAAAAGCCTCATGTCACATACGCAAATCGACCATGCTAACAAGGGCGTTGCCACGGATTTTCGAGTGAGGCGATCAGTGAGGAAACTCTTAAAGCCCCGATGTGTGCTTAAATTCGGCGTTTTCAATGGTATTTCCGGTCAAAAATGATGGGGACCGCCCCCCCCCACTTTCCAAGAGTGGCGGGCGGCCCCCACGCCCCCCGTAGCGATGCCCCTATTTGCTCAAGAGACCCTAAAGTCTGCAACAGACTCTCTTCGGCTCTTTCTTTTTGGCGATCTTATCACCCTTCTCGTAGAGCAAAGCATCTTAAACGCTGAGCAAAAACAGCTAAAAACCAGTGTCATAAATTCTAATCACATTAAAGTGATGCTTCCAATCATGATGCTCTCTGGGTATTCTCGGGTTCCTTCCAGGCGGTTATACTGGCAACAGGAAGACGATATCTTCAACGCCCTCATTGCGCAGGGCATTTGTAAAGGTACGTTTTGAACATATCATGCGTGTCATGCACCTGGCAGACAATTCGAGAATGGAAAGCAGCAGGCCGGAGCCGTACTGTAAAATTCGGCCATTGTTTGGCGCCATAAACAAAGCCAACAAGCCGTTGGTAAGCCCTGAGAACGCCTCCGTCGATGAATGCATGGTGCCGTACTATGGACACAAGAGCAAACAGTACATCAGAGGAACGCCCGTACGTTTTGGCTCTGGTGCAATACGCACAACGGAAGGCTATGTGTTTCATGCCGAACCTTACTGCGGCTTTGCCACTAACCTGACGAGCACTGGATATGGGCGAGGAGCAGATGTGATGCTGAGTCTCGCTGAGAAGTGTGATCTGCGCCTAGGCCACCTTTTTACTCTATTAGACAATCTATTTACATTTCTACCCTTACTTGACCCTTTGTCGGCTGCTGGGATTGGGGGCACTGGGACCATTCGGGATAACCGGATTCCGAAAGACTGTCCGCTTGGAAGCAGTGCCGATACGAGTAAAGGAGTCGCGGGAGCCTACACTGCAGCCTACACTGACGATCTGGCTCTTGTTGGATTGACGGACAACAAGCCCGTTACTGTGCTCAGTAAAAAGTACGGGGCTTACCCACTGCACAAGGCCACAAGATGGTCCCGGGAAGAGAAAAAACAAGTGACTGTGAATATGCCCTCGTCTGTTGCGTGTACAATCAGACTATGGGCGGAGTTGACCTCCACGATCAGTTTGTGGCCAACTATCGCACCAGGATCCGCTCAAAGAAATGGTGGTGGCCGCTCTTCAACTGGGCCATCAATTCATGTACGGTTAATGCCTGGATCTTATTTAGGATGCTGGGCCAAGACATCATCCTGCTGCAGTTCATCCGTGAGTGCGTGCTGGAAATCATTCCAAAGCACAGCACAGCTCAGCTGAGACCTGGAACCAGAGTACTTCCTGCTCGTGGGTAAGCGACAGGCGAGACTTGGGTAGCACGATGGGATTAGATTTGGGATTGAAATATAAAAGATTAAAGATGAGATTAAATTAATTAGTCGATGGGAAACACCTAATCTAGAAAATAATTCCGAGACAAATTACGATCTCTGTTAAACATCACTCATTGCTATCGTTGATATCCCCTAAAACATGCACACGCTTGATAACTTTATTAGGACTTCATATCTAAAGCAGCTACAACTGTGTTTTTATAGTGATTTGCAAGTTTTGTTTGCAATTTGTACTTTTCCGTAGTACTATAGGGTAACAGTTTTTGAGGTTTAACGACGCACCAACTGCCAGGGTCTTACAGCGTCGCCAACTCTCGCCCTGTTGGAAGGGATTTTGGGGATCAGATCACCTTATTCAGGGGCTCCGCCGGGACTTGAATTAGAAAGGACCAGTGGCTTAGAAGACAAGGCTGCTATCCACTAAGCCACCTCATCCCTGTACTGTAGGGTATCCATACAACTAAAGATTGGGACAGCAATCTATGTTATAGCAACTTAATGAAATAATTCAGGATTTCATGTTAAAATCCCCGTGATTTTTGACAACGCAAATGCCGAGTGGCAACCAAATTTTCCACTTCCAAAAAATGACTTCCGGTCGTATGACATTCCTGAAAAGTTGTGTATATGTTTAATGGTGACCAATAAGCCAAAAACAAGCACAACATATATCCAAAGCTAACTCCGGAATTGTCGGCATTAATAGGTTAAAGGGAGATACGCGAAAAAATGTATTGGCTAGATCAAAAGGTCATTAAATGTTGTTTCAGGAGTCCTATTCTCATTTTTGCGAATTCGCCCTGCAAATGCCTTAAAATCCCTTTCAAAGTCAACATTTCTAGATGACTTTACCGGTACACCTCTTATCGATTTAAATGACGTACCCCGGCTAAGGCTATCAATTTCTCTAAAATACCGGTCGCACTTTTCCTAAGCGGTGACTTGAAAGTTTAAAACTATTAAAGAAAAAAGTTATTTAAAAAAGCTACGGCCAAAAATAATATTAAAAAAATATAGGAGTTTTAAGAAATCACAATTGACCAATCAGAAGGTACAGCCCCCGCATAGAGGGGTCACGTGACTTTTCTGACGCAAAAGTTTCGTCATCCTGGGAAATTTGCAGAAAACGATTGAAGACTCGAGGATGCAGTGCGACATATATGAAGAGAAGAGACGTATTTTAACCTCTGTTGAAACAAAGAAATAACAGTGCAAACAAAGGCATAGCAACACCAGTGCGGGATTTCGAAGATTTAGTGAGTTTTGTTGCTTTTCTACTGGTATTATCTTCGACAGGTAATGGTTCAGGTAGTATTGTGCAGTGGCGATGCAGTAAAAATGAAGTATATCCGCCGTGGCATCATAGTTTGTTTAAAAAGTATTCTAAGGATCTATCATAAAACATTGCTTTTCAGTCAGATAATGCCAGTAATTAGAACATAGGAACAGACGAAATTAGTCTTATTTGTTGGTCAGTCAGTTTCATGTATGTGATGACTTTTTAACTAACACATAAATTTTACAGGGAGAATGAACAGTGCAGCCTTGTTGATACTGGGGCTTTTTATTTATTTATTTATTTATTTATTCATCTCATATGAGCGACAGGGGCTTGCCCCCAGTAAAAGCTCAAGTCAGTATACCATCCAGATTCCCTAAAATTACATACATGGCGCATGTTAAAAAACAAGTCAAGACAAAAAGTAAATACAAGGTAAGAATAAAAAGATAAAAATATACAAAATAAAACTCTAAAAACATTAAAAATACATATGTAAAGGGCAACAATAAAAACCCAAGCCCAAGGAGCAACAAAAGCAAACCAATGTCTTAATGATCCTCAAAGCCGCAAGTCAGTTTATCATTCTTTCTTGAAATAACCAATAAAGATTACGTCGTCACCCCGGTTCGAACCGACCTACCGATCAGAACAGGGCCCTAACCACCAGACCACCGGCCAACCACCACCCCCCACTAGCTGAACAGCGGACCCGTCAGGAGGTCACTGGCGGACAACCGCCGAATATGCCGGCCCTGGCGCGGGTGCTGTGCTTGTCCCGAAAAGGCACGATAAAATCTTCAGAAGACGAACCAAGCATTCTTTGGCTGAAATTACTTGTATCGTCGAGCTAGGATCCTCAGCTAGCTTCATGCCAAATTCTCCACTTCCATCCATTTTAAGGACTTGAAACCATGGAAACAATGGTGGTCCGAGAAATTAGCATCTTGTAATACATTTGGACTAATTACTCGAAAGCCATTAGAGATAGGTGGGTAGTATAAGTGAGCGAAATGACCCAAAACTTTCCTATTCAGCCATGTCAGTTCTGAGTTTGTGAGTGACATGAGCTTGGAACCAGGAAGATGCAAATAAAAAGTTTTTACTCAATTTCTATTTATGCCTATAAAACAAAGAATTTCACATTCACAATTTCCATCTACAAATATTATCAGGCGGAAGCAATGTTCTTCATTATTTGAAATAAAACTCAAATCGGTCAATTAGATTGGAGATATTAACGTTGAAATGAAAGAACCAAAATTCAGTCTTCCGGAAGAACTGTAAAAGTAGGTCAAAATTTTGCGTTTTGCACTCAAAACTATGCCTAAGCACTACAAAATTTTCCTAGCTACCCCTAGGTAACTGCCTTTCAGCCAACTGAGGCCTGTCTTCTGACATTTCGAGCGCACAAGTCGGCCATCAACTTTTAGCAGGTTTTTGCTCGCATGAGAAAAGCCGCGTTTTCGCGCAATAAATATTGTCGGATCAGCTCAATTCGTTTTCCCTAGCTGGCCCTTGTTATCTTTCGAAAAGGACATAAATTTCAAGTTCGTAGGTTAAGAAGTAAAAATTAGAAAAATATAAAACAGAAAAGTTTGAGCCAAAATTTCTCAAAAACTATTTTGGATTTCGACTCGGGGCTTCAGTTTGGGTGTCTGGAGCAGAAGGGCTATCACCCTACAAAATTCCAGAGCTCTGACATCAATTCTCAGGACGGACAGACGCCAACAACAACAGACCACGACGAGACCCGTCTGAGCGGCCAGAATAGAGCCGCTTGAGAAATCTCAATGCGCTTCGCTCCATGGATTTCGTCATGCGGCTCTACAATGAAATAAAATAAATGGTGCGTTCCTACTGCCTAACATATTTCCCAACTTGAGATTTGAACTGACCTGATGATAATCTAAATGGGTCAGCAAATTGACAAGCAAGCATAAAATCATTAAAAGCTTTGGGCAGCCGACAGTACACACTCCGCCTCACAGTCTCCTTTGTGTACAGTGGTACGCTCAGCGAAGTGCCTGCCATTGCACGTGTTCTTCTTGCTGGCACGTGGAGCGGGAAGCTACCAAGCAGAAAGGCGGAATCGATCTGGGCCGTTAGAATTTTGTGTACAAAAGTAATGTCATATTGCAGTCTTCTCTTGGCTAGACTTGGGATTTTGAAAGTTCTGAGTAATTGAGTAAGCCCAGTATGGCATAGTGATGTCATACTGGGCTGCCAGTCTACAAAGTATGGCACTTTCACCAGTGCGTCAAGTATGACACTTTTGACGAGATCTTGTTGGTGCGAGTGCCCTCGGAGACAGGACGGGGTGGTGCGAATTTACTAACCTGGTGGGAATATGCAAGACTGGTGTGAGGGAGGTGATACTGAAAACCAAACAAATAATGGACAAATGGTTATAAAGACACAGGAGGGTGCCTAATAAAATCAAGTAACTAGTAAGAGAGGTAGCATTGCATAGTGCGGGTAGGGATGATTGTGTTCTCCATGGTATATTGTGGATTGGTGTGAGTTTTAGGTGGCGGGCGGTGCGAAAGTTGTTGATGGCTGGTGGTGCGAATCGTCTGACCTGCTGCCATACTTTGCAAACTGGCACTTACACACACACACACACACACACACATACATATATATATATATATATATATATATATAATATATAAACATGCAGTTCGTGGCACCTGCTGGATCAGGAACTAAACACCGTCCGACAACTGCTAACTAACAACAACTACCCAGCAGCAGAAATCGACCGAGAAATAAAAACTCTCCTGAATAACTTTATGAACCCGACCAAAATGCAGCACAAGGACCAAGGACAAACCCATGTCTTCTATCACAAAAACCAAATGACATCTTCATATGAAATTGATGAGCAGGTCCTCAAAAACATTATCCGCAGGAATGTCATCCCCAAGGACAATGACCGTCTCAACCTGCGTATCTATTACAAAACGAAAACAACATTCAGCCTCATCTTAAAAAATAACTCGACCCCAAGCCCAACACTCAAGTGCACCAATATAGTTTACGAATTTACCTGCCCTCATGAGGACTGCAAGCCTCAAAACCCACGAGTAGCCTATATTGGTCACACAACAACTTCCCTATCAACATGCTTCACTGGTCACCTCCAGAATGGCGGCCCTCAACAACACATGGCCACAGAACATAACACCAACATCAGACGCCAGGATTTGGTGGAGAACACACGGATCCTCGCCCACGAAAGCAGCCCGCGACGTCTAAAGATAATGGAGGCAGTCCTGATCCAAATCCGCCGACCTGCGCTCAACAGCCAGCGGGAGCACCTAGGGATCTTGACGTTAAGCGATGGGTCTCCATAACTTGAATCGGCAAAATCAAACATAACTTGAATCGGCATATGAGGTCAGGGGCGCAGGAAAGTTTCGAATAATCATCTGTTGACCTCACGATGCCTCGGCGGTAATATTCAACGTCCCTGATAGGTTTCAACAGTTTCGGACCAAATGACACACTTTTTACCAAGTGCCTCCACCCCTTCTTGGTGACAAATTCTGGATCCGACTATATATTAGGGGGTTTCAGGTCGTACTGTGACTTGAGAGCGCCGATAGCGTTGATCAGGAGGGCTTCTTGCATATCGTGCAGGATCCTGCACTAATCCGTGCAGGATTTGCCGCGGGATACTGTATAGGATCCCTCATGGGCTGTCCTACGCAGTTGTGCAGATGAAAATACGGTAGGATACTTATACTAGGGGTGTGGTGCCAGTCTGTCCCCAACCTAGTGCGGACAGGAAACGTTTTCCTCTAAAACCAAAAACGGGATCAGATTTGGGTTTTTGTGCGTTACACTTGGTGGTTACACGTATTTCAATTAATTCTTCCAAGTCTGTGTGAAATCGAGAAATTTCCGGAAGAAAGGTGGTCGGGGTGCACGCTCCTTGATCCCGCGATTCTGACGCATATCATGAGTGATTCTTCAGCAATTTTCACTCACCTATTCTCCGGTCAGTAGCACACCCAAAGGGAGGGGCAGCGGGTCCGCCCCCCCCCAACGCGTCGACTCCAAAGTTCCGCCACCCCTCATGTTGGCGGCTGAATATGCCTGACGTGATTTTGGTAATAATTGACCGCTGCAGGCTCCCATCGAGGGCAGAAATGAGCATTGATCTGGCTTTTTAGTACCAGTTCTACCATGGAATACAGATACATGGAACGGAAGGCTCGTTGATTTCTGGGATGCTTTTGTGGGGCTCATTAAAAAGAATTGGGTAAATAGCCAAGAACATTAAAATATAGACGGCAGTAAAATATTCAACAAAAAACAGGCCTTTGCACGTGCCTTACTTCAACCCAGAGGAAACAGCTACTACTGAGGTATTATTTATCCAATATAAACCTAAATAATTGCATAATAACCATAAAATATGAATGCAAAATCAGCGTGAGCCTGGATTAGAACCCGGAACACTACGATTGCTAGACAAGCATGCTGCCAACTGCGCTATTGAGCGACGAAATTACCATTATGAAGATGAAAAGTTCCACGTGTGGGATTCGAACCCGGGATCTTTCGCTTACTAGACGAGGCTTCACACACTGCGCTATTGCGGCGCTGAGCCGCGCGCGCTTAAAACATGTTATGATACAAGTTGAGCCGCAGTATCAGATTCTGATTTCTCCTGCGCTTTGCTCTAAGATTTTAGGTATTTCATGCCTAAAATGTATTTTAGCGGACGCACCACAGATTGGGCTTTCCGAAATGCATGGTCGTTTCCCTGTGCAAGCCACGGTTTATAAGTTATAACGCATCAAAGTCATCGGCCACCACATCTCCCATAGACTTTACATTGGTCCTTACCGAGCTTTACTTACCGAAGGATTTTTTCATGTCCTAGATTGGCACCCAAAAGCGGGGCGGGTTTGCATTGAGGTCTCCATTCCAGGTATCTCTATTCCATGGTTCTACTCTCACATTTCCGCCCATGCACATAACGTGCCACCATTTTATGTGATAAGTACCCTCTTCGGCCACTTTTTCCCCTCCAATAACCTGCGGCCCCCTGTGAAACATGACGCTTCCCATCAGCCTGCTGCCACCTCCCCCTTCGTCAGCCGAGCCCCCCAAACCAAAATCCTGGGGGAGCGCATGTCTCCGGTCCACTACGCTATTTTTTAATATGTTCTGGTGACCACAGACTTAACATATCACCCAAGAAGTAAAATTCAGTGCTTCATGGGACTCATTAAATCTCGAAGAGTGATCCCTGTTTTCTTTATCGGTTCGGTTTGTAGTTCCTGGCTGGTACAAATACCAGCCAGGGATCCATAATGGCCTTCAGCAAAGGGCACAAAAGGAATCTTTTGACATGCGAACGTCTCAAAGCAATAAGAAAACAGGTGGGAACTGGTTTCCAATGGAGGAAAATTCGAGGGATGGGGCATAGGCGGATCCAACGGAGCAAAGGGGGCACGTGACCCCCCCGATCGACCTTCGGCGTCCCCTGAGATGGTCACGGGCCCCCCTGAAATTTCGCTTCCCACCTCCCCCAGGATGCGAAAATCGGCGCCCATAGATAGGATTTTGCGCTAACCAGATCGGTTTTTTTGTCAAAAGAGGCGGCCCCTGGTCTGGATTGCGCCTCCCCCGAGAAGGTGCCCCCGCCCCCGATCGGCAATCCTGGATCCGCCTATGGGATGGGTCGGAGCTGAAGATCAAGCCATCGCCATCGGAGATCGGAGCTGAAGATCAAGCCGGTACCAGTTTGCATGTGCAAATGCGCTTCACCTTTCACGTAAGAAAATCTTTGGGGCTCATATCCCCCTTCTTCTACGTGGGTGAAGGTTATAACCAGAAGAGTTTTGCCCTAGAACAGCTCCTACATCTATTGGTAGGCATATAACAAGTAGGCAAGCAGAAAATCGGAAATTGGCTTGTTAAAGTAAAACTGCACCTTCCTGGAGTCGAACCCGGGTTTCCCTTGTGAGAGGCGGGAATGATGGCCACTAGACTACGGCTGGCACACGTGACCTGCCCGTAATTAAAACTTTCTTGTATACTTATTTCATGCTCAATTTTTTTGGGGACACGGACACGTGTTATAATTTTAAGACACATTTGAAAATTGTTTTAAATACAAATACGGGACAGAAGACATTTTTGTTGGAAAAATTACTTTAAAAACTTAAAATAGTTTTATAAAACTAAGAGGTGAAGAGCTGGGTTTAGCTTGCTATTGGCATTGTTAACATTTTTTAAAAAATAGTTGTAGGGCCTCTTAAAATTTTGCCGAAGATACAAAAATGATTGGTAGTTTCATAATAAGGATTTTTTGAATAACAAGAAACCACAATACAATTTTTCGCGTATCTCCCTTTAAGGTGGCATAAGTAAGAAATGGGTGAATTTATCGGATTGAAACTTATACCACATAATGGCCCACCGAGTGCTACAAAATGTATTCCGGGATTTTTCATATAGATGACCTAGGGTCAGGTACGGCTCATGACCTCTCCTTTGGAAATGCATGGGGAAAACCGGTATTGGGCTGCATTTGTGTAGATACAGCCGATACCTTCGTATTCTCCTATTTCACTCCTACCTGCCGTCACGAAACTAGTCGAGCGTGTTGTGCAGCAGCAGCTCTCCAACTACTTAGAAGAAAATCACCTCCTCTCGGACGCACAGCACGGCTATCGAAAACGATACTCTACCGAATCGGCCCTTCATGTAATTACCGATAAAGCTCTCTCTGCTATGGATAAAGGCGAAATTTCTGTCCTGGTACTGGCTGATCTCTCAAAATGCTTTGATGTCGTTCCCCATCACAAATTACTTCAAAAACTTTCAGCATATGGCATAGATACAGACTGGTTTCGTGCGTATCTCGAGGGACATACTCAACAGGTGCAAGTCAAAAGCGCCGATGGCTCATCCTTTCTTACGTCAAGCACGCGCGAAAACAACATGGGCGTATATCAGGGGGTGCCGCCTCATGTTTGCTTTACATGTTATACGCCAACGACCTGAGCCTGTGTGTTGAGAGCGATGTCACTCTGGTACAATACGCCGACGATACACAGATCTTAGTTAGCGGCAAAAAACGGGATCTCGCAAACATAATTGAACGCATGGAGACTGCACTCAGCAATATATGCAACTGGTTCTGCTTTAACGGGATGAAATTGAATACCGATAAAACACAGATGATTGTATTGGGCACTAAGGCAATGCTGCGCGACCTGCAACCCGTTACCCTGAGTTTCTGCGGCACAACCATTAGAGAGGACAGGATCGTCAAAAATCTGGGTCTCACAATGGATCGGCACCTCAGTTACGAAAATCACGTGGACAAATTAACACATAAATGCACTGGGATCCTCATAGCTTTTAGTCATGCACGTCATGTTTTACCTAGGAACATACTAGCAACTGTTGTGCAAGCCCTCGTTATCTCAATACTGCGACATTGCATATCTGTGTACGGCTCATGTGGCATGACTCAGGTCCGCCGACTGCAAAAAGTTGTTAACTTTTGTGCTCGTGTTGTGACTGGGAGGAGGTTTGACCGCATCACGGATGCTATTGAGCAGCTTGGCTGGCAGTCTGCCCAGCAGATGATTGATTACCACACAGTGTGCGCTGTGGAGCGAGTGATTGTGACAGGACAGCCACCTAAATTGTGTGAGACCATGGGCCGGCAAGCCAACCAGGTGCATGATCACCATACCCGGCGCGCGGGTCAACGGACCCTGCCGGCGATACGTACCGAGGCAGGTCGACGGCGGCTATGTTTTCGTGGAGTGACTTTGCTCAACCGGACTGGACTTTTACCTGGCTCGTCGAGTTTTAAGACCGAACTCAAACAGGCCTTGTTATAAATTTTAGAGTAGCATCGAGCTACATTCTTTTACCCACAGCTCATTGTTATGTGTGATTTTATGAGTATGAGTGTTTTTAGTCTCAGCCTACATTGAACCTTTTTATGATATGACGTGAATGTGTGAAAAGCCGCACTTTGATGTGGATCATCTTCGAATAAATCTGTTATCTGTTATCTGTTATCTCCAAATCTTAGTATCCTGGCCCCCTTTCCAGGTTCGTGTTGCAGTTTTTGACCTGGGACCTCTGAGAGGTCATCTGGTGTTACTTAAGCAGTTTTCAGACGTGGGTCAATAACTCTGCAGGAAATAATGATACAGCCTTTATTTTAATACCATTGTGTTTGGATTGCTATTACGGGCCGAATGAAATGCATAATATACAATAAGAAAACAATATAAGAATATGCATTGCATATTCTTATTCAGTTATTCAGTTCATATTCAGTTGCCCCAGGTTGCCAGGTGTGGGTGGACGTGTTTAGTGGCGCTCTTCGATTTTCATCAGTTACGTTGGCTTGAGGTGGTTTAATGGTGATAAAGTTCATATATAATATTGGTTAGTGATTTAGAGTTGCACTACTCTGTGTAATTCTGGATTTTCTACTCAATTAAACTGTTCATAAAGATAAGTAAGTGCGCCACGATTGTCTACCTGCACGTTGGGCATACTGGAGTAGCTGCGATCTTATCTTTTTTTGGGATTGAGCTCGAATTTTTTGTCCAGGCTAGTGGTAGGACGTGTGCTATTCGTTTACTTTGAAATAGCATAGATTGCCGGAGTCCAGAGAATGGAAAAATCAGAGGTGATGCAACTGATTGAGTTGGAGACTGCCAGCTTGAGATTAGAGCTAAGTCAATTGAAGGAGGAGAGAGTAGTGACTCAGGAAAAGTTAGCAGGGCTAAAAACTGAGAACGATTTAATGAAGGACCATATTCGTGAGCTCTTCCACCTAGTGGAAAAAACGAGCAGCATGGCAGGCTCGACTGTCTGGTGCTCAGTGGGAACTGTGTGCCCAAGCCAGAGAAGGGTGAGACCCCTCAGCAAACTAGGAAGGTTGCTCTCAAAGTTATCAAGGATAAGCTAGGAGTTGATGTAAAAAATGAGGAGGTCAAGGCCTGTCATCGTCTGTATGACAAGAACAGGACCATCATTAAATTCAATAACATGGACACAAGGAATGCAATCTTTGAAGCCAGATTTGAACAAGGTAGAACTGGTGGGAACCCTCTTATCATTCATGAAAGTGTAACATCCCCAAGGGCTGATGTTCTTAGAGCCCTCTCTGATCTCAAGTCTCAAAGCATTGTAGGTAGCTATCATACTAGAAATGGGCAGATCAGGGCGCGGAAGTCAGTTGAGTACATGTATGTGGTGATTCCTCCAGGTTCCAAACCACAACATATCATTGAACTTGTAGGTTCTGCAGGGAGAAAGGAGAGGGCTTGGGGTGTCAGTGGTGGGGGTCAGGGCAAAAGAAGTCAGAAAGGGAATCCAGACACCCAGCAAATGCTACCCCTACTGAGTCATGTGGCAATGCTACCACAACTAACTTATCTGCTGGATCTCAGTATCTGCTGGATCCAGCCGTGTCAGTGACAGGTAATGTTGGCCCCAGGCAGCCTCGAGGCAGTGGCAGCTCGGTTTCTGGCTCTAAAGATGGCGCTGTATCTAATGAGTTGAGGTATGTTGAGGAAACTCTGTCAGATGTCTCTGAAGGTCTGAGCAAGCAAACATACTCTAGGGTGCTAAGATCAGGATCTACTAGAGATGGTGATCAGGCCGGGAGGTAGAGTGGTTGTTCAGTGACCTCATGGGTGGCTGCACAATCATACTGCGCCACAGCTGCACCAGTTATATTTGGGCTGTCAATACTACCATGAGAATTGAGTTTTGGAACATTGGTGGCTGAATGGATATATCTATTGCTGCATCAATGTGCTGTGAATATAATGACATTTGTGAAAAACTCCCCTGGGCAGTGATGTGTTCAGTCTGCTAAATGCTATTGGACTGACATGCATCACTGTCGAGTGAATGGTGAAGGATGGTATGAGTGTTGAATGTGGCAAAAACATTCGCTTTAAACCTGTGACACCAGGGGGGTGAAACAAATAGTCACTTATCAGTGAAACAAGTTGCACATCTTTGGTGACATGAAAAAACTCCTCTGGGCAGTGATGTGTCCAGTCTGCTATATGCTATTGGACTGGCATGCATCACTGTCGAGTGACTGGTGAAGGATGTTATGTGTGTTGAATGTGGCAGAAACATTCGTTTTAACCCTGAGACACCAGAGGAGTTAAAAAAAATGAACATGTGTGCTGTCAACTTGTTACTCAGGTATGCTGTCAGTTGCCCACAAGTTGTTTGCAGGTATGCACTTGCTCTGGGGAGGATGGCTGGATTGTTATGGTCCTAGTAGACCATCCCAGTTATCTTGTGCTGCCTGTCACTGATGTGTCAGCCTTGACTTGTGCAGATCTGTGTTGTATTGTGACATCTGTCTGCTGCCCTGAGACCTGTCTGCTACCTACCTGCCCTGGCTTGACTGTTTATTTGATGCCTTCAATAGCCTGAAATAACTTAAATGAGACTGTATCACTGCTATTTTCTTATGTCAGATCTTGGGCTGCCGCTGTCTGCTGCAATGACCTACTATTCAAATTAATGATGATTGGAAAATGTAGGTAGTTATTGTACGTTAATGTTGATTTTCGGTACTTATTTGCTTAACAGGTTACATATTGATACCTGTTGTTATACTCACCAGTTACAAGACCACTGATCTTGGCGGCCTTCTCTCTTCTCTGGGGAACTTACACCGTTTTCCTCTTAACACCCATGGATCTTCATCATTCACCTTCTGGCATGTAGCATTGCCATAATTACCATAGTACCTTTCCACCCTCTGACAGTCCTTGACTGGCGGGAGCTGCTGATTTCCGCGGCACTCTGCGGCACTGTTCCTGCCTGTCATTGTTAAGCACCTTTTTCAATGTAGCATTGCCATAATTACCATACAATAATACCTTCCCACCCACTAACGTCCTTGACTAGCTGTTCCTTGACTGGCGGGAGCTGCTGATTTCCGCGGCATTCCGCGGCACTGTTCCTGCCTGTCATTGTAAGCACCTTTTTTGAATGTAGAATTGCCATCATTACCCTACAATAATACATTTCCACCCACTAACAGTCCTTGACTGACTACCCTGCTTGACTGATCCATTGACTGACCCTTGACTGACGGGAGCTGCTGATTTCCGCGGCACACCGCGGCACGGTTCCTGCCTGTCATTATTAGCATTACAAATTAATTTAGCTCATTATGAAATTATGCAACCCTCAGCCTTGCGAATTATCTCTTCTCATCATTTGTTAATCATATTAAAACAAGTATGAAATGTATAGCAAGTCTTTATTATTAATTTGCATGCATTAATTAAAAACTAAAATAATAACAGAACTTTCCAGTAATTATACTTGTACTGAGATTTAGATTTTGGATCTTCTGGTCCGTACCGTTCTCTGGACTCTGGTTTTGAAACGAAATCGTCTTCGAATAAGTGATTTTCTTATTCCTAGGCGGCGTATCTGATTTGCTTTAGGTCTTTTAGGCACTGTTTATTAGATCCTGGTTAATTGAATGAATAATTATGGACTGGCATTCCAAGATAGGACGATTGATCCCTTTGCTTCCCTGACAGTGGACGACAATTTAGGAGCTCACTATGATTTTGATAGAATAAGAACCACTTGTTCTTATTACTCACCCTCGAGATTGAGCGGTCAGTTTGCATCGAACCAGCTCAATTTGTGTATTTTTCATCTAAATATCAGATCGCTTTTGAACAAGCATAATGAGCTTTGTGATTTACTTAAAGAGATAGGTATTCCCTTTCATGGGATAGCAATTTCTGAAACTTGGATTACCAAAGAGCTTGAAAATTTATTTATAATTCCCTCATATAAAGCTTATTTTTCTCATCGTGTCGGCAAAAGGGAGGGGGGTGCGGGCATTTACGTAAAAGAGGATTTATTGCCTACCCAGTTACATTGCCCGTCATTCTCAACTGCCGAAGTAGTATGTGTCAGTGCAAAAACTCAAGACAAGTCGTTCGTCGTCTGCCAAATGTACAAAGCACCAAGCACAGATAAATCCAAATTTATGGAAGAATTGAATATTTGTCTCGAATGGCTACAACAACTTAATAAGACTATATATATAACTGGTGACTTTAACTTCAATCTACTTTCCATCGAAACTGACTCTTGGGCTCGCAGTTTCTTTTTATCCATGTGTTCCTTTGGATTTCTCCCAACGATTTCTAAAACAACGCGACACCAGGCGAACTCGGACAGTCTACTCGACAATATATTTTCAAATAGCCTAGAAATCGTGGAAAAGTCTGGTGTTCTATTATCTGACATTGCAGATCATTTCCCTGTAATGCTGAACACCATCAATGAAGTTAAAGTAAAGAAATCAATTCCAAAATTAACTTGCTTTGATTACCGTAGAATAAATGAACTTAATTCTTTCTTAAGCGCTGAACTAGTTTGTATTGAAAATGAAACCGACCCAAACTTTCTCGCCACAACCATCATAAATAGCTACAATAAAGGTATTGAAAAGCTCTCACGTCAAACTTGCCGTAACAGGAAAACGGAACCAAGAAAACCGTGGATTTCACCTGGGATTTTATCCTCAATAAATGTTAAAAACCAACTCTACATTAAATCTTTAAAATCAAAATGTGAGGCAGATAAGCAACAATACAATAAATACAAAAATGTTCTGATTGGAATTATCCGTAAAGCTAAGAAACACTACTATGAGACAGAATTTGAGAAATGTAAGACTGACTCGAAACAAACTTGGAAAACCATAAATGAGTTAAGAAATAGCCGAAGTAATGGTAATGATATCCCGGAAACAATTCATACCTCAAACGGAGTGAACATACAGGATAGTGAAGGGAAAGCAGACGCCTTTAATAATTTTTTTCAGTACTATTGGAACAAAACTCCAAGAAAAAATCACACCTTCCCCCACCAATCCCCTAGATCTAGTCAATGATTGTGAAAATGAAATGGAACTTAGGCTTACAGATGAAGAAGTAAGTAGATTAATTGAAAATATGAAAAATGTGGGAGCTGGTTGTGATGGCATTAATAGCAAAATTCTAAAGAATACATATAGAAGCATAGTACAGCATCTAATGAAACTATTTAATGCATGTCTTACCACAGGAATATTTCCCGATGCCTTAAAAATAGCAGTTATCAAGCCTATCTTTAAGACTGGCGATCGGCATGTTGTTACCAACTATAGACCCATTAGTATTCTTCCCGCAATATCAAAAATTCTTGAAAAACTTCTTCACTGCCGAATTATGGAACATCTTGAAATAAATCAACTCATACACAATAACCAATTCGGATTCCAAAAAAATCGTTCAACATTTATGCCTATACTTCTGCTCCAAGACTTTGTTACTAAGGCCTTTGAGGAAGGGGAACTTGTACTGGGGGTATTTTTGGATTTAAGAAAAGCATTTGACACCGTGGATTATAACATTCTTCTGGGAAAAGCAAAAACATATGGAATAAAAGGTAAATATTTAGAAATTCTCTCTTCATATCTATCCAATAGGAAACAATGTGTTCAAGTAGAAAACAAAACGTCAGAATATAGAAAAGTTAATATGGGAGTCCCGCAGGGGTCTATACTTGGGCCCCTGCTGTTCATTTTATATGTTAATGATCTTCCGCTTATCGGTGAAAATACACTATATCTCTCTTATGCTGATGATACGGCCCTGCTCTTCAAACACAAAGATCCAGAAATACTGAAATCGAACGTCAATGAAACTCTCTTGCGGCTTTCAGACTGGTTCTGTGCAAACTATTTGTCTCTCAACCTTGAAAAAACCTTCACGCAGCATTACTCTCCTTATCCCAAAAAATTTCACTTAAACATAAAAATAGGCCAGAATGCAATTGAAGAAAAAGAGGAGATTAAGTATCTGGGGATGATTTTCGATAAGCAACTTAAGTTTTCTGGGCATATAAATCATATTTCTAAAATAATAAGTCGAAACATTGGCATTATTTGTAGGATTCGATACTTTATTTCAGATCGTGTAGCACTTCTCCTTTACTATGCATTAATCCAACCTTACCTTAATTATTGCTGTCTCATCTGGGGTGTGAATTACTCATCTCAACTTTACAAAATTAACATCCTCCAAAAAAAAGCCGTTCGACTCATTGAAAGAATATACCTCCCTGGAAGCTCAGAACCAGTTTTCAAAAAGTACTCGATCCTCAAAGTGTCTGAACTCGCGAAAACACAAATGTTAATTATAGTTCATAAATTCCTTATTGGTCAGCTCCTGAAGCCATACAAAATTTGTTTTGGCTCAGGGAACCGGGATATCGTGAGGTAAGAAGAACCCCCTACTGGATCAACCATTCTCAAATAGGAATTACCGCCTTTTCACGACCCCTTGCTTGGCCCCGAAATTGTGGAATAGTATATTTTCCGATAAATTTCAATCTGTTGAGGAAATCCCAAGAAGTAAACTAATTATCAAGAAAATGTTGAAACAACATTTCATCGGTCAAAGTCAGTAAAATAATAAATTTAGTAAGCTTATAGTTCATTTGAATGAGTAGAACAATACTAAATAAACAACGAGTGCAAAAATAAATTGTATGGCTTCCGTGCTCTCCAAAATATATACTGTTCTTGAACGACTAGAACATGATTAGAAATATCAACCACGTATTCAGTCAGCGTATGCTTAAATTTAGTCAATGTTCCCACTTAATCATGCAGATATCATTTATGTTCTCGCGGGGGTGCCGGGGCCTCCTTGGCTGTGATCTGTTTGGCGGCGGCCTGGGGGATGGGGGTGAGCTTTGAACTACCTGTGCCATACCGATATCCATTAGAGACAGCAGATGTTCCAACACCTACAGATTTGACTCCCTTTGGGTTTCGGACGGGCGGGTTGCACCGGGGAGGTCCTGGCGCCTTTGCATCTCTCTGGAATCGTAACGCGTTATAACCAACGTATATTAAACATGTCTGTGGTCCAGCACCCAATGTCGAGTCACATTGTGGTGCTCCCACACCTGACACACATATCAATTCATGCCTCACTTCATGCTCTCATCTTCAGTCACTCGCACCTCATCATCTTCTTTTCAGAATAGAAACCGGGAGAGTCTAAAAGGGTGAGTATAAACCTGACTATCTTTTTTTCTGACATCGACATCATTTGGATCGACAACCAGACGAGAAAATCCCCGTTCCCTTCGTTGCTCCCGGGGGCTGGTGAACAACAGGTTTTCACCTCGCTTGCTGGCCCGGGGGGGCAACGGAGGGAGTTATATTCACTCATGCTCTCATCTTCAGTCGCTCTCACCTCATCATCACCCCAAATATACAAAACACGTCGTTTTAGTACGGGCAGTAAATATGTCTCAGGCTCAGCACCCAGTGTCAAGCTGCGCACTGGGTGTTTCCACAAGAGACAAACATTATAAAAAAATATTGACTAGGCCTGGTTGGATAGTGACCTTAACCTGGCCTGAAGTCCATTTTGTGTTTTGACCTAGTATGGTCATATCATACTTCATTCAATTTCCCGTAACGAATAAAACGGATGGTGCCTAAAACATGATTCTAACTCAACTACTCAACACTGTCAGAGGCTAGAGCCCCAAAACTCTTCTCTAACGTGCGACCCTCTTTGTCCTGTTATGACCTTAAAGAGAATGGACCAGTGTGTCGAAGTTCCAAAAAGCATAATAAATGAACAAAATTGGTCTGAAAATCAGGAAACCACATTATTTCCTCACTTTGATACGCTAAAAACATAAATATTTCTTTTTTCTACTGATTAATGACTTCATCAAAAGAGTGATTTTTATAGTCGGTAAAATCCCGAACCTTGATTCTGCTTGATCGTAAACTCGCTGTGAAATGGAATTGAAGGTCAACCGATTACTGCGCATATGTGACATTCCTTCGACACGATTTTAGCCGTGTTATTCTGCCGTGCAGAACGCACAGTAGCGTGCCACACGCATGCGCAGTATGGTATCTTGGACTACATGGTTTCCATTTTCTCCGAACCTGCAGTTATAAGAAAAACTGCAGTGACTGTGCTTTCATTTGGTGAGCTTTGACCAGGCGCTGCAGAAGTTGTCAGTCAAATCATTTTTTTACATGGTTCATTTGGTTACACCCTTACCTGAAATGCACCATACATTATCCTAGCAAGTTAATATTTTTGTCATAAAATAAAGCCATTTATCTATAAAGCACCTGCTGCTTCCTGTAGTCACTAAAACTATAGCTCTCTTTATTAATATGTAGTACACATAGTGGACCATTTCTCCCACCATAAGTTTTGGCAGAGCACCCCATCAAAACATTTCCATAAAATAATCCAACATTTTTTGGTGGTAGACAAAGTTGCCCCCATGGATCAAAGATGTTCAGTTTTACAGTACCTAGATTAACCCGAAAGTGATGCAAAAAGGTTATATTTTTGTTCTGCACAATTGAAGGTGGAAGAAATTGAAATGTGTTTTCCACATTTCCAAAATTGTTTCGTATAACTTTTCGTTTTTCGAATTTCAAGAAATTGTTCCATTCACTGTTATCATGAATTCAATGTAAACTGTCATGTTGTCACAATCTTTTGAGTAAATCAAATTAAATAGAAAACATCCAGTTCAAACTTCTGAGGTCCTGTTCCCAGTTTCCATCACCTTCAACATTCCAATACACCATTCATCTTTCAGACGTGAAACACTGATGCCCAATTTTCAGAGGACAAAAAAACACTACTAGTCTGTTCCACCACCCTGCATGGAGAAAAGTTGAGATGAAACTGCCAGATGTGTAGACAAACAGTTGACCTTAACACGCGCCCCGCTGGGGGGAAGCGAAATTAGCTCCCTCCTGGTTTTTCTCAGATAGCTAAAAAACGAAGAGACGCAGAACAATGAAACTTAAGGTACCTTAACCCTGATTAATTTTACACATCTCACCAAATTTTTTAGTTAAAGTCATGTTGGGTCAAGGAGATATTCAGGGTCAAGTGACCCGACCTCAAAACCTAAGATTACGAGTTTGATGCAGCGCCCAGGGAACATTAGTAAACCGATCAGTTTGAAACTTCCACAATATGATAAGGTGATTAGGGTCTACAAATCTGCTATCTCGGAATTTCGATATTGTTGACCTAAGGTGGGGTGAATTTTTTGGTCACCCCATTATAAGTCTATGGTGAAAAATAGAATGAACTCCTTTTCAGGAAATACTGGATAGATAAGGCTGAAAATCCTGAAATTGTCTATTATTACCACGATCTTGAACATGAACTTGAGTTTTTGAGGATCTGACCTCTCAAAGGTCATACTTCTCACTGAATTGAGATAAAGCTCCCATTTTGTTTGCATTGTGTTTATATTGTCACGGGGAGTCGGTTGATATGCAACATGACCATACCAGGTCACTCTGTGACCCTGACCTAGGTCGAGGTAAGGTCGTTTGAATATTTGACCTAGGAAGGTCATATTATACATCATTCGATTTGCCGCGATGAGAGGAATCCAATGATGCATAAAGATTTGCTCTAGCTCGCCTGAGAGCAGATCTAGAGAGGGAAACGTACACTGCTCTGTTGTAAGCCTCTAGAGCATTATTTGACCTATGCTGACCTCAATATTGATATGACATAAAAATTCTTCAAAAAAATTCTCTTCGTCTTGTCAGGAGCTTTCGAACGCCTCCCGTAATTTTCCTTTAGCTTTCGTGGGGAACGAGATACGGAGGAGGGGGGTGAAAAACGCCCCCCCAGCGGGGCGCATCATGCAAGGGACCCCAGCGGGGCGCGTGTTAAGAAACCTTTCAAAACCATAATATTCCAATTCATGTGTACGATTGACTTTTCTTTGAAGTTCATTTGGATATTTTTTAGTGTTTTTGAAGATAAAGAATTCAGAATTGTTGTGCGTATCCCAGAAGATCACATGTTGAAGAAAAAATATCTTTCTAAATTCACACTAAAACATCAAAGCAGAGACAGGGCCTCAAGACGAGCAAGATGCTTCAACCCCGATGCTTCAGATGCTTCTGCCCTTTACCACAGTTAACTACATAACATTTTCGTTATCCTTAGCAGCACCATACACCAGAAACGAAGTTGTTAGATCCAGAATTAGAAACACTTCTGATTTATTTATTTATCAAAATTCATCACCAACAGGCTAAGAACCCACTGATAGGTGAAGTCATCGGTTAAAACTGCTGATACTGATTATCCACCTATCAAGACAGCTTTCAAAATAATTGTGCAAAAATTCCTGGATCAGTATTGAGGCATGAATGAGACTGTTCTACCTTCCTGGAATGACATTCAAATACTACCTTCAGGCTTGTTTACTGTGTGTCTGACTTCTCTGCCTCTGCTCCTCGCAGACCACATTCTCAGCGGCGTCGACAGTCCGCTGCTGAGTGCTGAGGCTGCCGCTGCCTACGGTGCTAGTGTGTCCTGCAAATCGAGAGCGCATTCACCACCTGGCGTCGCTGCCCCCGTGTGCCACCTAGGTGTGGGCCGATGACTCGGCTAATGAGGGCGTTCGAGATGAAGGCGCGGAGCGCTCATTGTCTTCCCAGACGACCAGTGCCAGGAACTGCGCGCCCCTGCCGGCAGTCTATGCTCGAGCTTCAGAGCAGAGAGCTCCAGACCGCCCTAACTTCTTGAGCACGCACCCAAGTTTTCAACGTCAATCCCGCCCGCCTGACGGGCGCACATCAGCATAAAAAAGTACTCAACACCTCAATACCGTTGGCTAGCGGTCGCGTGCGGAATCGGTTGCGGCCCTCTACTCGGGAGGTGCATCGTCATCGATGGTTACAGTTCAGTGAGTCCTGCTGACGTGTATTTGATGCATTTGGTAAATGCATCGCATACGCTACTATAACTTCCATACGCATCTGGTGTATAATACTCCGTTTTTTCAACTCCGAAGTGTAATTACTGTGTGCTGGCAACTAAAACCGCCGAGTTTTGCGCTGGTGTACCTTTGGGGTAGGCAGTTACAAGTACGTTTTCATATATTTGGTGCTTTTTCGTTGTGGCAATAAGCACTGAAGGTCAACGTATTATATCTATGGTGTTTTATAGCAGAAATTCGTGCGAACTCAACTCCTCTTTGTGGTGTTGAGATCTTAAAACGAGCAAGCCGAGGCGTCCTGACATAGCGCTTTGGGGTTGAAAGCTCTCATTGGTAAATGACGGTTTTGCCAGCAAACCCCATGATTGAGCCTAAATTTTATTGTTGGAAATGTTAAGTTGTGTTGAGCTGCAATTCCTGTAATTAATGCCCGATACCACTATTTCATTGATAATATGTTAAATAGCTACTTTCAGTTTGATTATTTTGCCAGTTTTCATAGCTGCTTTATAACATTGGCTGTAATAAACCAGTGACATTAAGGTAATGCCTTTTGTGGGGTGTGTGTGGAAAGCGACGCAATAACTACAGCTTCGTGCATACTCAACGTATTCTAATGGAGCCAAAATAGGGTCGAAAACGATGAAGCAGCGGAGATTAGCAGTTCCAGGTGGCATCGGTATGAATAACATTTTCCAAAGCTTTCCGATATCCTAATACCGAAATGGTATGTATTTGATCTAATGAAAACGAACACAACCAAGTTGTAGCCATTTAGTTTGTTATACAGCGAAGCGAATTTCAGTCGACCAGAGTTGTCCTTAAACTTCACCATCAGAATAATATTGCATTGAAATGTGCTGATTGGAGCACAGTCATCACACGATGTGCATTCAGTGCTCTCCACGTTCCGAAAAAGAACTTTACTCAAAAGAAGCATTGTAAAAATTATGGTAAGGTGCGTTGTTTGCAACTTTTTATATAAATTACACGTTAAGGAGCTTCCAAGAGTAGATCCAATTCGGGTATTTGGAGCTTCTAACAGGAACCAGCTCGCTGAAGACTCCGTCAGCGCGTCCAAAGCGGGAGATTGGGAAGACGCCTGCCGCCATCGGCACTTCCAGGCCAGCACTGGGGCAAACAGTCACAATACACAACTGTTAGGCAGGTCGATAATTTTGGGTTTGGGGGCTGATCGACGCACCACCTGCCAGGGTTATGTGGCATTCCTAATGTGTTTAAGAAGTTTAAGGAGAGCGAGAGAGAGAGAGAGAAGAGAGAGAGAGAGACAGGAGAGAGAGAGAGAGAGAAGAGAGAGAGAGAGAGAGAGAGAGAGAGAGACGCGCGCGCTTCTCAGACCCCCTTATATATATAAATATATATATCATTCTAGCAGGAGGCTAAAGACAGAATTTGTAGTTTAGTTCTGAGGTAAATTTTGGACTATGTAGGCGAGTGAGCTGAAGTTCCCCTCTAAGAAACCCGATGTACGAAAGGTAAATGATTAAATACTGATCAAGGAACATCTTAACTACTTTCTTAAAGGCGCATTGACGGGGTCTGAGCCTCCTTAGCTTGAAAGTGGGGGTACCCTCCCCTCTAAGAATTCGAGAACCACGCTAGACAGCGAAAAACGGTAATGGCGTTGGGTAGGCCATGTAACACGAGCATTGACGGGGAGGGCGGGTACCTGCCCCACCTCCGGGTTTTTGAAGACAATAAAAACGACACAACATGAGCCGCCGTACCTGACATAACTTTACTCTGATTATTTTTACTGCTTTTGACAACATTTTAAGGTTGGGTCATCTCAGCTCAGGTCATCAGTGCAGGTCAAGTGACCTCACCTCAAAAAACGTTTAGGATAGCATAACTCAGAATAGGCTGGATCTGGGGCATTCCAGGACAGATCGACCAAGGCTTGACACCACCATGTCTAGAAAAAATCTGAAACTTTGTCTCCGGGGTAGTTTTGGGCCAGAAACACGCCGCCTGTGAGAATCTCAGCCCCCTCCGACCAACGGTGACCGAGTTATAGCCCGAGGCACTTTCGGGAGGTCACGTTGTAGACTCATGTTTGATGCTTCATAACTCAACAACGCATCACCTGATTAACAAGTTTTGTATATCATTGAACTCGTCTTGAATTATAGTTTATTTTGAAAAAGAAAATGTTAAAATTGGAAAATTTTTGACTTTTAATTTGTTTGACCTTTTCCTTTTTGACCTAGCTTGACCTTTTCCCAGTTGAAATTGCCCTTTTAGACACCTCAAAAATGTTTCTTCATAAAATATCTTTCGATAGCAAAAATAAAAAAATGCGTTCTTGCTATAAGTTCCGAATATTTAGCACCTAAGGTAGGTATGTACACGGTTTTTGACCATTGCGGTAGTACAGCCTTATGTTTAACGCCGCAAATATAGCGATTGCTTTTGTAATCGGTCGCTGGAAATCATACTCTATTGTCTTTACGAAATTTTAATCGTACAAGTATCCGAATTTATGACAATTAACACGCGCCCACCCGAGGGGGTGGGCAACCGGCCTCCTCAGGTTTCCACAGGTAGTAAAAAAAACACCTTCGCGCAGCGCCACCGTACTTCATGTACCTCTAACTCGAAATTTTGCAGCTTCTGGCAAAATTTTAGGTCTGGGTCATACCAGGTCAGACCGCCAACCCAGGTCAAGAGACCTAACCTCAAACTTTGGGAGGTGCATAAATCATATCAAATTTAGCCTATCGTGGTTAGAATCGCATTACATAGTAAGATCGCCTAGCAAGATAATTTTTCGTAGCAGGATTTCTATATCGATAACCGGGAGCAGGGCAAAGGTCATGATCTTTCCATTAGAAATGCATGGGGCGATTGGTAAATTTTGATAACTTGCGAGAATTGAGAATTGTCGAGAATTGCGATGGAGGTTGTATTTTTACATTGTCGTGTCTGACTTGCCTCTGCAGTTTGATTAATATTCTTTTTACCATACAGACCTAAGCCTGGCTCTAGGTCAAAGCAGGTTAATTTTGACATTTGACTAGGCAATATTATAAGATACATAATCCGTTTGGGCTCAACAAGAGTGTTCCAATGGTGCTGAACTTTTCTTTCTACGGCTCTTCTCTGTCACCTATTATGCCACAAAATTTAGGTTTCCACTTAGTTCCCGTAAGAAATACTGTGACCTTGAGCAACCTCAAAGGCGACACGACCAAACGATTGTATGTAACATATTCGGTAATGATTAAAACTGGCTATTTAGCGGCATCACTTCCAGTGCACTGTGTCATTATTTATCTGGGATCTCGGTCAGCTATGAAATGATCACCTTGTAAAAATATCACGAGGCAACCTGTTCAAGCGACCAAGTCGAATGCGTTACAATTTCAGGACATTTTGTCGAATATATGAGCAGATTCAAATTACTTTTTAGGAATGAAAGCCTTTCAGACACGTTTGTTTACATTGCATGAATCCTCTCAAACATATGCTGTGCTGCACTGGATCAGCTTGCATCGATACTATTTTCCATCTCCGGGAACGATGTAATTGTGTGAGTTAGTGGTGCTCATAGGATAAGTTATACTTGTTTCAATTATTGATAAGGTCGCGACATCTTTGTAAATTTTCGATTAAGGCTGAAAGGTTCATTATTAATAAGTTCATTTGCCCTCGTCTCCCTCGAAACAAGGAATCCCTTTTTATCACTTTTAATGGCTGCAGTTTTTCTGTTTATAAATATTGCCCAAGTTGTTGCCAGTTCAGTTTTTTTATACATTTTGTACGAGTTGTTCTCTGTTCGATTCTTGGAGTCGGGGTCTCACTTAAGTCATCAATGGACTTGTCACGGAGACCCCGACCCCACCATCCGAACGAGCAACTCCCACAATGAAGGGTTGATTTTAGAAGCCAACGTTTAACGTCCCACACAGCACAGGGACGGCCGCCCCGCTCAGGTCACCCTCTCACCAGTCAGTTGCCAGCCGACCTGTACGTCGGGTAAGCTATTGAGCGCCGGAGCGTCTCAGCGGAACCGATCCCAAGCCTGGACATGCACTGCCACTGCATGCTTCTGAGCCGCGGGCCGGAGCCCAACGCTCTACCAACTGAACTACCGGGGCGGCAAGGAGGCGGTTTTAGGAGTAGGTGTCTCACTAGAGTCATCAAGGGACTTTTTACGGAGACCCTGACCCCACCACCCTAACGAGCAACTCCCACGATAAAGTGTTAATCAAGGAAACAAAGTTGAAAGTCCCACAAGGCATAACGACGACCGTCTACCTCAGGTCACCCCCTCACCAGTGAGTTGCCTGCTGGCCTTCAGCATTTACGGTACCTACCACCTCCCAGTTGACCTAAATTATTTTTCTAGAAGTTGCAAAATGTTGTGTTAGAGGTAGATGGAGTACGGTGGCGCTGCGCGAAGGTATTTTTTTACTACCTGTAGAGACCTGAGGAGGCCGGTTGCCCACCCCCTCGGGTGGGCGCGTGTTAATTGTCATAAATTCGGATACTTGTACGATTAAAATTTCGTAAAGACAATGGAGTATGATTTCCAGCGACCGATTACAAAAGCAATCGCTATATTTGCGGCGTTAAACATAAGGCTGTACTACCGCAATGGTCAAAAACCGTGTACATACCTACCTTAGGTGCTAAATATTCGGAACTTATAGCAAGAACGCATTTTTTTTATTTTTGCTATCGAAAGATATTTTATGAAGAAACATTTTTGAGGTGTCTAAAAGGGCAATTTCAACTGGGAAAAGGTCAAGCTAGGTCAAAAAGGAAAAGGTCAAACAAATTAAAAGTCAAAAATTTTCAAATTTTAACATTTTCTTTTTCAAAATAAACTATAATTCAAGACTAGTTCAATGATATACAAAACTTGTTAATCAGGTGATGCGTTGTTGAGTTATGAAGCATCAAACATGAGTCTACAACGTCACCTCCCGAAAATGCCTCGGGCTATAACTCGGTCACCGTTGGTCGGAGGGGGCTAAGATTCTCACAGGCGTGTTTCTGGCCCAAAACTACCCCGGAGACAAAGTTTCAGATTTTTTCTAGACATGGTGGTGTCAAATTGAAATATTTTTGGTCGTTTTGTCCTGGAATGCCCCATCTATCAAATTGAAACTCGTACCACATAATGGCCCCACCGAGTTTTGAAAAAAAAATTGTTCAGGTACTTCTTATCTCGATGACCTAAGGCCAGGTACGAGTCATGACCTCTCAATTGGAAATACATGGGAGAAATTGTTTAACCCTCGCCCCACCGGGGGGCCATCGATGGTCCCCTAAGGTTTTTCCGAGATAGCAGAAAAACGACGAGGCGCAGCACCGCGGTTGAGGGCTCTACCTCTCACTGTATCATTTTCCCATCATCCCTGAAATTTTTTACCCCGGGTCACCCAAGGTCAGGTCACCAGACGAGGTCAACCAAGGTCACCTCACTTCAACTTTAGAGCTCTGTAAGAGCTACATTGCAAAGTCGATCGATTTGAAAGTTCCTACACTTCATGACCTCTCCAGGGTCTACAAGGTGTATATCCGGGATTTTTTTATTTCGTGCCCTGAGGTCAGGTCACGAGGCGACCTCTCCCATTGGAAAAGCATGGGGAAAATCTGTTTCATGATATAAAAGCCACAAAAATGATTGCAAATACTCAGACTGCTCAGAACAGCGTTTTGGGACACCCTTTCACGGATCCCAGGGGTCATATTTACCCTTTGACTTTACCAAGGTCATCCAAGGTCACCTGAGGTCAAAAACAGTATTTTGACAATAACTTTTGACCTAATTAAGCTAGAGTGGTGAAACAAATACCATCGTGTTTGTCTTGTCACTGGCTTTCGTTTGATATACGGAAAGGTCACTTTGTGACCTTTCGCGACCTCAGGTCATATTAGGTCACGAGATGACCTCTGGAGGTCAAACCACTGGCGGGAGGTCTTTACGTCCTACATAGCGGGAAAAGTACTGGCAATTTCCTATCAAATGAACTTTACGAGGCCTCAATAGCTCTAATGACATAAGAGTTATGACCAGTTTGCTTAATCATTGCATATTTGAGTGAAAATAGCCGATCTTGACCTAATTTGACCTCTGGAGGTCAAACCATTGACCTGAGCACTAAAACATGCGAAGTAATTTCTTACTGAATTCACGCGAGCTTTCTATTTCACTTTGCAGATTTGCGCTAACGCCCATATTTTCGGAGTTAGAGGGGGGCCATCGATGGCCCCCGGTGGGGCGAAGGTGGCGCCGGACCCCCGGTGGGGCGCGGGTTAAATTGAATAACATAGTAATGGATGGTGTTAAACATTCATTTTATTTTAACGGTATTAGCCATTGCCCCGGTGGCGGGTACGAGCCACCTTCGCCCTAGTGGGGGGGGCTAAAGAAGACCCCCCACGATCTCAAAAACTAAGAGAGCTAGAAAAAAGCGCAAAACGGCAATCGAAGGCTCTTCGAAAATGATATCGAAAATAATTCGGTCATTTTTCTTGTCAGGTCAATATCAAGGCCACCAGAGGTCAAAATAGGTCAAAATCGCTAATATGAGGTGTACTAAGAAAACCTCATATATTTCAGAAACTATGATAGCTAGAAACATTTTTCTAACACCATTCGAAAGCTCTTGAGGTGCACTTTCATTGCAGTGACATTCATTTTCGTGTCAGGTCAAAGCCTATGGAGGTACAGGTCACTAAATATTGGGTATATTCTTGGGAATGTCCATAGCCAGCCATGCATAAGGGCGTTTACATTTTCGCTAATAGCTTCCAAACCAAACAAGATACAGCCATAGTTTATGCACCATTGCAATCCTCTCGTCAATACGAATCGAATGATATATGATATTGCTATGCCAGGTCAAATTTAAGAATTTGACCTGACCCAGGTCAACGATCTGACCCAACTTGACCTGGTACAGTCATGATGTATATCATTTGACTTCCAGTGACTATACAAACACTTTGGTGACAAAATAAAACCTCTATCTTATTTTATTCAAAATTTATAGAGAAAAACAACAAAAAATGCTTATTTGACCTAAGGTGACCTTTTAAAGGTCACAAGTCAAACATTTTGCCATCAGCTTCAGAAATGGGCTAAGAGCAAGTCGCAACCGATGTTTGAAGTTGATTCAATCCATACTTACTGAGAAAAGCTCATTTCGTGATTTTCTCCATGTATTGACAATGGGGAGGTCATGCTCTGCACATGACCTTAGGTCACCAATATAAAAAAAATCCCGGAACAAATGTTGTAGCTCCTGGTGGGCCCAATATGTGGTATAAGTTTCAACTTGATCGATTAACCCTTCTTTTAGTTATGCGGTCCTAAGTATTTTTTGAGGTTAGGTCACTTCACCTGGCCTGGTGACCTGACCTGATATGACCTTGAGCCAAAATTTTCAGAAAAGATGTAAAAATGATGGAGAAACAGCTAGACCAAGTGTGGCGGCGCTGCGCGCCGTGTTTTTGGTCACTTCGGAAAAACCCGAGGGGGGTCTAAAAAGACCCCCACCCGGGCGAAGGTTAAGTTAGCCTCGTCCTTGTTGTTCTAATGATATGTATTTTAGCCTAATTTGACCTTGAGCTGACCTCAAGTCGGGTCAAATATTATTTTTACCTTATTTGACCTAAAAAGGTTATATCATATAGCATTCCATTCGTCTCGCTGCGAGTATTCCGATGGCCGAGATTGTTTTGCTCTATCTTTGCTAGTTCAGATGTAATGAAGAAAACTTTCGCCCCCATGATATCCCTATGGTGGCATGCCATGACCCATAGCTACCTCAAACGTGACCTGACAAAACAAATAGTTTTTTTCTATCGAGAACTGGATGGGCTATCCATTGCCGTTGAACGTGTTTTCGTTATTTAGCGTGGTTCTGGAGATCTTCATTTATTTATTAACAAGTTAGACCCAAAGAATCTTCATAGCAAGCCTAATCGAATGGTATAAAATATGACCTTCCTATGTCAAATCGGGTCAAATTTAGGATTGCATTTGACCTGACCTGAGCTCAGGTCAAGGTGAAATCAGGAAAATACATGTCGTGAGAACCACAGAGATGAGGCAGGCCTAATGCCGTCAAAATAAATGCTCTACCACCATCCATTTCTAGGTTATTCAATCGAAACCATTTCTCCCTAAATATTTCCAATGGAGAGGTCATGGCTCGTACCTGACCTTAGGTTATCAATATCAAAAATATCGCAACATATTTCGTGGAACGCTGTGGGCTCATTGTGTGGTATGACTTTCAATCGGAAAGGATCAAACTGTTCTGAATTATGCATCTTGAAATGTTTTTGAGGTGAGGTCATTTAAACTGCACTGGTGACCTGACCTGAGATGACCCAACCTTAAAATTTTGCATAAAGTTGTACATATTACTAAATAAAATGCATACAAAGTACGGCAGCGCTACGCGCGGCCATTTCTATTCTATATAAACAACAAGTAGGGCGGGTACCCACCCCGTCAATACGCGTGTTAAAAATGTTTTGATGCACGGTACATAGTTGACATCTCTAATATTTAATGCAACATTTTCATTCCCCACCTTGGGCATAGGCAGATCCAGGGGCAAATGCCCCCCACGATCGAAACTCAGCGCCCCTTGAAATGATCACGGCAACCCCCTAGAATGCCTTCTTATCCCCACCCCCCAGGCGCCCTCCAGGAAGGACCCCTCCCTCCTGTTGTGACTTTGGGAGCGGAAAGAAAGAGTAAAAATTTGCAATAAATAAATGCAGCAAATGGGATATCAAAATGTCTGGCTTTTCCTGCCCTCCTCTCCCCAATGGGTGTGCCATAAGGGAAATTTGGTAGCCACTGGCTTGGGCAGGGTATGGTTCATGATAGAATGGAGTTTTGTTTGTGAAAGTTTGACAATATTAATAATTTTCTGCAGACCAGATTGGTTAAGATAGGACTTGATCGGGCTAGGCGATCTGATTGCTCTAAAATTCTTACTATTTTCCTTTGAAGGGATTAAAAAAACAATAATAAGCAAACCGCAATATTTTATACATAAAAACACTTTACCTTCAAATTTTGCCAAAAATGCAGATAGAGTAAACTTGGTAGGTATACCATTACCAATTGCAATCAAAGTATGCCAGTGAGAAATTAAAACCAACATACACATACAAAATCTGCAAACAGGAGCCTCATGGAGGGATCATAATAAAAATGGCCAAACTTTATTGAACTTCATTTGCTTTTTTAAATTATTTTTGTCTATTTCTGAGTCTTTTTGAAAGTCAATTATTCAGATGTGGATCACAGAAGCTCACACAACTTAAAAGAGAAACACTGCTCCACGAATCCTGGACATAAAACACCATTGAGATTATATTTTTGGGCACAGCCTTTCATTTGATATGGAGTAATAATCAAAGACATGCTAGAGCTATCAGACATATATTCTATGTCTAGCCACATCATGAATAATAATTTGGCTTGACCTACCTGATCCTGATGGACTGGGCCCAAACATATAATATAATGTATAATCATCAAGTGGTATTTTACATCCAGGATTTGGGGAGGTAGGCCAGTAGATACCTGTCAACTTTTAATCATGCTTCTTGCCTCAGTACCCCAAAATTTATCAACATTGGAAAACACTTCATCAAAATATGTTATGCATATATCAAAATATTTACAAGCTTTGTGAGACATCCAAATATTGATAAAAATTTTGGGGCTTATGAACAAACCAACTGCCAGGGTCATTGGCCTTGCCTACTCTTTTCCTGTTGGAAAGGTTTACAGGGAGCCAACTTGCTCCTTGTTCAGGGAAGCTGCAGGCGCGGGTGCCGAAAGATGGGGGGACAGGGATTGCGTCACCCTGTTCACCAACCAGGGGGACATCCCTCAAAAATTTTTTGGTCAATGGTCATAAAAGCTCTCAGCTACAGAATATGCTCAAAATTCGCCTCCCCCGGTCAGCACCAGCCCGGGTCCATTCCCCCTGTGAAAATTCTGCTGCAGCGCCCCTGGCTGCAGGGCCCTGAACCCGAGTCAGCTACAGTGGCGGATCTAGCCGGTCGGTTTGGGAGGGGCAAACCAAAGTCGAAAAGCAAAAAAAAAAACGTCGCGCAACGCAAAATTGCGATAAAATATGACTTCCCGGTGCGGGTGTTTGAGGCAAGAAGCAAAAAAAAAACGTCACGGGCTGACAAATATGAGCTCAAGATCCTTTTTCCTATCCAAAGCCCGATATTTTCACTGAACTTAACTGGTTCTGTTTGAAGTTGAGAGTTAAAGCACCAAAATGTTGCCTCTAAACTTGAAAGGAGTCGGGAAAAAAAGGAGGTTGATCGCTTTGGGGGGGCAAAAACATAGTTTTGCCCCGAGCTTTTCCGTCTGGGGGAGGGGCAATTGCCTTTTGCCCTCCCCCTGGATCCGCCACTGGTTAGCTATAAAAATATTGATATCCTAGCATGTGATCTTCATGATGAGATCATGCCATCCAATCATCTTTGCTGCACTAAACAATATTGAGGATATACCTTCATTTTTATAGCTAGGATGTGTTGAGATTCCATTTATTTAGTCTTTCTATCATGAAAAATCTTATTCCTTCATTATGGGTTTAGAACTTAGATAGCCTGGTTTCAAACTGAGATGGACTGCATCATCAATTACATACAAATTTATTGTGCCCAATGTCCAGTTCAATCACATTTGAATCGTAGTTTAAGAACCCTCATTTTAATGGGATTCATGAAATTCCCCCTCCCTCAAACCAAGAAAGAATACTGTACCCAAAGATGACCATTAAATTATTATGAAAAGGAGAACTTTTAATTTCATTTTTCTACAATTTCATTTTTCTATATAAAAAGGTGAAGAGAAGCAAATGACATGAACAGCAGACAAGAAACATGAGAGAGGCAAGCAATATTTATACAGTACAGTACAAGTGAGGCAGGTGAGTATGTTGTGAAACTAATATGTTATGAGATTCAGACAAATAATAATAATGCAGGTCAGTAGAAATAACACAAAAACAATGCAGAAAAGCAAAAAAGAGAAGCAATACAAAACAAAATGAGTAGACAGATCATCCAAAACTCGCCTAAAAAAACAAAATGACGAAAAGAAAAACTAACAAATTATAATTATACATTAGTTTGAAATTTTGGGCCCACATATGCTGTTTATGTTAGTCACAAACAAATAAAACACCCAGGTTCACATACATTGTGCAGGATAAGAACAAATAATAGTGGCAATTAATGAAGCAAAAACAAAAGCAGCACGCAGGAAGCCAAAAGCGCAAAAACAGAACGAAGAACATAACCAGGCGAAATGAGAGCAAAGATGACACTAAGTACACATAAGCGAACGAAAAAGGATAAACAAAAGTTTGAGTTCAATGGAACAGCACAGGAGCAGAGAGAAAAAGCAAAGAAGAGCAATACAAGAACGAGATGAACATAGCCGAGACTAAATGAGCTCATGCAACATGATGTGATGCTTGATAATAATAATGTTAAATAATAATTATTAATGCTTAGGTAACTCAATATTCAGTTCATCATCATCATCAATTCATTTCTTTCTTTTTAATTATGATAGTAAGAGAGCAGAAAGGATGAGCAAGAAGCAGATAGAGGAAGAGCAAGCAAGACAAAATCATACAAAAAGCAGCATAACAAGCGGGACCACATGTGATATATTAACTCTATTAACTTTATTCTAGCAAATCTCGGCCCCCAAAAAAATTCAATACCTCACTGCAATCTGCAGACATGTCAAGCTAATAAAACTATAAGCATCAATAGAATAAAAAGTGATTAGGTACGTACCTTCTTTTCAGAGAAGAAACTAGAAGGTCTTCGCTAAATAGGTGGACGTTTTGTGGCCGAATGAAACGAATGTGTTGCGCCAGCTTTGTCGCACCTTCAAACGGGCATATCGCAGCTGGCTCACTCGTTAGCATGACATGTTCCGCTAGTGGGCCGGGTTCAGGCCTGAGGACCAATCAGATTGTTGCAACCACGGTCCCTATCGATACGGTTCGGACATGACAGCCAGCTGACTGCCTGATTTGGCAGCACGTTGAGCATATGGTAGTATTTTGAAGGGTTTTGTTCAAGATAGCTTTGGTTTTCTAGTACAAGGTAGAATACAGCGTTCTGATTGGTTGAACGAAACGTTCGAAACAGAATTCTGAAGGAATTAGCATGAAGTTCATCGTGGATTTTCCTTGTTATAAAAGCGCTTTAGAGACAAAAAGCTGCATCCAAAAGATAGCCTGATCAATTTTGCATACCAAAAATAAAAAATACCCTTCAGCACCACTTAACTTTTCCCACTGGCCCGTGCCCCAAACCCCTGCAAACAGTCCCATTGGAATTACATGTTAAATTCTTCTGCAAAAAAACTGTTAGAACCAGAAATGGAACCTTCAAAACCCCCAGAATTCTAGAGAGGCATCTCATGTCCAACCCCTGGTTGCAACCATATGGAAGGTATTCCTTTAGGGTCTGAAATAAGCCAATAGGACCCTTCATTTTGAACTTTAAAGTGTGCGGAAATTTTATACAGAGAGCTTTGAGCAAAACTAAATATGCCAAAAGTGATTCCTCAACACGCTCTACAAAACTGCTATCTCAGTTCAAAACACGTTATAAAAGTGGGACACTCCCTTTAATATGGACCTGAGCGAAAAAGTAGTCATTGTTGTTTCTTCATGAAGTTGTATGAGCTATCCAACAGCGTTCTCATTTCTCGCTATCCCGCGTAGGAACCGAGTTCGAAGGGGCGGGTGTTTGAGCACCCCTCCACCAGGACGAGGGTGACTCGGAGGCCCACCAGGGCGGGTGTTAACACGGGCATTGACGGGGGAGGGTACTCGCCCCCCTCCTCGGGTTATTTGGGAACAGCGGCGGGCACGTAGCGCCGCGGTGCTTGGCATACCTTATCTCTGATCATTTTACAATTGTTTTCAAAATTTTAAGGTTAGTTCATCTCAGTTCAGGTCACCAGCATAGGTCAAGTGACCTGACTTAAAAAGTTTAAGATAGCATAAGTCCGAACATGGTGAATTTATCCGATTGAAACTCATATCACATACCGGGCCCACCAAATTCCCTAAAATACGTTCCGGTATTTCTATATTGATGACCTAAGGTCAGGTACGAGTCATTACCTCTCCATTGGAAATACATGGGAAAATGGTTTAACTGAATAACTGAGTAACGGATGGTGATAGAGCTGATTTTAACTGCTATTAGATTTGCCTTGCCTTTGTGTATCTAATGATATGAATTTCGCCTAATCTGACTTTGACCTAGGTTTTGACCTAGCACGGTCATATTGTGTATCATTCGATTCAGGGTGGTGCGAGGATTCCAATGGTAAAAATTGTTTTGCTCTGTCTTTACTTGTTCAGATGTAATGATCAAAAACCTTCATTTTCATCTTATCACTATGACGGCATGTCTTGACCCCTAGTGACCTTAAATGTCACCTGACAAAATATGGTTCAAATATCTTTGATAGAGAAGTGGATGGGCTACCTAACGCCGCTTACTGTTTTTGGCTATCTACCGTGGTTCTCGAGATCTTGGGGGGGGCGGGTACCCGCACCCAAACCCGTCAAAGCAAAGATGGCTCAGACCCACGTCAATGCGCGTGTTAACACGCGCATTGACGGGGGTCTGAGCCACCTTCGATTGACGAGGGGCGGGTACCCGCCCCCTAAGATCTCGAGAACCACGGTAGGTAGCAAAAACGGTAAACGGCGTTGGGTAGCCCATCCGCTTCTCCATCGAAAATATTTGAACCATTTTTTTGTCAGGTCACATTTAAGGTCACCAGAAGTAAAAAACATGCCGTCACATGCCGTCATAGGGATAACATGTAAATTAAGTTTTTGGCCATTTCATCTGAACAAGTAAAGATAGAGCAAAACGACTTGAACTATATGAATCCTCGCAGCAAGCCGAATCGAATGATATATAATTTGACCTTGCTAGGTCAAATCAAAGATTTGACCTGACCTGAGGTCAGGTCAGGGTCAAATTATATAAAATGCATATCATTAGAACCGCAAAGCCAAGGCGAGTCTAATGAAGCTAAGATAAACGCTCTATCACCATCTGCTACTGAGTTATTCAGTAAAAACCATATTTCCCATGTATTACCAATGGAGAGGTCATGCTTCGTACCTGACCTTAGGTCATCGATATCAAAAATACCGGAACATATTTTAGAGAACTCGGTGAGCCCATTATGTGATATAAGTTTCAATTGGATAAGTTCACCCTGCTCCGACTTATGCTATCTTTAACTTTTTTTGAGGTCGGTCACTTGACCTGTACTGGTGACCTGACCTGAGATGACCTATCCTTAAAATTTTCACAGAAGTTGCAAAAATGATGAGGGAAAAGGTATACCAAGTACGGCGGCGCTGCGCGCCGCCGTTTTTCTGCTGTCTCCGAAAAACCCGAGGGGGCGGGTACCCGCCCCCGTCAATGCGCGTGTTAAAATATGCCCTGCCGTAGACTGTTCTCGGGAGGCAGTCACCGTCGTGACTTCACCACGCCGCCTGTGGGCAAGTTTTGGTACTAGTGGTTCGTTCACCAGACTAAAGATGCCAATCACAGCAGACTTTGCACGGCGACCTTGCGGGGTGCAATCACAGCCAATTGCAAAAGACCCACCCTGAACAGTGAACACTGATAGATCCGTGTGACTCGGAGTGCCAAGCGAGCCAAGCACACCGGAACTTTGTGACCACGGTGGAGGGGCAGATTCCATCACACCAGGCGAAACGCTGACGGGGTAGCAGAACAAGATCTAACAAAATACAATCCAGTATTTGAACCTCCTGAAATTGGGCCCAATTCCTAGAGCGCAGAAAAAGGAGCGGGACAGGGGCGGTCACGCTTCCCCTGACTGTCACCCTGAGGACACGGGCCGCTCAAAGTGCAGCACGCTAGTATTATGCTTTGTGGCTAAATGTGGCATTTCATCCCAAACAGGGCCCTCTGTGAAGCCCTCTTCAGCACTCAATTCTATGACAGGCAGGCAGGGGCGCAGCCAGAGCTTTCGTATGGGGGGGCACACCAACTTTGAGGGGCACCTCGGGAAAAAAGGGCACTTTTTAACGTAACCTAAAAAACTTACTATATCTTTGTTTATATCATTTTTTGGGCATCTTTGGTTCAATTAAAATGCAAATAAATCATTGGTGGAGAAGGAAAACTCGATTAAAACCGAAAAGAAGAAAAAATATAACCTACATGTCATGGAAGTAGCCAAAACACGATTGTTTTGGATAAATTTAACCCTCGCCCCACCGGGGGCCATCGATGGCCCCCTAAGGTTTTTTCGAGATAGCAGAAAAACGACGAAACGCAGCACCGCGGTTGAGGGCTCTATCTCTTACATCATCATTTTCCCACCATCCCTGAAATTTTTTATCCCGGGTCACCCAAGGTCAGGTCACCAGGCGAGGTCAATCAAGGTCACCTCACTTCAACTTTGGAGCTCTATAAGAGCTACATTTCAAAGTCGATCGATTTGAAACTTGCTACACTTCATGACCCTTCCAGGGTCTACAACGTGTATATCCGGGATTTTTCGATTTCATGACCTGAGGGCAGGTCACTAGGTGACCTCTCCCATTGGAAAAGCATGGGGAAAGCTGTCTCATGATCTAAAAGCCACAAAAATGATTGCAAATACTCAGACTGCTCAGAACAGCGTTTTTGGACACCCTTTCACGGATCCCAGGGGTCATATTTGCCCTTTGACTTTTCCAAGGTCAACCAAGGCCACCAGGGGTCAAAACAGTATTTTGACAATAACTTCTGACATATTTAAGCTAGAGCGCTGAAACAAACACCATCGTGTTTGTCTCGTCACTGGCTTTCATTCGATATACGGCAAGGTCACTTTCTGACCTTTCGTGACCTCAGGTCATATTAGGTCACGAGGTGACCTCTGGAGGTCAAACCACTGGCGGGAGATCTTTACGTTTCACACAGCGGAAAAGGTCAGGCAATTTCCTATCAAATGTACTTAACCAGATCTCAATAGCTCTAATGGCATAGGAGTTATGTCCAGTTTTCTTAAGCATTGCATATTTGAGTGAAAATAGCCTATCGTGACCTTTCTTGACCTCTGGAGGTCAAACCATTGACCTGAGCGCTTAAACATGTAAGTAAATTCTTACTGAATTCACGCGAGCTTTCTAATGCACTTTGCAGATTTGCGCTAACCCCAATATTTTCGGAGTTAGAGGGGGGCATCGATGGCCCCCCGATGGGGCGAAGGTGGCGCCGGACCCCCCGGTGGGGCGCGGGTTAAGGACAAATCAGCCAACTCAAGCAAGTACTTAACATCAGAGAAATAAGCGGAGCATGTGATATCTGTTACAATGTGCAGGTTAAGGCATATTGGAGTCGAAAATTCATTTCTTATGCCCACTGGTTTTGTCGTGACGAGTCAGCCCTGGCTGAACGCGGATTAAGTTCCTTGCCTCCCGCAATCGCCGTGGGACGAAGAGTGGCATAGTGTCTTTGGAAGAACACATTTTTGCTCCCGGAAAAATTTGGGAGATAACTTTTGAACGCGTTAATTAAGTTCCATATTCTCAAGGCTCGGTCCCAGTTAAGAGTAAATAAAAGGTGAACAGGCCGGTGGTTTGGATGGGGATGGTGTGCCAGGGCTGAAAATTGTGAAAACTAGTTCTTCATTTAGATTAATTAGTAGAAATCCTGGTTTAGGGGACTGTGCTCTGAGCTCAGGGGCACATGCCTTTTTATCATCCCTTCCCAGAATCCACCAGTATAATAAGCAATTTATGTAACCAGGGGTGCCTAGGTATCACAAGCCGTTTTAGAGATTCCCCATTCCTCGTTAGCTCCGTTTTACAATTTCCATTATTCCATTCCAAGTTTCCATTGCGTTCTTATTCCCCATCTATTCAAGACCAGGTCTGGGGCCCCCAAGTGTGGATCAACGGCCTCCAGAGCAGCTTCCCCCATCCCCACAGTTGTGCCTCCAGGGACTAGACTAGCTCAGTGACCCCGCCCCGAGCTGATGGGAGTTGGCCTTGTGTTCTTATCATCTGTCTATTCAAGACCACCTCAGGGGCCCCTGATGTAGATCAGGGCCACAGAGCTGATCATGCTTCACCCAGGGACTAGACCAGCTCATTGATCCCAGAGATGAGGTCATCAGACTAGCTCAATGGGCCACAGATAGGCTCATAGGGCCTTAAACCAGTTCAAGAAGCCCCAGAATAGTTTAAGGCGTCAGATCACTTCAGGGTGCCTCAAGCCAACTTAAGGGGCTCTCACAAGCTCAGCGCCCTGACCAGCTCAGGGTACCCTCAGAACCTAGATCCGCTCTTGGGCCCCAGATCAGTTCAGGGGCCTCAAGTCAGGTCAGGGGCAAGATCAAGTCAGGGGCACTAATTCAGCTCAGGAATCCCTCACCAGCTCGGGGCCCAAGCAATTCAAAAGCCCCAGAGCTGCTCAGGAGACACCAGATCGGCCCATAGGGCACCAGATCAGCCTCGGGGACAAACAATCAGATCAGTGGTCCCCGACCAGCTCGGGGTCCAGATCAGCTCGGAAATACCAGATCAAATCAGGAGGCACTTAATCAGCTCAGGAGCCCCATACCATCTCAGGGGCCGTCACCAACCCCTGTAGGCCCAGCTCAGCTCAGGGCCTGGGAGCTGCTCAGGAAATCACATAATCAACCCAGGAGGCCCAGGTAAGCTTAAAGGGCACCAGATTAGCTCAGGGGGCACCAGACTAGCTCAGAGGGCATCAGATGGGCTCAGGAGGCACCAGATCGACTAAGGGGCATTAGTGCAGCTCAGGTGGCACCAGATCGATCCGCTCGGGGGCCAGATCAGCTCCCAGCCCCCAGACTATGGCAGGCGCCTAAATCAGCTCAGGGAGCAACATAACAGCTCAGGGGACATAAAGTACGTTCAGGGCTCACCAAACCAGCTCAGAAGGGCACCAGGCCATCTAAGGAGACATCAATAATCAGCTGAGGGGGCACCTAATCACCTGAAGAGGCACCATATTGACTTAGGAGACAGAATCAACTTGGGGAGGCATGAGATCAGCTCGGGGGCCCGAATCAGCTCAAGGGGCACTAAATCAGCTATTAGGGCACCAAGCAAGCTCGGAGACATTAAACTAACTCAGAGGGCATTATATAGGTTCAGGAGGCACAATTATTTGCTCAGTGGGGCACTCGATTGACTTAGGGGCACCAGATCAGCTTAGAGGGCAAGTAATCAGCTCAAGGTGCAAATACCAGCTGAGAGGCCACGAGATGAGCTCAAGGAGCACCAGATTAGCTTCACCCGTACGATTATTGGCGACGATGAGGCATTAGGTGGACACATACTAGGTGCTCATACTCTTCCCGAGTGTTTGGAAAGGCGACAGAATGCCCTAGCCGACCGAAGATGGTATTAACCCTATTTCCGGCAGGGGGGCTAATATTGCCCCCCTTCAGGTTTTTCGAGAATATCTCCGAAACGGCTTGCGATAGAACTTTGAAACTTCCTGACTTTTCCTAAAACTAGTACAGGCAGGTTTTCTGAAATTTTCAAGATTATATATTTACCAGGGGCGGAGCTATGGCTGGGTTTTTGGGGAGGTTCTATCCACAAACCAAGTATTATCGTATGCGATGGGTTTTTTGTAAAAGGAAGCCGTCTCTGCTGATCCTGATACCAGTTATATGGTTTTATTATATCATTTTTTATGTGAGATGATAGTGCATTCACAATTGTCACTATTTGTATTCATCAGGGGCGGTTACAGCAGTTCAAAATGGGGGGAATGTTATCAAGAAGGACTAAACGTTAGTAAGTGAGAAGACTGCTTACAGCCGTGTCAGGGCGAATACAATTGGGTATATGAAAATTCAAAACAGTTATAACCCAATTCTAGATTACCAGAGGCGTGTCCAGTGACTACACATTTTCAAAATGTATATTCCCAGCCAGTATCACCGCCGCGACTCAATATCGTTGTATATTGAAAATGTGTTTCCAATCACCCCCACACCCCACGACGAGTCCTTGATCCGCCTATGTCACCCCCTTTCCCAGAGCTGCCATGGGAGGGTAAAAATTATCAGAAATTAAATTTCAACTAGTCGAGGGACTAATATACTCATGCATACCATTCGCATATTGTTGGTATGTATTTTACCCCACTGTTTTACCTTACTGCATCCGCCCCTGATGAGTTTTTCACTTTTTTCTCATTTATTTATGTGTCAAAGATGCCAAGCAGTATATGACGGCTTTTAATCCGCGTAACAAAAACTTTTTAGGTTGTATATATTTCCCCTCATAGTCCTGGTCCTGGAACTGCCATTGAATTTCGAATTTTTGCGTAACTCGAGTATATGAAAATTTTGGGTCAATTATTTGTAAATCTGAACTAGTTTTGTGAAAATCGTACAAGAGAGACAAGGGTTATGGAAAATCTAAAAAATACACAAAAATTGTATATTTTGCACGACCTTCTCCTAAAAAATAAAAATTTTGAAATTTTCTTTTTTCAAAATAAAGTTTAGCAGCAGAGGAATCTATGGCACTTTGAATTCTCAAAATCGGCCGGTTAGATTACGAGATCTTAGGGGGGCCGATATTGCCCCCCCCTGCCGGAAATAGGGGTAGCCGGGAGCCTGACGGAAATAGGGTTAAGTTGTCCAACAATAGTTTCAATCGCTACATGCGGTCCAGTTACATCTAGGTTCAACGGCGTAGGGCACTAAATTTCGAGCGGCACGGCCCAAATTGGGTACACCACCTGGCAATCAAAAGGGCACCCCGGCAGTGATGGCGCACGTGCCCCCCCTGTGTCCCCCTGGCTGCACCCCTGGACAGTAGATCAACTCTGGGAGGCATTAAATAAGCTCAGGGGGCCGGATCAGCTCACGGGGCACTAAAACAGCTAAAAGGACACCAGGCAAGCTCGGAGGCATCAAACCAACTCAGAGAGTATTATATAGGCTCAGAAGGCACACTTACTTTCTCAGGGGGCACCAGATTGACTACGAGGGCACCAGATCAGCTCAGAGGGCACATAATCAGCTCCAGGAGGCACCAGATGAGCTCCGCCCGTACGATTATTGGCGACGAGGCATTATCTGGAAACGGATTACGTGCCTATACTCTTACCGGGTGTTTGGAAAGGCAACAGAATGCCCTAGCTGACCAAAAATGCACTTAATTGTCAAACAATAGTTAAATCGCTAAATGCAGTCTAGTTCCATCTAGGTTCAACGGTGCAGCGCACTAAATGTCGAGCGGCACGGCCCAAAGGGGATACACCACCTGGAAATCAAAAGGGCAACCGGCACCGATGGGGGCACGTGCCCCCTGTGCACCCTGGCTGCGGCCCTGAACAGTAGATAAGCTACGGGAGGCATATAATAAGTTCAGAGGGCCCGGATCAGCTCAAGGGGCACTAAAACAGCTAATAGGGCACCAGGCAAGCTCGAAGGCATCAGACTAACTCAGAGAGCATTATTTAGGTTCAGAAGGCACAATTATTTTCTCAGGGGGGCACCAGATTGACCACGAGGGCATCAGATCAGCTCAGAGGGCACATGATCAGCTCCAGGGGTCAAGACCAGCGCTCAGGGGGCACAAGATGAGCTCAAGAGGCACCAGATTAGCTCTGCCCGTACGATTATTGGCGACGATGAGGCATTATCTGGAAACGGATTACGTGCCTATACTCTTCCCGGGTGGTTGGAAAGGCGACATAATGCCCTAACTGACCAAAAAGGCACTTAACTGTCAAACAATAGTTTAAATCGCTAAATACAGTCTAGTTCCATCTAGACTCAACGGCGTAGGGCACTAACTTTCGAGCGGAACGGCCCAAAGAGGGTACACCACCTGGCAATCAAAAGGGCACCCCGGCACCGATGGGGGGGCACGTGCCCCCTGTGCCCCCCTGGCTGCGCCCCTGCAGGCAGGGCCATTTTTACCCAACAAGACCGTCTAGGGTGTCCTTTGAGTCACTGAAGTCTGGGCCCCTGTCCAAAGAAAAACCAGTTTTGGTCAGCTGGGCCCTCTTTAACCGATAAAGCCGCCATGGCCAGCGGGACTATTTGGGCAACATTCAGGGGCGCAGCCAGAGCTTTGGTATGGGGGGGCACACCAACTTTGAGGGGCAACCCGGGAGAAAAGAGCACTTTTTAACGTAGCCTAAAAGCTTACTATATCTTTGTTTAAATAATTTTTTGGGCATCTTTGGTTCAATAAAAATGCGAATAAATAATTGACGGAGAAGGAAAACGCGATTAAAACCAAAAGAAGGGGAAAAATCACCAAAATGTCATGTAAGTAGCCGAAACACGACTGTTTTGGATAGATTTAAGGGAAAATAAGCCAACTCATGCAAGTACTTAACATCAGAGAAATCAGCGGAACATGTGATATCTGTTACCATGTGCAAATTGGGTCGAAAATTCATTTGTTATGCCCACTGGTTTTGTCCTGACGAGTGAGCCCTGGCTGAACGCGGATTAAGTTCCTTACCTCCCACAATCGCCGTGGGATGAGGAGTGACATAGTGTCTTTGGAAGAACACATTTTTGCTGCCGGAAAATTTGGGAAATATCTTTTAAACGCGCTTATTAACACGCGCATTGACGGGGGACGGGTACCCGCCCCCGCCCCCTCGGGTCTTTCGGAGACAGCAGAAAAACGGCGGCGCGCAGCGCCGCCGTACTTGGTATACCTTTTCCCTCATCATTTTTGCAACTTCTGTGAAAATTTTAAGGATAGGTCATCTCAGGTCAGGTCACCAGTACAGGTCAAGTGACCCGACCTAAAAAAAGTTTAAGATAGCATAAGTCGGAGCAGGGTGAACTTATCCAATTGAAACTCATATCACATAATGGGCTCATCGAGTTCTCTAAAATATGTTCCGGTATTTTTGATATCGATGACCTAAGGTCAGGTACGAAGCATGACATCTCCATTGGTAATACATGGGAAATATGGTTTTTACTGAATAACTCAGTAACAGATGGTGATACAGCGTTTATTTTAGCTTCACTAGACTCGCCTTGGCTTTGCAGTTCTAATGATATGCATTTTATATAATTTGACCCTGACATGACCTCAGGTCAGGTCAAATCCTTGATTTGACCTAGCAAGGTCCAATCATATATCATTCGATTCGGCTTGCTGCGAGGATTCATATAGTTTAAGTCGTTTTGCTCTATCTTTACTTGTTCAGATGTAATGGCCAAAAACTTAATTTACATGTTATCCCTATGACCGCATGTGACGGCATGTTTTTGACCTCTGGTGACCTTAAATGTGACCTGACAAAAAAATGGTTCAAATATTTTCGATGGAGAAGCGGATGGGCTACCCAACGCCGTTTACCGTTTTTTGCTACCTACCGTGGTTCTCGAGATCTTAGGGGGCGGGTACCCGCCCCCTCGTCAATCCGAAGGTGGCTCATACCCCCGTCAATGCGCGTGTTAAGTTCCATATTCTCAAGGATCCGTCCCCGTTAAGAGTAAATAAAAGGTGAACAGGCCGGTGGTTTAGATGGGGATGGTGTGACAGGACTGAAAATTGTGAAAACTAGGTCTTCATTCAAATTAATTAGTAGAAATCCTGGTTTAGGGGACTGTGCTCTGAGCTCAGGGGCACATGCCTTTTTATCATCCCCTCCCAGAATCCACCAGTATAATAAGCAATCTATATAACCAAGGGTGCCTAGGTATCACAAGTCGTTTTAGAGATTCCTCATTCCTCGTTAGTTCCGTTTTACAAGGGGAGTTTCCATTGTGTTCTTATTCCCCGTCTATTCAAGACTAGCTCTGGGGCCCCCAAGTGTGGATCAGAGGCCTCCAGAGCAGCTTCCCCCATCGCCCAGTTGTGCCTCCAGGGACCAGACTAGCTCAGTGACCCCGCCCCGAGATGATCGGAGTTGGCCTTGTGTTCTTAGTATCTGTCTATTCAAGACCATCTCAGGGGCCCCTGATGTAGATCAGGGCCTCAGGCAGCTCATGCTTCACCCAGGGACTAGACTAGCTCATTGGTCCCAGAGATGAGGGCATCAGACTAGCTCAATGGGCCGCAGATAGGCTCATAGGACCTTAAACCAGTTCAAGAAGCCCCAGAACAGCTTAGAGCGCCAGATCACTTTAGGGGCCTCAAGCCAACTTAAGGGGATCTCACAATCTCAGCGCCCAGACCAGCTCAAGGTACCCTCAGAACCTAGATCCACTCTTGGGCCCCAGATCAGCTCTTGGGGCCCCAGATCAGTTCAGAGGCCTCAAGTCAGGTCAGGGGGCAAGATCAAGTCAGGACTACTAAATCAGCTCAGGAATCCCTCACCAGCTTGGGGCCCAAGCAGTTCAAAAGCCCCAGAGCTGCTCAGGGAACACCAGATCGGCCCATAGAACACCAGATCAGCATCGGGAACAAACAATCAGATCAGTAGTCCCCGACCAGCTCGGGGCCCAGATCAGCTCGCGAATACCAGATCAAGTCAGGAGGCACTTAATCAGCTCAGGAGCCCCATACCATCTCAGGGGCCCTCACCAACCCCTGTGGGCCCAGCTCAGCTCAGGGCCCGGGAGCTGCTCAGGAAATCACGTAATCAAGCCAGGAGGCTCGGGTCAGCTTAAAGGGTACCATATTAGCCATGGGGCACTAGACTAGCTCAGAGCCCCATGATGGGCTCAGGAGACACACTGATGACTCAGCAGGCACCAGATCGACTCAGGGGGCATTAGTTATGTTCAGGAGGCAGTATATCTGCTCAGGGTGCACCAGATCGATCAGCACAGGAGGCAAGTTCAAGTCAGGGGCACTAAATCAGCTCAGGGATCCCTCACCAGCTCGGGGACAATCAGTTCAAGAGCCTCAGAGCTGCTCAGGGGACACCAGATGCCCATAGGGTACCAGATCAGCTTCGGGGACAAACAATCAGACCATTGTTACCCGACCAGCTCGGGAATACCAGATCAAGTCAGGAGGCACTTAATCAGCTCAGGAGCCCCATACCATCTCAGGGGCCCTCATCAGCCTCTGTGGGCCCAGCTCAGCTCAGGGCTTTAGAGCTGCTCATGAAATCACGTAAGGAGGCCCAGATCAGCCTCAAGGGAACCAGATTAGCTCAGTGGCCACCAGACTAGCTCAGAGGGCATCAGATGGGCTCAGGAGGCACCAGATCGACTCAGGGCATTAGTGCAGCTCAGGTGGCACCAGATCGATCCGCTCGGGGGCTAGATCAGCTCCCAGCCCCCAGACTATGGCAGGAGCCTAAATCAGCTCAGGGAGCAACATAAAAGCTCAGGGGACACAAGGTGGGCTCAGAGCCCACCAAACCAGCTCAGGGGGCACCAGGCCATCTAAGGAGACATCAATAATCAGCTGATGGGGCACCTAATCAGTTGAAGAGGCACTATATTGAGTTAGGAGACAGAATCAACTTGGAGAGGCATGATATCAGCTCGGGGGCCCGAATCAGCTCAAGGGGCACTAAATCAGCTATTAGGGCACCAAGCAAGCTCGAAGGCATTACACCAACTCAGAGGGCATTATATAGGTTCAGGAGGTACAATTATTTGCTCAGTTGGGTACTCGATTGACTCAGGGCACCAGCTCAGCTTAGAGGGCAAGTAATCAGCACAAGGGGCCAAGACCAGCTGAGAGGCCACGAGATGAGCTCAAGAAACACCAGATTAGTTTCACCCGTACGATTATTGGCGACGATGAGGTATTAGGTGGACACGAACTAGATGCCTATATTCTTCCCGGGTGCTTGGAAACGTGACAGAATGCCCTAGCTGACCAAAAAAGGTATTAAGTTGTCCAACAATAGTTTCAATCGCTACATGCGGTCCAGTTACATCCAGGTTCAACGGCTTAGGGCACCAAATTTCGAGCGGCACGGCCCAAATTGGGTACACCACCTGGCAATCAAAAGGGCAACCCGGCAGTGATGGGGGCACGTGCCCCCTGTGCCCCCCCCACTGGACAGTAGATAAACTCCGGGAGACATTAAATAAGTTCAGGGGGCCATCAGCTCGAGGGGCACTAAAACAGCTAAAAGGGCACCAGGCAAGCTCGGGGGGATCAGACTAATTTAGAGAGCATTATATAGGTTCAGTAGGCACATTATTTTCTCAGGGGGGGCACCAGATTGACTACGAAGGCATCAGATCAGCTCAGAAGGCACATGATCAGCTCCAGGGGGCACCAGATGAGCTACACCCGTACGATTATTGGCGACGATAAGGCATTATCTGGAAACGGATTACGTGCCTATACTCTTCCCGGGTGCTTGGAAAGGCTACAGAATGCTTTAGCCGACCAAAAAGGCACTTAATTGTCATACAGTAGTTGAAATCGCTAAATGCGGTCTAGTTCCATCTGGGTTCAACGGCGTAGGGCACTAAATTTCGAGCGGCACGTCCCAAAGGGGGTACACCACCTGGAAATCAAAAGGGCACCCGGCACCTATGGGGGGCACGTGCCCCCTGTGCCCCCTGGCTGCGGCCCTGGACAGTAGATAAACTACGGGAGGCAATAAATAAGTTCAGGGAGCCCGGATCAGCTCAAGGGGCACTAAAACAGCTAATAGGGCACCAGACAAGCTCGGAGGCATCAGACTAACTCAGAGAGCATTATATAGGTTCAGAAGGCACAATTATTTTCTCAGGGGGGGGCACCAGATTAACTACGAGGGCATCAGATCAGCTCAGAGGGCACATGATCAGCTCCAGGGACCAAGACCAGCGCTCGGGGGCACCAGATGAGCTCAAGGGGCACCAGATTAGCTCCGCCCGTATGATTATTGGCGACGATGAGGCATTATCTGGAAATGGATTACGTGACTATACTCTTCCCGGGTGCTTGGAAAGGCGACAGAATGCCCTAACTGACCAAAAAGGCACTTAATTGTCAAACAATAGTTTAAATCGCTAAATGCAGTCTAGTTCCATCTAGGCTCAACAGCGTAGGGCACTAAATTTCGAGCGGCACGGCCCAAAGAGGGTACACGACCTGACAATCAAAAGGGCACCCCGGCACCGATGGGGGGCACGTGCCCCTGTGCCCCCCCTGGCTGCGCCCCTGGCAACAGTTCACGTGCGACTCGCAGGTTGCGAGCCCTTCTATAGCCACCAGGGAACTGTCGGACCAGCTGGGTTCTCTTTCAGTGAGGAGGCTGTTGTAGTTACTGGGACCATTTTAGCCCACAGAGCCCACTCTGACAGTAAGGGCCAAGTTTATATAGAACAGCCTCTGAACTAGTATAACCGTCTTTTCTGCGCAAGACCCCTCTGGTCAGCTGGGCCCTCTACAAAGGAGTACCCAAGTAGAGGCCGCTCATGCGGCGGCCTCCTTGAGGACCCGGAGGGCCCCCTCGAGGTAATCGCGAAGCGCGGCCCGCCTGCATTATACTCTGTGCCCAGCTGTGGAACTCCATGTCTGCCAGGGCTTTCTTAAGCCCTCTCCAGCACTCAATTTCTGTTACAAGCAGCGCTTTTACCATTGGAACCCTCTGAAAATAGGGTCCTCTAAACCACTGTCACCTCCAAGGCCCCCTGTGGACAGAAGAACCCTCTCTGGTCAGCTGGGCCCTCTTTAACCGATAGGACCACTATGGCCAGCAGGACTCTTTGGGCCACGGGGTCAACTGCGAGTCGCAGGGCCAGCTATAACCTTCAAGGCCCGGTCGGACCAGCTGGGCCCTCTTTAAGTGAGGAGGCCACTGTGGCTTGTACGGATCGTTTTAGCCCACAGGGCCCACTCTGACTGTGAGGACCCTCTTTAACTAGAGAAGCCTCTGAACTAGTATGACCGAATATTTTCCGCAGGGCTCTCTATTACCAGCAGGGTCATCTCTGGTCAGCTGGGTCCCTCCAGAGGCGTAGCCAAGGAGAGGCGATTGGGGCGGTTTCCCCTCGGAGCCCCTCGAGGACGTGCTGCCCCTATCGCACAATACTCTGTGGCTCGACATGAAACTGCATATCAGACAGGGCCCTCTCAAGCCCTCCATAGCACCCCAGTCTGTGACAAGCAATGCCCCTTTAACCATCGGAACCCTTTTAAAAGAGGGTCCTCTGAACCACTATGGCCCCCAGGATCCTCTTGTCGATAGTAGGGCCCACTCCGGTCAGCTGGGCCCTTTTCAACCCATAAAGCCACCATGGTCAGCAGGGCACTTTGGGCAGCGGGGCCCACTGCAGCTTGCAGGGCCAGCAATAGCCAACAGGGCTATAGCTGACCCTGAACATTTGTCCAGGGCTATCGGAACAGCTGGGCCCTCTTTAAGTAAGAATACCATTCTGGCAAGCAGGGACGTTTTTAGCCTGCTGGGCCAACTCTGACTATCAAGACCCTCGTTAACAGAATAAACTTTGAACCAGTAGGACCGACTGTTCTCCGTAGGGCTCTACATCGTCAGCAGGCCCTCCCTCTTTAGTTAGCTGCGCCCTCTATAGGGAATTCTGAAGGCCCTGTTAAGTTCACTAAAGACCTCTGTGGCTTGTAGGGTACTTTGAAACAGGAGACAACGTGTGACCCACAGGATGTTTTGTGGTTATAAGGCCCCCTACAACCCATTTAACCTTTAGTCAGCAGGGTCCATTGTAACCCAGAGGGCTGTCAACAACCAGCAGAACTAGCTGGACCCTCCTTTTAAGGGACAAGGCCCCCGTGGTTAGCATGGCCCTTTGTAGCCAGCAGGGCATACTGTGACTATCAGAAGAGTTATATGTAGCTATAGGACTCTTTGAAGCCAGTTGGACTCACAATTGACCGTAGACTCCGCTATCAATGGAAGGGCCCTCTCTAGTCAGCTGGACACTTCGTAAACAGATTTGGAGCGTCCTAGTGGCCCTAAGCATCCAGCATGGTTCTCTGTAACCAGTTACAGAAGACCTGTAGATACCAGCAGAACACTTTGTGACCATTGGACTCTCTAGAACCAGCAGAGCCCTCTCTGACCAGCTGGGCCTATAATGGTCAGCTGAGCTCTTTTGTCCGCCAGCAAATAACATTTTAAGCGTTTTTCCTATTCTTTCGGATGAAACCCCTTTAAAGGTGAAAGAAGCTCCAGAAAAAAATTGTTAATCACTAACCTATATTATGTCATACCTTATTCCCATCAATGTATTGCGAAATTGTAATTTCTTTACCACCACCTTCTGTCATTGAAAAATTAAAAGAAAACCACTTCAGCAAAAACTAACCAACCCCCTTGTGTGCCGTCCCTCGTGATCCCTTGTCGATCCCTTGTGTGCCGTCCGCTCGATGGCGCTGGAGTGGCATCGGGCGTGGTCGGCCTGCAGCGGCTTGTGGGCGTGAGATGGTGGGCTTCCAATCCCTGAATTAATTGGCGTGTGCCCCTAAGATGACTGATGACTGGTACCGATCTATTGTACACTATCCAATCCCCGTCTTTATTTTACGTTATGTAATTTTTTATTTCCCCATTAACCTCTTTTTTTCGTTTTTTTATAATGTTCATTGTATCATGTACTGTCCCACCACTTCAGCGGTTGCAAATGAGTGATGACTGATGAGGATAATTAATACTGACGATGATGTTAAGCGAGATGGGAGAGGGGAGTGCACCTGTGAGAGAACAGATGTGTTTCTTGAGAATGACTGCAATGTCTTAATTTGCGTAGTTGTGTATGCTTTATGTATGTTTTTTTACTGGCAATATATGTGTATGGATGTACATTTCTGGCGGCGTAACAATGCATGTACAATGTTGCCTTCTTAACTTCCTCGGCCGGTACTTCCTTGACACAGGCATCGTTAATGTGGCACCAACCAGCCTCCGACTGGTTCCAGCAGAAGGCAGTGTAATGACCGGTCTGGGGGCTGCAATGATGTACAACCGCTGCGTACAGGTCAAACACAAGGTTGTCAGATGTCTGAAGATGCACGAGGGCCATCCATAATGATAATTTTTGGGGCTTATGGACGCACCAACTGCCAGGGTCATATGGCGTCGCCAACTCTTTCCCTGTTAGAAGGGTTTCTCGGGAGCCAGCTTGCTCCTTGTTCACTGTAGGGTGGGTCATACTCATGAGAAAAATAAAATTTCCGTATTTTAACTCGGTACTACGATTTTATTATGCGAAATTCAATTCTTAGAAACTTTCTTCAAATACATTTTGGCCACAAATTACTTAAAAGGTCGCAAAAACGAACATATGTGTTTTTGAAGTTATGAATAGAGAAATTTTAGGACAATGCCGACTCTCGCAGGCAGTGTGAGCTTTCGAGCAATCGCGAGCTATCAAGTTCAGCCATGCAGACCACAAATTCAGGTTGCACGTGCCAGGGCCGTTTCTAGTGCACCTTTGGGGAGGGGGATCCGGGACATATAATGAGAAAACACAACTTGTTTATAAAAATCGGTCTAATTCTGCTAAAACTGCTATGTGACTGCGTTCAGGGGCATGACCAGATTGTTTTCCCTGGATCCGTCCCTGGCACGTGCACTTGATAAAATCTGAACGCGAGAAGAAATGGATAAAAAGCGGCGAAGTCACAGTGTTCAGAATCTGAGCTTCTTATAGCTTAGGTATATCTACACATCAAATATTGTTTACTTTCCCGCTCATTCTTACTAGTCACGTCATCCATGCTTTCTTAGTTGCTTCATCAGTAACACCGGTACAGGTTTGTGAATTTATTTTGTATGCAAAACTCATTCTCATCTCCCCTACAGGAACCTATCTTATTTGATAGCTCTCAAGAAAAGAAAGGGCCTGACCTCAGGGTTGGTAAATTACCTGGGGAAAGGGAGAGACATGTTGGAGACTGAGCTCCCAACCATGAGATCTGCATTTAAGAAAGCGTTAAAGATAAGAGATGAGAAAGTTCTCTCCACTGGAAAGGATCCTAGAAGTGTTGATATAATGTGTGATAATGGACACAGTAGTGAGAGATGTTATCACACCGTGGTCTAAGTCTAACTCACAGTTCATGGCCCCTGTAACAGTGAAATCTCGTGCAATTAAGAAGAGGCTAATGGATGCTTGGGTCAAGGCCGGAGATATCTTCAGACAGATAATCACAAATAAAGATCAGATCATTCGATTTGATGATAAACTTGACACATTGCTCGACATCACAGTATGTCAGGTGTGATTGAGCCATGTATTGGAGCCTGCTCCTCTTCATGTCGTGGATTCCACATCAACTGAATATTTGTGGAATATGGGTTGATAAGTAGGCCAAGTTAATATTTATGTACATTTATCACAAGACATGTTCCGTCAGACAGGGACGTATGTCTGCCAACTTGTAATTTTTTGTGAGTTAACAGCCTAGGTAGGGATAGAAGGGATAGCGAATGTTTCATCACCTGCATTTGGCTACAAGTGACATTGCCAGCAAGCATCAGTGGTTGCTCAAGAAGAGAAGGTATTCATGTGGAGTAGGGCATTCATTTTTCTTTCTTTTTTTGGCCCTGGCTGCTTTATCTTAGTGTTGTTCTGGATTTCCCAGATGTGAGGCCGCAGAAGGCTTTAAAGTAGATCTAGTAGTTTTCTTTTCTTTTTGTACGTATGAATCTTAGAGAGAACGTCGTTGCTCCCTATCAAGCGCTGGCCATTCGGAGTTGCCGTAGCTCTGCATTTTCACTTTTAATGTTTATGAACACAAAAAATGTAACTGTTCCAAGCAGGAGAAGCTCCCAGTGTTGGAGCTGGAGTGGATTTATAGGCAGCGGACCTAGAAGGGTGAGAAGTCCAGGATGATGATGATGTCTGTGGACCGGGTGGAAACGGAGAGACTAATGAAAGCTGAGAAGAGAAGCAGGAAACGACGCTGAGAGAGGAGAGGACCAGAAAGAAGAAACTGCAGAGGGAAGAGCAACTGATTTTGCAAAATGAGCTGTTTGTTCCCCAAGTGCAGTGAATATCATTTTTGGATGAGCCCACTCAGTCCCCGACTCCAGATCAGAAAACAACAAAGGTATAACAGACATACTCAAGGATACTGAGCCATGCGACACATGTGCTTCATCTCCCAGCACTAGCACGGATAAGAGGAACTATAGCCAATCAAACACGCTGCAGCGGCCAGTTTAAGGTTCCAGAACTCTGCTACTCAGACAGCAGTAACATGCTCTGCTTTCCTGTGAGATCTGATGGAAGCTGGGCACGTTTCGAAGATTAAGTCCTATATTGATCTCGATAAAAATAAAGTTATCTTTCTTTCTTCCAGAACTCTGCTACTCAGACAGCAGTAACCATGCTCTGCATTCCTGAGAGATCTGATGGAAGCTGGGCACGTTTCAAAGAATAAGTCGTATCTTGCTCTCGATAAAATGAAAGTTCGCTTTATTTCTTTCTTTTTATCGAGATCAAGATAGGACTTGTTCTTTGAAACGTGCCCAGCTTCCATCAGATCTCTCAGGAAAGCAGAGCATTTTACTGCTGTCTGAATAGCAAAGTTCTGGAACCTTAAACAGGCCACTGCAGCGTGTTTGATTGGCTATAGTTCCTCTTATCAGTGCTAGTGCTGGGAGATGAAGCACATGTGTCGCATGGCTCAGTATCCTTGAGTATGTCTGTTATATTTTTGTTGTTGTCTGATCTGGAGTCGGGAACTGAGTGGGCTCATCCAAAAGTAATATTCACTGCACTTGGGGAACAAACATCTCCTCATCTCGCAAAATCAGTTGCTCTTCCTCTTCTTGATAGCACGAGATTTCACTGTCACTGGGGCCATGAACTGTGAGTTAGACTTAGACCACAGTATAACATCTCTCACTACTGTGTTACACACTCAGTGGCTGGTACCAGACTGTATTGGATTGGCTGACCGGGTCGGCCCACGCGTGACCTCTGGTGGGAGATCAGTGTACCACACCACTCCACCCACGGACAAAAACATCGGACAACACACATGGCAGATAAGCCCACAGATTCACGCCCGTACCTATCAGTATCATCACACTTAAGTACCAGGGGTCAACCTGTCCGGAGCAGGAGCAGGCCTTGGCCTGAGATTGTACCTCGGCTCCGGCTGGCGCTCCTCTGGGTTGGGTGAAGTAGGAGGTCCAGCAATTATGGGCATCTCCCTTGCCCAGTCTCCAGCAGTCCACACCGGCCAGTCATCGCCGAGCCGAGGCACCTCTGGCTGTGCCCGGAACGTCCGCCAGGGCGCAGCAGGTGGCGCTGGCACACGTCTCCGCACCCGATCCATGTGTCGGCACAACAATCTGCCATCTAACACAGTCACTTTCATGCTCGCTACATTCAACACAACACCAGCCAGCCATTTCCGATCGCCAACACCAGACAGCCTTTCCACCGCCGACACCCACACTGCATCACCTATGCGGAAAGACCGCGCCTGAGCCCTGGAGTCCGCGTACATTTTCATATACCGCTGTCGTTTCTCAATATCGTGGCTCATGCTAGGGCGTAACAAGTCCATGTGGGTCCGCATTGGCCTCCCAAGGAACAACTCCGCTGGTGATCGTTTAGTGATTGAATGAGGCGTATTTCTGTACTGGAAGAGGAACTGGGCCACTTTCGCCGTCACCGAGCCCTGCAACAGACGGTATGTGCGTTTGAACGTCTGAACATACCTCTCCGCCAGGCCGTTACTCTTCGGGGAGAATGGAGGGGAGGTGACGTGTTCAATGCCATTCATCTTACAAAATGTATCAAACATAGGGCTGGTAAAACAAGGGGCATTATCAGAACACAACACCCGGGGCAGCCCCCATGCGGCACATGCCGTTTTGAGTTTATCCAGCGTGGCGGCAGACGTGGATGATGTTGTAGGGTAAACATCTACCCACTTGGAGTGGGCATCTACCAATATCAAAAACATTTTCCCGTCCATGGGACCACAATAGTCGACGTGGACACGATCGTAGGGGCCTCGTGGCCACTCCCAGGGGTGCATCGGTACTGACGGGGCCTGATTTCTACTCTCATTGCACTTTTGACATGCCTTTATCATTTCGGAGATATCATCATCCATGCCTGGCCACCAGACGTACGAGCGAGCAAATGATTTGGTGCGCGATTCACCCATATGCCCCTCATGAAGAAGCCGTAGTACTCTCTCACGACCCTGTGGCGGAATAACCACCCTTCCACCCCACAAGAGGCAGCCGTCCTGACAGCTCAGCTCCCCGCCCTCTGCTGATACGGCCGGTACTCGGGCGGTAGCTGACCCCTCCCCACCGGCCATCCCACCTGGGTGTGTCGCAGGACAGCTGACAGCACCGGGTCGCGGGCCGTCCACAGTCGGATATCGGATGCAGTCACGGGTGAAGCATCCAGAGACTGCAGTAAATGCACTAACTCCGCTGGCGTCGCTGGCTCCTTCACAGAGCCAGGCAGCGGCAACCGACTCAGGCCATCACAGTGGCCTTGTTTCGAACCAGGCATATACTCGAGCCTATAATCATAACCACCGAGAAGCAGTGCCCATCTGACCATTCGGGGGGACGCCATAGCAGGCAGCGGCTTGCGCTCGCCGAGGATGCCCAACAGTGGCTGATGGTCGGTCCGAATCACAAAAGGACGGCCTGCCAGATAATAGTTAAACTTTTTGACACCACTTATGACGGCCAGTGCCTCTCTGTCGGTTTGACTGTATTTTTGTTCTGTCAGATTCAGAGACCTTGGATAGAAGGCCACGGGTTTTTCTCCCTGAGATGTTTTGAGGCTTAAAACCACCCCTATACCTCTGGGGCTTGCGTCACATGCCAGGATGACTGGTAGCTTCGAGTCGAAGTGAGCCAGGACCGGAGGTTGGACCAGCAGGGATTTCGCCTGCTCAAAGGCGTCCTGGTGCTCTTTCCCCCACACCCACGTAACCTCCTTCCGCAGCAGCTGATACAGCGGAAACAGCAAGGTCGACACATTCCGCAGAAACTTGCTGTAATAATTGATGAGGCCCAGCCAAGCTCTCAGCTCGGACACATTCCTGGGTTCTGGGGCATTTCTGATAGCGAAAGCCTTCTCATCCGTCGCATGTACCCCAGCCCCACTAACCTTATACCCTAAATAGGTCACAGACTCTACAGCAAAGCTGCATTTAGAGCGGTTTACTCTCAGACCGGCGTCCGATAAACGGCACAGGACTGCTCGCAGCCGAACATCATGCTCCTCTCGCGTGGACGCCGCAATCACCACGTCATCCAGAAATACGCCGACGCCTTCCAAGCCGCTCAGCAGCTTATCTAGCGTGCGCTGGAACAGGGCTGGCGCACTGGCGTATCCAAAACTTAATCTCAGCGGGCGCAGGAGGCCTCGAGGGGTGTTTAGGGTCAGATACTGGCGTGAATCTTTCTCTAAAACTAACTGACTATAAGCATTTTTCAAATCTATTTTTGAAAACACCTTACAGCCCGTCAGCTTTACCAGCAGCTCCTCCACTCTCGGTAAGGGATACCTATCCAAGGGAACGGCCTGGTTGATGGTAAGGCGATAATCACCGCACAAACGGATGGTTGGGCCCTCCGGACCATTTTTGGGTACGATCACTAACGGAGCTGCCCACCTACTGTCACGGACCTCCTCCCACAAACCAGATTTAACCTGGCGATCCAACTCCTGATTGACTATATCCCTATATGCCAATGGAACCGGCCGAGGTTTGAAAAACCGTGGCGTTACTGTAGGGTCGACATCGATCGTCACTTCCTCGCCCTTGAAACACCCCAACTCGTCCTTAAACACGTCGGAAAATTCGGCTAGCAATGTCTCCAGCTCACGATCCTGCGGTTTTGACGAACCCGCAGTCTGGCCGCTGAAAGCCTGAGGTGAGACAGAGGCGGTGGAAGCTCCCAATACTCTGAGAATATCTGCCCAGTTCAGCTTGAAATGGGTCAGCCAGTTCCTACCAAATAACAGAGGCCCATCTCCAGCGATCACGATCAAAGGCAGATTTACTGCCACAGAACCATACTGTACACACACAAGGACCTCACCCAAGAGAGGCAAGTCTGCACCACCGTAAGTACACAACTTTTTCCGAGTCGGTTTGATGGTAAGTCCTCCCTCCGGAAACAATTTCCGGAGCTGCGCCTCTGAACAAACCGACACCGCAGCCCCTGTATCCACCTCAGCCTGTACAGTCCCCCCGCAATTGAAATTGCCATGACTAGGCTCGACCGGTTTAGGATGAATATCTCGCAACCTATGGCGTCTATAGCTTTATAAACGGGTTCTTCTTATGTATTTTTGCAAGAGCTTTCCAGTTGTTACCATTATTTCCTAATCTGACATCTGCGTGAGAAAATATTACACAATTACTAATTTTGCTGCATTCTGACGGGGTAGTCTTCGGCTGACTTGCCACCGCCTCTGATAATCCCCGACCCTTCGCTCGACTGGCACGCATACCTGGGTCACGTGATTACTACGTGTTTACAACAACAGGTGCAAGGTCACACGTAGTAAGTAGTGTGTCGTGCGCAGGGGACACAGTGTTTTGAACCGCGGTGATCAGTTCTGTCTCGTAGGTGTCTAGAGCCCCAGGCAGTCCGTCCAGTGACCAAGGCGCCTGGGCACGAGAGTCCAATACTGGGTATGTCTGTGTTATGGCTTCAAACAATGTTTCCAGCATCATAGGGCTCACAGGATCACTGCTGAAATATTTATTCGGGGGGATTGGAGTTCATGGGGTTTAAAACGGCACCCTGTGGCCGAATTTTTGTTATTATTAGGCCAAATTTTTGTTAACACCCGCCCCGGTGGGTCTCCGAGCCATCTTCCGCTGTTGGGGAGAACACTTCCCTTCGAACCCGGCTCCTATGCAGGATAGAGGGAAACGCGAACACTGGTAGATAGTTTATAAGAATTTATCGCGAAACTACATTGGCCACTTTTTGTCTCAGGTCAATATTTAGGTCATGACAGGTAAAAAAATGTGATAGGGTGTAGAGGAGTTTCTGGGGCCTATCGTCTGACTGAATTCAGTTAGCATAAACTGTATGGCGCCATTCGCCTCCTCTTTTTACGGAAAATTGAATCATGTATAATATGACTATACTACATGAAAACATAAAAGTGGGGGTGAGGTGGCTTAGTGGATAGCACCCTTGTCTTCTAAGCCACCGGTCCCGGGTTCAAGTCCCGGCGAAGCCTCTGAATAAGTCGATCTGATCCCCAAAATCCCTTCCAACAGGGTGAGAGTTGGCGACGCCGTATGACCCTGGCAGTTGGTGCGTCGTTAAACCCCAACAATTATTATTATAAAACATAAAAGTAACGTGACCTAAAGTTGGGTCAAGGTCTTCATCTGATCTAGCATAATCAATATGCAGATCAATCAACTTGCAATAACAATCCAAACGTTATGGTATCAAAATAAAAACTTTTTCATCATTTCCTCCGAAACTATTGACCCAAGTCTACCTGTTTAACCCTCGCCCCGGTGGAAGGTGTTTAAACACCCACACGGGTGTTTTCCGGCGCCACGAAAAATCGGCGGCGCTTCGCGCCGCCGTACTTAGCTTCCTTTATCCTTGATTGATTCCGCAACTTTTCCCAAAATCTAAAGATTGGATCATCTCAGGTCAGGTCACCAGTGCAGGTGACCTCACCTCCAAAAATGTTTAAGCGGCATAAGTAAGAAATGGGTGAATTTAACGAATTAAAACTTATTCCATATAATGGGCCCACCGAGTGTTACAACATATATTCCGGGATTTTTCATATCGATGGCCTAAGGTCAACTACCGACCATGACCTTGCTATTGTGAATACATGGGAAAACAGAAATTGGGCTGTATTTGTGTACTCAACAGCTGAGAAAATCTCAATATTCCCCAAATCGTAGTATCCTGGGACCCTTTCCAGGCACCTGTTGCAATTTTTAACCTGTGACCTCTGAGAGGTCATCTGGGGCTATTTAAGCAGTTTTTAGACTTATGTCAATAACTTTGCATGAAATGATCCAGCTTTTATTTTGATGTCATTGCGTTCAGATTGCTATTGAGGTCTGGTAATTTTTAGGTTTTGACCCAGCATGGCTCGTTGGATTTTCCGATTTGATTCATCATTCGATTTTCCGTGACGAGAGGAAGCGAATAGTGTCTAAAAAATGTTTCTCACTCAACTCTCTCAGACGCTAGATACCAAAAACTCTACTCAAAATCCCACTTCCTTTGACCTGTGATGACCTCAAAATTGACCTGACCCAAAAAGTGACAAATATAATTTCTTCATTAATTTGTATGAACTTTCCAACAGCGTTCGCTTTTTTCACTATCCCACGTAGAGGCCGAGTTCGAGGGGGTGTTCAAACACCCCCCTCCCACCAGGGCAAAGATGGCTCGGAGGCCCACTGGGGCGCGGGTTAAGCAATCCAAAATGACCTCTCAGAGATCACAGGTCCAAACTTGCAGCATGAGCCTGGAGAGGGGCTTAAGCTACTACGATTTGGAGAAGGTTCACACATATCAACAAATAAAGCAATTTACCTCAATTTTCGTTTTCCCATGCATTTCCAATGGAGAGGTCATGATCTGTATCTGATCCAAGGTCATCGATCTGTAAAATCCCGGAATATGTTTTGCACTATTTGATGGGGCTATTATGTGATGAGTTTTAAGAAGACAGATTCACACCGTTCTTACTCATGAAATCTTAAACTTTTTGGAGTTGAGGTAACTTGACCTGCACTGTTGACCTGACCTGAGATGGTGCAAACGTAAAATTCTAGAAAATGTTGAATAATTAATTACGGACAGGGTGTGTCAAGTACGGCGGCGCTTCGCACCGGCATTTTTATGCACAATCGGAAAAATCTGAGGGAGGGTGTTCAGACCCCCCCTCCGGGGGAGGGTGAAGATGACGCCAATAAATTTTTGATTTGGCTGAATCCAGTCAGGTGCAAGGGATAATAATGGGAAAAGCCAAGTATGTCAACCAGACACCACCTGGCCTCTTTTCGCACCCACTACGACGTGGGCATCAGTCCATCTCCCTTCCCCCTGTTAACTCAGGAGGCAAAGGTGATACGAAAAATAGAAATGGCGCTGGAAGCTCCTTGCCGTCTTGTTATAAAGATATGAGCACAAACAAGCTCGAAACTATGACCTTTGGTGATCCCTGGTAGCGTCATTACTTATGTGATCTCAAAATAACTAGACGATATCTGGAAATTTTTTATTTCGAAGGGCTTTTGAATGAGAAGGAATCTCGACCTGGGCCTGCTATAGGAGTCGTTTTTCTCTTGCTTTGCCGTTCTTATCTAAGAAAACCAAATTGTCTCACATGGGCGTGGAAATCACGTTAAAACTCGTTCACCTCACCTGAACTGTTATCAATTTGCAGTTATAAGTTGTCAGGTTGATAACCATGAATTGGTGTGAGTTGACTAGTCTCTCATTCAAATCGGCTCCGAATAACTCGCCAAAAAATGAGGATGGGGCCCGAGAAGAGCACCAAGGCGATTAAAATTATGTATATGGGCATATGTTTTCCTTTATATTCCCCGCTTAGCTTATCAATGGAATGGCCTGGGGTTGTTGAGTAAGTTTGAATTCAAATTGTTTATCAGGTTTAACATATATGCCTGTTCCATGGGTGTCTGTTCCTGTTGTGAATTATGCTGATAGTATTGTCACCATTGTGCTGCAAAATAAATAAATAAATATCTCTTTATTATATGGTAATCAGGACTTATGGACCAGAAAATGGTTCAAATGAAAATGATTAACATATTTGCCTACAATTCATGAACGCTAGGTCGCTAAAACTCCTTATGAAAAACAAGAAGGGAGCATGAAAAAGTGCCGTTTGGATAATGGGGTCTCAATCACAAAAAATGGTAGATAAATGCATGAAGTAATGAGTTGAAACCTGCCACTACACTACAAATGACTAAACCTATCGACTTGCAAGTACTGAATCCTCATATTTATTTGAAATGTTTCGAAATTAGGAGCAGATATTCTGCCTGAATTTTATTCCACTGTTTTCTTGTTGCTCATGTGTCCAGAGTGAAATACACACATTCAGGTCTTGCTTGTTCTCGCATTTTTCCAGGGACAAAGGAAGAAAATGGGTTCAAAGCAGCTTTGGGGTTTTACACACACCGACTGTTGAGGTTATATAGTGTCACCAACTCTCATGTTGCTGGGAGATGGGCACAAGGAGAACATTACATGAATCGAAAAAGAGCTATTGTTTTCTTTATTAGGCTCTTCGGTTTCCTACCTTGCCTTTGCTTGCCTGGTTATGTGCTCATAACGACCTTCCTCAAAGGTCACATTAGCACTTGCCAAACGGGAAAAGCCTTCAGGTATTTCGAGCTAGAGGGGTACTGTTTGCCAGTTAGGTAAGAATTCCAAAGGCTGGGGACCATTGGTAGGGGCTGCCAACCAACAATGGTCATCAGCTTATGTTCAAATATACCCTGATTTGCATAAATCAGTATTCAGATAGAGGGATGTCTTCGATTTCAATTAAATGCTAGAGACGCTGTAGTGGAGTGGTCAGCGTAGCTGGATTCCACCCAGCCGAGCGGGTTCAAGGCCCGGCGTTTTCCCTGAACAAGGAGCAAGTGGCTCCCGGGATATCTTTTCAACAGTAAAACACTGGCAGTTAGTGCATCGATAAGCCCAAAAATTATATATTACGTATAATATCGTATAAATTTAGTGATAAGGGGATGAGGTGGCTTAGTGGATAGCACCCTTGTCTTCTAGGCCACCGGTCCCGGGTTCAAGTCCCGGCGGAGCCTCTGAATAAGTCGATCTGATCCCCAAAATCCCTTCCAACAGGGTGAGAGTTGGCGACGCCGTATGACCCTGGCAGTTGGTGCGTCGATAAACCCCAACAATGATTAAAGTTAGTGATAAATGCTTATGTGCCTCTTTCCGGGCGACCAAAACCAATGCAGATACGTTAAGTTGAGATGGCAGCTAAGGATGCACAATAGCTAGGGTTCTCTCTGAGCCAGCTAGGCTTTCGAAAGATTGCACGAGCTTAAAACACCCTTTAGCCCAAGGGGCTCAATATTCGGCTGCGGGAGTTCTCAAAAGCTTACCGAGGCTGAAGATTTAAACTCAATGAAATCCCAAAACAATATACTGATAATCTCTCGGGCTAAACCAGAATCAGTCCAGCTTAACATTCGTTTCCAGTCCAATTTTAGTCTTGTTGGTAATATACCCTCTCAGGTCAAGGGAGCAGCGTAGGATTCAGGGGCGTACGCAGACCCGAGTTTTGGGGGCAAACCCATGTCTGCCTGTCCTCCTGGGGGGGGGTGAGAGCAAAGATTTTTTTTGCTCTACCTACCTAGTGTAAACATCTTTTTCAGTGCTCGACAGACCTAGTATAAGCTACCTTTCCAAGTGCATGATCGCTCTCGGGGGAGGGGGGAGGATGGGAGCGAAATTTTTTTTGCTCTGCAGGCCTAGTGTACACACCTTTTTCAAAAATTTATCTGGTGTTTGGGGGAAAGATAGTTTGGCCCCCCTCCAGCGCTTTGGGGGGCCATGGCCGGAATGCCCCCCCCCTGCGTCCGCCAAAGGTAGGCTTTGGTTACAAGGTCCCCCGGGTAATATTCTGGTTTCCCCCAACCAACAATATTTATCCTAAAATATTTTCATTTCAGCGACACATAGAAAAATTTTACCATCAATAATAGCTGGAACCAATGTCGCGCTAAATTTCGAAGAGTAGTAGCTCTCGAGTTGGTGGATTTCATCAGAGAAACATTCACTATTCACTGCCCTTTTACCCTCGGTGGTCGCACGTGGCAACGAGACCCCTCAAACAGCACCCAGTTCTAATGGAGGACCCAAGGCGAGGGGGACAATACGTATTTTCTCCCCGAACGAAAAAGCCCGGAGGAAAACCATAATGTTATCCCCCTCCTCCAAGCTGTCGACCTTTTCCCCGGCTCCTTTTAAGTTCATAAGCAAGGTGTTGGTACTTTAACTGAAGAAATCATTTTCAAACAGAACCAGTCAACTTCAGTGTGAATATGGGAGCCTGGTCCTCTTGATATTTAAAATCGTATTTGGGTGAATGATCCTTGGATATCAAAAGCAAGCATTTTGTGGCCACATATTTCACCCAGTGACGCCTGTTTGTTTTGCTTTTCGACTTATATTTACTCCCCACTCCCCGCCTCCGCAACCTGCCGGCTAGTTAGCTTGTTGCAAAAGCTTTCACTGCGTGACGTTTTTTCTTGCGTTTCGATTTAGTTTGTCCCACCAAAACTACCGCCTAGATCCATCACTGACCAGTTTTACCGCTAATGATACGCACAACAACGATCACTATCGCCGCTAAAGCTGCTACATAGGCTTTTATACCTTTGTAATACTGCTAAAAATTATCTAATATTTTCAGCATAAAATATGATCATATCCTTCCGATAAGTGAGGGTGCTGCCAAAAGGCCGCAAGAAATCTAGCGCTGATTCCCTGGCTCAACTCCCGAGGGTTCATCTCCTTGGGTTCATGTCCCGGCAGATGCTCTGAATAGGTATGCTGATCAAATACACCAAATCTCTCCTTACAGGGTGGGAGTTGGTAACGCCATATAACTTTGAGAGCTGGAGCGTCGTCTAATCCCAACAATTTTTATTAGAGACTATTGCAAACGCTATGCCAAGCTTGCACCGTGTGATGTCAGTCTAGAGGCCAGTTCATGGAAACTCCATCCTCCCCAGTTAAAGTGATGGTTGCCGTTCGTTGAGAGGAGACGGCTGCATGATTTTAGTCTAGCGAGGGCACAGTTTTATGCTCCCGAGAAATAGGCTCTACAAAGGTTCTCAAGCTGGAAACTTAAAAATTTTTTGTGGACGGAATTAAGCTCATTCAGTTAGAAGCAATTGTCCCATAATACATAATCGCCGCCACCGACGAAACAGTGATAGAGCCAATGAATCGTTACCCTTGACAAGAAAATGTCCCTTCTAAAAACAAAACCTCGTCAGGTTCACGTTTCTTGCGACCTTCACAAAATGCTGCCCACACAATGCCCGATTTTCCCATTGTTTCTTGAATCGGGATGTTAAATGAAAATTGGGGGCCTGCCCACACCATAGGGGATCCAGGATCGCTGATGGAGGTCACCTTGCCGGGGCGTGGGACGCCATCCGTACCAATTGGGTGCCACTTTTGGCCGGTAAAAGCTTTCAGGTGGGTGCCAAATCCTATGGCGGGGTGCCGATTTTCGCATCCTGAGGGGAGGGGTGGAAGTGACATTTCAGGAAGCGGCATCGACCGTTTAGAGGAATGCTGTGATCATTTTAGGGACGCCGAGGGTCAATGATATAATAATAATAATTGTTGGGGTTTAACGACGCACCAACTGCCAGGGTCATACGGCGTCGCCAACTCTCACCCTGTTGGAAGGGATTTTGGGGATCAGATCGACTTATTCAGAGGCTCCGCCGGGACTTCGAACCCGGGACCGGTGGCTTAGAAGACAAGGGTGCTATCCACTAAGCCACCTCATCCCCCCGAGGGTCAATGAGGGGGACCTGCATTCCTTTACCCTTGGATCCACCTATGGCTCCAACTGTCCCCTCTTCTGACGAGTATCTGAAAATATGATTTTAATGAAACCTCCAAACAAAGTTGTATCACTGTATCAGCCGTTTTACCAGAATCCTCTGTAAATAAACATGCAGGTGAGGGGAGCCCCGGCAGCCAGTGACAGCTTACATGTTTCGCAACCCAAGCACAAGGACGGATATAAGAGGGAAAATTCGTGCGCTTCCCCGCAGCAAAATATATTCCGATAGTTTGCCCCATCTGTGCCCATCTTATTGGATATTGCCCCCCGCCCCTCAAAAAGCAACTCGTGGTTCTGCCACTGCTTTGCCCCAGGTCAGTGACGCCAGTTGTCCAGCACACAGCAACACAGTGGGAGCAATTGCAATACGAGTGCCCTCAGACACGACAAGATTTGTGAGAGGGATGAATGAGCTGGCACGATGCCAAACGCCCATTCATCTGTGAGGTCACGTGGTCCAGGTATGGGCGAGAGGGTCAGGGATTATCAGAGGCGGTGGCAAGTCAGCCGAAGACTACCCCGTCAGAATGCAGCAAAATCAGTAATTGTGTAATATTTTCTCATCCAGATGTCAGATTAGGAAATAATGGTGACCACTGGAAAGCTCTTGAAAAAATACACATGATGAACCCGTTTGTAAACCTATAGGCACCATAGGATGCAAGATATCAATCCTAAACCGGTCGAGCCTAGTTATGGCAATTTCAATTGCGGGGGACTGTACACCGCGGCCGTTTAACTGGATATCGACACACAATGGGGGCCGTGACTTACTGGGAGAGGGAGCCTGGTAGTTTAGCTGGTACTCTTCCGCAGAATCTTCTCCGACTTCGGTTTCAGGTGGCTCTTCCATGTAAAATGGGTCTTCCTCCAGCTGGTCAACCCGGCTCTGAAATCGACACGCATCCCGCACGTGCCCTGTCGCACCACACTGAAAACACCGGCGAAACTTCGCCCAGCAGTTGCGTGGCACGTGCTGTCGACTGCGGCACCGGAAACAAGGAGCCAGTGGTGCCGCTACTCCTCCGCGCTGGCTCCTCAGGCGCTGTCCCGCTGCGCCGCCTCTGCCACCTGATGCGGCCATTCCTCGCCGGTTCCCCTCGCCCCCGCCCCTCGACCCAGCGGAGTCGGAGGTAGGGGAGGGGTGACCGGGCGCCGGCGCTCGAGCCGGGCGATCACGTGACGTGGCTGTTCACCCACTGCCCCCGGCGCGGTCGGCGCGGCGGCTGCTGCTGACTGGCCGATCTCCTGTGCCTGAGCCTCGGCCGCTTCACTCGCCGTGGCCAACGATAATGCGGAATCCAACGTTAGAGCAGTATGGCCGAGCAAACGTGCCTGAAGTCTTGAGTCGAGGACACCACACACGAGCCTATCTCGAATCATATCGTCGAGGGCGGACTGAAAGTGGCAGGGCTTAGCCAGCCTCCTCAATCTGGCCACGAAACCACTAATAGATTCGTTGGCTACCTGGCGGCACATATTGAAGCGGAAACGTGACACTATGACGGACGATTTTGGTTCAAAATGCTCCGTCAGCCTGCCCACTAGCACGTCGTAGCTCATCTTCCCCGCTACCTCCGGAGCACACAGGTCCTCCAACAGCGCGAATGTCTCCGCGCCCACCACGCTTAGAAAGATTGCACGCTTCTTCTCTGGCAAACTCACATCATTCGCAATGAAATACTGTTCTAACCAGCGTGTATAAGCTCCAAAGCTCTCCTCACCAGCCACAAACTGTCGCGCCGGTCCCCCTAATCCCGCCATCGTGGAGCCGATCTCGTCCCGTTCGCCAATGTTACACACTCAGTGGCTGGTACTAGACTGTATTGGATTGGCTGACCGGGTTGGCCCACGCGTGACCTCTGGTAGGAGATCAGTGTACCACACCACACTTGGAGAACAAACATCTCCTCATCTCGCAAAATCAGTTGCTCTTCCTCTTCTTGATAGCACGAGATTTCACTGTCACTGGGGCCATGAACTGTGAGTTAGACTTAGACCACAGTATAACATCTCTCACTACTGTGTCCATTATCACACTCATATCAACACTTCTAGGATCCTTTCCAGTGGAGAGAACTTTCTCATCTCTTATCTGCAACGCTTTCTTAAATGCAGATCTCAGGGTTGGGAGCTCAGTCTCCAACATGTCTCTCCCTCTCCCCAGGTAATTTACCAACCCTGAGGTCAGGCCCTTTCTTTTCTTGAGAGCTATCAAATAAGATAGGTTCCTGTAGGGGAGATGAGAATGAGTTTTGCATACAAAATAAATTCACAAGCATGTGCCGGTGTTACAGATGAAGCAACTAAGAAAGCATGGATGACGTGACTAGTTACAATGAGCGGGAAAGTAAACACATTAGTTATATCATGGCGATTTCTTTAATCAAGTCTGCTAAATGTATAGATATACCTAAGCTTTACGAAGCTCAGGTTCTGAACACTGTGATTTCGCCGCTTTTTATCCATCTCTTCTCGCGTCTAGATTTTAGCAAGTGCACGTGCCAGGGACGGATCCAGGGGAAGCAATCTGGTCATGCCCCTGAACGCAGTCACATATTACCCAGTTTTGGCAGATTTAGACCGATTTTTATAAACAAGTTGTGTTTTCTCATTATATGTCCCGGATCCCCCTCCCCCAAAGGTGCACTAGAAACGACCCTGGCGCGTGCAACCTGAACTTGTGGTCTGCAAGGCTGAACTTGAAAGCTCGCGATCGCTCGAAAGCTCACACTGCCTGCGAGAGTCGGCATTATCCTAAAACTTCTCTACTCATAGCTTCAAAAACACACATGTTCGTTTTTGCGACCTTTTAAGTAATTTGTGACCAAAATTTACTTGAAGAAAGTATCTTAGAATTGAATTTCGCATAATAAAATCGTAGTACCGAGTTAAAATACGGAAATTTTACTTTTCTCATAAGTATGACCCACCCTATTGTTCATGGAAGCTGCTGGGCCTTGAACCCGGGTCGCCTGCGTGGCAGACAGCTATGCTGACCACTCCACTACCGCGCCCCAAGAATGCCATCCAACAGAGGTTGAGGTCGCTAAGAAAAAAGTGACGCAAGCGTCACTTTTGTGCGATGTGCTGCGGCTGTAGGAAAAACGCTGAAGTTGCATAATCATCACAGATGGCAGGCACCAGGCATCGAACTTAAGATGTTCATTGGCCTATTCCCTCGAATCAGGGATGCATAATATAGTAACAAAAAGAAACAAAAAACAAAAAAAACATTGAATATAGATTCGAACACAGCCCTCCCTCAAAGTCTTCATGAAATGTATTGATTGGAGAAGTTCCTGATCCTGATGTGAGCTGAGACCTCGAGTGACAGAATAATCGCTGTGGTTTTGCTTTCTTATGAAACTCGGATTTGAGGAGATATGTTAATGAATAACTTTTCTATGCATAATTATGTTCCTCGTTGCAGCACCCCGAAATCTATCTTTAAGAACTTTCTTCCGCAGAGGAAGAAATGCTTAACGCTTTTTTTGCTTTTTGATCACGATTGGTTTTGAAGCAATATGTTAGGTACACAAATGGCTTGCCATGGCGTAGTTGAGATATCTTAGGCGCGCTCTGGTTTAACCCGCGCCCCACCGGAGGTCTGGCGCCACCTTCGCCCCACCGGGAGGGGCCATCGATGGCCCCCTCTAACTCCGAAAATATGGGCGTTAGCGCAAATCTGCAAAGTGCAATAGAAAGCTCGCGTGAATTCAGTAAGAAATTACTTCACATGTTTTAGTGCTCAGGTCAGTGGTTTGACCTCCAGAGGTCAAATTAGGTCAAGATCGGCTTTTTCACTCAAATATGCAATGATTAAGCAAACTGGGCATAACTCTTATGTCATTAGAGCTATTGAGGCCTGGTAAAGTACATTTGATAGCAAATTGCCAGTATTTTTTCCGCTATGTGGAACGTAAAGACCTCCCTCCAGTGGTTTGACCTCCAGAGGTCACATCGTGACCTAATATGACCTGAGGTCACGAAAGGGCAAAAATTGACCTTGCCGTATATAAATGAAAGCCAGTGACGAGACAAACACGAAGGGGTTTGTTTCATCGCTCTAGCTTAATTAGGTCAAAAGTTATTGTCAAAATACTGTTTTTGACCTCTGGTAACCTTGGATAACCTTGGAAAAGTCAAAGGGCAAATATAACCCCTGGGTTCCATGAAAGGGTGTCCAAAAACGCTGTTCTGAGCAGTCTGAGTATTTGCAATCATTTGTGTGGCTTTTATATCATGAAACAGCTTTTCCCCATGCTTTTCCAATGGAAGAGGTCGCCTCGTGACCTGACCTCAGGGCACGAAATCGAAAAATTCCGGATATACACCTTGTAGACCCTGGAGGGGTCATGAAGTGTAGGAAGTTTCAAATCAATCGACTTTGAAATGTAGCTCTTACAGAGCTCTAAAGTTGAAGTGAGGTGACCTTGGTTGACCTCGTCTGGTGACCTGACCTTGGGTGACCCGGGGTAAAAAATTTCAGGGATGATGGAAAAATGATGCAGTGAGAGGTAGAGCCCTCAACCGCGGTGCTGCGCCTCGTCGGTTTTCTGCTATCCCGGAAAAACCTTAGGGGGGCCATCGATGGCCCCGGTGGGGCGAGGGTTAAAGCGACTCTTCTAGATTAATAGACGCAATAACCGCACTGAACGTTTTGTTCCGATAAGTTTTGGGACCCTTTTAGTGGCATCGCAGGGGCTCCTTTTGGTGCCGCCGCCCCCCCCACCCCTCCCTAAGCGAAATGCTGGCTACGCCCCTGTCCAAGTCGTATATAAACTTTGTAAGCTAAACAATTTTTCCACGTATTTTGTTTCCTTCTGGTTTTTCTCACCGGTTCCAAAAGTTCTGCACAGGCCAGACTGATTAAGGGCTTCTGGTACATGTCAGTGACTCCTGGATCAATAAGCATGCATGTACCACACGCCCCCCACGTGCCCTCCTGTGGTCCGTGCGCTGACGTCGTTGCATGTACCACACGACCCCCACGTGCCCTTCTGTGGTTTGTGCGCTGACGTCGTCTCAATACGCTCTAGCGCGGCCTTTTTATCCGCATGTCTTCGGTCGGCAATGCCTTTCTCAACTCCTTTTAATACGTCTTTTTTGTTTAATGATACGGTTACAGCTACGGTGATGAGGTTTCGTTCGTCCAAAGAGAATGCCATTAAATAGTCGCGATCCCTAAGCTCATTTTTGTAGCATGCGATCCGGTCGTACATATACCATGTTTATTATACATATACATGTGCATTTAGCCTAAACCGTGGGACAATGCAACACTTGAAGACTTTGCCATTCTGTTACTGGGTCTTTATTTTCGGAAATATCTCCTTTACATCATATTGACTTTACCTGTAGTTGGGCCACTTGGCCAGTTGATGTTATACCCAAAACACAATACACAGCCCGCAATACAGAAAGCCCCCTGCCAGCAACCGAATTCGGGCTCCGTAAGGTCCAGGTCCCGGTGAGTCCGTCGAGGCCGGTCCGGGTCAAAATGTGCGGAAATGACTCGTAAATTAATTGAGGAACACTATTAATGTTTTCGTTTCACTTCAAATATCTTAAACAAGCCTACCATTTCAATCTCCAAAACCCTGTAAACCCCTACTCCTCTATAGGTGGGTGCGGGGGTTGAATTTGACCCAGATTTCCCAGGGTGATGTATTGATCAGAAATTTATTCCATTCCAAAATTTCCCTCGTCATCAATCTCATATTTCTCCCAGTTGATAGGCTTATTGCACTGGTCACCTAGCCCGTAAGCATATATATATATATATATATATATATATATATATATATATATAGCACCGCAGCTCATGTTCTGAAGATCAGATCGATCTTGAAATAGATAGTGCACGAATACCTAAGTCGTTCAACGAATACTTGTCGCCTGATACCATTACTTCTAGTTTGACGAATGGGGTCAATTTGCTGGGACGCTAGCCATGGCATTTCATCAGACTTATACGCCGAGGTCGAAAAAGTCTGCCGACTCACCAACAATGTTGGTGACAACAGTAGATCAAGTTAGTGGCAGAATAGGGAGTGAAAAGCTGACGCTCAGCCTGACAACACGCTATTTAAGATTTAGAAGTACTCAGGTGGACGAGAAAATAGTCCCCTTGTTGTTGCCAAAGCTCAATATTATTGGTTAGAAAAGTTTGGTTTGAAATTCCGTCGGTGGCAATTGCAATTGTACACTTTTCCAACCTCTGCTTATACGAGCCCGGATTGAAGTTCACCAAAGACACGGGGAAAAGTGGAGATAGTTGGGAAGGGTTAAGGAGAATCGGGGCACTAACCGCCAATGCCTCATGAAGCTTGAAAATATGTAGTGCCTCTATCACGCACGCGGTGGGACAGTTGGTTAAGACATTGTAATTATATGTGGGAGGCCCCTGGATCAAAGCTGACCTGTGGCAGCGATTTCCTCGACCACCCCTTACCCAAGAGATTGCAGTGAACTGGTCAGTACATGGGAGAGCTCATGGGAGCTATAACATATAACTATATAACATGATAGAGCTATAACATGGGAGAGCTCATGGAGAGACATAACATGGAGAGCATGGAAGCTCTTCCCTGTCCGACCAGGGATCCAAAAGATATTAGCAGATGCTGAGTGGCAGGCCAGGTGGACTGCGGAGCCAGATTGTTTTTTGAAACGGCTGCGTCCAACGATTAAACCCTGGGAGTCGAGCTGCAGGAAAAACAGAAGGGAGGAGATAAGCCTAACTAGGCTTCGAATAGGCCACTGCTACGCGACACACGCCCATTACCTAATAAACGCCGCCCCCCCAGCAATGTTCGCACTGTGGTAGCCGCCTCACTGTACAGCATGTCAGAGCCGCATGACGAAATCCATGGAGCGAAGCGCATTGAGATTTCTCAAGAGGCTCTATTCTGGCCGTTTCACCGGTCTCGTCGTGGTCTGTCTGTCTGTCAGAGCCGCATGACGAAATCCATGTAGCGAAGCGCATTGAGATTTCTCAAGCGGCTCTATTCTGGCCGCTCAGTCGGGTCTCGTCGTGGTCTGTTGTCAGAGCCGCATGACGAAATCCATGGAGCATAGCGCATTGAGATTTCTCAAGAGGCTCTATTCTGGCCGCTTTACCGGTCTCGTCGTGGTCTGTCTGTGTGTCTGTCAGAACCACATGACGAAATGCATGGAGCGCAGCGTAATAGTATTTCTCAGAGTGGTTCTAATCTGGCCGCTTTACCGGTCTCGTCGTGGTCTGTCAGAACCACATGACGAAATGCATGGAGCGCAGCGTAATAGTATTTCTCAGAGTGGTTCTAATCTGGCCGCTTTACCGGTCTCGTCGTGGTCTGTCAGAGCCGCATGACGAAATCCATGGAGCGAAGCGCATTGAGATTTCTCAAGCGGCTCTATTCTGGCCGCTCAGACGGGTCTCGTCGTGGTCTGTTGTTGTTGTTGTTGTCAGAGCCGCATGACGAAATCCATGGAGCGAAGCGCATTGAGATTTCTCAAGCGGCTCTATTCTGGCCGCTCAGACGGGTCTCGTCGTGGTCTGTTGTCAGAGCCGCATGACGAAATCCATGGAGCGAAGCGCATTGAGATTTCTCAAGCGGCTCTATTCTGGCCGCTCAGACGGGTCTCGTCGTGGTCTGTTGTTGTCAGAGCCGCATGACGAAATCCATGGAGCGAAGCGCATTGAGATTTCTCAAGCGGCTCTATTCTGGCCGCTCAGACGGGTCTCGTCGTGGTCTGTCAGAGCCGCATGACGAAATCCATGGAGCGAAGCGCATTGAGATTTCTCAAGCGGCTCTATTCTGGCCGCTCAGACGGGTCTCGTCGTGGTCAGAGCCGCATGACGAAATCCATGGAGCGAAGCGCATTGAGATTTCTCAAGAGGCTCTATTCTGGCCGCTTTACCGGTCTCGTCGTGGTCTGTCAGAGCCGCATGACGAAATCCATGGAGCGAAGCGCATTGAGATTTCCCAAGCGGCTCTATTCTGGCCGCTCAGACGGGTCTCGTCGTGGTCTGTTGTTGTCAGAAGCCGGTGACGAACGAAGTAAGAAACGGCTTCTATTCTGACAGTTTTTCCGGTCTCGTCGTGGTTGTCTGTTGTCAGAAGCCGGTGACGAACGAAGTAAGAAACGGCTTCTATTCTGACAGTTTTTCCGGTCTCGTCGTTGTCTGTTGTTGTCAGAAGCCGGTGACGAACGAAGTGAGAAACGGCTTCTATACTGACAGTTTTTCGTTCTCTGTTGTCCGTAGTAGTAGTAGTTGTTGTCTGTTCTGAGGACTGGTATCAGATACTTGAAACTTGCAGGGATGAAAGGCAGGAACCCATAAAAAATCCCGACGGCTGCAGATTTTGGAATTTTGCAAAAACTTTTCCAAAATTTTGGATTATATTTTTATAAACTTTTATTTTTTATTTTGCTATTTTTAGTCTACAGCTCTCAAACTTACACTCTTTTACACACAATCAATTACCAGTTGTTGCTCAAAGTTTGAAGCAAAAAATCCAAATCTGTACTTCCAAAATGATTTTTTGAAACTTTTACCTCCAACTTGTAGTGAAATGCATTACCAAAGTTATAAGTTCGAAATATCTGAAGATATGATGCTAGGTGTTCCAAACTGGATTTTTACAGACAGAATGGACTGTGCATTACTGCATAGACACTAAACTGAACCAAAAGCATAATTTTGAAGGTCAGTTTTGGCCCTTTTTCCAAAACATTGCAATTATGGCCTAAAATTTTAAAACCATATAACTTTCAAAATTCTGGACATTTTTTAACGCAGTTTTCTTTGATGAGATGGGTATTGTCATTACAACAACATATTGTAAATGCAAATTTCTGAGTTAATGGGAAATATTTTACTGCAAAAAATACAATATTTTTTTGTTTTTTGGGAATTTAGGACTACATATTTCCAAATTTTCTTTTCGAAATTGGTACCAAAAAAGCCCGGCTCAAGTTCTACACCCGTCTGCCTGACCATACCCGCGCGTCTCCCATAGGCTTTGAGCTATATGATGATAAAGACTGAATTTGATGCGGTTTTCATAGGTTGTAATAGATTCATCACAAGATAAAATGCCTTTATACTCAACTGAGATATATGGCTCTCTCTATACTTGTATTATGGGAAATTATGAGCTCTGCCGTTTTCGTTTCATGACGCTCCGATGACTAGTTCGCCACTGAGGGGCAAAATACTTCGGTCCCGTTTTTCCCGCAGCTGTAGTGACGTCATTCTGCCCTTCTTGCATGGACCTTCTGTGCCGCGGCAGTAGGCTGCAGCCGGTAAATGCGTGCAAGAAAGGCATAACATTTTTATCCGAGTGCATACAGCGGGTGGCTAGCCGGTCGGGGCGGACGGGAACCTGACTAGAGGGCAGAGGGTGCCGAGGCGTGTTTAGAGATCCGAGGAAGTGAGCAGTGATGCCCTCAGGTATCTAGGGAACGGTAGCAGGGTCCAGAGGCGTGCTGAGATAGCTCATGGGAAACATTTCGGACGGGGGAGCAGTGAGGATGGGGGCTGGTACGGGACTGGAGCCTTCCCCGCCATTGCCTCGGAACAGCTTCTGTGTTTGTATTAACCATAGATGTTCTGACATTGGGGAGGGGGAGTTCAGCCCCTTGCTCCGCCCATTGTATCTACCACCATTGGAATAGCCACCATGTATGTATATAAGCATATAAAAGATTGAAGATTTCGTTGCACTCCGTACCAAATTACCGAACAATATCAATGAGAGGCAATCGACCATGCAGATTTCGAATGTGGTATTCAGGTCAACAAAAGGTCACTGCGCATGCGCACTGTAACTAATTGTAACAGAGGCTATCTCGGCAACCTACTGGTCGATTTTCTTGAAATTTTGTGAACAGAAGAATATCACGAAATGTAGGTCAAAAATTTCATTGAAGCTGCACTGCTCTGCGCATGCGCAGCAGAAATTATAAAAATAAGGGTGAAAGGCGAGGATATTTCAGAGGAGGACCTGAACAGAGGGAAAGCCAACGTGCTTAAAGTTAGCATGAGTGTTTTGTCACCCTTGGTAACAACAAAGGTCAGTGCGCATGCGCATTAGAACTTATGGTCATGGAGGCTATCTCGGGAGCCAATAGACCGATTTCGCTTAAATTTTTGCGAGTAAAAGCAGAATAGCATCTGCTAATCCTAATTGATGGCATTTTGACGCTGCACTATCATGCGCATGTGCAGTAGGAATTCTAAGGAATAATAAGCTCTAAGAGATCATTTAGACCAGGAGACAAACAAACGGCATATTAACATGCTTCAGTCAACTATAACGGTATCTTTGCTCTCATTCACTGCAGACGTTACTGCGCATGCGGACTGGGAGTAGGGTAAGCGAAGCTAACTCGTTAACAAATTGGCTGAATTGGGTGAAAATCTGCAGGTATAGGTGAAATACGGTCGGCAAACCCATCATATTTTATAATGTATCCCCTTTCTTCTGGTCATGCCCAGTCTTTACTTAACAAAACAACCATTATACGTGTGTTTATCTATGTGATGACATGAACAGAGGGCAAACGTGACGCAGTGTGCAGAGACATGCTAATGTAGGAAAACATGGGCTTACACAGGGGATTGAATGGAGCCATAATGAGAACACAAAACCTAAAACTCCAACATTGCGTTGTTATAAGTATCAAACTGCTGAAAACACTCGCCTGTCAATCGAACTGTTAGGCTAACGTACATTGTCACCGGCTTCTCCTGCGCCGGAGCGGCACCTGCCGAGGCCGCAGGCCGAGGTTGTCAGAAGCCGGTGACGAACGAAGTGAGAAACGGCTTCTATACTGACAGTTTTTCGTTCTCTGTTGTCCGTAGTAGTAGTTGTTGTCTGTTCTGAGAACTGGTATCAGATACTTGAAACTTGCAGGGATGAAAGGCAGGAACCCATAAAAAATCTCCACGGCTGCAGATTTTCGAATTTTGCAAAAACCTTTCCAAAATTCTGGATTATATTTTTCTAAACTTTTATTTTTTATTTTTCTATTTTTAGTCTACAACTCTCAAACTTACACTCTTTTAAACACAATCAATTACCAGTTGTTAATCAAAGTTTGAAGTAAAAAATCCAAATTTGTACTTCCAAAATGATTTTTTGAAACTTTTACCTCCAACTTGTAGTGAAATTCATTAACAAAGTTATAAGTTCGAAATATCTGAAGATATGATGCTAGGTGTTCCAAACTGGATTTTTACAAACAGAATGGACTGTGCATTACTGCATAGACACTAGCCTGGTCTGGATTTAGGTTTTTTTCTTCAGAAAGTAACGGATCGTTGTTCATTAGATGCATTTTTTGGTGCTGATTACGATGCACTCATCAGAAATGCAATTTTCGAAAAATTTTTGGTGGCCCACTCGAGTTGAAGATTTTTAATTTTGCCCAATTTTCCACTTTTTGGCTCACCATCAACCCTTACTACCAACGAGGTGCAAAAATTGCACTGGGTTGGTAGTTTGGTTCATTGGTGTTCCATTCGCTTTGTTTTTGTTGTTATAACTTGCACACATAACGGTTATTTTTTGCTTATTATCTCCGCTTTTAGTTGAGTTTGCACTGGCTCTCCATAGATGGCGCTAGCGGCGTGACATGGCAAGTGAATACTGATTTCCTCGGGGACCGGGAATGTGAACAGCAACGTGAAAGGTGAGAAACAATTACGAATTGGATTGTATAAACGCACTTAAAGAGCTGTTTTCAAGCAGCACTGAAGTTGTTAACACTGTTTCTCAGGTATTTTAAGCATGCCATGTCCAAATATGCTGCTGCTGCTGAAGTCCCGACCATAACCCTTTATCAATAGACGCAGGAACCGTGGGAGCTGTGGTGGTGGCTGTTGCACCCAACTTTCAGAGTGTGGCAGCAGCTCCAACCCCCTCCCCCAGTTTCTCTATTAACATTTAAGTGATATGCCTAATCACCCCCGGCCATACCAACGCGGAAGTCCCTTCCTCCAACTTACACCTTTCCTCCGACTAAAATAGTCTCTCCGCCTATGCCTTCACCGACTGAATTCTTCCGTATTTGCGCCAAAAAGACTCTGCAGTAACCCTACTTTGACTGAAGAGAGAGGGCATCAGTTTTGAGGCTAGTGACGTCTAGCCCAGTCTCCTCTGACATATTTAGAGGTCGTTGTGGCCCAGAGGAGAATTATATGTTTTACGTACACGGATAGGATTGATAATTTTTAACGTTGTGGTCCAGCAGAAAAAATCGACCGGTTTGGCATTATGCAAAATTTTTATTACAAACATGACATTGGTCACCAGGTTTTAAGTACCGAAGAAAATATGTTGTATGAAACCCTAAAATTTCCAACGACTTCCAACGACTAGAGATCTTGCACTAGTTGCATTGAATAATTCACATACCGGCATAATCCAACTTCTACGTTATGTTCTCCTTGCAGTTTTATGTCTCCTCTGAACAAAATTCAACATGGACGGACGGTAATATTTGCAACTTACTTATGGCTTTTTATTAGGCGTTCTGTGCATAGCACCTTTGCCCGCCTCTAAAGGAGTGTGTGGGAGAATTTTAGAATTTAGTGTGAGGGCAAGCTACGTTAGTCTGTTAAAGCAATGGGAGTTATTTCAAGTAATGGGTTGCAAGATGTTTTAGCTTGCAAATGGACGTCGTGGCAATGGCATAGCCATGCCAAGGGAGGTCTTTTAATAAGTTTAGACCCGCAGAGTGCGAAGGTTATTTCTGTGGTTGAAGACCTTATAAATTTAGAGTTTGAAATTTAGAATTTGAAGTTTAGAATTTGGAATTTAGAATTTGGAATTTAGAATTTAGAATTTTGTGTGTCAGCTATTGATGTCCGCTTGTATACGTTACTCGAAAACCTCCGTTAACTCAATAATTTCGTATTTTAGAAAGTGCGCTAAACACCTGGCCAGGGTGCCGCGAATTTACCCTGCAACCCGGAGGTGAAGTTGCAGCTCCCTCTTCGGCTGGGCAGCCGCCAGAAAAAGAAGTGTGAGAGGATAGTTAGATTGTTAGTAAGAGTATAGGTGTGGTTAGTATAGACCCGCAGTGAAAGGTATCACTGCGGTGAAGAAATCTAACCTATCTAACCTAACCTGATTTCAAAGTTAGCCTAACATAACCTATCCTTAGCCTACAATGAACCATTTAAAGGTTACAAAACTATTGCTTAAATTTCGCAGTGGATCATCTATGATTGGAAAATAGGCAAGTCCTACTTTGGGGGTGCACCATGCACCCTCCATCATATATACTGGGAGGGGTGATTTATAGAAACTTCTCTAGCCCAGAGTCCTTTAGGAATGTAAAGACTTTTTCGAGTAGCTCAGGATGGTCGTTCCCGAGCAGAGTTTTTAGGTCTACAGGGATGTTTTGGATTCGGCAGTAATCTAGCATGGGTTTCCGATGGGTATTGTGTTGGGGACAATCGATGAGAATGTGATAGGGATTCTCCATTGCGTCGCAGGTACCACAGGTACCCGCGTTCCAATAGGCATTTAATTTTGTGTGTCCATTTCTGAGTCTGGTTAGAATAACCTCGCGCCGGCGATTCTTTTGGTTTGAACTGGGCCAGTAGCCGATGTTAGGCTTGATATAGAATAGGTGGGCGCTGTGGTTTGTAGTCCAGTCATTTTGAATTTGCTTCCGGATGGTGTCCTGGAGGAGAGCTTTGCTATCGTCTCCAGACCACGTTAAGGGTGCGATCTCTCTAAGTTCTAGAGACTTTTTGCCAGCTCATCGGCCTTTTCATTTCCTTGAATTTTGCAGTGGCCCGGGATCCAAAGAAAAGAGACATCAGGGGTATCATCGATACCTTCTGAATATCTGCTATAACGGGTGGCTGGGGTTGACTACGTTACTGATGGCCTGCAGGACAGATTTAGAGTCTGAACAGATGACGGCTGAGTTGATATTTTGGGTTCTGATTATGGCTAATGCATTTAGGATGGCAACAGCCTCGGCTGTGAAGATGGAGCAGTTGTCCGGAAGTCTTTTCTGAAGGCAAATATTTTGTCCCCAGATGCCAAGGCCTACTTTTCGCCTATTTTGGAGCCGTCTGTAAATATAAAGGTCTTGTCCGCGTTACAAGATCGGAACTCTAGAAATTTTTGGGAGACTTCTTCCTCTGAGAAGTCCGTTTTACGGGAGGTGAAAAGAAATTCCACTTTGGGCTCTTTTCGAGTCCAGAAGCGGGAGAGTGGGGGTTTGCCTATTGTCGCTGGCAGTGCAAGATTTAGGCTTTCCAGGGTTTTCGCTACTCTGTGCTTAAATGGGGGCCACTTCTGTAGAGTGGCTTTATTTGCTCGTCTGGGATGGGCAAAACATTGTTTTGCCGGGTGATTTTCGGTGGATTGAACCTTGATGTAGTAAGAAATAAGCTGGGCGTCGCGTCTTGTCTGTAGTGGGCACAGCCCGCTATCAGTTAGCAGGCTGGTGATGGGGGATTCTCTGAGCGCGCCTGTGGCTGCCCGGATACTGGCGTTTTGGACTCGCTCTAGCTTTAATTTATTGGTCTTGTTCGTCGAGTCAAAAACGAACGAATTATATTCGAGAATGGACCGAATCAGGGACTTGTAGAGCATAAGCAGGGTCTTTCGATCCCCGCCATACTCTGTGCCGCCGAGCATGCGGAGAATGTTGACTCGCTTTTGACAGCTAGAGACGACTTTGGTGATGTGCTCATTGAAACTCAATCGGGAATCTAGGGTGACGCCCAAGAATTTGAAGCTATTGGTGCATTCAATAGGTTTACCCGAGATTTGGAGCCGTGGGGGTCGTGTTTGGAATGCGCTCTGGCAAAGACAACGACTGATGATTTTTCCGCCGAGAGTGATAGACCCATTAAGCTACACCAATTATCGATGTCGCTTAAGCTGTCCTGCAACTGCGTAGTTGCGTGTTGGAATTCTGGTTCGTTATACCGCCTGGTATCGATTGCAGTGGTTTTCCAAATGGCGACATCGTCCGCAAAGAGGGAGTAATTTATTCCAGGCGGTAGCTTTTTGGCGAAGAGATCATTGATCATTACTAAAAAGAGGGTGGGGGACAGAACGCTACCCTGGGGTGTGCCTTGGTCCTGGGTTGCCAGGTAGGAGAATGTGGTGCCACAACGGACTTTAAATTTTCGGTCCTTGAGGAAGTTTTCGATGAATTTTGCAAGGTGGCCACGAATTCCTAGTTTGCTTAATTTAAACAACAGGGCGTCTTTTTGTACGCGATCGAACGCCGATTTAATGTCTAAGAATGCAGCTATTGTTACTTGCTTTTTGTAAAAGCCATTTTGGACGTCACTGACTAGTTTCACCAAATTGTCAGTGGTGGCTCGCCCGCGCCGGAAGCCTGATTGCATAGCATCAAGCTTCTTTTCGAGGATCTCGTGAAGTCTAACGTTTACCATGCGCTCGACAAGCTTGCTAGCACAGCTAGTAAGCGAAATTGGGCGATAACCTTTTGGGTCTGTTTTTCTTTGCCAGGTTTTGGAAGGGGAATTATAATACTCTCTCGCCACGATGTGGGGAAAGAGTCGCTAAGAAACATGTTGTTAATGGCCGAAAGCAGGTACTTTAGTGCTGTTTGGCTGAGGTGCCTGAAGAAAGAGTAGTGAATTTCGTCAGGGCCCACTGCAGTGTTTCCACACTTGCTAATGGCGTAATTTAGCTCGGTCATTGTAAATGGTACATTATAATACTCTTGATTACCATAATTGATGAATGTGTGCTTTTTGCACCATTCTGCCTGGTCTTTGGAGCGCTGGCTGTATGAGTTATTAGCTGCGACACTGGCGTAATGATCAGCAAATTTATCCATGACTTCCTTAGGTTCGGTGATGGGTTGGCCAGCTATTTTTAGTTGAGGGAAAGGTCCACGGGGTGGTCGCTTCGCAGAGAAAGCTCTAATGGTATTCCAGACTTGGGTGGTGGGAGTGAAGCGGTTGAATTTGGAGGCAAAAGAGTTGAAACTGTCCTTTTGAACCCGCTTGCACGTGTTTCGAAAGTGTTCTTTTGCTGCCCGAAGTGCGGATCGAGTAGGGCTGTGTGCCCTCCTCTCATATGCCTTGCGGGCTCTAATCATTTGAGCTTTGGCGTGTGCCGTCTCTGCGTTCCACCATGGGGCTCCGTTTTTCTTTCGGGGTCCTCTGGTTTTTGGTATTGCTACTTGTGCTGCTGAGCTTATGGCTCTTAGTATTAATTCAATATCTGCCGAGTGTGGGTCACCTTCGGTGACCAGAGTGAGGTCGACCTCTGCCTCAAATTTTGTCCAGTCCGCTCGTTTTAGATTCCAGGAAGGGGTATAGAGATCAACGCGGTCGAGTGCTCCTTGGGGACATTGATTTTGATTGGGAGGTGATCGCTCATGCCTGGGTTGTCTTCGACATCCCAGGTAAACAGTGACGCAATTCTAGGCGTGCAGCACGAAATATCAATGGCTGTGTCTAAATATCCGCTTTGCGTTGCTTGGCGGGTTGGTGCGCCGTTATTTAGGATAACTAAATTTTGAGAACCTATTGCGTCATATATAATTTCACCTCTACGATTTGGCGTGGCGCTGCCCCAGGATGGGTGGTGACCATTCAAGTCTCCAAGTAATAACAAAGGCCCGTTTATTTGATTAAACAGTTGTGCGAGGTCCTGATCCGTTGGATCAGGGTCGCTAGGGGATATGTATATTGAGACAACCGTCAATTGGACGTGTTGTATTTTCAAACTAATAGCTACACAGTCCAGTGATGTTACCAAAGGCACGTGACTGTGTGGGATGCTATTTTCTATTAGGATGGCTGTGCCTCCCTTACGGACAGCAGCGTTTACGTTATGGCGATACCAAGAGTAACCCGAGATTTTGTATTTATCGTTATCTTTATCAGAAAAGTGGGTCTCTTGTAATGCTGCTAGTGCCGGTTTTTTCTCAGCAAATATTGATGAAAAAAGCGGGAATTTCCCGATAAGGCCATTTGTATTCCATTGCAGAATTGAACCCATGGTGGTTTTTAACGTTTGTGATTAGGGGATCTACGTTTGCGAAGGTTATACGAGCACCTGCTGCTGCTGCTATCGCTAGCAGGAGAAACTGGGGTGGAGTGTCTGGAAAAGCTAATTTTCCTCGCTACGGGTGAGCTGCCGGGGCTGGAGGAGCCGGGGCTGGGGGTTTCCAGGAGGGGAGCTCTGGAAGAGTTTATAACAGTTTTTGCAGAGCTCGTCTCTGAAGCACTGCTGGTGTCAGAGACGGTCTCTGTCCCGGACAGCTCGTTGTCAGACTGACTTTTGCCGTCTGACGTTTCAAAGTCACTTGAGAACTGAAACTGCATATAATGACCTATGAGGTCGGTTTGGGATCCGCAAGTGCGGGTGGTTGGTGCTGTTTGGAAAGAAGCATCGCTTCTTTCCAAGGAGAGAGGAGCAGTTTCAGTTTGGGTTGAAATGTTTACTTTTTGGATTTTAGTTTGAGTGGCAGCCGTTTTACCCTGAGGGGTAGGCTGCCACTCGTTAAAAACCTTCTCGGAGCCTGCCTTTGGCGGCGCCTGGGAAGGGAGCACCGGTGAATTTAGAGTGCTTGGGGGCAGGTAGCGAGGGGAAATCGGACTTTTCAGTCACTCGTGCAGAGTGGCTTTGCCACCCTGCTGCTGGTGTCCAGGTCTTCCTGGTGATTTTAGGTGCCTGAGGGGCGGGAGGATTTTCGGTCGGAAGACCTGGCGGAGAACTAGTGCGGGTCGGGAGATCCTCCCAGCCCGCAGCGGGCGTCCACCTACGCCAAAAGTGATTGCGCCACGTGGTGGGGGAGGGGACGGACGGCCTGATGGGCGCCAAGAAAAGGGGCTCCATTAGGGGCGGATGTGGCGGCTTGTGTTTTTGGGTGGCTGAGACTGTATCGAAATGGGGTGTTCCTGGCCGGCTGTGCTGGGGGCTGCTGTGGGAGCCTTGCTACCACAGCTTTTTGGGACTGTGCGGCTCTTTTCTTTTTGCAGCATTTCTTTGCGGGCCAGGTCAAACGGGAGCTTTTTTCCCTCAGCCAAAACGTTAACTTCTTTTTCTCGGAGCCAGGTCGGGCACTTGGGATTATCTGCCCCATGAGCGCCGCCACAGGCAGCGCACTTGAGGCTTTTTGAGGTGCAATCTTTAGTGCGGTGCTTAGCACTGCACTTGCCGCATCGTGGGGTGGGGTTCTTACAGTTTGATTCTACGTGCCCGTACCTTTGACAAGTTTGGCAACGAATAGGGGAGGGGTAGTACGGCCTAACTGGGTAGACACAGTCGCCCAGTTTAATTTGGCCGCAGTCATCCCGACACTTTGTGTCGAAGGTGACAATGAATCTGTGGTCTCGTAGACGTGGGTCTTTTTGCGTAGAATTTTTGTTGGGGTTCAATTTTTCGAGGGCTAGCACATTTTGACCTTTAAAGTCAAACATGTGCTCAAGGTCCACATCAGAGAGATGGGACACTTCCGGGGCATTGATGATGCCCCGGTAGAAGTTAAGGGAGTGGTGAACAGAAAATATGACTGGTTTCGACCCAAAAGTTTTTGTGGCCAGCAGGGCTCGGGTAGATTCCTGATTAGAGGTTTTGATCAGGATATCTTTTTGGTGCTTGATAATCTCAAAACTACCTTTCACTTTTTGGCTGATGGCCTTATCCAAATTAAAGGTAGATTCTTTTGCCAAGTTTTGGTGCGCCGAAAGGTAGGTGCCAACCAGCCAAGCTCCGCTTGGCAGGTTGGCTTTGTTCAAACGGGGGCTGGAGGGGCGGAAGAGAGAGGTGGAAGCCATGGTACGTTTAAGTTTAAATGAGATACTTGGTATTAGCTTTGCTAACACCTTTTGGGTAGAAATGGCTAGAGAAGTTGAATTGAAGAAAGTGGTCCTAGTTTTACTAGCAAAGCTAATGGGAGTATTAACCTAGCTAGGGTTGGGTGTTGGAGTATTATCCTAACTGGGGAGTGCTTAGAGAAAGCACCTAGCCTTAGAAAAGTGTGAGCAAAAGGCTGACTCAGCCACTAAGAGGGGGTTTAAGTCGGAGGGGAGGCAGGTGCCTCTTCAGGACCTAACAGGGGCCTAGGTGGCTGACTCAGCCTCTAAAAAGGAGCCTGACTGGGGCCTATGCTTGTGAGTCCCTAGGGGCAGGTACCGTGGTACCCTTGCACAGACGCAGCCCGGGTGGAGGGTTTGAGAGGGGCCCCGCTTCTATTAAGCGGGGGTGAAAGTGAGATGGCCTTACGTATTAGGGATTTTAGCAATGGAGGACCGATAGGTCCAGCCAAAGCCACACGCCCAAGGACTGACGAGGTCCAACAAGCGTGCTCACCCCGGGACGCAAGCGTCCCACCACTCGGGTTTCCGGCCGAAGAGTAAAAGAGATAGAAGAGAAAGAGTAGGGGTATGGGACTGAGAAGAAGAGGTACCAGGTGGCCGGAATCCAAGAAACCAAGACCACCTGGACCGATAGGGTAATTACCGAAAAAGACCAGCTGACGTCCAACAAAACCACACCAACCAGCTGTAAAAAAGCGGCTGGTGAGGCCGGCTGGAGTCTAATAATTTTTGGGGCTTATCGACGCACCAACTGCCAGGGTCATATGGCGTCGCCAACTCTTTCCCTGTTGGAAGGGTTTCTCGGGAGCCAGCTTGCTCCTTGTTCAGGGAAGCCGCCGGGCCTTGAACCCGGGTCGGCTGCGTGGCAGACAGCTATGCTGACCACTCCACTACCGCGCCCCCAGGCCGGCTGGAGTCAAGTACCGCACCGACCAGCTGTAAAAACAGCGGTCGGTGGGACAGACTGGTCGCAGCGAAGACTCGAGCCGGGAGCAGGTCTTGAAAAAGTCTTCTACTCCTTCTTCTTGTCTTCGCAGCAGGAAACGCAGCAAGCAGCAACGACAGCAAGCAGCAACGACACCAGACCTGCCGGCAAACGCTCAAGCAGGGTGTCAGTCAGGCAAGCCTCGATCATCGTAATATTTGCAAAAAAAAACAAAACAAAAGAGCCTGACCGTGAGTTGGTATGCCATAGGGCACCTTGTTATGACAAGAATTAGACTCATGGAGGAGCAGAGCAAAGATGAGTGCCATATTCTTATGAAAGTATCAATAACAGGGTAACGGCTGAGATTATGGATGCATGTGCAAGCGTGTCACTGCCTACACGTGCAAAACAAGGCCGTGCTGAAGGAATTAAGAGGGCTTTAGAAAGAAAGAGAGACAAAAAGAAGCATGTAAACAGGTTTGGCAAGCGAGCTGCTACATCAACTGCTACGATGGATTTGCTGATTGATATCAGCAGCCGAGAACGTGAGCCTGAACTAGTAGAAGACAGTGTGTCTGGCCGCCCAGCCAAGTGCCAGACGTATTCAGACAGGCAGCCTCGATCAGGAAACCACAGCGCGATGGCAGAGGAGAGCTCAGCGAGCGGGTCGAGCAGTCATAAGAGGAGCAGCCGTCACCTCCCCGAGTCAACAGGCGACGGCCGAGACAGCAAACACGCCTGTGGAAACTGGTGTTTCAGGTAGCGCTATCATCTGCTAAGCTATAATGACTTGGTAATCCTGATCAAAGGGATATTATCTGTGTATGAACAATGCTATTATCAGAAACCAGTCTGCTCATAAATCCTATCAGAACACCCACAAGCTATATATTTATATTTTTTAAGCACTGCCCAAGTCGTTCACAGTTCATAACTCACAAACCACAAGGAAGGATAGGCCGTAGAAGAACGACAAGTAATGCCTACCATTTTTTATGTTTTATGAGTTATGGAACCGTAAGGAAGGATAAGAGAAGGACAAGCAATACGTACCATGTCTTATGGTTTATGAGCTATTGACAGTGAACGACTTGGACAGTGTTTTGAAAAATATATATACATATAGCTTGTGGGTGTTTTGTTAGGATTGATGAGCAGACTGGTTTTTGAAAATAGCATTGCTCATACACAGATAATATCCCTTTGATCGGGATTACCGAGTCATTATAGCTTAGCAGATGATAGCGTTACCTGAAACACCAGTTTCCACAGGCGTGTTTGCTGTCTCGGCCGTCGCCTGTTGACTCGGGGAGGTGACGGCTGCTCCTCTCATGACTGCTCGACCCGCTCGCTGAGCTCTCCTCTGCCATCGTGCTGTGGTTTCCTGATCGAGGCTGTCTGTCTGAAGACGTCTGGCACTTGGCTGGTGGGCCAGAAACACTGTCTTCTGCTAGTCCAGGCTCAAGTTCTCGGCTGCTGGTATCAAACAGCGAATCCATCGCAACAGTTGCTATAGCAGCTCGCTTGCCAAACTTGTTTGCATGCTTCTTTTTGTACTCTTTCTTTCCAAAGCCCTTTTAGTTCCTTCAGTATGGCCTGATTTGCACGTGTATGGAGTGATTCGCTGGCACACACATCCATAACCCCTGCTGTTACCCTGTTCTTCCATTCTTCCATAGGAATATGACACTCATCTTTGCTCCGCTCCTCCATGAGTTCAATTCTTGTCATAAGAAGGCGCCCTATGATATACAAAACTCACGATAAGACTCCTTTATTTCTTGCAGATATAACCGTCCCTCCATTTTCAATTTCGATCAGAGAACTGAAAGGAAAAGATAACGTAAGCACTTAGATTATGCCGATGATTATCGATTATCATATGATTATAGATTATTATCCAATGCAGCTAGTGCAAGGTGCGGAAACGTTGGAAAGCTTATTTTGTGATTTCATACAACATGTTTCCTTCAGTCCTTAAAACCTGGTGACCAATGCTGATACCCTCGCACTTCAGTCAAAGTAGGGTTGCTGCAGTCTTTTTGGCGCAAATACGGAATAATTCAGTCGGTGAAGGCATAGGTGGAGAGACTATTTTAGTCGGAGGAAAGGTGTAAGTTGGAGGAAGGGGCTTCCACGTTGGTATGGCCGGGGGTGATTAGGCATATCACTTAAATGTTAATAGAGAAGTTCCAGAATCGGCTCAAACTGGGGGGCGGAGTTAGAGCTGCTGCCACACTCTGAAAGTTGGGTGCAACAGCCACCACCACAGCCCCCACGGTTTCTGCGTCTATTGGTAAAGGGTTATGGTCGGGACTTTAGCAGCAGCAGCATATTTGGACATGGCATGCTTAAAATACCTGAGAAACAGTATTAACAACTTCAGTGCTGCTTGAAAACAGCTCTTTAAGTGCGTTTATAGAATCCAATTCGCAATTGTTTCTCACCTTTCACGTTACTGTTCACATTCCCGGTCCCCGAGGAAATCAGTATTCACTTACCATGTCACGCCGCTAGCGCCATCTATGGAGAGCCAGTGCAAGCTCAACTAAAAGCGGATATGATAAGCAAAAAATAACCGTTATGTGTGCAAGTTATAACAACAAAAACAAAGCGAATGGGACACCAATGAACCAAACTACCAACCCAGTGCAATTTTTTGCACCTCGTTGGTAATATGGGTTGATGGTGAGCCAAAAAGTGGAAAATTGGGCAAAATGAAAAAACTTCAACTCGAGTGGGCCACCAAAAGTTTTTCGAAAATTGCATTTCTGATGAGCGCATCGTTATCAGCATCAAAAAATGCATCTAATGAACAACGATCCGTTACTTTCTGAAGAGAAAAACCTAAATCCGGACCAGGCTAATAGACACTAAACTGAACCAAAAGCATAATTTTGAAGGTCAGTTTTGGCCCTTTTTCCAAAACATTGCAATTATGGCCCAAAACTTTAAATCCGTATAACTTTCAAAATTCTTGACATTTTTGAACGCAGTTTTCTTTGTTGAGATGGGTATTGTCATTGCAACAACATATTCTAAACTCAAATTTCTGAGTTAATGGGAAATATTTTTCTACAAAAAATACAATATTTTTTTGTTTTTTTGGGAATTTATGACTATATATTTCCAAATTTTCTTTTCGAAATTGGTACCAAAAAAAGCCCGGCTCAAGTTCTACAACCGTGTGCCTGACCATACCCGCGCGTCTCCCATAGGTTTTGAGCTATATGATGATAAAGACTGAATTTGATGCGGTTTTCATAGGTTGTAATAGATTCATCACGTGATAAAGTGCCTTTATACTCAATTGAGATATATGGCTCTCTTTAAATTTGTAGTATGGGAAATTATGAGCTCTGCCGTTTTTGTTTCATGACGCTCCGACGACTAGTTCGCCACTGAGGGGCAAAATACTTCGGTCCTGTTTTTCCCGCAGCAGTAGTGACGTCATTCTGCCCTTCTTGCATGGACCTTCTGTGCTGCGGCAGTAGGCTGCAGCCGGTAAATGCGTGCAAGAAAGGCATAACATTTCTATCCGAGTGTATACAGCGGGTGGCTAGCCGGTCGGGGCGGACGGGAACCTGACTAGAGGGCAGAGGGTGCCGAGGCGTGTTTAGAGATCCGAGGAAGTGAGCAGTGATGCCCTCAGGCATCTAGGGAACGGTAGCAGGGTCCAGAGGCGTGCTGAGATAGCTCATGGGAGACATTTCGGACGGGGGAGCAGTGAGGATGGGGGCTGGTACGGGACTGGAGCCTTCCCCGCCATTGACTCGGAACAGCTTCTGTGTTTGTATTAACCATAGATATTCTGACATTGGGGGGGAGTTCAGCCCCTAGCTCCGCCCATTGTATCAACCACCATTTGAATAGCCACCATGTATGTATATTAGCATATGAAAGATTGAAGATTTCGTTGCACTCAGTACCAAATTACCGAAAAATATCAATGAGAGGCAATCGACCATGCAGATTTCGAATGTGGTATTCAGGTCAACAAAAGGTCACTGCGCATGCGCACTGGATTTAATGGTAACAGAGGCTATCTCGGCAACCTACGGGTCGATTTTTTGGAAATTTTGTGAACAAAAGAATAGCACGAAATACAAGTCAAAAATGTCATTGAAGCTGCACTGCTCTGCGCATGCGCAGAAGAAATTATGAAAATAAGCCCGACAGGCTAGGATATTTCAGAGGAGGATCTGAACAGAAGGAAAGCCAACGTGCTTAAAGTTAGCATGAATATTTTGTCACCCTTGGTAACAACAAAAGTCAGTGCGCATGCGCATTACAACTCATGGTCATGGAGGCTATCTCGGGAGCCAATAGACCGATTTCGCTCAAACTTTTGCGAGTAAAAGCAGAATATCATCTGCTAATCCTAATTGATGGCATTATGACGCTGCACTATTATGCGCATGTGCAGTAGGAATTCTAGGGAATAATAGGCTATAAGGGATCATTAAGACCAGGAGACAAACAAACGGCATATTGACATGCTTCAGTAAACTATAACGGTATCTTTGCTCTTAAGCACTGCAGACGTTACTGCGCATGCGGACTGGGAGTAGGGTAACCGAAGCTAACTCGTTAACAAATTGGCTGAATTGGGTGAAAATCTGCAGGTATAGGTGAAATACGGTCGGCAAACCCATCATATTTTATAATGTATCTCCTTTCTTCTGGTCATGCCCAGTCTTTACTTAACAAAACAACCATTATACGTGTGTTTATTTATTTGATGACATGAACAGAGGGCAAACGTGGCGCAGTGTGCAGAGACATGCTAATTTAGGAAAACATGGGCTTACAAAGGGGATTGAATAGAGTCATAACGAGAACACAAGACCTAAAGTCCGAAAATTGTGTTGGTATAAGTATCATACTGCTGAAAACACTCGCCTGTCAATCGAACTGTTTGCCTAACGTACATTGTCACCGGCTTCTCCTGCGCCGGAGCGGCACCTGCCGAGGCCGCAGGCCGAGGTTGTTGTTGTTGTTGTCTGTTCTGAGCGCTGGTATCAGAGACCTAAAACTTTTGTGGATAGAAGGCACTTCCAAATGAATAAGCACCACGGTTGTCAATTTTCAAAATTTTCAAAATTTTGCCCAGAATTTTGCATTATGTGATTTTTAACTTTTATTTTTCTATTTTTTGCTAATTCATCTAGACTCCTCAAACTTGCACCCTTTTACATCAGGGAAATTTGTAGTTCACACAAAAAGTTGCAAAGAAAAAGTTATAAATTTAAGTCTCTAAATTAACTTTTAAACTTTGCACCCTAAATATGACATAAAACTCATGGTCTAAACTATAGGCTCGAAATATCTGAAACTACGGCAGTTCAGGTTCTACGTCAAATATCCACTTATAGGCCTGTTTGTGCAGTTCTGCACAGACACAAAAACAAAATGAAAACGGAAATTTGAGGGTCCTTTTTGGCCTATTCCGTGAAGGTCTGTATTTCCCAAAATATCATTCAAACCCTTATATCTTCGGATCTAATTAATAAAATTTAGTTTCGATTTCAGATAATAAAAGAGAACAGCCTCTTTTATTATATATTTAGAGATAAAAACTTTCAGACTGAAACTTTTTATTTTATAGGCAAAAATAAATTATAGGTTTTGAAACTTTTTATTCTCAGCCCCCTGGTTTCCAGAACATAATAGCTAGGGTATTGAACTTAACACGGCTGGATAGCAAACTTCGGTGCCGTCATTTTTCTCACTCATACCCCCCACTTATCTCTTACGGCGTCCGAGCTATAAGTCGTAAAACACATTTCAAAGTGGTAATTTTACCGGTTCATTTTTGCTTCACACCGGGGTTTAGGGTGGTTAGAGTCATTGCAGGGAAATGAAATTTTGCATGCAGCTAGGTAAGAGACATATCTTGCCATTGCAACAGGTTGCATATCATTGCAACACCAGTCTACCTTTACTTAAATGTAATACATCATGCTAGTATGTTTCCAGCTCGAAACCTCACCCCGCCGTTCGGCCGTAGCGTCGCTGCGGGCGGCGCACTGGTAGCTGCTATGCGAGACAGATACCATAGCTATGTACGCATGCTATAGACCAGCGTGAATGCCCGATGGTGGCAGGGTAGTCTGTCTCGTTTCGGCTCCTCTACTCGTGCGGCGGGCGCGTTGTCTATTAGATATTCATATCAGTCGGACGGCCGGGTGGCGGCCGTGCGGTAGGGGCTTGCGCCCTGTGGTGACTTGCGACGAATAAAAATCAAAATGGTGGTCAGGAACTGGTTTGCTTGTTTGGTTTGTTGTGTTTTGTTTCTTTACGTGTCTCCGAATCTTACTGTGTATGTGTGTGATACGTCCGGTAAAAGTGATGTGTTTTATGAGAGAGATAAGAGAGGCCCCACCACTTAAGCCTTTGGGCTTTTGCGTCAACCTCTTTGTTATACCTGTCATATTGTTTCCGTCCAATAAAAGTTTAACATCTATCTATCTGTCTACCCGCTAGTTAATGCATTCTCTAACCATAGGTAACACTGGTTGAAGGATCCACCGTTGCACACAATTTCTTTCCCAGCCGAATAAACCTCTTTGTGCTCATACCATGACACGTGACTCCTTGCACTGCCTGCTTAAATCAACTGTATAAGCAGTGGCGTATTCAGGCCATTAGTATGGGGGTGGGACTAAGGAGCTGGAGCATAGGCGGATCCAAGACATCAGTACCGGAGTGGGGCGAGGGAGCTCGAGTATAGGCGGATCCAGGACATCAGTACGGGGTGGGGCTAAGGAGCTCGAGCATAGGCGGATCCAGGACATCAGGACGGGGTTGGGGCTAGGGAGCTCGAGCATAGGCGGATCCAGGACATCAGTACGGGGGTGGGGCTAAGGACCTCGAGCATAGGCGGATCCAAGACAGTACGGAGGTGGGGCTACGGAGTTTGAGCATAGGCGGATCCAGGACATCAGTAAGGGAGTGGGGCTAAGGAGCTCGAGCATAGGCGGATCCAGGACATCAGTAAGGGGGTGGGGCTAAGGAGCTCGAGCATAGGCGGATCCAGGACATCAGTAGGGGTAGGGCTAAGGAGCTCGAGCATAGGCGGATCCAGGACATCAGCACGGGGATGGACCTAAGGAGCTCGAGCAAAGGCGGATCCAGGACATCAGTTCGGGGTGGGGCTAAGGAGCTCGAGCATAGGCGGATCCAGGACATCAGGACAGGGTTGGGGCTAGGGAGCTCGAGCATAGGCGGATCCAGGACATCAGTACGGGGGTGGGGCTAAGGACATCGAGCATAGGCGGATCCAAGACAGTACGGAGGTGGGGCTACGGAGTTTGAGCATAGGCGGATCGAGGACATCAGTAAGGGAATGGGGCTAAGGAGCTCGAGCATAGGCGGATCCAGGACATCAGTAGGGGTAGGGCTAAGGAGCTCGAGCATAGGCGGATCCAGGACATCAGTACGGGGATGGACCTAAGGAGCTCGAGCAAAGGCGGATCCAGGACATCAGTTCGGGGTGGGGCTAAGGAGCTCGAGCATAGGCGGATCCAGGACATCAGTACGGGGGTGGGGCTAAGGAGCTCGATCATAGGCCGATCCAGGACATCAGTACGGGGTTGGAAACTCGGGACCTCAAGCAGAGGCGGATCCAGGACATCAGTACGGGAATAGGGCTAAGGAGCTTGAGCACAGGTGGATCCAGGACAGTACGGAGGTGGGGCTACGGAGTTCGAGCATAGGCGGAACCAGGACATCAGTAAGTGCGTGGGGCTAAGGAGCTCGAGCATAGGCGGATCCAGGACATCAGTACGGGGATGGGCCTGAGGAGTTTGAGCATAGGTGGATCCAGGACATCAGTTCGGGGATGGGGCTAAGGAGCTCAAACATAGGCGGATCCAGGACATCAGTACGGGGGTGGGGCTAAGGAGCTCGAGCATAGGCGGATCCAGGACATCAGTACAGGGATGGGCCTAAGGAGCTCGCTCATAGGCGGATCCAGGACATCAGTCCGGGGATGGGGCTAAGGAGCTCGAGCATAGGCGGATCCAGGACATCAGTACGGGGTGGGGCTAAGCAGCTCGAGCATAGGCGGATCCAGGACATCAGTACGAGGATGGGGCTAGGGAGCTCGAGCATAGGCGGATCCATGACAGTACGGAGGTGGGGCTACGGAGTTCGAGCATAGGCAGATCCAGGACATCAGTAAGGGGGTGGGGCTAAGGAAATCGAGCATAAGCGGATCCAGGACATCAGCACGGGGGTAGGGGCTAAAGAGTTCGAGCATAGGCGGATCCAGGACATCAGTACGAGGGTGGGCTTAGGGAGATAGAGAATAGGCGGATCCAGGACATCAGTACGAGGGTGGGGCTAGGGAGTTAGAGCATTGGCGGATCCAGGACATCAGTACGGGGGTGGGGCTAAGGAGCTCGAGCATAGGCGGATCCATGACATCAGTTCGGGGGTGGGGCTAAGGAGCTCGAGCATAGGCGGATCCAGGACATCAGTTCGGTGGTGGGGCTGAGGTCTCGAGCTGGGGCATAACTCGGTAACAAATAGGCTGAATTGGGTGAAAATCTGCAGGTATAGGTGAAATACTGTCGGAAAACCCGTCATATTTTATATTGCATCGCCTTTCTTCTGGTCATGCTTAGTCTTTGCTTAACTAAACAAAGATTATACGTGTGTTTATTTATGTGATGACATGAACAGAGGGCAAGCGTGGTGCAGTATGCAGATACATGCTAATTTAGGAAAACATGGGCCTAGACAGGGGATTAAATGGAGCCATAATGAGAACACAAAACCTAAAACTCAAACATTGCGTTGTTATAAGTATCAAACTGCTGAAAACACTCGCCTGTCAATCGAAATGTTTGGCTAACGTACATTGTCACCGGCTTCTCCTGCGCCGGAGCGGCACCTGCCGAGGCCGCAGGCCGAGGTTGTTGTTGTCAGAGCCGCATGACGAAATCCATGGAGCGAAGCGCATTGAGATTTCTCAAGCGGCTCTATTCTGGCCGCTCAGACGGGTCTCGTCGTGGTCTGTTGTTGTTGTTGTTGTTGGCGTCTGTCAGTCCTGAGAATTGATGTCAGAGCTCTGGAATTTTGTAGGGTGATAGCCCTTCTGCTCCAGACACCCAAACTGAAGCCCCGAGTTGAAATCCAAAATAGTTTTTGAGAAATTTTGGCTCAAACTTTTTCTGTTTTATATTTTTCTAATTTTTAATTCTTAACCTACGAACTTAAAACTTATGTCCTTTTCGAAAGATAACAAGGGCCAGCTAGGGAAAACGAATTGAGCTGATCCGACAATATTTGTTGCGCGAAAACGCAGCATTTCTCACGCGAGCAAAAAACCTGCTAAAAGTTGATGGCCGACTTGTGCGCTCGAAATGTCAGAAGACAGGCCTCAGTTAGCTGAAAGGCAGTTACCTAGGGGTAGCTAGGAAAATTTTGTAGTGCTTAGGCATAGTTTTGAGTGCAAAACGCAAAATTTTGACCTACTTTTTACAGTTCTTCCGGAAGACTGAATTTTGGTTCATTTCATTTCAACGTTAATATCTCACAATCTAATTGACCGATTTGAGTTTTCATTTCAAATAATGAAAGAACATTGCTTCCGCCTGATAATATTTGGAGATGGAAATTGTGAATGTAAAATTCTTTGTTTTATAGGCATAAATAGAAATTGAGTAAAAATACTTTTTATTTGCATCTTCCTGGTTCCAAGCTCATGTCACTCACAAACTCAGAACTGACATGGCTGAATAGGAAAGTTACTTGCGGTCATTTCGCTCACTTATACTACCCACCTATCTCTAATGGCTTTCGAGTAATTAGTCCAAAATGTATTACAAGATGCTAAATTTCTCGGACCACCATTGCTTCTCACCATGGTTTCAAGTCCTTAAAGTGGATGGAAGTGGAAGAAATTTGGCATGAAGCTAGCTGAGGATCCTAGCTCGACGATACAAGTAATTTCAGCCCAAAAGAATGCTTGGTTCGTCTTCTAGAAGCACATTTATATCATGCCTTTTCGGGACAAGCACAGCACCCGGCGCCAGCGGCCCGGCATATTCGGCGGAGTTGTACCAGCCAGTGACCTCCTGACGGGTCACAGCTGTTCAGCTAGTGGGAGGGTGAGTGCTATGGCACGGTGGTCTAGTGGTTAGAGGCCCTGTCTCTTGATCAGGTAGGTCCGGTTCGAATCCGGGGGTGACCGCGTAATCTTTATTGGTTATTTCAAAGAAAAGAATGATAAAACGGACTTGCAGGCTTATGAAGAGATACATTAAGAACGAAATATGGTTTGCTTTCAGCACATTGTCATGCGGCTCTCCTGCGCCGGTGGGGCGTTAGCCCAGGCCGCAGGCCGAGGTTGTTGTTGGCGTCTGTCAGTCCTGAGAATTGATGTCAGAGCTCTGGAATTTTGTAGGGTGATAGCCCTTCTGCTCCAGACACCCAAACTGAAGCCCCGAGTCGAAATCCAAAATAGTTTTTGAGAAATTTTGGATCAAACTTTTTCTGTTTTATATTTTTCTAATTTTTAATTCTTACGCTACGAACTTGAAATTTATGTCCTTTTCAAAGGATAACAAGGGCCAGCTAGGGGGAAAGAATTGAGCTGATCCGACAATATTTATTGCGTGAAAACGCGGCCATTCTCACGCGAGCAAAAAACCTGCTAAAAGTTGATGGCCGACTTGTGCGCTCGAAATGTCAGAAGACAGGCCTCAGTTAGCTGAAAGACAGTTACCTAGGGGTAGCTAGGAAAATTTTGTAGTGCTTAGGCATAGTTTAGAGTGCAAAACGCAAAATTTTGACCTACTTTTTACAGTTCTTCCGGAAGACTGAATTTTGGTTCATTTCATTTCAACGTTAATATCTCACAATCTAATTGACCGATATAAGTTTTCATTTCAAATAATGAAAGAACATTGCTTCCGCCTGATAATATTTGGAGATGGAAATTTTGAATGTGAAATTCTTTGTTCTATAGGCATAAATAGAAATGGAGTCAAAAACTTTTTATTTGCATCTTCCTGGTTCCAAGCTCATGTCACTCACAAACTCAGAACTGACATGGCTGAATAGGGAAGTTACGTGCGATCATTTCGCTCACTTATACTACCCATCTATCTCTAATGGCTTTCGAGTAATTAGTCCTAGTAATTGGCATCTAGTAAATGTATTACAAGATGCTAAATTTATCGGACCACCTTTGCTTCTCACCATGGTTTCAAGTCCTTAAAATGGATGGAAGTGGAAGATATTTGGCATGGAGCTAGCTTAGGATCCTAGATCGACGATACAAATAATTTCAGCCCAAAAGACTGCTTAGTTCGTCTTCTATAAGCACCTTTATATCGTGCCTTTTCGGGACAAGCACAGCACCCGGCGCCAGCGGCCCGGCATATTCGGCGGAGTTGTACCAGCCAGTGACCTCCTGACGGGTCACAGCTGTTCAGCTAGTGGGAAGTTGAGTAGTGTGGCACGGTGGTCTAGTGGTTAGAGGCCCCGTCTATTGATCAGATAGGTCTGGTTCGAATCCGGGGATGGCCACGTACTCTTTATTGGTTATTTCAAAGAAAAGAATGGTAAAACAGACTTACAGGCTTATGAAGAGATACATTAAGAACGAAATATGGTTTGCTTTCGGCACATTGTCATGCGGCTCTCCTGCGCCGGTGGGGCGTTAGCCCAGGCCGCAGGCCGAGGTCTGTTGTTGTTGTCTGTTCTGAGCGCTGGTATCAGAGACCTAAAACTTTTGTGGATAGAAGGCACTTCCAAATGAATAAGCACCATGGTTGTCAATTTACAAAATTTTCAAAATTTTGCCCAGAATTTTGCATTATGCGATTTTTAACTTTTATTTTTCTATTTTTTGCTAATTCATCTAGACTCTTCAAACTTGCACCCTTTTACATGAGGGAAATTTGTAGTTCACACAAAAAGTTGGAAAGAAAAAGCTTTAAATTTAGTGCTCCAAATTAGCTTTTAAACTTTGCACCCTAAATTTGGCATAAAACTCGTGGTCTAAACTACAGGCTCGAAATATCTGAAGCTACAGCAGTTCAGGTTCTGAGTCAAATATCAACTTAAAGGCCGGTTTGTGCAGTACTGCACAAACACAGAAACAAAACAAAAACGGAAATTTAAGGGTCCTTTTTGGCCCATTCCGTGAAGGTCTGCATTTCCCAAAATATCATTCAAACCCTTATATCTTCCGATCTAATTGATAAAAATTAGTTCCCATTTCAGATAATAAAAGAGAATAGCCTCCTTTATTATATATTTAGAGATAAAAACTTTCAGACTGAAACTTTCTATTTTATAGGCAAAAATAAAATATAAGTTTTTAAAATTTTTATTCTCAGCCCCCTGGTTTCCAGACTATGATAGCTACGGTATTGAACTTAACACGGCTGGATAGAAAACTTCGTTGCCGTCATTTTTCTCACTCATACCCCCCACTTATCTCTTACGGCTTCCGCGCTATAAGCCGTAAAGGACATTTCAAAGTGGTAATTTTATCAGTTCATTTTTGCTTCACACCGGGGTTTAGGGTGGTTAGAGTCATTGGAGGGAAATGAAATTTTGCATGCAGCTAGGTAAGAGACATATGTCGACATTCCATCTGCATAGATATCAATGAAACACCAAGTTACCTTTACAAACATGCCGTTTCTCCACGCAACGTTGTAGCAAATCACCACGCGTCACGCCTGCGTCCACGCCGCGGCAGCGCCGGCGACCGGCGCGGCCGTTTTTGTTTATTTATGGTCTGGTAAAAAAGTACCCAATACTACCCATAATGCATCACAAGTAATTAGAGTACCGTAAAAGTCCGAGTTTACAATAAGAGTATTATGTTTCTGTTTTTGGACCATGGGTGGATCCAGGGAATAAGTAGGCTAGGTGCCCCCCTCACCCTTCTCCCCCATCCCCCTCCCCCAACCCCCAATCGACCATCGGCGCCCTCTGAAATTGTAAAGACACGCCTCTCATGGTCGATGACGCTCCCCTGAAATGTCGCTTCCCATACGCGGATCCAGGATTGCCTATCGGGGGCGAGGTGGAAGGGGAAATTTCCTGGTGGGCGCTATCTACACCAGGGACGCCACTTTTGGCCGGAAAACCTATCAAGTAGGCGCTAAAACCTATCAGTACACCCCGATACCTGCATCTCGGGGAAAACGACATTTCAGGGGGTGCCATCGAACTTTCCAGGAGTTTCCGGGACAATTTCAGGGGGCGCTAAGATTCTATGGGAGGCACCTGTCCCCTTTCCCCCTTGGATCCGCCTATGTCGTTTCGGGGGGCACGGAGGTGGGGTCGTTACGGGTGTGGGGGTAAGGAGCTCGAGCATAAGCGGATCCAGGACATCAGCATGGGGGTAGGGGCTAAAGATTTCGAGCATAGGCAGACCCAGGACATCAGTACGAGGGTGGGGCTAGGGAGTTAGAGCATAGGCGGATCCAGGACATCGGTACGAGGGTCGGGCTAGGGAGTTAGAGCATAGGCGGATCCAGGACATCGGTACGAGGGTCGGGCTAGGGAGTTAGAGCATAGGCGGATCCAGGACGTTAGTACGGGGATGGGGCTAAGCAGCTGAGCATTAGCGGATTCAGGACATCAGTACGGGGTGAGACTCGGGAGTTCCAGCATAGGCGGATCCAGGACATCAGTAGGGGGTAGGGGCTACGGAGTTCGAGCATAGGCGGATCCAGGATATTAGTACGGGGATGGGGCTAAGGAGATCGAGCATAGGCGGATCTAGGACATCTGTACGGGGGTGGAGATAAGGAGCTCGAGCATAGGCTGATCCAGGACATCAGTATGGGTGTGGGGCTAAGGAGCTCGAGCAGAGGCGGATCTAGGACATCAGTACGGCGGTGGGGCTAAAGGGCTTGAGTATAGGCGGATCAAGGACATCAGTACGGGGGTGAGGCTAAGGAGCTCGAGCATAAGCGGATCCAGGACATCAGCACGTGGGTAGGGGCTAAAGAGTTCGAGCATGGGCGGATCCAGGACATCAGTACGGGGGTGGGGCTAAGAAGCTCGAGCATAAGCGGATTCAGCTGATCAGTACGGGGGTGGGGCTCGGGAGCTCGAGCATAGGCGGCTCTAGGACATCAGTACGGTGGTGGGGCTCGGGCGTTCCAGCATAGGCGGATCCAGGACATTAGTAGGGTGGTAGGGGCTAAAGAGTTCGAGTATAGGCGAATCCAGGGCAGTACGGAGGTGGGGCTACGGAGTTCGAGCATAGGCAGATCCAGGACATCAGTTCGGGGGTGGGGCTAAGGAGCTCGAGCATAGGCGGATCCAGGACATCAGCGCAGGGGTGTGGCTCCGGAGCTCGAGTAAAGGCGGATCCAGGACATCAGTGGGCGGGGGGAGAGTAGGGGCTACGGAGTTCGAGGATAGGCGGATCCAGGACATCAGTAAGAAGGTGGGGTAAGGAGCTCGAGCATAGGCGGATCCAGGACATCAGTAGCGGGTAGGGGCTAAGGAGTTCGAGCATAGGCGGATCCAGGACATCAGTACGGAGGTGGGGCTAAAAAGTTCGAGCATAGGCGGATCCAGGACATCAGTACGGGGGTGGGGCTAAGGAGCTCCAGCAAAGGCGGATCCAGGCCTCAGTACGGGGGTGGGGCTAAGGAGCTCAAGCATAGGCGGATCTAGGACATCAGTACGGTGGTGGGGCTCGGGCGTTCCAGCATAGGCGGATCCAGGACAATAGTAGGGTGGTAGGGGCTAAAGAGTTTGAGTATAGGCGAATCCAGGGCAGTACGGAGGTGGGGCTACGGAGTTCGAGCATAGGCAGATCCAGGACATCAGTTCGGGGGTGGGGCTAAGGAGCTCGAGCATAGGCGGATCCAGGACATCAGTGCAGGGGTGTGGCTCCAGAGCTCGAGTAAAGGCGGATTCAGGACATCAGTACGGGGGTGGGGCTAAGGAGATCGAGTATAAGTGGATCCAGGACATCTGTACGGGGGTGGGGCTAAAAAGCTGGAGCATAGGCGGATCCAGGACATCAGTATGGGTGTGGGGCTAAGGAGCTCGAGCAGAGGCGGATCCAGGGCATCAGTACGGGGGTGGGGCTAAGGGGTTCGAGTATAGGCGGATAAAGGACATCAGTACAGAGGTGGGGCTAAGGAGCTCAAGCATAAGCGGATCCAGGACATCAGCACAGGGGTAAGGGCTAAAGAGTTCGAGCATAGGCGGATCCAGGACATCAGTACGGGGGTGGGGATAAGGAGCTCGAGCATAAGCGGAGCCAGGATATCAGTACGGGGGTAGAGGCTAAGGAGTTTGAGCATAGACGGATCCAGCATATCGGTACGGGGATTGGGCTAAGGAGATCCAGCATAGGCGGATCCAGGACATCTGTACGGAGGTGGGGCTAAGGAGCTCGAGCATAGGCGGAACCAGGACATCAGTATGGGTGTTGGGCTAAGGAGCTCGAGCAGAGGCGGATCCAGTACATCAGTACGGGGCTGGGGTAAGAGGCTCGAGTATAGGCGCATCAAAGACATCAGTACGGGGGTGGGGCTAAGGAGCTCGAGCATAAGCGGATTCAGGACATCAGTACGTGGGTGGGGCTCGGGAGCTCGAACATAGGCGGATCCAGGACATCAGTAGGGGTAGGGGCTAAGGAGTTCAAGCATAGGCGGATCCAGGGCAGTATAGAGGTGGGGCTACGGAGTTCCAGCATAGGCAGATCCAGGACATATGTAAGGGGGTGGGGTGAGGAGCTCGAGCATAGGCGGATCCAGGACATCAGTTCGGTGGTGGGGCTGAGGTGTCGAGCTGGGGCATAACTCGGTAACAAATAGGCTGAATTGGGTGAAAATCTGCAGGCATAGGTGAAATACCGTCGGAAAACCCATCATATTTTATATTGTATCTCCTTTCTTCTCGTCATGCCCAGTCTTTGCTTAACAAAACAATCATTATGCGTGTGTTTATTTCTTTGATGATATGAACAGAGGGCAAGCGTGGTGCAGTATGCAGAGACATGCTAATTTAGGAAAACATGGGCCTAGACAGGGGATTGAATGGAGCCATAATGAGAACCCAAAACCTAAAACTCCAACATTGCGTTGTTATAAGTATCAAACTGCTGAAAACACTCGCCTGTCAATCGAACTGTTTGGCTAACGTACATTGTCACCGGCTTCTCCTGCGCCAGAGCGGCACCAGCCGAGGCCGCAGGCCGAGGTTGTTGTTGTTGTTGTTGTTGGCGTCTGTCAGTCCTGAGAATTGATGTCAGAGCTCTGGAATTTTGTAGGATGATAGCCCGTCTGCTCCAGACACCCAAACTGAAGCCCCGAGTTGAAATCCAAAATAGTTTTTGAGAAATTTTGGCTCAAACTTTTTCTGTTTTATATTTTTCTAATTTTTACTTCTTAAGCTACGAACTTGAAATTTATGTCCTTTTCAATGGATAACAAGGGCCAGCTAGGGGGAAAAAATTGAGCTGATCCGACAATATTTATTGCGCGAAAACGCGGCATTTCTCACGCGCGCAAAAAACCCGCTAAAAGTTGATGGCCGACTTGTGCGCTCGAAATGTCAGAAGACAGGCCTCAGTTAGCTGAAAGGCAGTTACCTAGGGGTGGCTAGGCAAATTTTGTAGTGCTTAGGCATAGTTTTGAGTGCAAAAATAAAATTTTGACCTACTTTTTACAGTTCTTCCGGAAGACTGAATTTTGGTTCATTTCATTTCAACGTTAATATCTCACAATCTAATTGACCGATTTGAGTTTTCATTTCAAATAATGAAAGAACATTGCTCCTGCCTGATAATATTTGGAGATGGAAATTGTGAATGTGAAATTCTTTGTTTTATAGGCATAAATAGAAATTGAGTAAAAAAACTTTTTATTTGCATCTTCCTGGTTCCAAGCTCATGTCACTCACAAACTCAGAACTGACATGGCTGAATAGGAAAGTTACTTGCGGTCATTTCGCTCACTTATACTACCCACCTATCTCTAATGGCTTTCGAGTAATTAGTCAAAAATGTATTATAAGATGCCAAATTTATCGGACCACCTTTGCTTCTCACCATGGTTTCAAGTCCTTAAAATAGATGGAAGTTGAAGAAATTTGGCATGAAGCTAGCTTAGGATCCTATCTCGACGATACAAGTAATTTCAGCCCAAAAGAATGCTTGGTTCGTCTTCTAGAAGCACCTTTATATCGTGCCTTTTCGGGACAAGCACAGCACCCGGCGCCAGCGGCCCGGCATATTCGGCGGAGTTGTACCAGCCAGTGACCTCCTGACGGGTCACAGGTGTTCAGCTAGTGGGAGGCTGAGAAGTGTGGCACGGTGGTCTAGTGGTTAGAGGCCCTGTCTCTTGATCAGGTAGGTCCGGTTCGAATCCGGGGGTGACCACGTACTCTTTATTGGTTATTTCAAAGAAAAGAATGATAAAACTGGCTTGCAGGCTTATGAAGAGATACATTAAGAACGAAATATGGTTTGCTTTCGGCACATTGTCATGCGGCTCTCCTGCGCCGGTGGGGCGTTAGCCCAGGCCGCAGGCCGAGGTCTGTTGTTGTTGTCTGTTCTGAGCGCTGGTATCAGAGACCTAAAACTTTTGTGGATAGAAGGCACTTCCAAATGAATAAGCACCATGGTTGTCAATTTACAAAATTTTCAAAATTTTGCCCAGAATTTTGCATTATGCGATTTTTAACTTTTATTTTTCTATTTTTTGCTAATTCATCTAGACTCTTCAAACTTGCACCCTTTTACATCAGGGAAATTTGTAGTTCACACAAAAAGTTGGAAAGGAAATGCTTTAAATTTAGGGCTCTAAATTAGCTTTTAAACTTTGCACCCTAAATTTGGCATAAAACTCATGGTCTAAACTACAGGCTCGAAATATCTGAAGCTACAGCAGTCCAGGTTCTGAGTCAAATATCAACTTAAAGGCCGGAATGTGCAGTACTGCACAAACACAGAAACAAAACAAAAACTGAAATTCAAGGGTCCTTTTTGGCCCATTCTGTGAGAGTCTGCATTTCCCAAAATATCATTCAAACCCTTATATCTTCCGATCTAATTAATAAAAATTAGTTCCCATTTTAGATAATAAAAGAGAATAGCCTCCGTTATTATATATTTAGAGATAAAAACTTTCGGACTGAAACTTTTGATTTTATAGGCAAAAATAAAATATAAGTTTTTAAAATTTTTATTCTCAGCCCCCTGGTTTCCAGACCATGATAGCTACGGTATTGAACTTAACACGGCTGGATAGAAAACTTCGTTGCCGTCATTTTTCTCACTCATACCCCCCACTTATCTCTTACGGCTTCCGCGCTATAAGCCGTAAAATACATTTCAAAGTGGTAATTTTATCAGTTCATTTTTGCTTCACACCGGGGTTTAGGGTGGTTAGAGTCATTGGAGGGAAATGAAATTTTGCATGCAGCTAGGTAAGAGACATATGTCGACATTCCATCTGCACAGATATCAATGAAACACCAAGTTACCTTTACAAACATGCCGTTTCTCCACGCATCGTTGTAGCAAATCACCACGCGTCACCCCTGCGTCCACGCCGCGGCAACGCCGGCGATCGGCGCGGCTGTTTCTGTTTATTTATGGTCTGGTAAAAAAGTACCAAATACCACCCATAATGCATCACAAGTAATTAGAGTACCGTAAAAGTCCGAGTTTACAATAAGAGTATTATGTCTCTGTTTTTGGACCATGGGTGGATCCAGGGAATAACTAGGCTAGGTGCCCCCCCCCACCCTTCTCCCCCCATCCCCCTCTCCCAACCCCCAATCGACCATCGGCGCCCTCTGAAATTGTAAAGACACGCCTCTCAAGTTCGATGACGCTCCCTGAAATGTCGCTTCCCATACGCGGATCCAGGATTGCCTATCGGGGGCGAGGTGGAAGGGGAAACTTCCTGGTGGGCGCTATCTACACCAGGGACGCCACTTTTGGCCGGAAAAACCTATCAAGTAGGCGCTAAAACCTATCAGTAGACCCCGATACCTGCATCTCGGGGAAAACAACATTTCAGGGGGTGCCATCGAACTTTCCAGGGGTTTCCGGGACAATTTCAGGGGGCGCTAAGATTATATGGGGGGCACCTGTCCCCTTTCCCCCTTGGATCCGCCTATGTCGTTTCGGGGGAGGGGGCACGGAGGTGGGTCGTTACGGGTGTGGGGGTAAGGAGCTCGAGCATAAGCGGATCCAGGACATCAGCATGGGGGTAGGGGCTAAAGAGTTCGAGCATAGGCGGACCCAGGACATCAGTACGAGGGTGGGGCTAGGGAGTTAGAGCATAGGCGGATCCAGGACATCGGTACGAGGGTCGGGCTAGGGAGTTAGAGCATAGGTGGATCCAGGACATCGGTACGAGGGTCGGGCTAGGGAGTTAGAGCATAGGCGGATCCAGGACATTAGTACGGGGATGGGGCTAAGCAGCTGAGCATTAGCGGATTCAGGACATCAGTACGGGGTGAGACTCGGGAGTTCCAGCATAGGCGGATCCAGGACATCAGTAGGGGGGTAGTGGCTACGGAGTTCGAGCATAGGCGGATCCAGGATATTAGTACGGGGATGGGGCTAAGGAGATCGAGCATAGGCGGATCTAGGACATCTGTACGGGGGTGGAGATAAGGAGCTCGAGCATAGGCTGATCCAGGACATCAGTATGGGTGTGGGGCTAAGGAGCTCGAGCAGAGGCGGATCTAGGACATCAGTACGGCGGTGGGGCTAAAGGGCTTGAGTATAGGCGGATCAAGGACATCAGTACGGGGGTGAGGCTAAGGAGCTCGAGCATAAGCGGATCCAGGACATCAGCACGTGGGTAGGGGCTAAAGAGTTCGAGCATAGGCGGATCCAGGACATCAGTACGGGGGTGGGGCTAAGAAGCTCGAGTATAAGCAGATCAGCTGATCAGTACGGGGGTGGGGCTCGGGAGCTCGAGCATAGTCGGATCCAGGACATCAGTAGGGGGATGGGGGCTAAGTAGTTCGAGCATAGGCGGATCCAGGGCAGTACAGAGGTGGGGCTACGGAGTTCGAGCATAGGCGGATCCAGGACATCAGTAAGAAGGTGGGGTAAGGAGCTCGAGCATAGGCGGATCCAGGACATCAGTACGGAGGTGGGGCTAAGAAGTTCGAGCATAGGCGGATCCAGGACATCAGTACGGGGGTGGGGCTAAGGAGCTCCAGCAAAGGCTGATCCAGGCCTCAGTACGGGGGTGGGGCTAAGGAGCTCGAGCATAGGCGGATCCAGGACATCAGTACGGTGGTGGGGCTCGGGCGTTCCAGCATAGGCGGATCCAGGACATAAGTAGGGTGGTAGGGGCTAAAGAGTTCGAGTATAGGCGAATCCAGGGCAGTACGGAGGTGGGGCTACGGAGTTCGAGCATAGGCAGATCCAGGACATCAGTTCGGAGGTGGGTCTAAGGAGCTCGAGCATAGGCGGATCCAGGACATCAGTGCAGGGGTGTGGCTCCGGAGCTCGAGTAAAGGCGGATCCAGGACATCAGTTCGGGGGTGGGGCTAAGGAGATCGAACATAGGCGGATCCAGGACATCTGTACGGGGGTGGGGCTAAAGTGCTGGAGCATAGGCGGATCCAGGACATCAGTATGGGTGTGGGGCTAAGGAGCTCGTGCAGAGGCGGATCCAGGGCATCAGTACGGGGGGTGGGGCTAAGGGGTTCGAGTATAGGCGGATAAAGGACATCAGTACAGAGGTGGGGCTAAGGAGCTCAAGCATAAGCGGATCCAGGACATCAGCACAGGGGTAGGAGCTAAAGAGTTCGAGCATAGGCGGATCCAGGACATCAGTACGGGGGTGGGGCTAAGGAGCTCGAGCATAAGCGGAGCCAGGATATCAGTGCGGGGTTAGAGGCTAAGGAGTTTGAGCATAGGCGGATCCAGCATATCGGTACGGGGATGGGGCTAAGGAGATCCAGCATAGGCGGATCCAGGACATCTGTACGGAGGTGGGGCTAAGGAGCTCGAGCATAGGCAGATCCAGGACATCAGTATGGGTGTCGGGCTAAGGAGCTCGAGCAGAGGCGGATCCAGGATATCAGTACGGGGCTGGGGCTAAGGGGCTCGAGTATAGGCGGATCAAAGACATCAGTATGGGGGGTGGGGCTAAGGAGCTGGAGCATAAGCGGATCCAGGACATCAGTTCGGTGGTGGGGCTGAGGTCTCGAGCTGGGGCATAACTCGGTAACAAATAGGCTGAATTGGGTGAAAATTTGCAGGTATAGGTGAAATACCGTCGGAAAACCCATCATATTTTATATTGTATCTCCTTTCTTCTCGTCATGCCCAGTCTTTGCTTAACAAAACAAACATTATGCGTGTGTTTATTTCTTTGATGAAATGAACAGAGGGCAAGCGTGGTGCAGTATGCAGACACATGCTAATTTCGGAAAACATGGGCCTAGACAGGGGATTGAATGGAGCCATAATGAGAACACAAAACCTAAAACTCCAACATTGCGTTGTTATAAGTATCAAACTGCTGAAAAACAACTCGCCTGTCAATCGAACTGTTTGGCTAACGTACATTGTCACCGGCTTCTCCTGCGCCAGAGCGGCACCTGCCGAGGCCGCAGGCCGAGGTTGTTGTTGTTGTCTGTTCTGAGCGCTGGTATCAGAGACCTAAAACTTTAATGGATAGAAGGCACTTCCAAATAAATAAGCACCACGGTTGTCAATTTTCAAAATTTTCAAAATTTTTCCCACAATTTTGCATTATGTGATTTGTAACTTTTATTTTTTTATTTTTTGCTAATTCATCTACAGTCTTCAAACTTGCTCCCTTTTACATCAGACAAATTTGTAGTTCACACAAAAAGCTGGAAAGAAAAAGCTTTAAATTTAGGGCTCTAAATTAGCTTTTAAACTTTGCACCCTAAATTTGGCATAAAACTCATGGTCTAAACTACAGGCTCGAAAAATCTGAAGCTACAGCAGTTCAGGTTCTGAGTCAAATATCAACTTAAAGGCCGGTTTGTGCAGTACTGCACAAACACAGAAACAAAACAAAAACGGAAATTTAAGGGTCCTTTTTGGCCCATTCCGTGAAGGTCTGCATTTCCCAAAATACCATTCAAACCCTTATATCTTCCGATCTAATTGATAAAAATTAGTTCCCATTTCAGATAATAAGAGAGAATAACCTCCTTTATTATATATTTAGAGATAAAAACTTTCAGACTGAAACTTTTGATTTTATAGGCAAAAATAAAATATAAGTTTTTAAAATTTTTATTCTCAGCCCCCTGGTTTCCAGACCATTATAGCTACGGTATTGAACTTAACACGGCTGGATAGGAAACTTCGTTGCCGTCATTTTTCTCACTCATAACCCCCACTTATCTCTTACGGCTTCCGCGCTATAAGCCGTAAAATACATTTCAAAGTGGTAATTTTATCAGTTCATTTTTGCTTCACACCGGGGTTTAGGGTGGTTAGAGTCATTGGAGGAAATGAAATTTTGCATGCAGCTAGGTAAGAGAGATATGTCGACATTCCATCTGCATAGATATCAATGAAACACCAAGTTACCTTTACAAACATGCCGTTTCTCCACGTAACGTTGTAGCAAATCACCACGCGTCACCCCTGTGTCCCCGCCGCGGCAACGCCGGCGATCGGCGCGGCCGTTTCTGTTTATTTATGGTCTGGTAAAAAAGTACCCAATACTACCCATAATGCATCACAAGTAATTAGAGTACCGTAAAAGTCCGAGTTTACAATAAGGGTATTATGTTTCTGTTTTTGGACCATGGGTGGATCCAGGGAATAAGTAGGCTAGGTGCCCCCCCTCACCCTTCTCCCCCCATCCCCCTCCCCCAACCCCCAATCGACTATTGGCGCCCTCTGAAATTGTAAAGACACGCCTCTCAAGGTCGATGACGCTCCCTGAAATGTCGGTTCCCATACGCGGATCCAGGATTGCCTATCGGGGGCGAGGTGGAAGGGGAAACTTCCTGTTGGGCGCTATCTACACCAGGGACGCCACTTTTGACCGGAAAACCTATCAAGTAGGCGCTAAAACCTATCAGTAGACCCCGATACCTGCATCTCGGGGAAAACGACATTTCAGGGGGTGCCATCGAACTTTCCAGGGGTTTCCGGGACAATTTCAGGGGGCGCTAAGATTCCATGGGGGTACCTGTCCCCTTTCCCCCTTGGATCCGCCTATGTCGTTTCGGGGGGGGGCACGGAGGTGGGGTCGTTACGGGTGTGGGGGGTAAGGAGCTCGAGCATAAGCGGATCCAGGACATCAGCATGGGGGTAGGGGCTACAGAGTTCGAGCATAGGCAGACCCAGGACATCAGTACGAGGGTGGGGCTAGGGAGTTAGAGCATAGGCGGATCCAGGACATCGGTACGAGGGTCGGGCTAGGGAGTTAGAGCATAGGCGGATCCAGGACATCGGTACGAGTGTCGGGCTAGGGAGTTAGAGCATAGGCGGATCCAGGACATTAGTACGGGGATGGGGCTAAGCAGCTGAGCATTAGCGGATTCAGGACATCAGTACGGGGTGAGACTCGGGAGTTCCAGCATAGGCGGATCCAGGTCATCAGTAGGGGGTAGGGGCTACGGAGTTCGAGCATAAGACAAATAAGACAAATACAAATACTTTATTCAGAGTCATCCACAGTTAAAAGAACAGTTGTGGCTATTAGGACCCTACGTCAAGATATTAATGGTTGGGGATATAGTTAGGCGACACACTTCATACAACACAAACCAGTTAAAATCGTACATTATGAAATAATCACTTAAAATACTACATATCGCTATTCACCCAGCGCACCACCACACACTCACATCGCCCTAAATCCGCTCCGCCAAGAGTTGGCGCTTGAGGGCGCGGCAGAAAATAGGCACTGGTAGCATTTTCAGGTCATTAGGCAGATCATTGTATAACAACGGACCCCGGGCTTTAAATCTGCGTTGTCCCATATTACTCCGCGAGCGCGGCACCCGAAAGTCTCTGTCCTGCCTCGTGCTGCGCTCTCGGGTAAGCCGGACCTCTTCGAATCCCAGAGCCAGCTCCTCTGGCTCCCCGAAACACACCACCTTGTGCACAAGTACAAGTGTGTGATACCTCACCAGCTCACCCGCCGACAGCCAGCCCAGGTCCTCTAACACATCCGATACGTGATCAAACTTTTTGCGACCAAAAATGACTTTTGCAGCATAGTTAATAATTTTTTGGAGCCGAATGTTATTGGTTTGGGTCCCGTTACCGAATACGCTGATGCAGTATCGGACGCGGGAGATAACCAGGGAGCTGACTATCGGGGAGATGACTCTGGGAGGCAAGCAATGTCTCAGATGTGAGAGACCACTCAAAATTCCGAAGCATTGACGCGTAAGAAGAGAAATGTGAGAGTCCCAGCTGAGGGTGCGGTCGAAGGCCAGGCCGAGGTTTTTAACGTTCATAGAAGGTACTAGGTCGTGGCCGCGGAATTTGACTGTAAAATTACCAATTTGTCGAATGTTGGGAGCGCTTCCTAGAAGAATGAGCTGTGTCTTGTCAGCGTTTACTTTTAATCCATTACCCCTAAACCAAACATCAAGGGAAGCCAAAGAATTTTCCATGCGTTGAATGAGGGTCTGAAATAGTGACTTTTTACCGCTGATTAGTATTTGGGTGTCATCTGCATACTGGACCACGACCGCATCCTCAGCATACAGGCTCAGGTCGTTAGCAAAGATGCAGTAGAGCAATGGGCCGAGACAAGAACCTTGGAATACGCCCATGTTGTTAGGAAGGCTAGAAGAAACTTTAGAAACACCCAGATTATCAGCTGGAAGGCTGACACTCTGGGTGTGGTGCCAAAAATATGCCGAAAACCAAGAAGTATCGATTGAATGAGCCTGGAGTTTTTCGAGTAGACGAGAGTGGTCAATCACATCAAAACATTTACTCAAATCGAGGAGACAGAGGAGGGACACCTCTCCACGATCGTTAGCAGAAAGGATGTGATCGGTGATGGATACCAGCGCGCTTTCACACGAGTGACGAGGGCGAAATCCGTGCTGACTGGAGGCAAGGAGGTGATTTTCGGAGAGGTAAGCATAGAGCTGCTGATGCACAGCACGCTCTAGGATTTTCGTGACGGTAGGGATGATGCTGATAGGACGGAAACTAGAGGGATCGGAGGAATCACCGGATTTGAAGATGGGATGCACTAGGGAGTGTTTCCAGGAGCCTGGGATTTCACAAGTATGGATTGAGCTGTTGATCAAGTGGAGAAGTGCTGGGCCCTGGGACTCGAAGACCAGACGGATGATGCGCATACTTATACCATCACTGGCACTGGAGTTGGAGGATCCCCTGCCGAAAACAATCGCTTGCAGCTCGTCCAGGGTGATGAGCCGGAGGGTAAAGGCGCAGGAGCCAACGCGCGGCAGCCGACACGCCACCGATGGAAGAAATCCCATAGCGGTGACCTCAGCCGCCACGCGCGGACCGACCCCGACGAAAAACCGGTTCAGCTCATCAGCTGTAGCATCTGGAATCACCCGGGCGCCACCCTTTTTGCCACCAATCACCCTATCCACACACCTCCACACGCCTCTGCTACCCTCCTCCCTCAACCGCCTCTGCACATCATCCCGCATGTCGCGTCGCATTGCCCCCCTCACCTGGCGATTCAGGTCACGATACACCTCAGAACGGTCGCCGCCGGTTGCCAGCGCCGCCCTGCGACGGGCCATTAAACCAATGGTCAGGTCTGACACCACGGGCGCGTTCGGATTGCGGATACGCAGAGTTCTTACAGGTGCATGGCGATTGAGAACGGACATCAAATTCCTCACGAAAACACTCCATTTTTCATCAATACTGTTCAAGGCAAAAACTCCGGACCAATTAATACACATCAAATCGAAATTAAGGCTGACGGCGTCAATGCGACGGAGACAGCGGGCCTGAACAAAAGTAGGCTTTGGACGGCACCGCGACACGTTGAGCTGAGCACGTATAAATGAATGGGGACTGTAATGACAAAATTTGGTGCCAAAACGAGTAACTAGGTCAGGGCTATTGGTCGTAATAACATCCAAACATGATCCAGCGGGGCGATACGTAGGCTGATTGATACACTGGTGTAAAGTATAGTCCCTTAAAAAGTTCACCAGATAGCGTTTTGCACGATTGGCCAGAGGTTTCAAAACGTCACAATTGATATCACCAAAAATCACAATTCTCGCAGAAGGGTGAGCCAAGATAACATTCTGATATTCCAGTTCCAGGTGGTCGAAATCGGCACGTAAGTCAGCATCACCGTGACGCATAGGCGGATCCAGGATATTAGTACGGGGATGGGGCTAAGGAGCTCGAGCATAGGCTGATCCAGGATATCAGTATGGGTGTGGGGCTAAGGAGCTCGAGCAGAGGCGGATCTAGGACATCAGTACGGTGGTGGGGCTAAAAGGCTTGAGTATAGGCGGATCAAGGACATCAGTACGGGGGTGAGGCTAAGGAGCTCGAGCATAAGCAGATCCAGGACATCAGCACGTGGGTAGGGGCTAAAGAGTTCGAGCATAGCCGGATCCAGGACATCAGTACGGGGGTGGGGCTAAGAAGCTCGAGCATAAGCGGATTCAGCTGATCAGTACGGGGGTAGGGCTCGGGAGCTCGAGCATAGGCGGATCTAGGACATCAGTACGGTGGTGGGGCTCGGGCGTTCCAGCATAGGCGGATCCAGGACATCAGTAAGAAGGTGGGGTAAGGAGCTCGAATATAGGCGGATCCAGGACATCAGTAGGGGGTAGGGGCTAAGGAGTTCGAGCATAGGCGGATCCAGGACATCAGTACGGAGGTGGGGCTAAAAAGTTCGAGCGTAGGCGGATCCAAGACATCAGTACGGGGGTGGGGCTAAGGAGCTCCAGCAAAGGCGGATCCAGGCCTCAGTACGGGGGTGGGGCTAAGGAGCTCGAGCATAGCCGGATCTAGGACATCAGTACGGTGGTGGGGCTCGGGCGTTCCAGCATAGGCGGATCCAGGACAATAGTAGGGTGGTAGGGGCTAAAGAGTTCGAGTATAGGCGGATCTAGGACATCAGTACGGCGGTGGGGCTAAGGAGCTCGAGCATGAGCGGAGCCAGGATATCAGTACGGGGGTAGAGGCTAAGGAGTTTGAGCATAGGCGGATCAAGCATATCGGTACGGGGATTGGGCTAAGGAGATCCAGCATAGGCGGATTCAGGACATCTGTACGGAGGTGGGGCTAAGGAGCTCGAGCATAGGCGGATCCAGGACATCAGTAGGGGTGGGGCTAAGGAGCTCCAGCATAGGCAGATCCAGGACATCAGTTCGGGGGTGGGGTTAAGGAGCTCGAGCATAGGCGGACCCAGGACATCAGTACGAGGGTGGGCTAAGGAGATCGAGCATAGGCGAATCCAGGACATCAGCACGGAGGTGGGGCTAAGGAGCTCGAGCATAGGCGGATCCAGGACATCAGTACAGGGGTGGGGCTAAGGAGTTCGAGCATAGGCGGAACCAGTACATCAGTACGGGGATGGGCCTAAGGAGCTCGATGATAGGCGGATCCAGGACATCAGTTTGGGGGGTGGGGCTAAGGAGCTCGAGCAAAGGCGGATCCAGGACATCAGTATAGGGGTGGTGTTAAGGAGCTCGAGCATAAGCGGATTCAGCTCATCAGTACGGGGGTGGGGCTCGGGAGCTCGAGCATAGGCGGATCCAGGACATCAGTAGGGGGTGGGGGCTAAGGAGTTCAAGCATAGGCGGATCCAGGGCAGTACAGAGGTGGGGCTACGGAGTTCGAGCATAGGCGGATCCAGGACATCAGTAAGGGGGTGGGGCTCCGGAGCTCGAGTAAAGGCGGATCCAGGACATCAATACGGGGGTGGGGCTAAGGGGCTGGAGCATAGGCGGATCCAGGACATAAGTATGGGTTTGGGGCTAAGGAGCTCGAGCAGAGGCAGATCCAGGACATCAGTACGGGGGTGGGGCTAAGGGGCTCGAGTATAGGCGGATCAAGGACATCAGTACAGGGGTGGGGCTAAGGAGCTCGAGCATAAGCGGATCCAGGACATCAGCACGGGGGTGAGGCTAAGGAGCTGGAGCATAGGCGGATCCAGGACATAAGTATGGGTGTGGGGCTAAGGAGCTCGAGCAGAGGCGGATCCAGGACATCAGTACGGGGGTGGGGCTAAGGAGCTCGAGCAGAGGCGGATCCAGGACATCAGTACGGGGGGTGGGGCTAAGGAGATCGAGCATAGGCGGATCCAGGACATCTCTACGGGGGTGGGGCTAAGGAGCTGGAGCATAGGCGGATCCAGGACATAAGTATGGGTGTGGGGCTAAGGAGCTCGAACAGAGGCGGATCCAGGACATCAGTACGGGGGGTGGGGCTAAGGGGCCTCGAGTATAGGCGGATCAAGGACATCAGTACGGGGGTGGGGCTAAGGAGCTCAAGCATAAGCGGATCCAGGACATCAGCACGGGGATAGGGGCTAAAGAGTTCGAGCATAGGCGGATCCAGGATATCAGTACGAGGGTGGGGCTAAGGAGCTCGAACAGAGGCGGATCCAGGACATCAGTACGGGGGTGGGGCTAAGGAGCTCGAGCATAAGCGGATCCAGGACATCAAGGGGCTAAAGAGTTAAAACAGGGGAGGGGCTAAAGAGTTAAAACATAACGGATCCAGGACATCAGTACGGGAGTGGGGCTAAGGAGCTCGAGCATAAGCGGGTTCAGGACATCAGTACGTGGGTGGGGCTCGGGAGCTCAAGCATAAGCGGATACAGGGCATCAGTAGGGGCTAAGGACTTCAAGCATAGGCGGATCCAGGGCAGTATAGAGGTGGGGCTACGGAGTTCGGGCATAGGCAGATCCAGGACATATGTAAGGGGGTGGGGTAAGGAGCTCGAGCATAGGCGGATCCAGGACATCAGTTCGGTGGTGGGGCTGAGGTCTCGAGCTGGGGCATAACTCGGTAACAAATAGGCTTAATTGGGTGAAAATCTGCAGGTATAGGTGAAATACCGTCGGAAAAGCCATCATATTTTATATTGTATCTCCTTTCTTCTCGTCATGCCCAGTCTTTGCTTAACAAAACAAACATTAGGCGTGTGTTTATTTCTTTGATGATATGAACAGAGGCCAAGCGTGGTGCAGTATGCAGAGACATGCTAATTTAGGAAAACATGGGCCTAGACAGGGGATTGAATGGAGCCATAATGAGAACACAAAACCTAAAACTCCAACATTGCGTTGTTATAAATATCAAACTGCTGAAAAAAACTCGCCTGTCAATCGAACTGTTTGGCTAACGTACATTGTCACCGGCTTCTCCTGCGCCAGAGCGGCACCTGCCGAGGCCGCAGGCCAAGGTTGTCAGAGCCGCATGACGAAATCCATGGAGCGAAGCGCATTGAGATTTCTCAAGCGGCTCTATTCTGGCCGCTCAGACGGGTCTCGTCGTGGTCTGTTGTTGTCAGAGCCGCATGACGAAATCCATGGAGCGAAGCGCATTGAGATTTCTCAAGCGGCTCTATTCTGGCCGCTCAGACGGGTCTCGTCGTGGTCTGTTGTTGTTGTCAGAGCCGCATGACGAAATCCATGGAGCGAAGCGCATTGAGATTTCTCAAGCGGCTCTATTCTGGCCGCTCAGACGGGTCTCGTCGTGGTCTGTTGTTGTTGTGGGCGTCTGTCAGTCCTGAGAATTGATGTCAGAGCTCTGGAATTTTGTAGGGTGATAGCCCTTCTGCTCCAGACACCCAAACTGAAGCCCCGAGTCGAAATCCAAAATAGTTTTTGAGAAATTTTGGCTCAAACTTTTTCTGTTTTATATTTTTCTAATTTTTACTTCTTAAGCTACGAACTTGAAATTTATGTCCTTTTCGAAATGGATAACAAGGGCCAGCTAGGGGAAAACGAATTGAGCTGATCCGACAATATTTATTGCGCGAAAACGCGGCATTTCTCACGCGAGCAAAAAACCTGCTAAAAGTTGATGGCCGACTTGTGCGCTCGAAATGTCAGAAGACAGGCCTCAGTTAGCTGAAAGGCAGTTACCTAGGGGTAGCTAGGAAAATTTTGTAGTGCTTAGGCATAGTTTTGAGTGCAAAACGTAAAATTTTGACCTACTTTTTACAGTTCTTCCGGAAGACTGAATTTTGGTTCATTTCATTTCAACGTTAATATCTCACAATCTAATTGACCGATTTGAGTTTTCATTTCAAATAATGAAAGAACATTGCTTCCGCCTGATAATATTTGGAGATGGAAATTGTGAATGTGAAATTCTTTGTTTTATAGGCATAAATAGAAATGGAGTCAAAAAACTTTTTATTTGCATCTTCCTGGTTCCAAGCTCATGTCACTCACAAACTCAGAACTGACATGGCTGAATAGGAAAGTTACTTGCGGTCATTTCGCTCACTTATACTACCCACCTATCTCTAATGGCTTTCGAGTAATTAGTCCAAAATGTATTACAAGATGCTAAATTTCTCGGACCACCTTTGCTTCTCACCATGGTTTCAAGTCCTTAAAATGGATGGAAGTGGAAGAAATTTGGCATGAAGCTAGCTTACGATCCTAGCTCGACGATACAAGTAATTTCAGCCCAAAAGAATGCTTGGTTCGTCTTCTAGAAGCACCTTTATATCGTGCCTTTTCGGGACAAGCACAGCACCCGGCGCCAGCGGCCCGGCATATTCGGCGGAGTTGTACTAGCCAGTGACCTCCTGACGGGTCACAGCTGTTCAGCTAGTGGGAGGGTGAGTAGTGTGGCACGGTGGTCTAGTGGTTAGAGGCCCTGTCTCTTGATCAGGTAGGTCCGGTTCGAATCCGGGGGTGACCACGTACTCTTTATTGGTTATTTCAAAGAAAAGAATGATAAAACTGACTTGCAGGCTTATGAAGAGATACATTAAGAACGAAATATGGTTTGCTTTCGGCACATTGTCATGCGGCTCTCCTGCGCCGGTGGGGCGTTAGCCCAGGCCGCAGGCCGAGGTCAGAGCCGCATGACGAAATCCATGGAGCGAAGCGCATTGAGATTTCTCAAGCGGCTCTATTCTGGCCGCTCAGACGGGTCTCGTCGTGGTCTGTTGTTGTTGTTGTTGTTGGCGTCTGTCAGTCCTGAGAATTGATGTCAGAGCTCTGGAATTTTGTAGGGTGATAGCCCTTCTGCTCCAGACACCCAAACTGAAGCCCCGAGTTGAAATCCAAAATAGTTTTTGAGAAATTTTGGCTCAAACTTTTTCTGTTTTATATTTTTCTAATTTTTACTTCTTAAGCTACGAACTTGAAATTTATGTCCTTTTCAAAGGATAACAAGGGCCAGCTAGGGGAAAAAATTGAGCTGATCCGACAATATTTATTGCGCGAAAACGCGGCATTTCTCACGCGAGCAAAAAACCTGCTAAAAGTTGATGGCCGACTTGTGCGCTCGAAATGTCAGAAGACAGGCCTCAGTTAGCTGAAAGGCAGTTACCTAGGGGTAGCTAGGCAAATTTTGTAGTGCTTAGGCATAGTTTTGAGTGCAAAACGTAAAATTTTGACCTACTTTTTACAGTTCTTCCGGAAGACTGAATTTTGGTTCATTTCATTTCAACGTTAATATCTCACAATCTAATTGACCGATTTGAGTTTTCATTTCAAATAATGAAAGAACATTGCTTCCGCCTGATAATATTTGGAGATGGAAATTGTGAATGTGAAATTCTTTGTTTTATAGGCATAAATAGAAATTGAGTCAAAAAACTTTTTATTTGCATCTTCCTGGTTCCAAGCTCATGTCACTCACAAACTCAGAACTGACATGGCTGAATAGGAAAGTTACTTGCGGTCATTTCGCTCACTTATACTACCCACCTATCTCTAATGGCTTTCGAGTAATTAGTCCAAAATGTATTACAAGATGCTAAATTTCTCGGACCACCTTTGCTTCTCACCATGGTTTCAAGTCCTTAAAATGGATGGAAGTGGAAGAAATTTGGCATGAAGCTAGCTTAAGATCCTAGCTCGACGATACAAGTAATTTCAGCCCAAAAGAATGCTTGGTTCGTCTTCTAGAAGCACCTTTATATCGTGCCTTTTCGGGACAAGCACAGCACCCGGCGCCAGCGGCCCGGCATATTCGGCGGAGTTGTACCAGCCAGTGACCTCCTGACGGGTCACAGCTGTTCAGCTAGTGGGAGGGGTGAGTGGTGTGGCACGGTGGTCTAGTGGTTAGAGGCCCTGTCTCTTGATCAGGTAGGTCCGGTTCGAATCCGGGGGTGACCACGTACTCTTTATTGGTTATTTCAAAGAAAAGAATGATAAAACTGACTTGCAGGCTTATGAAGAGATACATTAAGAACGAAATATGGTTTGCTTTCGGCACATTGTCATGCGGCTCTCCTGCGCCGGTGGGGCGTTAGCCCAGGCCGCAGGCCGAGGTCTGTTGTTGGCGTCTGTCAGTCCTGAGAATTGATGTCAGAGCTCTGGAATTTTGTAGGGTGATAGCCCTTCTGCTCCAGACACCCAAACTGAAGCCCCGAGTTGAAATCCAAAATAGTTTTTGAGAAATTTTGGCTCAAACTTTTTCTGTTTTATATTTTTCTAATTTTTACTTCTTAAGCTACGAGCTTGAAATTTATGTCCTTTTCAATGGATAACAAGGGCCAGCTAGGGGAAAAAATTGAGCTGATCCAACAATATTTATTGCGCGAAAACGCGGCATTTCTCACGCGCGCAAAAAACCTGCTAAAAGTTGATGGCCGACTTGTGCGCTCGAAATGTCAGAAGGCAGGCCTCAGTTAGCTGAAAGGCAGTTACCTAGGGGTAGCTAGGCAAATTTTGTAGTGCTTAGGCATAGTTTTGAGTGCAAAACGTAAAATTTTGACCTACTTTTTACAGTTCTTCCGGAAGACTGAATTTTGGTTCATTTCATTTCAACGTTAATATCTCACAATCTAATTGACCGATTTGAGTTTTCATTTCAAATAATGAAAGAACATTGCTTCCGCCTGATAATATTTGGAGATGGAAATTGTGAATGTGAAATTCTTTGTTTTATAGGCATAAATAGAAATTGAGTAAAAAAACTTTTTATTTGCATCTTCCTGGTTCCAAGCTCATGTCACTCACAAACTCAGAACTGACATGGCTGAATAGGAAAGTTACTTGCGGTCATTTCGCTCACTTATACTACCCACCTATCTCTAATGGCTTTCGAGTAATTAGTCCAAAAATGTATTACAAGATGCTAAATTTCTCGGACCACCTTTGCTTCTCACCATGGTTTCAAGTCCTTAAAATGGATGGAAGTGGAAGAAATTTGGCATGAAGCTAGCTTAAGATCCTAGCTCGACGATACAAGTAATTTCAGCCCAAAAGAATGCTTGGTTCGTCTTCTAGAAGCACCTTTATATCGTGCCTTTTCGGGACAAGCACAGCACCCGGCGCCAGCGGCCCGGCATATTCGGCGGAGTTGTACCAGCCAGTGACCTCCTGACGGGTCACAGCTGTTCAGCTAGTGGGAGGGTGAGTAGTGTGGCACGGTGGTCTAGTGGTTAGAGGCCCTGTCTCTTGATCAGGTAGGTCCGGTTCGAATCCGGGGGTGACCACGTACTCTTTATTGGTTATTTCAAAGAAAAGAATGATAAAACTGACTTGCAGGCTTATGAAGAGATACATTAAGAACGAAATATGGTTTGCTTTCGGCACATTGTCATGCGGCTCTCCTGCGCCGGTGGGGCGTTAGCCCAGGCCGCAGGCCGAGGTTGTCCCAAATCAAAGCCATAATTCTCAAGCGGCTATTCTGGCCGCTCAGGGGGCGGGTTGTTGTGTTGTTGTTGGGTCTGTCCGTCCTGAGAATTGATGTCAGAGCTCTGGAATTTTGTAGGGTGTGATAGCCCTCCTGCTCCAGACACCCAAACTGAAGCCCCGAGTCGAAATCCAAAATAGTTTTTGAGAAATTTTGGCTCAAACTTTTTCTGTTTTATATTTTTCTAATTTTTACTTCTTAAGCTACGAACTTGAAATTTATGGCCTTTTCAATAGGATAACAAGGGCCAGCTAGGGAAAAAAAATTGAGCTGATCCGACAATATTTATTGCGCGAAAACGCGGTATTTCTCACGCGAGCAAAAAACCTGCTAAAAGTTGATGGCCGACTTGTGCGCTCGAAATGTCAGAAGGCAGGCCTCAGTTAGCTGAAAGACAGTTACCTAGGGGTAGCTAGGTCAATTTTGTAGTGCTTAGGCATAGTTTTGAGTGCAAAACGTAAAATTTTGACCTACTTTTTACAGTTCTTCCGGAAGACTGAATTTTGGTTCATTTCATTTCAACGTTAATATCTCACAATCTAATTGACCGATTTGAGTTTTCATTTCAAATAATGAAAGAACATTGCTTCCGCCTGATAATATTTGGAGATGGAAATTGTGAATGTGAAATTCTTTGTTTTATAGGCATAAATAGAAATTGAGTAAAAAAACTTTTTATTTGCATCTTCCTGGTTCCAAGCTCATGTCACTCACAAACTCAGAACTGACATGGCTGAATAGGAAAGTTACTTGCGGTCATTTCGCTCACTTATACTACCCACCTATCTCTAATGGCTTTCGAGTAATTAGTCCAAAATGTATTACAAGATGCTAAATTTCTCGGACCACCTTTGCTTCTCACCATGGTTTCAAGTCCTTAAAATGGATGGAAGTGGAAGAAATTTGGCATGAAGCTAGCTTAAGATCCTAGCTCGACGATACAAGTAATTTCAGCCCAAAAGAATGTTTGGTTCGTCTTCTAGAAGCACCTTTATATCGTGCCTTTTCGGGACAAGCACAGCACCCGGCGCCAGCGGCCCGGCATATTCGGCGGAGTTGTACCAGCCAGTGACCTCCTGACGGGTCACAGCTGTTCAGCTAGTGGGAGGGTGAGTGGTGTGGCACGGTGGTCTAGTGGTTAGAGGCCCTGTCTCTTGATCAGGTAGGTCCGGTTCGAATCCGGGGGTGACCACGTACTCTTTATTGGTTATTTCAAAGAAAAGAATGATAAAACTGACTTGCAGGCTTATGAAGAGATACATTAAGAACGAAATATGGTTTGCTTTCGGCACATTGTCATGCGGCTCTCCTGCGCCGGTGGGGCGTTAGCCGGCTGCAGGCCGAGGTCTGTTGTTGTCTGTCCCGCCTGAGAATTGATGAGCCTGAAATTTTAGGGCTACCGATCGATCAAAGTAGAAACTTCTAATTCTTGCGGAGAATATGCCAGAGCTCTGCAATTTTGTAGGGTGATAACCCTCCTACGCCAGACTCCCAAACTAAAGCCTCGTGTCGAAATCCAAAATAGTTTTTGAAAAATTTTGGCACAAACTTTTCTGTTTTATATTTTTCTAATTTTTATTCCTTAAGCTACGAGCTTGAAATTTATGTCCTTTTCAATAGGTAACAAGGGCCAGCTACGGAATAAAAATTGAGCTGGTCCGACAATATTTATTGCGCGAAAACGCGGTATTTCTCACGCGAGCAAAAAACTTCTAAAAGTTGATGGCCGACTTGTACGCTCGAAATATCAGAAGGCACGCTTCAGTTAGCTGAAAGGCAGTTACCTAGGGGTAGCTAGGTCAATTTTCTTGTGCTTAGGCATAGTTTTGAGTGCAAAACGTAAAATTTTGACCTAGTTTTTACAGTTCTTCCCGGAAGACTGAATTTTGGCTCATTTCATTTCAACGTTAATATCTCACAATCTAATTGACGGATTTGAGTTTTCATTTCAAATAATGAAAGAACATTGCTTCCGCCTCATAATATTTGGAGATGGAAATTGTGATATGTGAAATGCTTTGTTTTATAGGCATAAATAAAATTTGAGTAAAAAAAACTTTATATTTGCATCTTCCTGGTTCCAAGCTCATGTCACTCACAAACTCAGAACTGACATGGCTGAATAGGAAAGTTACTTGCGGTCATTTCACTCACTTATACTACCCACCTATCTCTAATGGCTTTCGAGTAATTAGTCGGAGAATGTATTACAAGATGCTAATTTTCTCGGACCACCTTTGCTTCTCACCATGGTTTCAAGTCCTTAAAATGGATGGAAGTGGATGAAATTTGGCATGGAGCTAGCTTAGGATCCTAGCTCGACGATACAAGTAATTTCAGCCCAAAAGAATGTTTGGTTCGTCTTCTAGAAGCACCTTTATATCGTGCCTTTTCCGGACAAGCACAGCACCCGGCGCCAGCGGCCCGTCATATTCGGCTGAGTGGTACCGGCCAGTGACCTCCTGACGGGTCACAGCTGTTCAGCTAGTGGGAGGGTGAATACTGTGGCACGGTGGTCTAGTGGTTAGAGCCCCTGTCTCTTGATCAGGTAGGTGACCGGTTCGAATCCGGGGGTGACGACGTACTCTTTATTGGTTATTTCAAAGAAAAGAATGATAAAACTGACTTACAGGCTTATGAAGAGATACATTAAGAACGAAATATGGTTTGCTTTCAGCACATTGTCATGTGGCTCTCCTGCGCCAAAAGGGTGTTAGCCGAGGCTGCAGGCCGAGGTCTGTCTGTTGTTGTCTGTCCCGCCTGAGAATTGATGTCAGAGCTCTGAAATTTTGTAGGGTGATAGCCCTCCTGCTCCAGACATTCAAACTGAAGCCTCGATTCGAAATCTAAAATAGTTTATGAGAAATTTTGGCCCAAACTTTTTCTGTTTTATATTTTTCTAATTTTTACTCCTTAAGCTACGAGCTTGAAATTTATGTCCTTTTCAATAGGTAACAAGGGCCACTAGAAAAAAATTGAGCTGATCCAATAATATTTATTGCGCGAAAACGCTTTATTTCTCACGCGAGCAAAAAACCTACTTAAAGTTGATGGCCGACTTGGACGCTCGAAATATCAGAAGGCAAGCTTCAGTTAGCTGAAAGACAGTTACCTAGGGGTAGCTAGGTTAATTTTCTTGTGCTTAGGCATAGTTTTGAGTGCAAAACGTAAAATTTTGACCTACTTTTTACAGTTCTTCCGGAAGACTGAATTTTGGTTCATTTCATTTCAACGTTAATATCTCACAATCTAATTGACCTATTTGAGTTTTCATTTCAAATAATGAAAGAACATTGCTTCCGCCTGATAATATTTGGAGATGGAAATTGTGAATGTGAAATTCTTTGTTTTATAGGCATAAATATAAATTGAGTAAAAAAAATTTTTATTTGCATCTTCCTGGTTCCAAGCTCATGTCACTCACAAACTCAGAACTGACATGGCTGAATAGGAAAGTTACTTGCGGTCATTTCGCTCACTTATACTACCCACCTATCTCTAATGGCTTTCGAGTAATTAGTCCAAAATGTATTACAAGATGCTAAATTTCTCGGACCACCTTTGCTTCTCACCATGGTTTTAAGTCCTTAAAATGGATGGAAGTGGAAGAAATTTGGCATGAAGCTAGCTTAAGATCCTAGCTCGACGATACAAGTAATTTCAGCCCAAAAGAATGCTTGGTTCGTCTTCTAGAAGCACCTTTATATCGTGCCTTTTCGGGACAAGCACAGCACCCGGCGCCAGCGGCCCGGCATATTCGGCGGAGTTGTACCAGCCAGTGACCTCCTGACGGGTCACAGCTGTTCAGCTAGTGGGAGGGTGCGTAGTGTGGCACGGTGGTCTAGTGGTTAGAGGCCTCTGTCTCTTGATCAGGTAGGTCCGGTTCGAATCCGGGGGTGACCAAGTACTCTTTATTGGTTATTTCAAAGAAAAGAATGATAAAACTGACTTGCAGGCTTATGAAGAGATACATTAAGAACGAAATATGGTTTGCTTTCAGCACATTGTCATGCGGCTCTCCTGCGCCGATGGGGCGTTAGCACAGGTCGCAGACCGAGGTCTGTCTGTTGTTGTCTGTCCCGCCTGAGAATTGATGTCAGAGCTCTGAAATTTTGTAGGGTGATAGCCCTCCTGCTCCAGACATTCAAACTGAAGCCCCGATTCGAAATCTAAAATAGTTTATGAGAAATTTTGGCCCAAACTTTTTCTGTTTTATATTTTTCTAATTTTTACTCCTTAAGCTACGAGCTTGAAATTTATGCCGTTTTGAATAGGTAACAAGGGCCAGCTAGGGAACAAAAATTGAGCTGATCCAATAATATTTATTGCGCGAAAACGCTTTATTTCTCACGCGAGCAAAAAACCTACTTAAAGTTGATGGCCGACTTGAACGCTCGAAATATCAGAAGGCAAACTTCAGTTAGCTGAAAGACAGTTACCTAGGGGTAGCTAGGTCAATTTTCTTGTGCTTAGGCATAGTTTTGAGTGCAAAACGTAAAATTTTGACCTACTTTTTACAGTTCTTCCGGAAGACTAAATTTTGGTTCATTTCATTTCAACGTTAATATCTCACAATCTAATTGACCGATTTGAGTTTTCATTTCAAATAATGAAAGAACATTGCTTCCACCTGATAATATTTGGAGATGGAAATTGTGAATGTGAAATTCTTTGTTTTATAGGCATAAATAGAAATTGAGAAAAAAAACTTTTTATTTGCATCTTCCTGGTTCCAAGCTCATGTCACTCACAAACTCAGAACTGACATGGCTGAATAGGAAAGTTACTTGCGGTCATTTCGCTCACTTATACTACCCACCTATCTCTAATGGCTTTCGAGTAATTAGTCCAAAATGTATTACAAGATGCTAGATTTCTCGGACCACCTTTGCTTCTCACCATGGTTTCAAGTCCTTAAAATGGATGGAAGTGGAAGAAATTTGGCATGAAGCTAGCTTAAGATCCTAGCTCGACGATACAAGTAATTTCAGCCGAAAAGAATGCTTGGTTCGTCTTCTAGAAGCACCTTTATATCGTGCCTTTTCGGGACAAGCACAGCACCCGGCGCCAGCGGCCCGGCATATTCGGCGGAGTTGTACCAGCCAGTGACCTCCTGACGGGTCACAGCTGTTCAGCTAGTGGGAGGGTGCGTAGTGTGGCACGGTGGTTTAGTGGTTAGAAGCCCTGTCTATTGATCAGGTAGGTCGGGTTCGAATCCGGGGGTGAGCAAGTACTCTTTATTGGTTATTTCAAAGAAAAGAATGATAAACCTGACTTGCAGGCTTATGAAGAGATACATTAAGAACGAAATATGGTTAGCTTTCAACACATTGTCATGCGGCTCTCCTGCGCCGATGGGGCGTTAGCACAGGTCGCAGACCGGAGTCTGTCTGTTGTTGTCTGTCCCGCCTGAGAATTGATGTCAGAGCTCTGAAATTTTGTAGGGTGATAGCCCTCCTGCTCCAGACATTCAAACTGAAGCCCCGATTCGAAATTGGAAATAGTTTTTGAGAAATTTTGGCCCAAACTTTTTCTATTTTATATTTTTTCTAATTTTTACTCCTTAAGCAACGAGCTTGAAATTTATGCCGTTTTGAATAGGTAACAAGGGCCAGCTAGGGAACAAAAATTGAGCTGATCCAATAATATTTATTGCGCGAAAACGCTTTATTTCTCACGCGAGCAAAAAACCTACTTAAAGTTGATGGCCGACTTGAACGCTCGAAATATCAGAAGGCAAACTTCAGTTAGCTGAAAGACAGTTACCTAGGGGTAGCTAGGTCAATTTTCTTGTGCTTAGGCTTAGTTTGAGTGCAAAACGTAAAATTTTGACCTACTTTTTACAGTTCTTCCGGAAGACTAAATTTTGGTTCATTTCATTTCAACGTTAATATCTCACAATCTAATTGACCGATTTGAGTTTTCATTTCAAATAATGAAAGAACATTGCTTGCACCTGATAATATTTGGAGATGGAAATTGTGAATGTGAAATTCTTTGTTTTATAGGCATAAATAGAAATTGAGAAAACAAACTTTTTATTTGCATCTTCCTGGTTCCAAGCTCATGTCACTCACAAACTCAGAACTGACATGGCTGAATAGGAAAGTTACTTGCGGTCATTTCGCTCACTTATACTACCCACCTATCTCTAATGGCTTTCGAGTAATTAGTCCAAAATGTATTAAAAGATGCTAGATTTCTCGGACCACCTTTGCTTCTCACCATGGTTTCAAGTCCTTAAAATGGATGGAAGTGGAAGAAATTTGGCATGAAACTAGCTTAGGATCCTAGCTCGACGATGCAAGTAATTTCAGCCGAAAAGAATGCTTGGTTCGTCTTCTAGAAGCACATTTATATCGTGCCTTTTCGGGACAAGCACAGCACCCGGCGCCAGCGGCCCGGCATATTCGGCGGAGTTGTACCAGCCAGTGACCTCCTGACGGGTCACAGCTGTTCAGCTAGTGGGAGGGTGAGTAGTGTGGCACGGTGGTCTAGTGGTCAGAGGCCCCGTCTATTGATCAGGTAGGTCCGGTTCGAATCCGGGGATGGTCACGTACTCTTTATTGGTTATTTCAAAGAAAAGAATGATAAAACTGACTTGCAGGCTTATGAAGAGATACATTAAGAACGAAATATGGTTTGCTTTCAGCACATTGTCATGCGGCTCTCCTGCGCCGGTGGGGCGTTAGCCCAGGTCGCAGACCGGAGTTTTATCTGCTACTGACAGCTGCGATCAGCTGAAACGAAGTCAGCTCCGATTCTTTCAACAGGTTCCGCTGGAACAGATCCTAGGCGATAATGCACTCGTAGACATTGGAAAAGTATTATCTTATTTGAGAGAAGAAGATTTTGACGTAGTTTACACACCAGTTAGAGATTCTTAGATTTCACACACATTCTGTATAGCTCACTGTAGCTAATAATGACAATCCTAGGATGATGTAATACAATACTGACGGGCACGTATAGCCTCTACAGCTGCAGTGCCCTAAAACTCTAATCATCATCATCATCCGACCGGCGCCCATGTTATTGAAAGCATTGGCTTGATTTGCCTTTAAACTGATCCACCGGTCCGGTGCCGCGAGGGCACATTCTCGCCTCGTGTCACCAGAGAAGTCTTCTGCCCCGCCGGACCCGAGAAGTCGGGATAGCCTCGCCGTATCATACGGTGCGGCATGTGAAAGGGAGCGTGCGGGCACGGCTTTCCCGTAAGGGTGCCGATAAAGGGAAACATTTGCTGTGTAAATGGTGCGACTGTGCGTAATATGCAAAACCTGTCACCAGGCCGGGGGCGCAAACATTAAGAAAATAAGTGGTGATTCCAAAAAATGTATTTAGAATATTTGAATTACGTTAGACAGACACCTAAGATGCATACAATACTTATATTCGAAAAGGGCAAGTGCACCTAAAACTACAAACACGCCAACGTTTTACATGTAACTAATTTAGTAGACAGCAGCCAGTAGATCCGTGATGCTACGCAAAAACGTGGCAGGTTGGCGATAGCGCTGCCGACCATCTTAGCAGAAACCCGGGCGGAGAAAGTTGTTAATTGGGGTTGTAGGGCACCTCATCTTGGTCATTTCGCGAGAGCGGATAAAGGTTGCATAATATGAAAAATAGCGTATCAAGATAGGTATGTACATTTTTAATATGATTGCAATACCTAGTTTGCATTGTTTGTATGCCTTTATACATTGTGCATGTGTGCCTTTTTAGAGATTGAAAATATGCATCTTGCCGCAGTATTTTATTTTCCTGCATCCGCCACTGAGGCTTTTTTATACTATCCCATATGTCTCGATGTTACAGGTGATCTCTGACGTCTCCTACTACATGTAACATAAAACTAGTCATATATATATATATATATATATATATATATATATATATATATATATATATATACTTCGCCATATAGTTCTGATCCTGGAACTGCCATTGAATTCTGAATTGTCAATGGCTGAAAGATAAGACAGTTTTGTATCGATTTTCTAGCAATACGCATTACCTTTGTGAAAAAACAGGACCAAGAGCCACAGCGAATTAAAAAAGTTTCTAAACTGTATATTTTTAACGCCCCTTCCTACAGTTTCAAAATGCCACGTTCAGTTTTTTAAACAGAACATGCAAATTTTGAGAGTTTAGGGGAGGGGATTAAATCTAGGACGACTCCCCTGAGAGGAACAAGGGTAACCAGGAGGATATGATATGACTGATATGAATATGATTCTAAATATCTTTTTCTTCTGTTTGGTGTATAAAATGGTTTCGTTTATTAACTAAAGATGAGACACTGGTGAGTGAGAGTTGTAGGGGGCGTCAGCTGCCAATTGCAGCAGTGGACGTGCAGCACATGGCAGCGTATCCCCTGCTCGGCGAGGATGCCGTATGAACATAACCTGATACATGCACTTAGGCTTAGGCATCACCACTTACATGCACCTGCCTGATACAAGTACTGAGGCTGGTTATTGGGGGGATGAGGTGGATTAGCGGATAGCACCCTTGTCTTCTAAGTCACTGGTCTCGGGCTCAAGTCCCGGCGGAGCCTCTGAATAAGTCGATCTGATCCCCAAAATTCCCTCCAACAGGGCGAGAGTTGGCGACGCCGTATGACCCTGGCAGTTGGTGCGTCGTTAAAACCCAACCCCGAGGCTGGTTATTAGGTGCTTCAGGCGCGGCCCAGCAATTATTCGTCGGTGTCGCCTGTTTGGGTTCAAATGCAACAAAAGCAGAAGATGAACAAGAGGAAAACAAGAAGATACCGAACGGGATCTTCTTCTGTTATCCCTATGGTAGGATGCCTTGACCTCCAGTGACATTACATACATATGACACAAGTGACCTGACAAAATACCTTACAAATGTTTTCTACAGAAATGTTGATGGGCTATCTAACGCCGTTTAGCGTCTTTCGATATCTAGCGTTCCACACATTCACACATTCCACTCAGCAGTTCCGAGTTAACCAATTGCAAGGGACTCACTAATCTTGTGCGCGTTTTCTGCAACAACTGCCTCATCATACCTCCGATGTGTGATTACTTGTTTGCCTGGCTTTCCTGAAGACAGTCAGCGCCACAGTGGGAATTTCGCTGTGATCGACACGACTTCCTCCTTGCCCAATTTTTTAGCACTGCAAGCCCTCACACGAATACAAACAAAGTCGACGATTTAGGCGTGCGGTTTACCACTAAAGCATTTGGTTCTCATGAGCACGCACCTCAGGTCAGGCAAGCCCATTTGCGAATTGGTTACACACACATACATACTACCTTTTTAGTATCAACTGCGACCACCGCGGACAACCTGGCCCGGCAAGCACGCAGCCATTTCACGGATCGCTCGAGATATACCGACTAAATATGAACCTATTCAAAGTCAAAGTGCTGTATTGAGCTTTCCATAAAAGTTGCGACTTTTAAGCCCTGGGACCGATTTCACGGGAGTTTCAGGTCCGGGCGTAAGATCGGGGAAACCGGGGCAAAAATTATGTTTCTGGCATGAGCTCTGTCCCGAGATGACTCGAGCCAGTTGATCCATCATTAATGATGGCTTTCGTTGAAGAGGTTGATTTGGGATCTATCCAATACCAGACAGGATAACCTTTTGGAGATATAACAGATTGCAAGATAATGCATTATTTTGCAATCTATCATAACTCCAAAAGGTTATGCTGTCGATGAGTGTATGACGGTAGATGAGGTCCAAAAATTATTGGTACTGAAAATTGTTTGCTTGAAAACAGATCAGGGCTGGCGGACAAGGGGTGTTCCAAACTTATTGCTAGATACCAACATATGATTCCTGGGGATTGCGAGCTGGCTGCTGACACCATTAACTCAGTATTGATATTAGGGGAGACAAGATGCCTTTTTGTTCCGGCTAAAGTTTGGTTGGGTCCCATTTATAGGCTGAAAGCGAAAATTTTTGCGATATTTACCGTCCATTTTCCCAGCACTGCAAGCAACTTAAGGTTAGCATGCGCATTGACGGGGATCGGGCACCCGCCCCCTCGGGATTTTTTAGAGATAGAATAAAAACGGCGACGCACAGCGCCATCTTAATTGCTTTAACTCTATTCTGATCATTTTACAACTTAGGCCAACATTTTAAGGTTAGGTATTCTCAGGTCAGGCCACAAGTGCAGGTCAAGTGACCTCACTTAAAAAAGTTTAAGATAGCATACGTCGGAACGGGGTGAACTCCTCCGATTGAAACTTGCATCACATAATGCGCCCACTGAGTTCTACAAAATGTATTTCGGTATTTTTTTATATCGATGGCCTAAGGTCAGTTACGAGCCATGACCTCTCCATTGGAAATATATGGGAAAATGTTTTTTATACATTTTGTCCAAGTCGTTGCAAGTTCGATTTTTGGAGTCGGAGTTTCACCTAAGTCACCGATGGACTTGTCACGGACACCCCGACCGCACCATCCAAAAGAGCAGCTTTCACAATTTTTTAACCCACTTCCCATTTAACAGGTAGGCAGGAGTGCCCTTCATCACCCATACAGCCAGGTCAGAAATTTTTCCATCAGTTTCCAAATTATATTAGTTTTACTTATGTTAGCTGGCTGTACCACTCCCCGCTATTCTATTTTTATTTGATGCATCTACCCAACTACCTATTGTTATTGGATTTTCTCCTTGGCTCCACCAAACGAGTAGTCACCTAGTTGTATTCGGTGGAGCCACGAAGAAAAATATTTTGTTAGTGGGTAAATTTTTGATGGTATGAAAAGTTGAGTCAGGAAAAGAGAGCTATTAGTACTTAATCAAAGTAGTTCAGTTAAAGAAGAGATGAAACGAAGCATATCCACAAAGAAAATTCAGTCGCTCATCCACTTGCCTCCTCAGTAATATATTGATTCCAAAAAAGTTGCGAAGCGTTTTCTTAAGAGCAAATTTTTCAAGTGGGACATCATTTATATTAGGAAACAAGGGACAGATAATTTGGTTCCATTATCTCGGTCTATGAATTGATAAAGTACATTTTCTATACACTGTAGCAGCAAAAGGAACCTCAAAATGTTGTACCAATCGGGTATTTCTTGGTGTGTGAATGGCAAAGAGGGATGAAATTACGTCTGGGATTACTTTTTTTAGTGCTTATGCAACAATAAAAATATTCTGTTCTAGCATTATATCATGTATCTTTACCAATCTATACTCGATAAACAGACAGTTTGTTGGGATAAATATGGTTTTTTAGCTATTATTCTTAATGCCCGTTTTTGCAATTTGAAGAGCTTTTATATTTTAGAAACATGACTATTCCCCCAGACAGCAGCACAATAATTGAGGTAAGGTAGTATCAGTGAATTATATAAACACTTAAGCTCACGTGAGGTCAGTAAAAATTGGCTCTACTCAACACCCCGACGTTTCGATTAATCATAGTATGCAGGTAATATAAATGAGCATCCAATTTCAAGCTTTCATCGATTATTATCCCCAAGTATTTAACTTGCTTCTTATGATTTAAATTTTCACCATTTATCTTAATGTTCAAAGAAATATCTTTACCCCTAGAGTAAATTTGATAACAATATTTTGATACGTTTAAAGATAAGCGGTTTGCTCTAAACCAATTTGTAATTTTATGAAGAGTTTCATCTATGGTTGTTTGTAGTTCATCTTTATTTTTCCCCTTATCATTATCGCGGTGTCATCAGCGAATAGATAAAATTTTGCCTTTGCTGAAGTTAAGGTTCAATATAAAAACAATGAAGGTTCAGTATAGAAACCAAAGTTAACGTCTCACAAAGCACAGGGACGGCCGCCCCGCTCAGGTCACTCTCACCAGCCAGTTGCCAGTCGACCTACGTTGGGAAAATATTGAGCGCCGGAGCGTCTCAGGGGAACCGATCCCAATCCTGTCCATGCACTGCCACTGCATGTTCCTGAGCAGCGGGCCCAACGCTCTACCAACTGAGCTACCGGGGAGGCAAATTAAACTGAATAACTTAGTAATAGATGATGGTAGAGCGTTTACCCTAACAGTATCAGGTTTGCTTTATCCTTGATGTTCTTATTATGTGCATTTTGACCCAATTTGACCTTGACCTGGCCTCAGATCACGTCAAGGCCATATTTAACCTGATTTGACCTAACCAGGTTCTATTATATATCACTCGATTCGCCTTGCTGCGAGAATTCTAATGGTCTAGTTTGTTGTGATCTATCTGCACTAGTTCAGCTGCAATGACTAAAAACCTCCATTTACATGTTATCCCTATGGTAGCATGCCTTGACCTCCAGTGAACTTACCTACATGTAACAGAAGTGACTTGACAAAATACCTTACAAATGTTTTCTCCAGAAATTTTGATAGGCTATCTAACGCCGTTTAGCGTCTTTCGATATCTAGCGTGTTTCTCGAAATCTAAGAGGGGGTACCGACCCCCTATCAGAGCGAAGGTGGCTCAGACCCCCGTCAATGCGCGTGTTAAACACATGGAAGACTTACATTGCACGTGGATGGCTTATTCGAAAAATATCAAACTTAATGCAGCGAAACGTAGACGCATGTGCCCCAGATGTTTGCATGGATTCCAAACAACTGCTATACAAAATTTCAAATTACAAAAAATATGCACCAAACTAGGACTCTAACGATAGCATGTTTGGAACCTAAACGTGAAACTGTCCCAGTAAGCAAAGACTAGGAAGGTGGCCTGGATTTGTTATCCATTAGCTGAAGCAGTGTGGGCGGGCTGAGCCGAACGTGGGGAAGAGGGCGTCGCTACCCGGCAGAGCCACCCAAACCACTCAGCAAGAAGTAATCATCACCAGGTACCAGATCAGTAAAGTAGAAGTAAACAACCTTTCAATTCTACAATGATAGTAAAGAACAGAGTTGCCGATACAACAGTAACAGTTTCTGGATCCACATTCTGGAAAACACGTCAAACGTGGCTAGGCTGAGAAGCGACGCTGTTGTAACAGAGCCTTCGACATGTTCCTGGTGAGGGGCCCAAGTAGTCTAACAACAAGAGACGCAGTGCAACAAAACGCCGATGGTTCAGCATCCAAACCTAAGTGATTATGCAGAACGCTGACAGGACATGACGGCTCAGGTAGCACTGGCAGATACCACCACACGGTCTTTGCGGATATTGGTTTGCGTTCCCCAAACAACAAGCGCCTTCAACACCTTTTACCTCTTCATGACTAGACTTAACCTTGTAAGCAACCAGAAACTCGCCCTCATGCATGTGCTGTGAAATCCCGTCCGATATATCAGGGACAGATTTTTTGGTCCAGTGATCACGTCCGATAGAGATCCGGTTCAGTGTGGTACCAGGCCCGTCCCAACAGGCCCTGCGCGTCGCTAGGATCTGTATCCGGCTAGCCGCGATCTGTATCCGGCTCTGCCTGGATCTATACCCGGCTCAGCCAGGATCCGTATCCGGCTAGCCGCGATCTGTATCCGGGCTCAGTCTGGATCCGTATCCAGGCTCAGTCAAGATCTGTATCCGGCTCAGCCAGGATCCGTATCCGGCTAGCCGCGATCTGTATCCGGGCTCAGTCTAGGCTATCCAAAGGCGCCTTTACTATCGAAGGGGTGCCTTCCTAGGGGCGCCTTTGCTGTCCAGGGGCACCTTGGCTGTCCAAAGCACTTGTGTTATCCAGGGTTGTCTTTGCTGTCCAGGGGCGCCTTTGCTATCCAAGGGTGCATATGATATCCGTGGGCGCTTTATCCAGTAGGCGCCTGGACTATCAAAGGGCACTTCTTCTATCCAAGGGCTGTATTTATTTTCCTGAAGTGCCTATTTCTATCTAAGGGGCTCCTATTCTGTCCAGGGCACCTATGTTTCCCAGATTTGCCTTTGCTGTCCAGGGACGCCTTTGCTATCCAAGGGCACCTTTTTTAACCAAGGGGCGCATTTGCTTTCCTGGAGCGCCTATTTCTATCTAAGGGGCGCATATGTTATCTAGGAGCGCCGTTGATACCCGGAGGCGGCTTTTTGTCCAGGGGCGCATTTGCTTTTGAAGGGCGCTGCTCCAATCCAGGGCAGCTGAAAGTGGATAAGGGACATCTATGTTATACAGAGGGAGTCTGTACTTCCCAGTGGGGCGCTCGTTTTCCTTCTGGGGCACCTAGTTCATCCAGGGGGCGACTAGGCTATCCAAAGACGGCTTTTCTGTCGAAGTTGTGCCTTCCTAGGGGCGCCTTTGCTACCCAGGGGCGCCTTTGCTGTCCACAGCACTTCTGTTATCCAGGGTTGTCTTTGCTGTCCAGGGGCGCCTTTGCTATCCAAGGGTGCATATGACATCCGTAGGGCGCTTTTTGCAGTGGACGCCTAGGCTATCAAAGGGCGCCTTTTTCTACCCAAGGTGAGCATTTTATTTTCCTAAAGCACCTATTTCTATCTAAGGGGCGCTTATGCTGTCCAGGGCACCTATATTACCAAGATTTGCCTTTGCTGCCGAGAGGCGCCTTTTCTAGCCAAGGGCGCATTTGATATCCGTGGGGCGCTTCATCCAGGGGGCGCCTAGGCTATCCAAAGGCGGCTTTTCTATCGAAGGTTTGCCTTCCTAGGGGCGCCTTTGCTACCCAGGGGCGCCTTTGCTGTCCACAACACTTGTGTTATCCAGGGTTGCTTTTGCTGTCCAGGGGCGCCTTTGCTATCTAAGGGTCCATATGACATCCGTAGGGCGCTTTTCCAGTGGGCGCCTAGGCTATCAAAGGGCGTCTTTTTCTACCCAAGGTAAGCATTTTATTTTTCTAAAGCGCCTATTTCTATCTAAGGGGCGCTTATGCTGTCCAGGGCACCTATGTTACCAAGATTTGCCTTTTTGGCCCAGGGGCGCATTCCTAGCCAAGGGCGTATATGATACCCGTAGGGCGCTTCATCCAGGGGGCGCCTAGGCCATCCAAAGACGGCTTTTCTATCGAAGGGGTGCCTTCCTAGGGCCGCCTTTGCTACCCAGGGGCGCCTTTGCTGTCCACAGCACTTGTGTTATCCAGGGTTGTCTTTGCTGTCCAGGGGCGCCTTTGCTACCCAAGGGTGCATATGACATCCGTAGGGCGCTTTTTGCAGTGGGCGTCTAGGCTATCAAAGGGCGCCTTTTTCTACCAAATGTGAGCATTTTATTTTCTTAAAGCGCCTATTTCTATCTAAGGGGCGCTTATGCTGTCCAGGGCACCTATGTTACCAAGATTTGCCTTTTCTGCCCAGGGGCGCCTTTCCTAGCCAAGGGCGCATATGATATCCGTAGGGCGTTTCATCCAGGGGGCGCCTAGGCTACCCAGGGGCGCTTCATCCAGGGGGCGCCTAGGCTACTCAAGGGTGCATTAGTTCCCCATGGCGCAATCCTGCTATCTAGTGGCGCCTTTTCTTTGCCGGGGCGCTTTTGTTAGCTTTCTAAATTTCATCTTCAACATTTTACTGATGTCCAAAAGACCACTAAAGGCGTCTAGTGTTTAGGCAGGGGCGCTTTGCCATGGTTTTGAGGACTATGTGTTAATTCAAGTGGAATAAGTGGTATCTACCACCTTGGCGCACGAAATGGGTACAGGCGCGCCGCTTATATCGGGCGTCTTCGGCGCCCGATATGAGCTCAGCTATGCTGAGGCGCTTTGGAGCTAAGGGGGGGGCGGGCCCCCTGCCCCCCTTGGATCCGTCACTGACTCAGCCAAAGTGGGCAACATCTTGTCAGTAGGGCTGAAATTAGGAGAGCAGAAGGCAGAATATAACCGGGGCACCACATCAGGAGCATTGACGTCAAGACACGTTCAAGTACCGCCATCCTCGCTTAAAGTGGAGCGAACGGCACGCAAGCCCTACTGGAGTGAAGGACGCCTAACCCGCGGAGTCGCGTGTTTGGCGTGGGGTGGCGCTTCAGCCGAAGAGGATGACACATCAAGTACAGTGCGCTTCTTTAACGTGTGGTGCCCTGAACATGACGCACAGAACGAGGTGCTCCAGTGGAAGGACGATGTACCATATGGCAGGATTCCACGTCAGACAGGTGGGTGGCACTGGTACGGACGAGTCATGGCTGGTACGGAGGCGCAAAAGGAAGGCGATGAGACGGCACCGCCAAGGGACGTCACTTTGTGCACCGAGGATTCACAATCATAGACATTGCCTGAGCGATGGGCATTTGACTGAGGATAGCGTTTGATGCAAGGTGGTGGCACGCCAGACTCAGAGCTTCGGAACCGGGCAGGACCCACTGCGTTATCCTTCAGTGCGCAGGTGCACGATCTGACCAATGGTGCGTGAGTCAGGAGTCCACAACGTGCGTGACTCATGATCTGACCCATGGTGCGTGAGTCAGGGGACCCCGCGTGCGTGACTCATGGTCTGACCCATGGTGCGATTCAGGAGTCCACAGCGTGCGTGACTCATGATCTGACCCATGGTGCGGGTCAGGAGTCCACAACCTGCGTGACTCATGATCTGACCCATGGTGCGTGAGTCAGGGGACCCCGCGTGCGTGACTCATGGTCTGACCCATGGTGCGATTCAGGAGTCCACAGCGTGCGTGACTCATGATCTGACCCATGGTGCGAGTCAGGAGTCCACAGCGTGCGTGACTCATGATCTGACCCATGGTGCGATTCAGGTGTCCACAGCGTGCGTGACTCATGATCTGACCCATGGTGCGAGTCAGGAGTCCACAACCTGCGTGACTCATGAACTGACCCATGGTGCGTGAGTCAGGGGACCCCGCGTGCGTGACTCATGATCTGACCCATGGTGCGAGTCAGGAGTCCACAGCGTGCGTGACTCATGATCTGACCCATGGTGCGTGAGTCAGGAGTCCACAGCGTGCGTGACTCATGATCTGACCCATGGTGCGTGAGTCAGGAGTCCACAACGTGCGTGACTCATGATCTGCGCCTCTAACCATCATTGTTTTCACTGTAAATATGATACATAATTTCCTGTGTTCTTTAAAACTAAACACGCAATTGGCTTTAATTGCCTCCCCTTGCTGACCCCACTGCATTTTACATCAGGTCTAGTCACAAACAACCGTACTGTAGCATTTAACCCAACACTAGACTATAACTTACATAAGCATTTAACCCCACACTAGATCATGACTTACAGCAGCATTTAACCCGACACTAGATCATGACTTACAGCAGCATTTAACCCACACTAGATCATAACTTACAGCAGCATTTAACCCATCACTAGATCATGACTTACAACTGCAGTCAGTCTCCATGAGCCTGCAGCGCAATCCAATGACACAGAGAATTCCTTGGCATCCAGATTTGAACACTTCCATGGCCTTCACTAGGCCTCATTGACATCCCATTTCACCCTTTTAAAGTGTCAATTTTTGGTTGTTTAAACGTCAAGTAGACCTTCCAATATTGGTAATGTGTTATACAACGTATGGTCCTTCGAAGATTACCTTGCTTGACTCTAGCATCCCTGAAGGACGTTTGAAGACATATGAGAACTCGCCAGGTGAAGCCTAAGCTCAGCATGGACTGAAGAACGTGGCACCATCTACCGTGGCATCCAGTCAGGATCCACAGCCAGCATTCGCTGGATAAGCATCACTTTCCCATCAGCGAGGCATCCTGCCTAGAAGTCCGGTAAAACACGGGTTAACAACTGGAGCAGCAGTCTAGCAGGAAAAGATGTGCCCTGGCCCAGGGGCATACTTCGCGTGACTATATAACGCCCCCAGTCCGGCCGCCTGTAACGGTTGTCAGTGTGGGTACCCGTGGCCACGCCATCCTGAAGAAGGGACCCAGCAGCGGTGCCGCGCGGTCGTCAGCACTGTGCCGCTCTTGGGACGGACTGTGAATGCTGTGACGCCTCTGCAACACCATGAAGTCCACTCTGTGGGTAAGTTGGCGCTCTGTGCGAAGTCCCGGCCAGCTCGGAGTTTTCACTCCTCTTGGTTGTGTTTTTGCAAGCTGCGGGCGATGCTTGATATTCACCAGCACAAATACATTATGGTTTTCCATTAAGTGATGCTAAAAGGGTGCAACTTATAAAACCTTGCTGTGTAGCATTCCATCCCGTTTTCACCGTATTTGTGAGTTCCTTAGGCTCAAGGAAATGTACCGAAAAACTTTGATATTTTTCAACTCGTTAATATGCTGTTTCTAGATTTTACGTTATCGTAAAACCCTAATAGTATGTATTGAAAAATAATTAGGAGCATCGCTCCCCTCAGAAAACACTCAAGCAACTATCTACATTCGGACTAAAGAATCACTAAAACACACTCACTTTCTTCAAGGAGGGCAGCACATTCACTATAAGCACCGCAATCTAAGTCAAAGCGGCTGGAACACGACGCATGGTTCAGACAGCTGAACGTCTTTTACTCCAGCTCTCAAAAGGCCTTCTACAGATGGGCAATGACAGAAAAGTACACGATACTAAACCATCCCACCAATAGCTACTATTTTGAAAGTGTGGCGAACTTGAAAGGTTGATGTCGGTGTGAAGATAGTTTTATATGATTGAATAATGTGCACCTCAGTAGCGAATTCAAATCGTACTTCAGACATCAAATTGTATAACATAGGCCTTTCTTCAACGCTTCTATGTGTCGTGTTTGCTGTTCAGAGTCTGCCGTTCAAGCCGATATCTTTTGAGCTTGTCGACTTCGATGGTCATTTTGCATAGGTGACCTACGAAACTACATGTATAGTTGACTCATTTTCTGTAAGACGAGAAATGCCACCAAGGACAGCTCATTGCCGGGATGCAGCCGCAAGATAACGTAGAGAAAACAGTTCGATAGCACGTGTTGCGTGCCTCTTTTCTGGTCCATTTCAAAATTAAAGTACAGAAGCCATGCCAATGAAATATTCAAGAGCACATTCCAATGCGCACCATGAGTATTCTTAAACAAAACAACATTTTATTTCAATAATACTTGTGGTTAATTACTTTGGACAAATACTTCGTACCCGTGACTATGAAAATTCATCTAAAGATCCCGTAAGGAGAAAGGAGGACGGCAAATTAAGGATTTTAGAAACCAAATCTTACTTAAATGGTTAATCACCTTGCCTCCAACTTCGTCTTCTTAAACGCCGGCGGGCGGAGGATATTCCACGAAGAGCACAATCTCAGACCTTGTCATTTTACGCTGAATGTCGGAAGGGTATCAAACTATTTACAACACCTCATTCAGACTCTCTAAACAGCGAGACAGCTCGTCTGTTCACTAGTTAGCTTCAGTCGGTCGCCTTCCCTAGTTATTCGCAGCCATCGAAACATGTCACGGGCAATCCGCAGCATGTTTAAACGGTAGTTGATTCACATGCCGCTGACAATAATCCAACGGCATTTTGAATGAATTTGGATGATCTGTGAGCCGCCCAAACATTTGAAAAATTGACAACCGTGCCTTTGTTCACAACGCGTTACGAACATTGATTAAATTCCACAAGGCGCTGTAAAAGGATGCACTATGATAGGAAGCGATTGTAGTTTAGAGATTGAAAGGGAGGATGGAGTAGAAGGATAGAGCCGACTTTCTAGCATCCCAAAAAATAAAGTCGGACACTGCCACTTGGTATAATGTGATGTCATTAGTCTATAACAGCATTCTGATCGGATCCGAGGCGGTGCAATTCTTAATGAAATACCGAACTCAAGGTGGAGGTCTCCCTGTCCGTTAACTAGGTGGGGGGACCTTTTCACCTACCAGGGTACATTTTTACACAGCATCCGGAAGTCAGACATGGCAAAATACCGTGCTAACCGTTTCTTGGAAACACGCGTAACGAAGAGAAGGGCAACGGTTCTAAAATTAGCTTGGCTTGTATTTCTAAGTTTTTTTCGGCCTATCGCTGGTGCGGTGGAGGTGCTCCAGAGTTTTTTTTACCTTTAACAAAACGACGGTGGCCGTGCAAGCAGGACAACTATTGGACTCTTTCACCCGATGTTCGATCCCAGCAGGGTTTCCGATTTTTGTGTGAACTCAAACAGCCATGTCGTTACCGGCCGTAGAGTCAACGATCCACCGGCTATACAAAGAGTTACCGGTCATGCAGTCAAAGAAACACCCTTCAAAAACTTGCTGACAGGAAACCATTCACTACGAATCAATAATAAAAGCTTAGGCTTTAGACACTTGATTTAATTTGGCTCCTGATGCTTGCTGATAAATAAAGCTTTGGTCGGGATCTTCTCAGACGAGAACTGTCAGAGGGCCAGAGCACCACTACTTCTGCCACGCTTAGCGACGTGCATAGATGCAGCCCATTAGGTGAAAAGCTTTATCCTTACTCTGCTTGTCCCATGAAGTCGTTTACCCAGATCAAAGAAACTTGCTCGAAGACCACGTTCAAGATCCAAATACAAATTTTCACGAATAGGATCGTGTTGAAAAATGTAGAGATGTTTGATATTTCCCTTTCCCCACCAAGCAGTTGAATGACTTAAGACACTATTTTCTTGGTCGCCATTTAATTTACTTTTGGAAGTGATGTGTTACATAACCTCACTACTAATAGCAGTGCACCTTACAGGATCCAATGCTCTTTCAAATCAATATTTAGGGTCGGCTTTGGGGAAAAAGATAGATTAGTAAATCCTTAGGATAACAGTCCTTCACCCTCACAGCCATCCCCATCAGGTAACAAGAGCTATTCAAAACTCTGGTCGCGAGAATTTCTCTACCTTGGTGAAAATGACTTACGTCGCGAGCATTTCTTTACCTTGGTGAAAATGACTGTAACTCACGTCGCGAGCATTTCTCTACCTTGGTGAAAGTGACTGTTTATATATTTTAAGCATATGTGACTGAAACATCTAACCATAGGCCTTTCTACCATAACATCGTCTTTCCATCAAACACTATGCCAAACTCGGGTCGCTGGTATTCTCAACCCTGATGGGAGCGGTTGCTGATAATATTAAGTATATGGGACAAAGCAATTTAGACGTGGCAGGTTTTCCTAGAAGAGGTTACGGATACATGTTTCCGGAGCTAAACGACGATACCAAACATAAAACACATGGTGATTGCAAAAATTCACCTTGTTCCACTGCCAAATTTGCTACCAATGCTACCTCCTCAGCCTGCACCCACAATACTGCACCACAATGCGAGGTAAACATAACTGTAGCTTTTACCTCCAAACCAATTTTAGACATTGACGAGGTCCGTTTTCCTGAACGCCATAAAAAACAACACGAGGCAGCGATGGCCTGTTACTTGAAACGATGCACTGCATGCCATCGCCAGTACGATCCACGGCCAGGCCCTGGCTCCCTTTTTAAATGACCAATTGTAGTGCAGGGCACACGGACCACTTGAAAATTCTGCAATAACAAACGAACTTTTATAATAAGCGAATTACTATTGTGATAACTTATTCAAGTAAGCAGCACTGAAAAACTGCTGGCGTCCGGGATTTTCATTTCCCATATCAGTTTGAGCCTTTGGTCCCATGGAGGTGTAATAATAGGCGATTTCGTAATCTACGTTTCAGTAAGAATGTATGTGACAGAGGCCGACAAGTCTAGCGTTAACATTGTTATTTCCGCCTTCTTAGGCAAGCAAAGGAGCTGGATTTAAGGCGGACATGTGTTAATGCACCTGTCAAGGTGCACATGGCTTCACGGCACGTAAAGCTGCAGATGCGTGGATAAGATGGCCAGATCGGAGACTGCTATTATAACCTGAAACATTGCTGCCTGTTTTAACAACACTTCAGAGCAGAGAGCGACTATGTACATACAGTAACATACATTCATCTGAAAAATATTTTGAACCGCTATTTGTAACGCTTGAAGCAGGCGGGGTCTGATTCATCTGGTTTCAAAGCGTTCGATTTGGAAGCAGGAGCTTAAAGTACGTTGGTTGAGACAGAAGTATTTGGGAAATAGTTTCCTCAGCCTGGTTCATGCTACCTATCCTTCTTCAAATCCACTGGCGGCGGAACTGGGGAGGGGGCGGCACCGGGGCACGGTGTCCGCCCTCAAATAGGAAATTTTAACGTTAACCCCATGGCGTTGACTGGACAATAACGGGTTGTAAAGTTCATGTTGCCCCCTCCCCCCACCCTTAAATTCGGACGTTCCGCCGTCACTGTTCAAATCCAGATTCTGTTTTGTATCTGGACATGGATGAACTCTGAATACTTTATCTTCCTGACATTTGGGTGTAAAACGAGTGTTCTGTCACCATTCCTTAGTGGGGAAATGACAGGCTGCTGTTTAAGCGCTGATCCCCAACACTCACTTCAGTAGAGGTGTTTAAAAAACCCTTGGGTTTTTCCGACAGTGCCAAAAACGGCGGCACGAAAGGCAGCTGTACTCTGCATAAATTTGTATTGATCAATTTCGCAATTTTTCCCAAAATGTTTAATTTGGGTCATTTCAGGTCAGTTATCAGGCCAGGTCAAGTGACCTCACTTCCAAAATATTTTTAGCGACATCAGTGAAAACATTTAAAATACTGATGCGATATTCATAGAACATATTAGGCCCACCGAGTTCCCAAGTTGTGGTATCGCGATTTTTTACATCGATGACCTAGGGTCAGGTACGGAGCATGATGATTGGCATTTATGACATTTACCAAGCAAGTGCTTAGGGAAAACGTGAATTTGCCGAGGTGACCATATTTTTATAAACATGGCTTAGAAAAATTTCCTATTCTAAAAATCGTGGTATATTAATGATCACCCCAGGTTCATATTTAGGTTTCACACTGTGACCTCTGAGAGGTCACCTGGAACTACTTAAGAACGTTTTCAGACTTGGGTCAATAACTTCGCAGGAAATGATGATAGAGCTTTCCTTTTGATACCATGACGATTGAACTGTCATTGTGAGTCCATTAGGGTGTTTCAGCCCACTATAGTAAAATTTTCTTTGTTTGGAACGAAGTCATATCGACTTTCCCCCAGCTCTATACGTAAAACTGAATCGATTGACACCCTTAAAAGCAAAATAAAAGGACATTTACAAGTCGCGCACTTTTATCACCAAAAACCATTACACTTGAAATAGGCGCATTCTTTCTTGGTGCGCTTAGGTAGAGCCCTCCGATGGAGTTCCACCACCCGGAGCAGGCACTGCTTCTGCACCGCTTGATGAGGTCGATCTCCCTTTCCCGCTGTTTTTGTCTTGAGTCGAAAGTTAAAGTCCTTGTGGCGTCCCATTTGATATAATGATCCTTCCCATATGTAGAAGGAGTATCGCAGCAGATTCGACGCATATGTTCTAAATTCAGCGTAAGAACATATTTTAAGCCACATCAAACGATCAAACAATTACTGGTCAAACCAAAGGACAGGATAGACAACCGGAAAATCCAGGCCCAGTATACAAGATGGAATGTAATGACTGTCCAAAAAAAATACATTGGAGAAGTCAAAACGATGATGGAAGTCCGACAAGACGAACACCGAAAACCTCGACAAAAACTAATCCGAGGGTCAATTGACAAGAGAGCAGCGGAGCCACAGCGGAACATTCATTCAAGAAGGATCATTATATCAAATGAAACGCCACAACGACGTTAACTTTCGACCCAAGACAAAAACAGCGGGAAATAAAAGAGGCAATCTACATACAAACCACCACGAAGCCAAAAATGAATAGAAATATCGGCAAAGTTACCATCTTGTCTGGATTTTTAGACCTCTTAAAACGCCAGCCAAACAAGAGATTGAATTAAAAATAACACGTGTTCAGATCTAAAAATTATAAAATGATTCGTCATGTTCATAGCTAGGATTGTTCTTTCGAAGTGTACCCTGTCTTCGTGTTTTTCGCTCAGTTAGGTTCATATCATACTGTTATCTTCATCTCCCTTGAAAACGGGGGCGGGATGCTCCCGAAATCGGTCGGGTTTTATACTCAGGCTAGTCATTGTGCAGTAATGCATGTTTTTCTTGATTTGAAGAATATTTCAGATGTGAAATAGAAAACCAAGCAAAAGAAAACCAGCGCCAGTATCAGTTTGGAAATGTGTACATTCATAGGCGTAGGAACAGGGGGGGCAGGGGGGCCATTGCCCCCTAATATTCTTGATTCTTAACCCTTAACCCTATGGCGTTGACTGGAAAGAAATGACTTCCAAATGCACCTTGGCCTCCCCAATATTCTGGACATTCCTACGCTTATGTGTACATTTGAATGCATTTGATAAAAAAGCTGCAAAAGTGCGCGACCTCTAAATATCATCGAAATACATGGAACTTTCGCACAGAAGCTTGTAAGCAGATGAGGTTTGAGGGGAACATCGATATGCGTCCAAATATTGCATTTTGGAACAATGAAACACCCTAGAGTCCATTGACTTTCATCTGAACTATAAAATCCAGATGGTGACCTTTACATGACTTTAGGCCAGGTTATTTTATATTTGTATCTATAATGACCAATCATTTCGAAAAACATTGACTGTAAGACATTGAAATTGGCCCAGTCAGACGCTAGGGCAAAAGAATCATTACCTGTCACCTTCGTTGAGCTGTCATCTGGCTAGTTTCACCTGTCTCCGGCCTAATAAGTTCGCCTTCCCTTCGACGCCATATAATCTTGCAGTTGGCACTTAGGGAAACACCAAGCAAAGCATAGAGCCACTGAGCTCATTTTCCCTGATCTAATGCAGAATCTTCAAATATAAATAGTGAACAATACTCAGCACAGAGAATGCTAGAATTTGCAAATAGATCAATTCCTCGGCTTTCCATTGCTCACCTATAGAGGAGGGCCGATTTTGACGTATATGTTATTCACATGACTAGGCCGACGAACAGAAACTGTCATGTACGCACCTATATTTGAATGTATTTACTTGAGGATACATACCTGGATTGTTGCATATGGTATTAACCTACTAGTCAAATTGCAAAATTTTCCAAATGCATACTTGAGCGTACCAATCTGAGAGCTTATAAATATAATGGCATTTATCAGGCTTGGGCACAGTAAATGACCATGTCTCGGCATGAACAGAGCTTACCGACGCACAAATTACCCCAGTTATACAACTTCGCGGCAAGGCGTTGAGTAAGAGTTTTATCCCATCATCGAAGCATTAAAGTCCAGAACCAGATGCCGAGCCATGAAGATTTTAACTGAATGTAAATGCAGGAGCTATTTCAAAATAACCATACTCAAATAGTGAAACAATGCTTGATTTTAAGTCGTGAATTTTGGGTGACATGGAAGGAATAAATGATGAGTTATAAAAGTTGGAGGTCGGGGCGAAGTCAAGTGGTGACCCGGCCTACGTCACTGTTATGCTATCAAATGGTACTACGCCTATGTAATTCGAGCTGTCACACTGATTTTATAGTGAGACCATTGTGACTATTTCCTCACACTAACCGTGTGTTTTGTGCTTCCGTGTTTCAGATCTGTATCGTGGTGACCCTTTGCACAGCAATCACGCTGGTCCACGGACAGTGCCTGTGCCGGACACCGCAGAACTGCCCACAAGCCATCTTCACTGGCAAGATCGTGGCTTGCCGTTTGCCGGCGGGGAAGTTTGGTCTCTGCTGCTCTCCCAGACGAGCTCAACCTAAAGGCGCAGCCGCCGCCGAAATCTGCCGCTGCGCCTGTCAGGCCACCGTCAAATGCAAGCCCTGCTCCTCCGCCCGGAGCAAGCAGTACTCCGTCCAACAGCGGCTCCCCTCCGCGGGTTCCAAATCCCCGTGCTTCCTGGCCTCCAAGAGCTCGTCCACAACATGCTAAGTCTATCCCACTTCCTAAAACAGCAGTAGGCCGGCAGGGGAATGCCCTAAGGAAGCCAAAACTTCCTGAACCAATACCTGGAGCGCCAAAACCTCCAACAAGCAGTATTTCCGGTGCCAAGCCTCCACGTATTCCGTTCAGAAGACCTCCTATTCCACGAAGAGGGGCTTCCTCACCTCGCATTCCTCCACGTCCCAGCGCACGGCCAGCTTCTGGAAACGCTATCGCCCCTCCAAAGCCTCCATCCCCTCCTAGGGTCCAAAAGCCCGCGTTGAGAGTGCCTCTACCTCCTGGGTTTGGACGGGGATCTGCCTTTGACTTCTCCCAGCGGAAGCTATCTCCATTTGCATTATCAGCCAGGAAGGTACCTGACGCTGCCCCGCCTGGTGGCAAGAACGCTGCAGCCGTGCCAACTGCCGCCAAAAAGAACCTTCCACAACTGTCAAAACCTGCAAGAAGGCCTCCTGCAGTCACGCCAGCCGGAAAGAAGACTCTGAGATTACCTTACGGATTTCTGCAAGGGCCGGGAAGAAACAGGTCATCACTATTGCGGGCTGCAGCAAGATTTCCAAGAATTGGACTCGGTTTACCAGGATTCCCTGGTCTGAAACCTCCAGGTCTGCCCGGTAAATTCCCCGCCGGACTTCGGCCCAGAGGAGTGATTCCTGGCTTCCCACGATTCCCGGGCGCTTTCGGATTGCATCTACAGCGACCACCTTCGTTGAAACCACCTGCTGCCACTAAAAAAGCCCCCAGTCTATCAGCAAAACCATCTTCGAGAACTCCTGCTGCTACCACCAAAAGCTCCACCGCTCCGCCAACCACAGTCAGTAGTACCCTCAGCCCCTCCACCCTCGCTTCCACGACTGGTGCCCCGCGTTTGCCCTCTACAGCGCCATCCACACCTGCCAGTCTTCCACCAAGTACTGCTGCTCCTACTTCTCCTCCCACGACTCGGCCGCCGAGCACGTCGGCAAAACCTCCACCCGCCATCACTTCGGTAAAAGTTTTACCACAAGCTCAGGCGCCGGTTTCTACGGCAGCAAGCCCGGAACCAGCAACCGCTGCCGCGCCTGCAGCTGTGAAACCAACACTCAGTGTTGCAACGAGCGGCGGATTTGGCCAGCCTGCCAGCCCGTCTAGCACAACAAGCCCGCAAGGGGCACAGAGTGCTGGAGCACTTGGAGGCGTCAGCAGTGGTCCGACACAATCGCCCAGCGCACGTGCTTTTGGAGCAGCAGGCACTACCATCCCGGGCTCACCGGCCGCCAACTCGTTGGGCCTGCCCAGCGCCAGTCCGCCCGGGGCGCCGAGTGCTGGTCCCGCCGGTGCAATGGGAGCGAACAGGGCCAGCTCCCTTGGAGCGCCCAGCGCTGGGCCATCAGGGACGCATAGAGCTGGTTCGCTTGGAGCACCGAGTGCTGGACCACCGGGAGGACAGCGTGGTGGACCATTCGGAGTGCCTGGTGCCGCTTCGTTTGGGGCACCGAGCTCAAATCCAGCAGCTGGACCAGGCAGTAGGCCATATGGTGTCCCTGGCGCAGGTTCTCTGGCAGCGCCGAGCGCTTCACCAGCTGCTCCACTTGGTGCTCCTATCGGCTCTCCCGCGGCTAAGGCTCATAGTGGTAAAAGAAGAGCTACCAACCCAGTGATGGGCCACTGTGTGCCTCTAATAATGTGTCCTCCAATGGTGGCTAAGCCTGAGCTGCTGTACCACAACTGGTGCCGACTACGTGACGGCTCTCCTGGTGTTATCTGTAATTATCAGGGAACTCTGCTTCCGGGATATAAGACTGGACTAAATCCGCGCTCCTCTCTCGGTGTTGCGCTTGGATCTCCTCTGTTCGATATGCACCCCATGCGATTCCTCACCACGGGATCACACGATTTCCTTCGCGCCACAGACGAGGCGACACCATTCTTCGCCGATGCTTCACTTGCTGGAGAGACAGTGGTCAACGAACTGGTGAGCGCATCAGCACTCATGATCTCCCTTGATCAAATTCCCGACCCTAACAGTCCCACAGCTCTCTCCTTCATGAACGCACGTTCTTCGCTGGACGCGCAGGAGATCGGCCTTGGCGGAGTCAATCAGCTAGCAGTGGCCGATGCATTACGGTCCCTCGCTCCCGGTACACTTTCAATGATTCCTAGCCAGGGACCAGTTGGACCTCATATTGCCGCAGCTGAGGCAGCCCAAGCCTTTTTGGCAGGGGTACAGCCCGCACCTACAGCCGCACAGCTTCCACTTCTGATTCCTGATTGCGAGATTCACCCCGAAGTGTTCTGTGAACCTGAATACAACTACCGCACAGATGATGGTACATGCAATAATCCAAAGAACCCACTTCTGGGGCGCACGTACACTGGGCTTAAACGGTTACTGCCGAACACCTACGACGATGGATTGTTCGCAATTCGGACCCGATCGATCCGTGGAGGAGTGCTGCCAAGTGCACGTCTCGTCAGCGAGCGTGTGCTGGACACTTTCTCCAACGAACTACGTGACTTCACACTGTCCCTCATGCAGTTCAGTCAGTTCGTCAGTAGCGATCTGTCTCATGAGCTCCTTTTCAGGCTGACTGAAACAGAAGGTATCGAGTGCTGTCTAGACAACGGACGTACGTACCCAGCACCAAAACTTCACATGCAGTGCATGCCAATTCTGATCCCGCCTTTCGATCCGTTCTATTCCCAGTTTGGTCAGCGGTGCATGAGCATGGTGCGGTCCCTTCCAGCCCCTGAGCCAGACTGTATTTCCCGTCCTGGAAATCCTCTCAATGGTGTTACTTCTTACCTCGATTCCTCAAATATCTACGGAAGCAATTACTTGGAACTGGAAGCGTTACGGTCGAATAGTGCAGAGGGTCTGATGGATACGAGCTCCGACGATCTCTTGCCTTTAGATGGTGCCTCGGTCGCAGACATGACATGCCGAGCCGGAGTGTGTTATCGTTCTGGAGATAGTCGTGTCAACCAACAGAGTGGTCTGACTGTTATGCATACAGTTTTCCACCGAGAGCACAATCGTATTGCCACTAGACTTTTGAAACGCCATCCGTCATGGAGCGACGAAGAACTTTTCATGGAATCTCGGAAAATTCTGAACGCCGAGTGGCAGCATATTGTCTACAACGAATGGCTTCCAGCCGTCATTGGATTTGATTACAGCGATGAGCACGGCCTTATTCCTCTGCAAAGTGGCTTCTCCAACTACTATGACGAGAAAGTGGAACCGGCCATCTCCAACTCTTTCTCCACCGCCGCAATGCGGTTCTGGCACACAATGGTGCGTGACATTTACGATTTGCTGGACTCCAACGGACAGGTGTTCCGAGTGGTAAACATCACCTCCACTTTCTTTGAACCTACAGTAGTATCTGAGGCGTTTGTGGGTCATGCTCGCACTCTGGTTGCCCGTCGCTCTGAGGCTTTCGATCGTAATGTGGCTCAGGCCTTGCAAGAGCAGTTCTTTACCACAAACTTCGTCTATGGTTTCGACCAGCTGGCTATGAACATACAGCGCGGGCGAGACCACGGTACTCCGACCTACGCACAGGTAGCAGCAGCCTGTGAAATCGGCCGCTTCCGCAACTGGGGAGACCTCAACAAAGTCATGGACGCCGCCTCCATTGACCGCCTGCGCTCCGTGTACGATGATGTTCGCGACGTCGATCTTTTCATTGGCGGCATTGCCGAGAAGGTAGCCCCAGGCGCGCAGGTTGGTCCGACCTTCCAGTGCGTGATCGGCCAACAGTTCTTCGACCTGCGCTTCGGAGACCGCTTCTTCTATGATAACGGCGGCCTTCCACACAGCTTCACGGACTTGCAGCTGGCAGAAATCAGGAAGACCAGCTGGGCGCGTATCTTATGTGACACTTTGGGTGACGAGTTTGGCAATGACTTCAGTCAAGTTCAGCCATTGGCCTTCCTCACTACTATTGGGAGGAACCAGGTGCTCAACTGCAACACTCTTGCCATTCCTCATGTGGATCTTAGCGCTTTTTAGAAAAGCAGGCCTGGTGGATGGTACTTCGTCATGTTGTGTGTTTGTGAATAGTCGTAAAATCACGTGCTGTGATAATCTGTCAATACTGTCACGACTACGGGGTAGCGCGAAATGTTGTGCTACAGACAGGATCTGTCGATCATGCAAGACATCCTTGAACAGGTTGTAGGACTTTTTGCACCGATTTGTGATTGTGGGCATGAGAATATTTTGCTGAAATATGTTACTATTTAAAACATTCCTGCAGATGCAGAAAGATATGTGTAGAGCACTTGTTATTGTCGTTAAAATGGAAACACTTCATGTGCTAGAGGACTCTGCCGACATTTCTATCTGCAGCCCTGTCTTGGTGAAAGAAATAAAAGAGTAACGACCAGAATGTGACCATATTTCCATTTTGTGATCACGATTGTCCTCATGTCACCTCTCTAGCCTGGCTCGTTCCTGCCTTAACTAATTATCTGCCATATTTTATATTGGGTTACTAATTGGAAGGGGCAGAAGTTGGAACGATAATCATGGCCATAATATAGGCTCTTACATCACACATACCAAGTGACGGAAATGTTCGTTTTCTTTCGTTTCAGGAGTTCGACAGTATGACAGTCCTAGCTTGAGTGAAACTAAAGGCCGAACAAGTCGAGGACTCGTCTCAAAGGACCGTGGGCTGCAATTGACCGCAGTGTAATGCAATGACACAAATGGTGCACTCTTCAGGCATAGCCCATCCTGCTTTATGAGGAAATGGAAGCCACATATTTTGAACACAACACGACTATTTTCCCAGCCTGACTTAATAAAAGCACACTGTTCAACGATCCGATTCACAAATCGGTTCACAATTCTTATCTACAGGATACCGTACTTCAGGTCCTACGTTTCCCTATGGTCACGTCTTTTATGTTTTGTAACGGAACTGAATCACCACAGCCTCGGGAACTTCCAATGCAGTGCGGCTCATCATCCGTGTTGCGGCCTTACAGGAAACTTGGCGCGGCCATCCGTTTCGATACGGATGCTCACTCCTAGCAAATGGTCCTGTTTTCCTGCTGCGTCGACTTTTGAGCGCCGTATACGGCGTAGTGCATGCGGACACGGCCCGGCAGCGACACCATGTCCCTTCGACGTCCTGGTGGACTCAGGGTCGCTGGGTTTCGCGTGCTTCTCTCCAACTAACGTGAGGACGGAATGCCGACGAGGCCGCAGAAGTTATGAGGAGAAAACTCGGCCAAGTATAGCAGTGATGATTTTCAGGAAATGGTAATTCCGTGCCAATAAGCATCCCTTCTTTTACGAGGACTTCAGATAACGGTGCAATTGGTGCACAATATTTCCAGTCTTTCTGAAAATGTAAATTAGTGTGGGTCATTGCGAGCATAACAAATTTTTTGGAGCGGATTTTGGGAGACGATTTGGGCATATACAAATGTCAAAAGCAGCACAAAGAGAAGCCGACACTGGATTTGCTCTAGGAGTCAGGGGCGGACCCAGAGGGGGGATCTGGTCAATGCCCCAAAAGTGAAAAAGAGGGAGCAAACAATTTTCCCCCTCCCCCTCCAAAGCACTCTTTTTTCATAACTGATCAATCGGGAAGGAGGTGCTCGTCAGTAAAAACATTATAGAGCGTTTTTGTCCGTTCGCACGGTACATAGCTGTCTGAAGGTAAACAAATGGTTTCACCACTTCCCTCCTTTGCCTCAGCCCCGCAATATAATTTTTCTCTCCGACATGAGCTTCCTCTCTCCCTAAATCCAGCCAGCTGGATTCGCCCCTGCTAGGAGCACTCAGACCAATGGTGGATTTTATATTAGGCACAAGTGTGCATTAGGCGATTTCATAAAGCACGAGATGTTACGTACTAACTAGCTGACAAGGGATCATGTCTTAGTTTTTCGTGCTGATTACAAATCTGGAAACTGTTTTTGCACGTCATGTCAGGAATTGCTTGACCAGTTGTCATTTATTCACCAACTTTGCTTTCTATTGGTATGTCCATGATCTGTGGATTGCAAATGTAGAACATGGCTAATGGCCTCCAAAATATAAATTTAGAAAGAAAAGTAAGGCGAAAAAATACCGAGGCAAAATATGGTACAACTAGTCCTGAGAAAACAACATCACCATGACGTCACTGCTGGCGTCATGGCGGCTTCTTTACCTGCTAATCTTTTGGCTATAAGAGTGAAAAAATGGTGCACCGTATGTCTCTTAGCCTTATTCCTGTCAGACAGGTGTGAAAGGGGTAATTCAGCCCACCCACCACACATGTTTTTCCGGGATATCTCCAAAACGGTTCGCGATAGGCTTTTGAAACACTCTGACATTTCCTGAAACTTTAAGAGAGCGGACCCCTTTGTCAAAATCCTAACAAGAACAAATTACGAGCAAGAGAGGTCTGAAAACGAGGAAACAACCCTTTTCCCCACTTTCATACGCTAGAAACAGAAATATATCCTCTTTTCTTGCAATATGTTACGTCATCAAAATAACACTTAATAATCAGTGAAATCCCAAAAATTGATCATAGACTCATTCTAGAGGTCCATTCACAGTGTTTCAGCATCGCAAAAATCGCATTCAGTACAGGAATTACTGGTGCAAAAACTGAACGACAGATGTCACTATGGCGGCCGAGTTTATTCAGTGCTGGAAAGAAATGCATATTCCTGATGTGAAGAAACAATTTCAGAGTTGGATTTTGACAAAAACAATTGATACTTGTTTTGGCAAGTAAGAGGGAGGGAGGCTGTGACGTGTGTTGCGGCCATTGGGCTAATTTTGGCCCAAGAGGCTCTGCAATGGACGACTACTCGCCTGATGTTTTCGGTCGACAGGCAGTTGCTTGCTGGTTCACTCACTAGCATGGTATTTCCAGCGAGTGGGCGAGGCTTAGGGCTTACGACCAATCAGATTACTATAGCGATATGGAAGGTATTCCTTCAGGGCTTGAAATAAGCCAATAGGCCCCTTTACTTTGAGCTTTAAAGCTGGCGGAAATTTTATACCGAGAGCTTTGGGTGAAATCAAATATGCCAAAAGTGGTTTCTCAACATGCTCTACAAAACTGCTATCTCAGGTCAAAACCCAATATGAAAGTGGGACACTGCCTTTAATGGAGCAGATCCGTCGAAAATTTTAAGACTACATATTTACCATGGGCGAAGCCATGGCTCAGCATTTACGAGGATCTATTCGCAAACCGAGAATTATCGTGTGCGGTGCTTTCTTCCTATAACAAAGCTGTCCGTAACTGTATTGCGAGCAGTTATAAAGTTTGAATGCTATAAATTAGATGTCAGATTATATTTCATCTCCATATTCATATGAATTTTTGACAGAGCCGTTTCCAGCAACTCAAAATGTGGAGCTTCTAATGTAGTTGATTGTACTCTTGTGGGGTAAACATACCCCTTATAAGACAACTAGGAGCAAAAGTAAAATTTATGGAACAAGCATAATGGGCATGCATTTGGTTCCAAGATCGCGTAAAGACAAAATCATCCATAGGCGAATCAGGGAGCCAAGATAATTCAGAATCCCCCTTCGACTTAAGCATGGGGGGTACAGGTTGGGCAATGTGAAAAAAACACCTGCCACAAAAACTGGTATTTTTTACCTACTTCACCATATAGTTTCGGCTTTGGAACCGATATCCAAATTTCACCCACCTAGAGAATATTTCCATTTTGCATCAGTTCTCTATCAATAATGATCAGTTTTGTGAACATTAAACAACAGGGCCAAGAGTCATGGATAACACTGGTCAACAGCCAAAATGGATCCGGCACGTGAACACTTGTTTCTGCCTATTTCGATACCGCTGATTTCAAATTTAATAACCGTTTTTTGCCATCGGACTTGGTTTCTTCTCCAGAGCATACATGGTGTGTAGCCCTACACTTTCCACACCCTGTCATCAGCCTAGCCTTTTGTGGGAAAATATAGATCAAGGAGGTCGAGAATCCGGATTATCTGCACCCAGACAATGCAGCTTATCCAGTGTCCTGAAATCGGGAATTTTGCGTGGAAACCCACACCCAGATTTCATCAATTTTGACATCCTAAATATTGAATTTTGACATCCTAAACAAAATCATCAGAGTCATCGGCTTGCAGCATTATCAGCTTGCGAGGTGGTGGCCTCAATAATAACTTTCTAGTGTCCCCTTATTTGCATCTCCTACTGGTTTTTAGCCTTGTATTAACAGGTACTGGCATGGTCTTTTGTTGCTTGTTGCTGTTGTCGCGAATACATGTATGGATCTAAATGAATAAAATGCAGCACTATCAGTTTCCTTGTTTCAGAAGTTGAGGAATTGAAACAGGGCCAGACCAGCAACTGAAACCAACATGCCATTCGATAAAGATGTTGCAACACTAGCTTTGTGAAACTATTGCCTTCATACGGAATGGAGCATTCTTTTAACAGTCCCGTCAGGACAGATTCCATGTCAAAATAGAACACAGCATTCCTCTTTGAGAGAAGGAAGTTTGAATACTGAAGGATTCTAGCACGAATATTTTACAATTAATACTCAGAAGGACAAAACCCTGTAAAAGAGAACATTCCTAACAATTGCTTCTTCACAAGCACACGGAGACCTCACAGAATGTGAAAGATAATGCCTGACAGACAGCATGTCTAAACCGGAGATGCAATAAGCTGAATCAACCATTTAAGATAAAAAATTAAATTCCCCTACCCAAAATCAGGTAGGCAAGAGTGTCCTTCCCTTTCCCGTGTGCCCAATTGTAGGTTGGCCTCTCGCCGAAAAAGAAACTAGGAATCGTTAGCAAGAATGGTTGGCTGAAGAATTTTCTGGGTCACACCCAGGGGGGTGCGCTCCGGCCCTTCAGCATTGGCGGAAAGTGGCAACCGTTTGGCGACCTCTAACGGCTGCGATGACGTCAGGTCAACCATGCAACGGCACGGCTCCACTAAAAGTGGGGGGGGAATTGTGACTCGAGTAGGATTTTTGTGTGTTCTCTTGCACTAGCCGTGGGAGTAAGGTAATAAAACTTAGTTTTTCTGATAGAGAAATAACTGGAAAATTATTTCAGCCACAAAGATTTGGGATTTTTGATGGGATTTTATAGTAATTCTGTGTTGAATGGAGCGTTACGAATCTGGCGCAGGAATATTTATTACCTCGAATACAGGATTGCAGCAGCACCGAAGGTAATAGAGTAAATTGCACCTATTTATGTACTATTTGTTTCTACACCTTAGGTAATAGAGTAAACTGCACTTACTTATTTCTGTGTCTGGCTTAGCAATGCTTCTTGTAGTCTGGCATCCTGTTTTTGCTCCATGCAGAATGATAGTGTTTTATGCAGTCCCTATTGTTCCTTTTTGTGGTCCTTTAAAACCATTTGTATGATTTGCCCTACATTTGTAATAGACTTCCATTTGCTGCATGACCCAGTTGCCATGCACAATGGACCAACTCAGATAGAGCTGAGAATCAGGATGCAACAACTGTGGTTATCATGGCACTGGCTTGGATATGGATAGATTGGATGGATATGGATAGAGCTCTGACATTGATGTATAGAATATTCTTTTATCTCTGTTTTTGGCTACATCTCTAGTGCCCCATTTATATCTCCTTTTGCTCCCTTCACTCAAATGTACAATTTTTCTTTAAAGAAATAGTTTTTATTCTTTGTACAAGCTTGTTTCATTCATGTGTTTAATAATAGTTTTGTTTCATGAATGTTGTGTACTGAATAGTTTTTGTTAATGCTTAGTATAATTTTTTTAATAACAAAGCAAGCTTTACTCTTTGCGGACTACTCTCATTTCTCTTTACAGTGTAAGGAAAATATGAAACTCCACACTGCCATGTGCTGCCAGACCTGGCTGGATATGGATAGATGACAATCAGATTGAAACTTTGGTTTCCTTTACCTAGAGCTTTATCCATGTTGTAAATGCATCCAGATCAATCATGCAATCTTGATCAGCATTGTGCATGGAAACAGGGTCTTTGTAAATCTGTGCAACTAGGCAGGGAGTATCAACTGGGTTCAACTATGAAGTCCTTGGGGAGCAGACACCCTATGGGTGTGCCCTAATTTTCTTGTTGTAAATACTGACTATTTGTACCAATTGTGAATGTTGGCAGACTACCAATAAGATTGTTGCAAGATATGAAGTGGTATTTTTAACACATTTGAATGCTCCTGTTGTAAATTTATGAACTCTTAATAAATATGGTATTAAAGACATTTTGCTAACAATTATTCCAAAACTTTGAATGGTAGTTTGAATTATTTGCATAGGTAAGGGTTTGACTCTCATTTTATTTCTATTTTCCACCCACTGATTATATTTTCCCCGGGTGGCTTTTACAGCTAGCACCCCAGTGGAAAACCAGTTGTGGGGCACTGCGAAGAATATTCAGTGATTGCTAAATCCTCTAAATATGAGAGTGAAGAAAGAACATTTACAAAATTTGGCTAAGCTTTCTTTGCCATTTTTTTAAACAAATAATAATGCAGAAAGTCGTCCTGGTGATAAAACAGTTGGCAGAAAAATAGTCCGCAAAACCAAAGCTCACATTTCCATAAGCTTTCCTGAAATAATTTTCAGAGATAGTTCTAGCACCCTGGTGCTAGGTGTGGCCCTAGGGGTGATCTGGGTGGACACATGTGAATTGTAGGTGGTATGATGCCTAAATTATGTCTATATTCTCCGTCAGTCATTCTTTTTAGAATTTTGACAAAGTAGTTATTCCCTTTAAGGGCCTTGTTGTTTTTGAAAACACAATTCACAAATAGATTCCAGGTACTTCTAGCCATACGCGGATCCAGGATTGCCAATCGGGGGCACCTTCCCGGGGGGGCGCCATCCGGACCAGGGGGCGCCACTTTTGACCGACAAAACCTATCAGGTGGGCGCCAAATCCTATCTGTGGGCGACGATTTTCGCATCCTGGGGAGGGAGTGGGAAACGAAATTTCAGGGGGCGCCATCGACCTTTCAGGGGGCGTCGAGGGTCGATCCGGGGGGCACGTGCCCCCCTTTGCCCCCTGGATCCGCCTATGCTTCTAGCCTGTGTGACACAAGAACTTAATCATTTCTGGAGCACTTTCCAATTTCAGTCATATTGGTACTATTTGCAAATTAAAATTTTCAAACTCTATATAAAAGGCTTCAAACTCTAACCAAAGAAGGCTTCAGCTGAATGTAATTTTGTATCATTAGGGCATCCATATTTTAACTGAAAATAATAAAAAATGCTATAATAAGCTTTTGTCACGAGGTGGTTCCAGTTTGGGCACTATTGAAAAGATATAAGTAGTTCTAGATCCATCTCATTGATTTTTATTTTGGTGTGCATGATATGTCTGAAAAGCCTTTGCAGTGGTTTTCATTAGATACGTTTATGTGCTGTTTATGCGTTGTTCTGCTCCATTTTGGCTTTCTCCGTTGAACTCGCCCACAAGAAGTCATTGTAAGCCAATAAGTTCAAAAACATGAGTGATCGACCTGCCATTTAGTCTTTTAATTGTATTTCTTATCTGACATTCACTGAAGGTATTACTCGGAACTGCTCGCTGAAATTATGCTCAGACAATTGAACAACACATATTATTTGAGACATATTTTCATAACTGTCCATGTTAATAAATATATATGCAAAATTCCAGCATCCAACAACAATAATTCCAACATGCAAACAATTTTCAAAATGCACTCCCTACCATTCAGAATAATTCAAATGGTAGGATTATGAGGCAGCTCAAAGTCATCATCACTGCTCCAGTTTTCTTCTTACTGACGTTACTCTCTCTCTCTCTCTCTCTCTCTTCTCTCACCAGGTGCGAGGCTGCAAGGTAGGATATCGGGGTACCTACGGGTTCTGGGCCGGCGCAGAGCTCGGTAATAATTATCTCTGCTCTCAGCTTTGTCCGCACTGTGGCCATAAGCAGCAGATTGCTAAGAAAATGGAAGCTCTCCACGTTCGAAATCGAGATCTTCTGAGTGGCCAGTGACAAGATTACAGACGGACAGCTGTGCTCTCGCTACCGTGCCAAGATATTCTACTTGTGCTCGGCCGTGGCAAACTATGAAACGGACTGCATCACCATCTTCTTAGACGCCAAGCCAGCCACCGCAGCTTCGTGCTGCGCTGTTTAATGGTGATAGTATTCCAGTGTCCCAAAATTGGTTTTGCATTAGGGTGCTGGGTGTAAAATTCATATTGGAAAATATAGTTGGCGGGTGGAAAATTCGAAATTTACGATATTATGAAAGTACATTGAGACCCTCATTAAAACTCTTATTTACAGTTTAGAAAGATATTTTCATTAAATATTTTCTCAGTCTCATATTTTTGACTGGTTTATATACACCGGGATGATTTAATTGTGCTAGAAAGGCTCCACTTGATAAGTGAGCGGAAAATTTTGTACAAATAACACAGTGCTGTGTTATTTGTTACTCACTGCTCAGTGAGTGGAAAATGCGGCTTGACCGGGTGCCGCTCTCCACCCAGCACCCTTTCCAGTACTGCTTGTTTATGTAATGAACTTTCTTTCCCTGCAATATTGTGGGTAATGCGGGAGCCGACTCCCTGGATGGGGAATCCGCTGCTTTCCCGCTGTACCATCCTGGTCGATGCCCACACTTTCGTCCGAATCGCAACACAGATAAGCTGAGGTGAGGCGTGCGTAGTGCCGGGTTGGTGTCGTCATCGTCGGTTCGAAGCCGTTCGCCTTTACCCTCAGTGTATGGACGCAAACTGAGTATGATGGTGATGCCTGCTCTGTCGCGAGTAAACTTCTCGTTCGTTGGGGAAGAAGAGGCGAGAGTTGTGACAAGACAATTGCCGGCACCTTCATCGGCGACTGATGGCAACGCATCTCCTCATTTCTCTGAGCATCCAACAGCCTTCGGTAAATAATTTCGCTGTGCTGCAGTAACCTCCCTTCTCATCCGACCTGGCTTTGTGTTATTTTCTCTCCCTCACGGTCAAACGTGGACGAAACTACAATGACCGTGAAGAAGAACTGTCCGCAAAAATTCAGGGTGTGCAAAGACACTCTTACGAAAATGTCGGGGAAAGTGCGCTGAACTCATGAGGGTGATGCAAAGTGATACTCTTCAGTTTGTACATTCAACATGACGCTGTGACGCTAATCGTTCAGCTTATCTGATACACCTGTTAAGTGTTATTGTTACCTGCATCAAATTTTATCGCAGAAGTGTTTTTTTTCCTGTGTTATGTATTAAAGAAATAATTGGGTGCGTAAAATACTAGTTCCTGCATAATATCGCTGATGTGTGGATTGGTATGTCCTTGGGACAACTCAAGTGAAACCTGCGAGCGGTGTTAAAAATGTCCCTTAAGTCTGTGTTTTCATTTTCTAATGTCTTGAACTCGGTTCGAGGCAGTCCAATAGATTCGTGGGCCACAGGCCTCATTATATATAGATCACATGCTTCATTCTATACTTTCTCTTTTAATATCGGGGTACTAATATGTTTCCAAATTTGGGCACATCAATCTTCGTAAAAAAACTTTCCTTTGCTGTAGTGATATACCTTCAGAAATAGCTAGTCATGTCGTATCCATTACCGACGAATATTCACAGTACGCACTTATTGAATATATATCACTTGTTAAGTTAACAAATTACTATTTTATGTGAGTTTCTTTCCGCTGAAGCAGTTTTGAACGGAAACCACGAAACGAAGTGGCGGAATACCGTCTCCGGCCGATGGTGCTATCTTTGACGAGATCGATGGTGCAGTGGACGTCAGCGCCGAATGGAGGCATGGGGGACAACGGTGCACTGCGTCTCTTTGATATATCTGAAAACGCTAACTTGCATGAACAGACCAGACGAAAAAATTATAATAAGAGCTTAATTTATTTATTTCAACCAACAACTCATCCTTGAACAACAAGCGGGAAATGTACCATGATAAATGTTGCTCTTAGTTCACAGCCTTAATTGTACAGACGACACTAGTATGCTGAATGTGCTCTCTTCTTCAGTTACGAAAACTTTCTTGCAGGCTTTGTTTGCCAACTCGAATGTCAGTTACGCATCGCCTCCTGAGCATGCCAGCAGCGAAGACTTCCTGAAAGAGCAAGTAAACATTACCGCTTATTCAAAGCGGCGGGTAGACATAACAGCAGACAATCGCCATTCATTTAAATGTGTTTCGTTCTAAGTGGGCTTTAAAATCGGCGAAGAATCAGTAAACTTCATGTTTCCTGTCTGCCTACAAGAATGAAACAGGCAAATTCCAAAAGCGTAATAATTGACGTTGCTTGGATATGAAAAATTGCATTAAATTATCGAGAGGAACAAACCCGGAGAAAACTGCTGCAGTCACATTACACAAGACTATTTGCAGACCCTGGAGACAAGATTATCAAGCATCTAAGATGATATTACAATTTTCATCCATACCATCTAAGCAAAGGCAGAAAGAGGATGGTTGAGTGAGGCTGTGGGTTGAATCAATATTGAATCGTGCCACCACCCATAGGCATTTTTCAGCGGATTCATATAAAGTTAAAGTAATGTAATAATGATTTCTGCTAATACCTGCTTGATATTGAAGTATTTCATGGAAGAGCTGGCAGAGCTGGATCCAGGATTGTCAATTGGGGGCGCCATCCAGACCAGGGGCGCAAGGTTTAACTGGAAAAACCTATCGGGTGGGCGCCAGCCTATCAGTGGGCACCCGATTTTCGCATCGAAGGAACGACATTGCAAAGGGGCATCATCAACCTTTCAGGTGGAGGGGGCATCTACCTTTTTAGGGGGCGACGAGGGTCGATCGGTATGACACCTGCCCCCCCCCCCCACCCCCTGGATATGAGAGCTGGCCAATAATTTTCAACGAGAAGCAAAGCCCAGAACAGAATCCCACCTTTTGGGGAGGCTACAGAAACCTCCGCACATATTTAAATTCTCGATGGATCTAGCAGCAAATAAACAGGTAGAAACACAAGAGGAAAACCTATGTGAATGTTTTTCATGACATGGCTGGACAAACTCATTATATATTACACAGAAATCATGCACAACAACCATGGTCTGTGCTCCTGTCTTTTACCCAGGAAATTAACTCTATTCACTGCTCTATTTGTTTAACTTCCATGCCACCATTGTAGTTTTAGTTCATATTTCGGCTTCCCTGGCGTCTATAAGTAAGCAAAATGACAAAATGTACATAAAGCAAGAAAAAGCTGATCAACCAACAAACAACCTAAAGTTTTGTTCTAAAGAAAGCAGATTAAATATTTTAAAGGCAAAAGGCAGTAACATGCTTCAACAGTATCCAAGGTTCAAGCCTCAGTCAGTTTGGAATACTTCAAAGAATGCAGCATTAGCTTCATTACTGTTGACCCAGGTTCAAATACCAAGTGATAACAGTAAGGATTTCCTTATCCTTTTGAAAAGTGGCAGCACCATTACTTCCGCGGTTTGTTTGCTGCAAAGCACATAAAGCTTCTTCTTAAACAGGCTTTTGAGTATGCTGAGGCTGAAATTTAAAATCATTTAAAATTACCAGCAGCTTTCCTCCTCACCATACACAAAGAAACATCAAGACAAAGAAGGAGCAAATTTGTATTTGACCATAGTAATTGAAAAAGTGGGTGACATTTTGGAGAACCTATTTCAGCACGTGACCTCTCCACCCAGTGTGCAAAGTATGGCATTTTCAACTAGATCTCATCAGTGCGAATTCCCTTGGAGACAGGAGCGAGTAGTGCACATTTTATCAACCTGGTGTGAATTTGCAAGACTGGTGCGAGGAAGTTGACACTTAAACCAAATAAATAATGGCTGAATGGTTATTAAGACACAGGAGAGGGCCTGGTAAAAAGTCCTTAACTAACTAACTAATAAGAGAGGTAGTATTGCATTGTGTGGGTAGCAATGTGTGCATTTTTCTCCCTGGTATATGACAGATTGGTGAAATTTTTTGGAGGCTGGTGGTGCAAGAATATTAGATTGCTAGGGCGACTCGTCTGGCCTGCTGCCATACTTTGCATAGTGGCTCTCCACTGTGCAGGAGAAAATGGGATATCTCCCATTGCCAATGCATTGGAGATACCCTTTTAGCACTGCAACACTGCTCTTAACACAAAATAATATCCTCTTGAGACCCGAGCCCAAAGTATTTGATGCAACTACAAACCCTTTTTGATTTTTGGTGTTTGAGACACAAGGAACTCAATAATGAACAAAAATTTAAATTCCAAAATTTATACATATAATTTATTGGGCTTATAAAATCCTATATATATCATCTTTGAAGGAGATTGTTCGGCAACCAAAAATGCTAAAAACACTGGACGAAAACTAACAAATTTCCAATAATTTAAGCTTTCTGTTCATACGCTTAACAAAACTAAGTTCTGTCAGTAACATTTTTTTAACTACCTACCTTCCTCGGAGCAGCCGCGAAACCGTCCGGCGCCTGCGTCCATCACCAAACAAAGAAAATTGGGACTCACTTGCCCTTGGGTCTAGTTTATGATTTTGACACCAGAAGAAAGCTAAAATGTCAAGCTGTCTATACATAATAGCTTTAAAAGGCTGCTACATTGGTAAGAGGTGGTAGAGCCATTCAAACCTGCGTATAGATACCTATACGTGGGGTCTCAGGAGGATATGAATTCCCATGCCAACACGTGCATCCATGACAAAGCATGGCTGATGCATGCCTATGTGGCGGGACAGCACAATTCCAATACATAACAAATTCCAACAACTTCCAAGTACAACCTTCAATTCAGAACTGCTCATTCAACATGTACGGGCACTCAGTCCAAAAATGGATGTTTTATTTTATATTTGAAGTTGCATTGAATATGCATTTTGTTTGGGTTTAAGGGCAGCACCCATTATAGTCATGGCTTGCCCATTGATGTATTGCATACATGAATAGTAGTGTAGTATAAGTATAATACAGCTTGTAATATAACCAGATTTGCTGGATGATATGAAACTACCTGATAATTATCATGCAATTGAGGAGATATCAGTTAATCACATGGAAAGGACAGGGTAAAATAAATAAACCAGACATAAATAAATGGCAATAGGCTCACTTGGAAAGCTTAGTATTCTGATACGAAAAATCCTACATTTCTTCTGCTAAATCCCGATTGGGCCTGTCACTTCAGGTCCACAGAATGTAAAAATCACCATCCCATCCTACTGGCACATAAAATTCGATTTCCAGGCTTCCAAAAGGCCAAAAACTCCTCGCATATTATCAAACTCCAACGCGCCACTTACGCACCCCCGAATTTAAACAGGTATTAGTGACAAACTATGATGTAAAATTGTAATTTTCTATACTGGACATATTCCTCGATCATTTCCCTATCCAGAAAACCATGTTACAATACCACCCCTACCCCGCATCTGCTCACCACAGCCCATAACAAATCTCCATCTCACCTCTCCCCATGCTATCTGGACGGGGAGTCTCGGTTTGTTTGGTTGATATTTCGTCATTACTCGACAATAACAAAAATGACCTTGAAAACAAACGGTTGCCATGTTTTGGAGGCGGAGCGTTCTACCTTCTCTCTCTCTAGGGCCTTGGTCACACCACTCCCCGCTATATTTTTCTGTTGTTTTCTTAATCATGATACGCTTATGAACAAAGGGCATCCTCCTACCTTCAGCATTAAATCAGGTATCTCCTTGGACATCACGCAAGACCATAAGCAAGCTTGTAACCTTTGCATGGTGTCCAAGGATACTTAGTCGTTGGGCAAAAAATAGGACAATTTTGTTACTGAAACAAATTAGCGCGGCTAAGTACGAACAGCATACAGAAATTTCAGTTTTCTAGGAATTTTCGCGTACACTCGGAAAATTGAGACGGTCAAAAAAATAAACAAAGACAGTCATACATACATACATACATGCACACTTTCAATTACAATGGCCGAGACAATGAAACAAACAGAGTGACCACCAACCAATAGACGGCTGGTGGAAAGCACGAGAGTCAGACACGAGACAATAGGCAAGATAAAAAGAAATAAGAGAGAAAAAAACAGACGGCAGTTTCACATTGGACGTAGATGCCCATTCAGAAGGTGTCAGTGTCACCAGTCATACCCTATTTAGCTTTCTTCAAGGTTGACAAAGGATCAAAGTTACAATTTTCAAGAGAAGCTTGAGGAACGCAGAGATATCTGTCAATCACAAATATTAGAACGTTAGGGAATCTGATAATTTAGTGCTTTATATTTGTCAATGAAATATTTATGAGCAAACTTTTTTAATGTTATTTTATTCCCGGGAGCTTCTTTTAACGTTCTAAAAGATGGGGACACCACCTTGTTCCAGGTCTTTGGTCCTACAACAAGCAATGCATACGTTCTGTATTTTGTTGCTGCAAATGGTACTTCAAAATGTTGTATATTTCTGGTGTTTCCGCGATGATGAAAGTGAAAAAGTTCAGCGATGGAAGAGGGAAGTCTTCCATTCAGCTTGGCTAGGAGTATGCTTAGTAATTGTTTCAATGATCTCTGGTAGTTTTAGCAATTCATATTTAACAAACAGTTCGTTGGACGGGTAGAGATATGGCCTATGGTCGATGATTCTAAGCGCCCTTTTTGGAGAACAATTAGTTTATGCAATCTAGTTTTCTATGTATTTCCCCAAATGATACAATAGTAATTAAGGTATGGCATTATGAGGGTATGGTATCAAGGCAATAGAGTAAAGGTAAAACGGAGCGGGTCGCTCAGCCATGGCCAATGACAGCAATTTTTACAGCTGGCACAGGATAGCTGACTGCTGGAAAAGCATAGGGTGGCTGCAGAGCCAGAAAGTTTCCATCAATACATATATCTACTGAGGAAGTTACAGGTGAATATAATATTTTATCATATTTATTTATCCTATTTTGTAGACACAAAAAGAGTTTCAGTAAATTTTATTGTCAACTGATTGCCGCCAGGTCCCGAGCTGGCGGTGTGTATTGTCTATGGAGCTGGCGGTGTGTTAAAGAGATAGGGACTTTTTGGCGTACAACTTGGCGTGAAAGAGACAATTTACAAACAACGTTCATGTACCGTTATTCTCACATCTGCCAGTGTCTTATTTTGAAATAAATTTGAGACGTTGGGATGGATTGATTTTCTGTTTGTGTGTGTGAATTTGTGTATGGACGGAAAGCTGTCGACTTTTTAAATTACCTACCTATAGTGCCAACTTCTTTGGTGTTACACTAAGCGCTGTGATCACTGCGGTGCCCAAGAATCATATCAGGCACAGATGTGTGCTCAATGCCTGGATGTACGAAGACCAAGGAAAAGGATCGTGATCTGCCATTCTTCAGGGTCCCAAAGGAGCCAACTAGGTAAGAAATATGGCACAAAATGATTTTACACTTTTCAAAATTGCCTATGGGGCTGTGGAAGTTGGGCGGCTCTCCTCCTTGCCAGTCTGCAATGTATGATAATTCTGACCAGTTTTTGGTGTAAAGTGTACCTCAAGACTGGTCCACGCAAAGCAAATTTTGGAGAAAATGAAATTTTGACCAGTATTTACCAATACTGAGTGTATAAATGGGAGTGGCATTTGCCAATACTGAACTCTTATAGAATTTGCAGCGTATAGAAACTGGACGAAAGAATATAAAATACCATATTGTTATTCTAAGTTCAACAATAATTCATCACATTCATATTTCATGCCCTAGGGCAGCTGGGGATATAGTACCAGTTGTGTGGTTGGAGTACCAGCCAAATTTTTAGGAAATAAGTAGAGGTCAGTGTGATGTTATGCCCATTTTGGTTCCAATTTTAGGTGAGTGGTGGTATGATCATTCTCAATAGCTGGTGCAACTTCTTTGGCATGCTGCCATACTTTGCCAACTGGCCGTCTTACTGGATGGTTTCCTCTTATCAGTACTGACTGACTGCCGTTTGATTCAGCATGTAGAATTTGACAGATTTACACAAGATCTCATTGGTGTAGCCTTTGGGCAGAATTACTGGTTTGGGGCAACTCTTGTCATTCTTTGTGGCAGGTACAACAATATTGGAGCTGAGTGTGACAGCTTGGACAGTGCTGACCCTTGTTAAAAGTCATAAATGTGTCAATAAGTTAGTAAAACAGGTAAAATTGATGAAAAAGAAAATGTTTGCTTCAGTGTACAGAGGACTCTGGCCCAGCTGTTGAATTTCTTCCCCAATTGGGGTAGGATTTGAGCTACCCCAAGCATATTTTCCAGTTTCCTGTCACATTCTGCAGATCAGCCCTTGACTAAATGACATTCCCGTCATAGGCGGATCCAGGATCACCGATGGGTGGGGGCACTGGGGGCACCGTGCCCGGGGTGGTAAGAATTTGATGCCTGGCTTCATAAGAATTCAAGTCCTGTCAGCTGGTGGGGCACTAATAGCCGTTTCATTAATATATTTGGACAGGCTTCAAAAGCCTTATTCATCAAAATGATTTGATTATTTATAATACCCCACAGTACCGATTGTGAGTTATTTGGGTTTTCGGGCGCACGAACCAATATTAATTATCGCCCATTTGGTACGCATTGTAATCGTGTTGTATTGTGTTCTTTTCCAGCGCGACTGAGGTAACCTGGACATGCGAAACCTCTTCGGTCGCGAGCAGCAGCGCGCGGCGGAGGCAGCCTGGACTTGCGAAACCCTTCGGCGGCGAGCAGCAGTGCCGGCAAAGCTCGCGTGCAGCAAAGCCGTCATCCAGGCGCTGTGCTACCAGTGCTCTCTCTGATATGGTGGCGTGTAGCCGCAGTTCAATTGATGGCTGGATTTGTCAATCAATTTGGGATTCTTGTCTCTGCGTTTGCAAGAAATGTTCAAAATAAATACCAATGAGATATTGAATAAGCTACGAGTGGTACTAACGGGGTGAACATTTATCCCATGCCTTTTTAGATTAGATGAGTATTTTTATTAATACTGTGTCCCAGTTCCCACAGAATATCTATTGGTGTCATGCGGGACTTGGCTCGCAAAACTTTCGAATGCCTACTTTTGATAACTGCAATGGAACTCTTCACTGTTCTTGTCATTTGGCCTTGCTCAGCGACCAACTCCTCTAGATTTGTCATCGACCTAGGATGGAAAGTGACTTTGAGTTATACGTATGGTAGAACAGTGGCCTACCAATATAATTGCACATTTACGGTGGACTCATTTTGCACTGCCAAATTTCTATATTTTTGTATGTCGCGCCGGCTCCCCGCCATTGGATTCGCCATTCCGCCATTGGAGAGCCATTGACCTTTCATAGTGGTTTGATGGGCATTTCAGGAAGCTTCGTATAGATCGGCCAACAAGTGCTCCCTCACCCTCTGAATCCGTTCATTGTCGGTGCCAATATCTAAAGCCATTTTTAGGCACAGGGGCAACACGTTTGAGTAAGGTGTTCGGCGATAAATTGCCGCAAGCATGGTGTTTTATAAATCAGCTAGAATATAGTCATTTGAGGAGACCATGGCCTCTCAACCTCCGACAAGATTTGGATTGCCTACGTACACATGGACGTCGAAAGCGGGGGATGATGAGACGCGTCCCCCTACTCGCGGATCAGAGGGGGACGGTCCCGCAAAAATTTGGTGACTCGTCCTAGATTTTTATTTGGATCCTCTTATTACTTATGTTTACCTTCGTTAATTGCGTGGAATTCTGCAACCCAACTCGCTAAGTTTGTCGGTGAAGTGTATTGCCAGTATCGTTTTCAGATACAGCCCATTCGCTCCAAATTTTGCGCCCCAGCGCCCCTCCCCGCCTCTGGTCGTCCCGAGTCATGGTCCGTCCCCACCGGTAAAAATTCCGCGGCGACGCCCCTGCCTCTGCACCGCAGTCTCGCATTTTGCGGCGCCCGTCATCGAAGTGATCGAGCTTCATATGTGTAGGTGGGGGTGAACAGGGGCGGACGCACGAGTGCTGTTTGGGGGGTGGGGCAACGCAGGAGAAATAGTAAAAACATAGTATTGTTAAAAGATCGGTAAAAAAATTGCCATTTTGGGGGCATGGCCTCTGCCCCCTCCGTACGCGGATCCAGGAGGGCAGGTGCCCCCCATCAACCCTCGTCGCCCCCTGAAATGGTCACGGCGTCGCCTTGGAAGGCCAATGGTTTCCCCTGAAACGTTGCTTCTTACCCCCTCCCCCACATTGATGCAAAAATCCGTGCCCACGGATATGATTTTGCGCCCACCTGATAAGTTCTGCCGGTCAAAAGTGACACCCCCCTGGTCCGGATGGTGCCCCTCCTCACCCGATCGACAATCTTGAATCCGCCTAAGCCCCTCTGCGTCTGCCAATGGGGGCGGGGAGGGGTGGGTAATGTTCTATTCACTCTCCTCCCCTTGGAAGTTGGATCCGTCGCTGCTCCGGACATTTTTTACTTTTACCCGATTATATGATGACGGGAGTATGGTCACTGGCGGCGGAACAGGGGGGGCACCGGGGCACGGTACCCTCCTTTAAATCATAAATTTTAACAATAACCCAATGGCGTTGACTGGAAAGAAATGGGTTGAAACATATGCGGATCCAGGATTGCTGATCGGGGGGGGCGTTTCCGGGTGGGCGCCATCCGGCCCGGGGGTGCCACTTTTGACCGGAAAAACCTATCAGATGGGCGCAAAATTCTATCGGTGGGCGCCGATTTTCGCATCCTGGAGGGGGGGCAAGCGACATTTCAGGGGGGGCGAGAGTCGATCGGGGGGAACGTGCCCCCCCTTTCACCCCTGCATCCGCCTATGGGTTGAAAAGCTCATGGTGCCCGCCCCCTTACATTTGGACGTTCCACCGTCGCTGAGTATGGTAGAAATCCGTCGGAATATATATATTTTCCACCGTTCTGCATATTATTTCTATGCGAATGCTACTTTTCCAAGGTACTATTACCTTTCCAATTTTTTATCAAGCGTCGGTGAAAATTCAGTGCACTAGAATAGTCTCCGCTGATGGCATTGCTAAAATTACATCGAACTGCATCCTTTACTTTACGTTTACGCTCTTTGCTTGTCCCATTTGAGCATCTCCGGAATACGAGGTTCAATCATCAGCTGGCATGAAATTGTTTTGATGTCACGTGACCGTGGCTCCCTGGTATGGTATAGTAAGCGAAGCTCTATGCTGGTAAGGAAATATTTGGCTTTCGATAATATTCCAATGTTTCTACTAATAACTGATGCTACATGATCGATATGTGTGTTCCATTTTAAGTTTTCATCAATATATACACCGAAATATTTCACACAATTTTTGTTATTTTTCCATGATTCAAGGACACTCTAACATCGTTGGTTTGATTTCTGGAGTAAATTTGGTAATTGCTTTTGTCTACATTGAGTGAGAGTCGGTTAGTCTGGAACCAGAGAGCTTTCTTTGGAATAAGAATATCAATACTTTTTTGTAATGACTGTGTATCTCTTGATCTCAGCGTAATCGCAGTATCATCTGCAAAAAGAAAGAATTTTGCTTCGTTAGAAATATTGCAAATGTCATTGATGTACGTTATAAACAGCAGTCAACCCAGAATAGAGCCCTGAGGCACCCCCTTTTCAATGAGTTGTTCTGATGAGGTCATGCTGTTAAGCTTTGTTCTCTGCGTCCTTTCAGAAAGATATGATGTTAGCATTTTGTGTATTGATCCTTTTATTCCCAGGTAGTATAATTTCTTGAGGATAATTTCAATGATTACAGTATCAAAGGCCTTGGACAAATCCAAGTAAAGCGCAAAAAGTATTTTGAACTGTGTATGAGCATTTGTTGCATCATTGAAAAGATGAGCAAAGGGCATGTATGTACAATGGTGCTTTCTGAAACCGAATTGAAAGTTATGGAGTATGCCTCGTTAATTTAGAAATTGAGATATAGAATCATGCAATATTTTCTAAAGTATTTTTGACAAGCTTGGTAGAATTGAAATGGGACGATAATTCGTAAACTTATTTTTTTCGTTACCCTTATGTATCGGTATGATAACAGCCTTTTTCAGTGTCTTGGGAAACACAGAGTTCGCTAAGCATAAGTTGAAGAAGAAGGTGAGGTGCGAGATGATGCTTGTGTATGATGCAAGCAAAATTTTAGAGTTGATATTGTCAACTCCTGCTCCTACTTTATTCAAAGATTTTATAAGTTGTGTCACATGCAGTTCAGAGACAGGAGGTGAGGCACTTATAGGTTCATAGGTGGATGGTGTTAAATATGCAAGAGGATCTGTGTCTGTGAAAGGAATTTTTCGGTCTAAAACATTTCCAATGGAGGAAAAGAAAGAATTGAAATTATCTGGTACTTCATTATCACTATAAATGTTGCCATCTTTGTCATAAAAAGTTGATGGATATTTGGTACAATGGTTTTTTGTCTTGTTTATTCGAGAATTGAGAGTTGTCCAAGTCTTTTTACTGCCATTTTTTGAGTTCTTGAACTCTTCCTGAAAATAGCGTTTCTTAGCTTCACGAATAATAAAAGTTAAAATATTTCTGTACGTTTTGTATTCTCGTTCAACAAGTACATTTGCTTTATTTAATATGCTTTTATAAAGCTTATTTTTCCTGTTTATGCAGCAAAGAATATTGGGTGAAATCCATGGTTGCACTGGATTTTTCCTTCTCGTATTTGAGACTCGTCTTGAAAATGTTGTGATTCCTTCTTTATAAACATTAATTAGTTTGCTACAGGCTACTTCTGCATCTGTATGCTGTTGGAAATTTTGCAGGTTTAGTTCTAGATATTCTTTAAACTCGTCAATTCTTCTGAAGTCAAATATCGTTGCACTGGTCTTAAGAGTATGCTTTCTTTCTTGCATGTAGAGTTCGATAAATATGGGCAAATGATCTGATAAGTCTTCCATTATTATGCCTGATGATTTTAATTTTCGACTATCATTTAAAAATACATTATCGATCAACGTTTCATTTCCTCCCTGGATTCTAGTTGGCTTGGAAATTGTAGGACAGTAATTGTATGATTGAAGCAAGTTGAAAAATGATTCAGAAACATGGTCAATATGAAGCTTTAACAAGTCGTAGTTGAAATCACGGCTAGGATACCTAGTTTGCTTTCATTATCAACTGTATCAAGTAACTCCTCGAAAGATGTAAAAAGAGAGGAACTTGTCATATTGGGCGGCTTATACATTCCACATATCAAAATATTTTTCCTAGGTGATCTACAATTCACCTGAACCTCAACAACAGTATTTTCAAGGTTGTCAAGTTGAAGATTCTTCCGTTGGTGAGATTCAAACTTGTTGTTTACATATATTGCAGTTCCTCCACCTCTACTCATATTCCTACTTGTTGTGTAGAGTTCATATTCATTTATGTTAAAGAATTTTTCGAGTCCATTCCTCAACCACGTCTCTGATATGCAAATAACAGACCATTCAACACCTGAATTATTTAGCATTACTTTTATCTAATCAAATTTATTCCTCATGGATCTAGCATGTATATGCAAAATACTAAATCCCCCTCAATATCTAGCTTTTCTGACAAACAGTGATAACTGCGTTGAGCTAATTTGTTGTTGATCTCTTGAATGTCTTCATTCAGTTCATTGTCAGGTATCTGCAGCTGGAATATATTCTCAAATTCTGTCATCTGGAGATACTATTCTGGTTCGTCCAACAAAACCTAATTTTAAGTTAAATGCCATTTTAAGTTTTTTATCTCTTTTAAGATGATCTGGTCGTGTTTTTCTGAAGGAACACTGATTGGTATACATGGTGAACACTAAATGAATAGATAGGTTTATGAACATAGATAGCAAATAAAAACGAAAAAAGAAGAAAAAAGCAAAAGATAAGTCAAACACTGAGAGTGCTTTCACGTGAATGGGGTGGGAAACATGACTGAAGTTACTGGTTTTACTCATAAGACAACACAGATTGTTTTCTTTTGTTGCTCTCTAGGAAAAAAGTATTCCATCTAGTTAAGACATGAGACATTATCATAATCCATGTTCAGCAACTAATTTTCAAGTATTGATGGCACTCTCCTCTGCACTCAGGATATATTTTTGTTTCAATCAAGCAATTAACCCATACATGGAAAGCTTTTAAAAAGGTGGGTAAATAGGCTGGAAAGTTCCTAGGCACAAGAATAAATAGTTAAATTTCCCTGCAAACATACATCATGACAGCAACCAACCAGCATGTATCCACATTGCTAACCAACTGACATCTTAATCATAGAAAGTAAAGAAGCAAAAACATTGAAGAAAGAGAACCGGAACCAGTATCATAGTACTACAAAGAGAGTATTAGTAATTTACCCTATATTTTGAATAGGTCATTATGGTAAATATAATATACCTTATTTTTGGTAGAGTATGTGGTCTAAGTTGTTATTTTCATTATGTGGTTATACAGAGGGCAGAGAAGAGTGCATCCTTTAAAGGAAGTAAACAAACAATCAAGAAGCTATGAAAATAATATCTGAAACATTCGAAAAGAAGTTAAACTACCTCAATTGAGCTGATTCAGAGAAAGCTCTTAAAAATAATTAAGACTAAATTTGGTATATTTAACATTTCCTGAGAGCAAGAAAATAACAAACTGGGCTGTGCAACTAGATTAGGTTTTTTTGTTTTTTTCCTTATTTTAGTTTTAAGAAGAATATAAGAACAATAAAGTCAGCCATCGACCCCTCACGTCTCTTCGCGTACTACCTAATAAAGTAAGACTACTAATAACATACCCCACTTTATAAACCACACTTTTCCAACTCTCTCCTCTTTTAACAACAAAAGCCCCCACGCCTCACACGCTTGGGATGTACGCTTTCGTCTTAAACATATAGCTAAATTCAAAATAAGCGTGATGACTAGCGGCAGTGCTGACTCGCGGTACCATTGGATAATTGAAGTCCAGGGACAAATTAAAAACCTAAAATATTACTCGTAATTTTGCTAGCCGAAACTGATGGTCAAAACTGCCTGAGGCTTAAGCTGGTATGAGACATCATGACATTCACATTGCTCGAAACCAAAACAATCGTCACCTCATCCACCGCACCATTCTTGGAGGCTCCTTCTAACCAAGGCCCAAGGCCTTGAAATGTAGTGCTACTGACGTAATATATAGTTTGATGGCGTCAGCTCCATACGACTGAATTTCAACATCCTTAGAAATCGCCCGGGTCGGGGTGAATTATAACCTTTATTTTTGAAGTCTCTGTGCAAAAGAAACTTTTGAGAGTACCCGGAATATGAAATCAGAACATTTTCTATTCGAACAATATTGGTTAGCCATATTTTGGGTCATGTCACTCCGAATTCTGAGTGGAACAATTCAAGCATTGCTAAATAATTTCGACATCCTTGACTTTAAAAAGGAATACTTTAGTTTTACGATGTTTTTGTGGTTTTAAATATATAAAATTAAAAATTTGACTGTCTTGGTTTAATAAAACGATCCCAATATTGGATATTTGGGCAATTCCAGCACCAATCGACCAAGGCCTACACGGTACCTCTCCGATTTTCTTTAAAATTGGCATATAGGGTTGTCATGGGCCCCAAAGCCGAATCTGAGAGTTTCCGCTCAATCGGAGTAAAACTTTAGAAGTTATTGCCTCAGGCATTTTTTTTTAAATCTGCTTACAGTGCACTTTTTAGGTGACCATACAACCCACAGAGACTGATGAACTATGCATTGAATATACATTTTCCTGTCTGAAATGAACCGAAAAACTCGAGTCTGAAGTCCGTTTGACCCTAGGTCATTTGTGAAAAAATATATGATTTGACCTTGACCTAAGTTCATGTCCCAAATTTGCTGGTACACGTTTTTTTCAAAATGGAATATCTCAAATTGAAGATTAAACTTTTTTCCGTCCAATAAAATAGGTTAGAACATCTGTTTTTTTATATCTACTAGTGTTTTTAACACGCACAGTGGAGGGTGGTTTGGTGTCAACACGTAATGAAGGGGGTCCTGCAATGCCTCCCCTGATCTCTCGCCAATTAAGAGGGTTAGGAAAACGCATGTTCCGGGATTTGTGAGGCCTGTAATCTGTTTTATTTGAGCTCAATTGTATGGACTTATATCTATATCTTTAAGGTCAAATCAGGTCATAAATGTCAAATGTATGTACGTCATACCGGACACCTTTAGTGAAGTGCCGGGATTATACGGAAGAAGTTGCGAAACGTTTGAAACATATAACAGTGATATACTGAAACAGTGATATTGAAAAAAATAACAGTACGGTTACAGTGGACACCCTCATGTCAACGGAGCTCTGGAGAGGAGGAGGTTAGGGAGTATCTATACTCTTTTGACTCCGTTCAAATGGCGTCTGAAGATATTACGTTCAAAGAATGGTCAAAATCAGAGAGATAATCGACGCTTTCGGATTGCGTGGACAATATAGAGCGATTTGTTGATTTCCTGAGTGAGAAGGTATGTAACCTAACCCGTCACCACTACATCTCTATGGCTCAAGAACATTATATAGCAAACTTGAAGGAAAAGGCACCAACGGGGGAAGCCGTAGTCATCGATGACTCATCAGAAAATAATACATGTACTGCTCAAAATGCTGCTTAGTCGTATCACTGGTCTGCAAAGCAAGTAACTGTACACCTTTTTGTTCGATACTGGATTGAGGATGGAGTCCGGTGCAGTAGAAGTTGTTTTTTTCTTAAGTGACGACTTAAAGCACTCTCACGTTATGGCTCATACCTTGCAGCACAATCTCGTACCTTGGCTACGCACCCACATGCCAAGTTTGAAGAAAATACATTACGTATCAGACGGGTGCGGTGGCCAATACAAAAACAATTTTCACTTTACCAATGTGTGTTATCATCCAGATAGACTTTCAAATACCATGTGAATGACACTTCTTTGCTACCAGACACGGGAAGAACGCCTGTGACGGAGTTGGAGGCAAAGTTAGAAGAACAGCCAAGGTAAGCTTAAGGAGAGAATAAAAGGATCAGATCTTGGATCCTCTATTGATGTTCTCTTTTCTGACGCAATACTTCGACACCACAATCCATTTCGCGTTTGTCAGTAGAGAGGAAGTCTTTGAAATGTCAAAACGACTGATACAGCGGTACAGCTCGGCGTTGAAGATCAAGGGCACCCAACGGTTTCATCGTTTCACACCCGTAAACCTGAACACCATGCAGGTGCGAGAGCTCTCTGAAGACATCGACGGAACCAGTGGCAGATCTGGCCGGTTGGTTTGGGAGGAGCAAACCAAAGTCAAAAAGGAAAAAAGAAAAAAAAACGTCACGCAGTGAAAAATTGTGCTACAATAATATGATTTGACAGTAGGATTTGGGACATTTGAGCCAAAATGCAACAAAAAAACGTCACAGGGTGAAAAGGTATGGGCTCAAGATACTTTTTTCTATCTAAGATCCAATATTTACACTGAACTTCACTGGTTCTGTTTGAAGTTGAGAGTTGAAGCACCAAAATCTTGCTTATAAATTAAAAATGAGTCGGGGCATAAAGGAGGTCGACCGCTTGGGGGAGGGAGGGAGGAATATAGTTTTGCCCCTAGCTTTCCATTTGGGGGACATGTCGTTTTTGCTTCCCCCTGGATCCGCCACTGGACAGAACAGAGCTGCCTACTGTGATAGCGTAAGGTCAGCTCAACACAAAGACTGCTCATGGAGGTGCCAGCTCCTGTATTTCGGTGCATTGTTGCAAATCGGTGTCCGGTGTACATACATACATATTTTTCCACGTGTTGACAAATGCTTGCTTCATTTAACTTTAAGGAGAGTAAAATCGCGCACAGATATCGTCAAGGAGAGAGTATTGCTATAGTTCTAACTCGCAAGTGGGAAATGCTTGCTTCGGTCCGATGCAGAAAAAACTTATTTGAATTGACGCGATAGGCGAGTTCTATATATGAACACGGGAAACCACGATTAGTTATTCGGCTTTCACCAGACTTCTAGCACTGTTCCCATTGTATCACCATTTCGTCCCACTACATTTCCAATATAGGTACTGTCGAAGCCCCAGCGACGAGTTATTGTCATCCTTTAAAGCACTGTAATGAGCATTAACATGCATTCGGACAGGGCTTAAGCATAATTACCCGAGGTGGCCGGAAACCCTTCGTGGCAGAAAAACAACATCGATGAGCGAGTTAATTTTGGAACGAACTTTGAAAATCTGTCCTCTATGTTTACGCACTGACTGACCTATAGGCTTACAAAATCAGATGTATATTCCTAAATAGCCATAACCTGCGGTCACATAAGCATCGCTACCGGAAAAAAGTGGGGGCCAGTCAGACTTCAACCTGATGCTGACAAAAACCTTTCCACGATATGACCAAAAACTGTTCAAATTTGGGCTCCTCGTTACCTTCCACAGTTACTGTTTATGCAAATTTCAGGTTTTCACCCATTTTGACTGAGATAAGGAGATTTTGGGCCAAAAGTGGGAGCCAGGTCCCCTGGCCTTCTTTTCCGACGCCTATGTGCGATCACACCAGTTCAAATGCATTGCAGACCTAGCTGTGCGGTGAAAACGTAGTATCTTCAGAGTTGTATGTTAAGATCATTTCACTAGATCATAGGTTACAGACCAAGGTCATATAAACATTATCGCAATTGTTGATCCTAGAGCTTACGGTCACATGACGTTCCCTGGCAAAACGTGTATGATGTTTTGATGTTACAGCTGAGGTTACAGAATGCTAAGTTCCAGGTCACAGGCCAAAGACCATGGGTCAAGGTCAAACTCATTGATTGCTTAATGGTTGCTTCTTTGCCAGCTTCAACGTATGTGCATCCATTATGGAAATATCTCACGTTGTGGTGCCATTGGTCAATTATCTTGACCGACCTCGACCTAAATATTCCAGAGAACAATTTATATCTTCTCTTCATGAAATTTGCTCGCTCAAAGTGTATTCGCAACTTTGCTTAGCACCAGGGATGCGGAGTCGGAGACGGAGCTGGAGCCGGAGCCGGTCGGAGCCGACCATTTTGCCCGGAGCCGGATCCGGATCCGGAGCCGCCGAAACACTTTTGATCGGAGCCGGAGCCGGAGCCGGAGCCGTCAGAAAGGGTCCGGCTCCGGCTCCCAAAGAGCTGTAAAATTACCAAAAATCAAACGTGAAATGGTCACATTTTACCTCGTGAGATGTCGCATGGAAACACCTTTATTCACCTGAAATATTACATTTTCGCAATATGTTATGTATATCGAGATTAATGAAATATTGCAACTAGGGTGTTCCGTAGACGGTCTCACTCTCGGGCAGGTAATGCGCCCCGGCCATTTAGCATGGGCAGAAATTGGCAACAAATGAAAGCATTGACGGACACTGGCGGATCCATGAGGGGGGAGCAAAAAAGGCATTTGCCCCCAAACTGCCCAATTTTTGGCGATTTTCTTAAAAAAACCATATGTTTTTCACGATTTACCCCATACCGTCGGCCTGCATCCGCCCCTGTTGACAGACGCAGGGGTATGCCATTCCGGTCATGCCCCCCCCCACCCAAAGCCCTGGAAGGGGGCAGACTATCTTTTGGCCCCCCAAAGGCCGAAGAAATTGTTTGAAAAAGGTGTTTACACTAGGTCTGTTGAGCAATAAAATCTTTGCTCCCATCTCCCCATAGTGAGCGAACCAGCTGCTGGGCCCTGGGGAGTAGGGTGGTTGGTTCCGATTTTTCTCGAAAAGGAATTATGCCATCAGCCTATCTGATGTGTTTTTCGATGTTGAACACTGTTAACTTAGGGTCGTTCAAACAAACTTTTTTTCTTTTCAGACTCGAACTCACTTTTTGCCATTATATATTCAATTCTGATTTCAATGAGCTACATTCCAAGCGTCTACGACAGCGGGAAAGATTGCCTCAAAACGGTTAAAGATTTCATGTTTCGGGCGCTGTTGGCCGCCCGGCGTTGCAGTCTCCCCTTTTAATCGTCACACGGACAATAGAGCTCTTTAGCAAAACACGTACTTTATTAACTTTTTGGAATGCTATACGTTTCAGAAACAGAGTTCCTTCGTCAGTAGCTCACATCAAAAACACTGTAAATACACATACAAAAGCTTAAGTTCGAAACAGATCACTGAAAAACACTTTGAATCGCCTTGGAATATTTAAGAAAATCATCTGAATTACTCGTGATCTAAAGCTAACCGTGCCGCTGCTGTTCCCCACCTGAAAAAACCTGGTTTAGAGTTATGTGCCGAATGATTGCTTAAAATATATGCTGCCTCTAATGCTTTTCTGATTGGTTTTGTCATGCCACTTTTAAGTATTTTAGCGTTCTCCCATTTTGGTAAATAGTTACACTTATCGATATGTCTCACTACGCTGCTATTTTCGCAATGGTTTTTTACATCTCGTTTGTGCTCGCTGAGTCTTGTCGAAAGGCCTCGTCCAGTTTCTCCTATGTAACATTTTTGGCATGGTCCGGAGCAGGGAATTTGGTAAATGACACTGTTATACCCAAAAGGCTTACTGATTCAACTGCGAGAGAAGGCAAAGAAAATAAAGAAAGAAGCGGAAAAAAGAAACCAGGACAAGAATGAAAACCGAAACAACGAAAGAAACGACACAGAAGAAACAAAAAAGAGAAGCATAACGATACCAAACTCATCCCATGCCGAAGCCATCTCATCTGCGTTTAAAGGAAAGGGAGTCGAAATATGCATCCACTCTGAAACGTATAGCATTCCAAAAAGTTAATAAAGTACGTGTTTTGCTAAAGAGCTCTATTGTCCGTGTGACGATTAAAAACGTCAACAGAAAACAGTCTCCCCTTGTTAAATTGGGATATAAGGGGTGCATAACCTACCAGTAAAGACAGCGTGGCATGTGCGTGTGTATAAGAGCGGTAGATGGGATTTAACATGCAGGCATTTACTTGTCAGATGTATATGTAGCGCAATACAAATACATGTTATTCCACAAAAGACCTGAAATTAAATGATTCAGCACCCTTGTACTCTAAATCCCGACAGAACATGAATGCCTTCCGGAGGCGAACCTTTCTCTAGTAGCTATCGCTGGAGAACGTCGTGAGGCAGGGACTTCTCCATATTCTTCTGCGAACTATTTAAGAGCTCTGGTACTGATAAAAGAAGATACTGTTTCATATTTTTATCCTTTAGGTGGCTCACAAAATCTTCCACCAGCTTCACTCCACGTTCTGTGGGACCGTTCACGACAGTAAGTTCTGGAATACCTTGAAACAGGGGAAGCTATACCAGCTTCTCAACGGAGCCATTTCTGGTCAGAATATTTCAGATTCAGGCAATCGAATACCAGCCAGCTGTCAGGAGTAACAAGCTGGCTGAGGCTTAGTACCGACCATTTACAGAGCTCTTCATAGCCTCTATCGGAAACTTAAGCCTGCCCTAGTCAAATGTGAATCGTTTGCTGTTTTGGCCAATTGTTGTGCGACTGGCTCCTTACCTCCACGATGGTGGTTCTCACCAGCGCGACAGAATATAACTTTCTGTGCACAGATACCACAGCTGATGACAAATTGATTTCAGCACATTCAGGGCGATTTCTATATTAACTTAATGAAAGCACTGCATTGCATTTTATGGATAGCTTTGAGGCTCATAGAAGGCTCTAAAGCTGACTATCCGCGACGGAGGAACCCAAATGCATGGTTTAGAACCACTTATAAGGAAAGCCGCGAACTGTTTCGGAGTCTGAGTGGCTCAGTCGGTTAGCGCTTGCGCTCGGCTTGGCCAATGACATTCATTATGTGCTGGGTGTCGTGGGTTCGAGCCCACCCAGGGGCAGAACCTGGCGCCCTGCTCTAGCCCGAGCTAATTCTTTCCCTCTCTCCTCTGATGACATATGACCTGAGCAGTTGATGCGTTGTTAAACTCCAAAAATTATAATATTCTGTCTTTAACTATCTTCTGGAATGATGAACGGAATCTGACACAGTAGTACCACGCACTTCATGCCATAAATGTCCGATATTCCATAATATGGCTCGCTGGTGAGCTCCGGGTCTTCTAAACAGACAGTTGTTGGAGACAACCCCTCCTGACAGCCACACGTAAACCAGCTTGCGCAATTCGAGATAATACTCCGATATTGTGTAGAGGCGCTGAAGTCAATGTGCAAACGCAACTGTTATTTGTGACCAGAAAGTTATAATCTGCTTCGCAAATAAGAATCACAATGCTAAAGGTAAAAAGGCAGTGATACAGTACCTGGCCTAAACAGCAAAACCATCCACCTTTCAGTTAGCTAGGCTAAAGTTTCCGACAGAGGCTATGAAGAGCTCGGCTCGATACCAAGCCTCTCCCAATTTCTCATTCCTGAAAGCTGGATGGTATTCGAGCGCCTGAATCTGAAAGATTCTAACATGAAATGGCTCCGTTGAGAAGCTGGTGACTGGTATAGCTTCCCCTGTTTCAAGGTATTCCAGAACTTACTGTCGTGAATGGTCCCACAGAACGTGGTGTGAAGCTGGTGGAAGATTTCGTGAGCCACCTAAAGGGTAAAAATATGAAACAGGATCTTCTTTTATCAGTACCAGAGCTCTTAAATAGTTCGCAGGAGAATAGGGAGAAGCATCTGCCTCACGACGTTCTCCAGTGTTAGTTACTAGAGAAAGGTTCGCCTCCGGAAGGCATTCCTGTTCTGTCGGGATTTAGAGTACTAGGGTGCTGAATCATTTAATTTCAGGTCTTTTGTGGAATAACATGTATTTGTATTGCGCTGAAAATACATCTGACAAGTAGATGCCTGCATGTTAAATCCCATCTACCGCTCTTATACGCACGCACATGCCAGGCTGTCTTTACTGGTAGGTTATGCACCCCTTTCATCCCAATTTAACAAGGGGAGACTGCAACGCCGGGTGGCCAATTGCGCCCGAAACATGAAATCTTTAACCGTGTCGAGGCGATCTTTCCCGCTGTCGTAGACGCTTGGAATGTGGCTCATTGAAATTAGAATTGAATATATAATGGGAAAAAAGTGGGTTCGAATCTGAAAAAAAATTTGAACGACCCTGCTGTTAGCTCATCGAGGTTTTTCTTTGCGGGCTGTCCAAGTTTTACTTGATCGTTGTATCTTTAATTTTTTATGTGGGTTTGCGGGCATGTCTGACCCATATTTCTGTTTGCCATAACAGTGCAGTGCAGTTTGCCATACGACTGCACTGCAGTGTAGGTTGGTCCAGTTTTGAGGTTCACTGGCCTTTGGCATCTGGTCAAGAGCGTTCGTTCATCCAGTCGCCATTTTTCATTCGTACAAATACATAGTCACTTTGTATCTGATGGGCTTTCACGCCCTTGAGAACGTTTCGATCACATTGTGGATATAGGTACATTACCGGAGCCGGAGCCGGAGCCGGAGCCGGTCGGAGCCGACTATTTTTCCCGGAGCCGGAGCCGGAGCCGTTAGGACACTTGAACCCGGAGCCGGAGCCGGAGCCGGAGCCGAAATCATAACCCCGGACCGGAGCCGGAGCCGGAGCCGTCCAAAATTGTCTCGGCTCCGCATCCCTGCTTAGCACGATAACGGCATTTCACTAAGTGTCAGGTACGGCCTACATTTGACCTCTATGACCTCATTTGACCTTGAGGATACTGGTCTAGGTCCATGAAATCTAGCTTAAAAAAACACATTCTACAGCCCTCGCAAAACCCGCAACACGCGTTTTCCTAACCCTCTTAATTGGAAAAATCTCAGGGGAGGCATTTCTGGACCCCTTCATTACGTGTTGACGCCAGGCTACCCTCCACTAAGCGTGTTAAAACACTAGTAGATATAAAAACGGAAGTTCTTACCTATTTTAATGGAAGGATAAAAGGTCAATCTTTAATTTTAAATATGCCATTTTGAACAAAAAGTGTACCAGCAATTTTTGAATGTGACCTTAGGTCAAGGTCAAACAACTTTTTTTACAAGTGACCTAGGGTCAAACAGACTTCAGATTCGAGTTCTTCGGCTCATTTCAGACAGGAAAACACATATTTAATGCATAGTTCATCAGTCTCTGTGGGTTGTATGGTCACCTAAATATAATGCACTATAAGTAGATTTTCAAAAAATGCCTGAGGCAATAACTTCTAAAGTTTCACTCCAATCGAGCTAAAACTTTCAGATTCGTCTTTAGGGCCCATGAGAACCCAATAAAATTATTCTGAAGAAAATCGAAGAGGTACCGTGTAGATTTGCCATTTGCCTGGTCGATTGGTGCTGGAATTGCCCATTTGTTCAATAGTTTTTAAATAAATAATACCTAAAGAGGGAATCTTCACGGGCCATGAAAATTCCACCTCTATGTATTTCCCGGAATATCTCCAAATGCAGCAAAAATATTTACGTGAATTTTAGGACGCTTTTAGAAAAATAACGAAAGATTAAGGTAAAATTAGTTTTTTCTTTACAAACGCCGAATCTCTGCGTGATTTAAAGGTGGAGAATTTCGACATCCTTTTCGTGCTCAGGGGCCTGCCTGGTCAGTTTACTCGCATTAGAAAAACCGTACCTGGCAACCGGTGTCGACAGGCTGGCCTGAATTGACGCTAGATGTCTCTTTCTCAGCATTGTGAAATTTAATTTGCTGCAATTGAGATTAGTGGTTGTGTACGGTTCTGGATTGCATGCAGGGTGCCGAAGCTCATGCGTACATTTGAGAGTTGGTAAGTGTTTTAAGTAGCCAGTGTCGGTATGTCTTATGGCTTAAGCAGGCTAATTCTGAACCTCAACCTGTTGTTCATTCTTTATTTCAATGAGGGTAGTATAATTCAAGTTTCAGAAATACAGTCACCTGGGTAAAGGTAAGTTATTACTTTCATGGTGACCATCTGACTAGGTATTTTTATTGTGTGATTGCATGCTGCAATTTCTCCATGAATGCAAGTGAAAACAGAGGGAGTGAATCCCGCTGATGTAGGTATAATTTCAAAAATAAGTTTGTTTGAAAATAATTTGTTGAAAAGGACAAGTTTTGGAATTTTCCCTGCCTTTCACACATTTCAGCTTGTTAAATGTTCTAAAGCAAGACTTACCTCACCCGAGGTATTGTTTTGCTAGGTAGGTATTCCAGACTTTGCTTTACTTTTATCTTAATACTGTAGGTTTGCAGCTTATTAATGTATTCCCTTGTACGTTTCTGATGCTTTTGTTTTGGAAAATATGCTGAACTCGGCAGGAGTTGGATTTGTGGGTTTCTCAAAATGGTTTAACTTCTGTTAATACAGTTGATTTTAATATTCTTTATCCCTTATTTTTTGTATTTTATGTGCATACGATGTTTTAGTACATGCATTTTTAGTACATGTACTTGTTTTTTAGATATTCTGATCCTACATTTGCTTTTTCCCCTTTTTGTCTATTAATTTTGACTTCTTTTTCCCTGAATTTTGACATCCCACACTCTGCAGAAAAGTAATTTCAGGACACTGAGCTTATCAATATGCATACATGTGAATTTATTGCAACGGAAGACTACCTCGCATTCAAGTGCATGAACATTGTACATTGAACAAGGTTTGCGCTCGGTCGCACAAGCTCGCCGGTAGGTCACTCAATCTTGAGCTCAAAGTCGCAGGTTCAAGACAAAGGTCATGGGTCAATGTCAAACCTTATTTTCCGCCCGACGGTTGCCATAGTGCTAGTTGCAGTACAAAATGTAATATTTTGACGTCAAAGGCCTTGAACGACCTTGGCCTAAAAGATTCAGAGAACATTGCCTCAGACCTTTCCTCCGATACTTTAGGTCACTTTCTCTCCAGATCCGGCTTCTCATCGCATAATCACGGCATTTCCCAATGGCTACCCTGCACATACCGAATTTGACCTATATGGCCTCGTTTTACCTTGAATATATTGACCTTGGTCTATGAAAATCGGGTTTAAGGTAGAATACCCTAGCCTCCACAAACACCTAAACGTTCATTTTCCTAGACCTCTTGGAGTTTCCACTGTCAATGTCACCGATGCCCAGTAGGCTTGCAGAAAGACGACACACAGACATACTGGATCTCAAAATTCTGATCTGATACGGCATTTCTGCTGTCAGATTCGTGTTCAGTGCCACAAATTACCTTAGAAACAGACTATTTTACATTGGATCCACGACAAAAGTTAAATTTTGTTGACCAGAGTAATTAAAAAACTGTTAAGATTGTATATTTTGCACATCGCTACCCACAAAATTCAGAATTTAGAAATTTCATTTTAAAAATGAAGTTCAGCACCAGACAAATAGGTCTCTCTTTGAATTCTCAAAACTAGACAGGTAGATTTTGAGTTCTTAAGGGGGCCGAATCCGCCCCTCCTCATAACAAAAATAGAGCCTGAAAAGGAATAGGGTTAAATGGAATGTGGCACATTTACATCGGGATCTGAACTGAGATAGCCATGTGATAGAACATGCCAAAAAATCCTAGATGGGATATTTCATCTGTCTCAGAACTTCCCGTTTGCAGTTACACAGCGTGCGTTCAGAGCGGGCAGCGGACCCCGCCTGCCCTGCCCGCGTCCCCATCTCCGAACCCTTGCTCTGTATCCCGCCACTGGGCCCACAGCGGTATCCCTCTGATCACGGGCGCCGCCACGCAATTTTTACAGGCGGGACGGACCCGAGCTGGTGCTGACCGGGGAGGCGAATTTTGAGCATATTCGGTACCTGACTGCATAAATGACGATGGGGGCGTCCCCTCGCTTTCGGCGCCCATGCCTCTGATGAATGAATTGGACTCTCAGGAAGCACTGCTGCTGGGTACAATGTGACATGTGAGGCAATCAAAGCATGTAACCACGATTTTACGCCATTTTCTACGCAGCTGGTGGCCCAATTCGAATCTGTTGAAGGTGCAATGCTCCTTTTCAGAAAGCAGTGCAGTAGTATGAGTTTCGAAAGGATATTGTTTTTAAGCAGTAAAAGAATCATTGTTTGGCTTAAGCAAAGCCGTCGCCAGAGTAGAGACCAGGGGAGGAGCACCCCTTGTTTAAAAAAAGGAGCCGACCCTGTCCCAACTGTTCTAAACAAATTTGGTTTCCCAAACAAAGTGTGGAAACACTGTTTTACACCGAAGTGGGGAAGAGCTAAATATGAGACGGAAATGTATGCGTTTTACTACTACACCCAGATGGAGCTTTAAGTCAAATGGCAAATGTGTAACACATGTATACCTGGGCGACACAAAACATGCACTACATCGTAGCCATAGGCTGCTACAATGTGTAGATCTGTATGGTGATCAGATATTGTAGATCTATAGGATTTTAGATCTATATGCTGCTTACAAACTCTATCTCTCTGGCGACGTCGTTAGGGGTAAAAATTACGTTAAAAATGAATTTTTGTCTTCTGACTCCAACATAACATTAATACTCCTTGATATATTTTTTAGTGCTGAGGCGAGAAGCATGCGTGTGAGTTGATAGGACGTTTGATGGTCTGTCTCCTCGAATTCTAGATGCAAAATGGATCTTATACACTGGGATTATATACATTCTTCGGACGGAGCCCTATATCAGAATCAGGTTCGACCTCAAATTCGAGGTCTTGCTACAATATGACCAATAATCTGGGATTTTACCTACTGCTGACCTCACATTCGAGGTCCTGCTACAATATGACCAAACATTTGTGATTTTACCTACCGTTTACCTATCTAATTCTGATGAAGGGCTTACAGTGACACAGACTTTCCTCAACCCCAATATCATTGTTGACATTTGTTCTCAGCTTTTTTAGGTACTTTTCACCTTAATGGATAGCACCATATAGGTTTTTAAAATTTCATCTAGGGTTTATGATCGTAACGTAACCCAAAACACTTATAACAGATGCTCTAGACAGGGTGGGGTAATAGGTGTAACCCGATCTAATTTTCAATATGGCCTAAGAACGGTTCTAGGCTGCAGCACGTTTTTTGGCCACGGAAATTATATTTGTGGGGCACGTGAATTGGTACAAAAAAATTAAAAAAACGGTTGACAATTATTTTACTTATAGCCTTTTAGAGTCAAATCTGTGTTTTAACGCGCGCATTGCCGGGGAGGCGGGTACCTATGATCCCCTCAGGTTTTTTGGATAGCATAAAACCGCGACGCGTAGCGCCGCCGTAATTGGCATACCTTTTCCCTTATTATCTTTACAACTTTTGTCAAAATTTTAAGGTTGGGTCATCTCAGGTCAGGTCACCAATACAGGTCAAATGACCTGAATTCATAAAAATTGTAAGATAGCACAAGTCCGAACAGGGTAGAGTGGGGTAAGACGCATACGTTAAGGGAGAATTCGTCCCTAGCGATCCTGTCGGAACGGAATTACTTTATTTTTTGTTCATTGAGTTCTTTAATCGTTTTGCTACACTCAGATAGAAATTTGGGATTCTGACACGATGCAAAGTGTGCGAAATCTATTTTTCTTGAGACCAGGTAAAAAGGCGTTTTACCCCGATAGCGGGGTAAAACGCCCAAGCCCCGGATTAAAAGGCCGTCATAAAAGTTCTAGCGTATATTGAACCTTTTGCTTCACGTGAACAAATAGGAATATCATTATACTTACATTGTAAGAAAATTCAGTGACAAAGTTGGCAGGGTGAGCACATTTACATCGCATAGAGTACAATCGCAACTTTAAGGCAGATTGCTTTTATGTCCGGAGATGCAAAAAGCAACAAATGTTTGCTGAAAAATACCGGAGCTTACTGGGCGCATCCAATCATGCCCAGGACGGGATCAGAAAGGCCGCTACCAGAAAAAAATTAGATGGATGATACAGTTCTTACATCAGCTTGGACATAGTAGTAGGCGTCTTACCCAGGTGGGCGCGTTACCCAACTCTACGCTACATTAGTAACGGATTATATAAATATATAGGACTTCTCCACTAGTGAAAATGAAAAACATTCGGAGCTTTCGGCTATATTCTATCAGCCTTCGTCAGCGAGTAGTCGGATCGATCGGTGGACATCGGAAGATAAGACACGTTACAAAAATTATATAACAAGTCCCAAAAAGGATTCCAGGAAACGTGCACGAGTAAGAGAGTTACCTACCTGAAGCACATTTTAATAACAACGCAAATTATCACATTTTGATATTCAACGATTAAGGGTAGCTTATACAGTACAGCATAATAATGGTAGGTAATTGACGCACATCATATGGTAGTATAAAAATGCTAATGGTTAGTAAAGAGCTAAAAAAGAGAATATAAGATTCATTGCAACATCATAGTTAATAAAACTAAGAAAAAGTGTCTAATAATAACGGTAGGTACTTCACACATTAAATACTAGTACAAATGTCAATGTTATGTAAAAAGCTACAAAAATATATAAAAGTTGAGAAACACATCCTGCCATCCTATATATCAATATAAATATAAATATAAAATATATAATACAAATACAATATATGAAAATCCTATAACAATAATATAAAACTAGCTGATCACAAACATATGTTAAAGTTATCAAAACTATTTAGAGCTACAGCTATGTATAATGGGAAGCCACCTGTCGTGAAACCTGCTCCCAGAGTTCCGGTTGATGTTGGCGTCGTTCGGTGATGTCAGTACCGTCTCACGACGGCCAGCAGTGCGGATGTAAGCGGACTCTAGGAGCAGGCGTTGATGATAGTTGGTGGCGTGGTCCAGGATTTGGGCTTGGTCAAAGTGAGGGGTGCAGGTCCGGTGGGTGCTGAAAGCTGAGGTGTTGGCTTTCGACCGATTGCTTCCTCTCCAGCTTTCCCTGTGTTCTTTTACTCTTGTTTGCAGTTCTCGGTCGGTTTCTCCGATGTAGGTGACGGGCTTGCCATTCACTGAACATGAACATTGTATGCTGTAAATGATGTTTGAGTTCTGTTCTTTTGGTAGGTGATGTTTCGCTTTGCTGCAGAGGATGCTGGATATGGTTCGTTGTGGTTTTGACACCAGCTGTACGCCGATTGCCCGACTTGCACGTTTTAACTGGTAAAACGACGGCCCTGTAAATGGTACCGAAAACCGAACTGGAAGAGACTGGTTGTTCGACCCCGCTGGGGCAGGGAGGGCACGGGCCTTGAGCTTGATGTCCTCAGCGGTTTTGGTGATGGTGGACTTGATCGTAGTTAGTGGGTATCCGTTCTGCTGGAACTTTTCTTTGACGAATAACAGCTCCTTCTCTCGGTCCTTGACAGTGCTGCAGTATCTGTAGGCTCTGATGGTGTCTGCTCGAATGGCCGCTGTGAGGTACCGAGGTTCTGTGAAAGACTGGAAAGGGACGACCTGATTGGTGGCGCAGTCCTTGCGGTACACCTTGGTGATGAATCGGTCTTCTCCTCTTCTTATGTCGATGTCCAAAAATGCGAGATGTCGGTCTTTTTCCAGTTCAGATGTCACGTTTATGCTGCTCTCCTTATTGTTCAGGACTTGGACCCATGTGCTCAAAGCGTCATCATCTCCTTCGAACAGGATGAGGTAATCGTCTGCATAACGACAAAACTTGGTGACTCTTCCACCACAGGTTGTTGCCAACTGTGCCATGTCTTCCTCCCAAGCACCCATATAGAAGTCTGCTACTAGCGGAGAATAGCTCTTGCCCATTGCTAAGCCGCTGGTCTGTCTAAACCAGCGTTCTCGGCCTGCATCTTCTACCACAGCGTGACAATGATTGATGGATAACTGCAGCAAGTCTGCGACAGAGTCTGGTTTTAGGGAGGTAACGTCCATTAGCGCATCTTGGTTGGTACGTAGCAGATCACGGATGAGGTTTATGGCCGGCCCGGTGGGTATAGAGGGAAACATCGCCTCCACATCTAGCGAAACCAGACGACAGGTGTTCACGGTGTGCCTCATATCCTGTAGCAACTCCAAAACTTGTAGAGGCGAGTTGATTGAGTTTGGTGGTCTCGGTAGGATTTTCAGGCATGATGTGAGATGTTTTGTAAGTTCATAGTCCACCGCTCGATGTGCTGGGCAGATGGGCCTCAATTTCAGGTTGGTAAGCCAAAGTATTCGTTCTTCCTCTGATGTCGGAGGACCGGCGTACTTATGTGTTTTTAGTAACGGATGGTGGTAGAGCGTTTATTTTGAGTTAATTAGATTGACCTTGTCTTAGCGGTTCTAATGATATTCCTTTTGACCAAATCTGACCTTTACCTGACCGTCAGGTCAAATCTGACAGTGCTGGGTCAAATCAGGTCAAATATGGCATTTGACCTGACCTGAGGTCAGTTTCAAGGTCAAATTAAGTCAAAATGCATATCATTAGTACTGCAAAGACAAGGCGAGTCTAATGAAGCTAAAATAAACGCTCTATCACCATCTGCTACTGAGTTATTCAGTAAAAACCATTTTCCCATGTATTTTTAATGGAGAGGTCATGGCTCGACCCTGACCTTAGGACATCGATATAAAAAATTCCGGAACATATCTGAGAGAACTCGGTGGGCCCATTATGTGGTATGAGTTTCGATCGGATAAGTTCTCCCTCTTCTGGCTTATGCTATCTTAAACTTTTTTTAGGTCAGATCACTTCACCTGTACTGGTGACCTGACCTGAGATGACCAACCTTGAAATTTTGACAAAAGTTGTAAAAATAATCAGGGAAAGGGTATGCTAAGGTCAGCGACGTCACGCACCGCCACTTTTATGGTATATGAGGAGGGGGCGGGTACCCGCCTCCCCCGGCAATGCGCGTGTTAAAATACAGGTTTGACTTTAAAAGGCTATAAGTAAAAAAAATCATCAACCGTTTTTTTAATTTTTTGTACCAATTCACGTGCCCCACAAATATAATTGCCGAGGCCAAAAAACGTGCTGCAGCTTAGAACCGTTCTTAGGCCATATTGAAAATTAGCTCGGGTTACACTCATTACCCTACCCCGTCCAGAGCATCTGCTATAAGCGTTTTGGGTTACGTTCAGTGGCGGATCCAAGGGGGCCCAGGGGGCCAGGGGGCTCCACTTTAAGCGAGGATGGCGGTACTTGAACGTGTCTTGACGTCAATGCTCCTGATGTGGTGCCCCGGTTATATTCTGCCTTCTGCTCTCCTAATTTCAGCCCTACTGACAAGATGTTGCCCACTTTGGCTGAGTCAGTGACGGATCCAAGGGGGGCAGGGGGCCCGCCCCCCCCTTAGCTCCGAAGCGCCTCAGCATAGCTTAGCTCATATCGGGCGCCGAAGGCGCCCGATATGAGCGGCGCGCCTGTACCCATTTCGTGCGCCAAGGTGGTAGATACCACTTATTCCTCTTGAATTAACACAAAGTCCTTAAACCCATGGCAAAGCGCCCCTGCCCAAACACTAGACGCCTTTACTGGTCTTTTGCGCCCCAGTAAAATGTTGAAGATGAAATTTAGAAAGCTAACAAAAGTGACCCGGCAAAGAAAAGGCGCCACTAGATAGCAGGATTGCGCCATGGGGAACTAATGCACCCCTGAGTAGCCTAGGCGCTCCCTGGGTGAAGCGCCCCTGGGTACCCTAAGCGCCCCCTGGATGAAGCACCCTACGGATATCATATGCGCCCTTGGCTAGGAAAGACGCCCCTGGGCAGCAAAGGTAAATCCTGGTAACATAGGACCCCTGGACAGCATAAGCGCCCCTTAGATAGAAATAGGCGCTTTACGAAAATAAAATGCTCACTTTGGGTAAAAATAGGCGCCCTTTGATAGCCTAGGCGCCCACTGGAAAAAGCGCTCTACGGATGTCATATGCACCCTTGGATAGCAAAGGCGCCCCTGGACAGCAAAGACAACCCTGGATAACACAAGTGCTGTGGACAGCAAAGGCGCCCCTGGGTAGCAAAGGCGGCCCTAGGAAGGCACCCCTCCGATAGAAAAGCCGCCTTTGGATAGTCTAGGCGCCCCCTGGATGAAGCGCCCTACGGATATCATATGCGCCCTTGGCTAGGAAAGGCGCCCCTGGGCAGCAAAGGCAAATCTTGGTAACATAGGTGCCCTGGACAGCATAAGCGCCCCTTAGATAGAAATAGGTGCTGTAGGAAAATAAAATGCTCACCTTGGGTAGAAGAAGGCGCCCTTTGATAGCCTAGGCGCCCACTGGAAAAAAACGCCCTACGGATGTCATATGCACCCTTGGATAGCAAAGGCGCCTCTAGACAGCAAAGACAACCCTGGATAACACAAGTGCTGTGGACAGCTAAGGCGCCCCTGTGTAGCAAAGGCGCCCCTAGGAAGGCACCCCATCGATAGAAAAGCCGCCTTTGGATAGCCTTGGCGCCCCCAGAATGAAGCGCCCTACGGATATCATATGCGCCCTTGGCTAGGAAAAGCGCCCCTGGGCAGAAAAGGCAAATCTTGGCAACATAGGTGCCCTGGACAGCATAAGCGTCCCTTAGATAGAAGTAGGCGCTTTAGGAAAAGAAAATACTCACCTTGGGTAGAAAAAGGCGCCCTTTGATAGCCTAGGCGCACACTGGAAAAAACGCCCTACGGATGTCATATGCACCCTTGGATGGCAAAGGCGCCCCTGGACAGCAAAGACAACCCTGGATAACACAAGTGCTGTGGCCAGCAAAGGCGCCCCTGGGTAGCAAAAGCGCCCTTAGGAAGGCAAACCTTCGATAGAAAAGCCGCCTTTGGATAGCCTAGGCGCCCCCTGGATGAAGCGCCCTACGGATATCAAATGCGCCATTGGCTAGAAAAGGTGCCCCTGGGCAGCAAAGGCAAATTTTGGTAACATATGTGCCCTGGACAGCATAAGCGCCCCTTAGATAGAAATAGGCGCTTTAGGAAAATAAAATGCTCACCTTGGGTAGAAAAAGGCGCCCTTTGATAGCCTAGCCGCCCAATGGAAAAAGCGTCCTACGGATGTCATAGGCACCCTTGGACAGCAAAGGCGCCCCTGGACAGCAGAGACGACCCTGGATAACACAAGTGCTGTGGACAGCAAAGGTGCCCCTGGGTAGCAAAGGCGCCCCTAGGAAGGCACCCCTTCGATAGAAAAGCCACCTTTGGATAGCCTAGGCGCCCCCTGGATGAAGCGCCCTACGGATACAATATGTGCCCTTGGCTAGGAAAGGCGCCCCTGGGCAGCAAAGCCAAATCTTGTTAACATAGGTGCCCTGGACAGCATAAGCGCCCCTAAGATAGAAATAGGCGCTTTAGGAAAATGAAATGCTCACCTTGGGTAGAAAAAGGCGCCCTTTGATAGCCTAGGCGTCCACTGGAAAAAGCGCCCTACAGATATCATATGCACCCTTGGATAGCAAAGGCGCCCCTGGACAGCAAAGACAACCCTGGATAACACAAGTGCTGTGGACAGCAAAGGCGCCCCTGGGTAGCAAAGACGCCCCTAGGAAAGCACAAAGCCGTCTTTGGATAGCCTAGACGCCCCCTGGATAAACTAGGTGCCCGAGAAGGAAAACGAGCGCCTCACTGGGAAGTACAGACTCCCTCTGTATAACATAGATGTCCCTTATCCACCTTCAGCTGCCCTGGATTGGAGCAGCGCCCCTCAAGAGAAAAGGCGCCCCTGGACGAAAAGCCGCCTCCGGGTATCAAAGGCGCTCCTAGATAACATATGCGCCCCTTAGATAGAAATAGGCGCTCCAGGAAAGCAAAATGCGCCCCTTCGTTAAGAAAGGTGCCCTTCGATAGCAAAGGCGTCCCTGGACAGCAAAGGCAAATCTGGGAAACATAGGTGCCCTGGACAGAATATGAGCCCCTTAGAAATAGGCACTTCAGGAAAATAAATGCAACCCTTGGATAGAAAAAGTGCCCTTTCATAGTCCAGGCGCCCACTGGATAAAGCGCCCACGGGTATCATATTTGCTCTTTTGGATAGCAAAGGCGCCCCTGGACAGCAAAGACAACCCTGGATAAAACAAGTGCTTTGGACAGCCAAGGTGCCCCTGGATAGCAAAGGCGCCCCTAGGAAGCCACCCTTTCGGTAGTAAAGGCGCCTTTGAATAGCCTAGGCGCCCCTAGATAAACTAGATGCCTGAAAAGGAAAATGAGCGCCCCATTCGAAAGTACAGGCTCTCCATGTATAACATAGATGTCCCTTATCCATCTTCAGCTACGCTGGATTGGAGCAGCGCCCCTCAAGAGCAATGGCGCCGCTGGACAAATAGGCGTCTCCGTATATCAAGGGCACTCCTAGATAATATATGCACCCCTTACATAGAAATAGGCACTTAAGGGAAAGTGAAAGGCTGCCTTTGGTTAGGACGGCGCCCTTTGCATTAAGTACCCTACAGATATCATATGCGCCCTTGGATAGCAAAGGCACCCCTGGACAGCAAAGTTAACCTATCTTGAAATAGATGATCTGGACAGCATAGGCGGCCATGGATAAACTAGGCGCCTGAGAAAGAAAACAAGCGCCTCACCTGAGAGTACAGGCGCCCCCAGGATATCATAGATGTCCCTTTCCATCTTCAGCTGCCCTACTGTCTATGGTTTGGCACACCTGTCCGACAGTCGAGCGCTCTGTTACAGGGCTCGAGCGCTCAATTTGAGCATGGACTGCCTTAAATCACATTTCATTAACCTATCACTGAAGGCTTAGTGCTCCATCGCTGGAACCGGGTGCCTTTTTCAGTATGTGGGCCCCACTTCCGAGAACGCTGCCCTCACCAACCAGCAGTCCTCCCTGCTCAGCAGATGAGCGCCTCTTTCTGATAACTAGGCACTTTATTTCAGTGTTCGAGCGCCTTATTTCAGAATTTTTATTCTCCATCTATTTTGGGCTCCTCCCGGATTGCAGAGGCGCCCCCCTCAAGAGCAAAGGCGCCCCTGGATAGAAAAGTGCGCCCCATGTTTGCAAAGGCGCTTCAAGATAGCATACGCGCCCCTTAGATGGAAATAGGTACTCCAGGAAAGTAAAATGCTCCCCTTGGGTAGCAAAGGCGCCCCTTAACAGCGAAGGCAGCCCTAGATAACAAAGGTTCTCTGGACAGCATAGGTGTCCTTGGATAAACTGGTGCCCGGAAGAGAAAAATAGGGCCTTACCGGAGACAAAAAGCACCCCAGGATAACGTAGGGGCATGTATTTCAATCATGTCTGTGATTAAAAAATACACCTAGGCAGCATTCGCGCCCCTGGATAGAAAGACACCCCTGGGCAGTAACGGCGCCCCTGGAAAGCAATAGTGCGCCCCTGTGGAGAAAAAAGCCGCCTCCTGAATAACCTAAGCACTGCCCCCGAAATATCAGATGCCCGTGGATAGAACAGACTGCCTTGAATAAAACAGAGGCCCTGGATAGTAAAGGCGCCCTTGGAGAGCATAAGCGTTCCTTAGCAACAATATGGGCGCAAGATGAACTCAAGGTTCATGCGCACCTAAGCCCAATAATAGAGCAATCAATCGGTGCCGAAGCACTCCTTTAAGCACGGGCGGCAAACATCCCAAGAAGTAAAGGCGCCTCTGGGTAGCAAAGGCGACCCTCGACAGTGGTGTAGGTATTCCTGAATAACAGCAGCGTCCCTTGATAAGAATAACCCCAAGATGTTTAGGTACCCTACTGATAGGAAAAGCGCCCCTGAATATCAGAGGCGCTCTCTGAATGAGGTGCCCATGGAGAGCATAAGGGCGCCCTATGGATAGCAAATTGCCGCCCCCTGGATAGCCTAAGCGCCCCTTGCATAGGGTAGACGCCATTGGGTAGTATAGGTTACCTTGAATAAAAATACGCCCCTCAATACCAAGGTGAACCTGGATAAGAAAAAGCCCCCCTTGATCACTGGCTATAAAAGGCACCTCGGAACAGCAAAGATGACCCTGGATAGCTAGGTTGCGTCCATTGGGGAGCGAAGGCGCCCCTGGGTGGCACAGGCGCCTCATCGAAGCAAAGGCCCCTCCAGAGATCATAGGTGTCCCTGATGAGCACATGTACTCCTGGACAGCCCCTAAATGACGTTGCATAATGTTACGACACCTATTATAACGTATGCTTTTACATCACAGATCACAGGTCAATTTTAAAGGTGACTGGCCTTGATGATCAAGGCTTGCTCAAAGGTCATTGGTAAGCTTGGGCACGGCGCTAGTTATAGCGTAAATTAGGCATAATATGTTGGGTTGTGCCATAATAGGTCAATGACCTTGAAGGACCTTGACCCCAAAATTTCAGACATTGTTTAGAGCCTTCCCTTTTGGCCTCAGCCCTGTTCTAGAGTATTCGCGCCCCGTTCCGGCCCGTTGGGGGTGCTTGAATACCCCCTCGAGGTCTCCCAGTGGTACAAAAAAACGTCGGCGCGAAGCGACACAGTACTTGTCACACCTCATCATTGATCAATTCCGCAACTTTCCCTCAAAATTTAAGGTTGTGTCATCTCAGGTCAAGTCACCAGTGCAGGTCAAGTGACCTCACCCCTCAAAAATGTTTAAGTTGGCGTAAGTAAGAAAAGGGTGAATCTATCGAATTCAAACTTCTACAATATAATGTTCCCAAAAAGTACTAATATATTTATTCCGGGATTTTTCCTATCGATGACCTAGGGACAGGTACGAATCATGACCATTCCATTGAAAATGCATGGGGTAAAACGGAAATTTGCCAACAAATTGCTCTATGTCTGCAGACGCCGCTTGAAATACCTTCGGATTCCCCCAAATCATAGTACCCTAGGCCTCTTTATCGGTTCATGTTGCAAGTTTAGACATGTTACTTCTGAGAGTTCATCTGGGGCTTCCTAAGCAGGTTTTAAGACTTGGGTCAATTGCTTTGCAGGAAATATTGATAAAACTCGTATTTTGATACAATTTTTATTGCTATTGTGAGTTGATTGATATGCATACTGACTATGCTAGGCTAGATGGTGGCCTTGACCTAGCCTTAGGTCAGGTCATTTTTATGTTTTAACCTAGTATAGTCATAGGTATTATACATTATTTGATGATTCGCCGTAACGAGAGGAAGCGAATTGTGCCTAAAAATGATTCTAGCTCAACTCTGGCAGACGCTAGAGTATAGAGACAGAGACATGTTGTAAGCTTTGTCTCGGGGAGGGACCCCAGCGCTGATCGCGGGAAAAATCCCCAATGGCCCCCAGGGGCCCTCAGGGAGTCAGGAAATCTGGCGTGGGTGGAATCTGGTAGGAGGGATTTTGGGTCTCCAAAATCAGCTGAGGGGCCCGTGTCAGTTAAGGGGGCCCAGATAAGGGCCCCCCAACGAGCTCAGTTGACCTCAGTGCCAACACAGGATTCTCAAGACCAGCGTGGGGTGCCTACCTATTTAAACGGTTTCTAAATAAGCTCAGGGACTCAAAACTAACCCAGGGGTCCAATTTTCAACTCATGGGGCCCAGACACTCTGAGGGGACCCTGCAGCAGCTCAGAAGGCCCATAAAACTAATAGGGCCAGACTAGCTGGGTGCCTCGACGAACTAGTGCCCAGATACGCACAACGGGCCCCAAACAAGCTGAAGGGATCTATATCAGGTAAACGAAAACGGTACCAACCCAGGGGACCCTGACCAGCTTAAGGGACACTAATCCAGCTTGGGGCTCAGAGCTCAGAGCTCCAGCTTTTAGCTCAGAGGGCCCAGGACCTGTTGAGGGGGCACTATATCAATAAAAGGGCCCCGAAAAGCTTAATAGGCTTCGGCAGCGACATATAGGTTTCAAGTTCAGTGTGAGGACCTGGTTAACTAAATCGGTCCCAGATCAGCTGAGAGGACTCGATATAAACTCAGGGAAGTCACCAAAAACTCAGGGGCCCAGGCCCGCAGAGGTTTTGCGGCCTATGAGGCTCAGGTTAGCGTCAATCGGCTATTTCAGTATGGAGCCGTTAGCCAGGACAACTGTGATAAGTGGAGGTGGTGGATACGACACCTCAGTTTTCGCCATGACCGAAGATAACTGTATTATTTGCTGATCGTGCTTCAGTTAGTGGCAGTGGGTGCTTTCTGCATTTTCTACCAAGGTGCCAGTCATTAGCTGGCCCGAAATATGCTTGATGGTAAACGTGAACATGTCCTCACTAAGAGGAAGCTTTCATGAAAATAAGCATTTACAAATCCTTTTTAAACGCGTTTTTCACCGACACTGGCCACCTTTTGGGTGGTAAATTGGCCAGTGGCGGATCCAGGGGGGCAAAAAGGCATTCCCCCAAACGGAAAAGCTCGGGGCAAAACTATGTTTTTGACCCCCAAAGCGATCGACCTCCTTTTTCCCCTACTCCTTTTTAGTTTATAAGCAAGATTTTGGTGTTTCAACTCATCAACTTCAAACAGAACATAAGTTGATAAGATGTTCCCTGGCCTGTCCCCTCGAATCCGGAAATGTAAAAATCACTGAAGATTATATATTCGGGCACAGCCCTTAATCAGAATCATGAAGTAAATATCAATAATTCTCAGTTACAGTATAGCCAGTCATATATAGCCAGCTTTGGATAGGAAGAAGTATCTCGAGCCCATAGTTTTCACCCCGTGACGTTTTTTTAGCTTTTCGCCTCAAATACCCAAAATTCTACCCGCAAGTAATTTTGGTAGCGCAGATTTTTACTGCGTGACGTTTTTTTCGACTTTGGTCTGCCCCTCCCAATCCGACCGGCTAGATCCGCCACTGAAATTGGCGCCCCTCAGGTTCGGCGCCCCCCAGGTTCGGCGCCCCCCTGGTTCGGCGCCCTCCGAGCTTGCCCCCCTTAACGAAGTCCTAGATCTGTCACTGGTTACGTTACGATCATAAACCCTAGATTGGAACTTTAAAAACCTATATGGTGCTATCCAGTAAGGTAAACAGTACTTATAACAGCTGAGAACAAACGTCAACCATGAAATTGGGGTTGAGGAAGGTTTTGTGTCACTGTGGGCTGGCCCGAATATACATATAATCCCGGTGTATCAGATCTGTAACGGGCCCCTTCTTTTAAAAGGAGCCCGCACAACAAACAAATATTAATATTGAGAGTAGAGGCTGTCCCGGCGATGTTAAATACAGCCTGCTCTCTATGAGGCGGGTCAATTCTGGGTCATCATATAGGTGGTGGGTCTAGCCTCCGCGTGGGTGACTAAATTTTTCGCTTTCATCCCCTCTGTAATGTCAGCATTTCTCTTTTAATTTTTCGGCCGGCTATAATGTGATCTAAGCATTTGAGCAGTTTTACTCGTGAAAAAAACATTGGTTCTTAAAGCTACCCTCGTCACTTGAGTCATAAGCAGAACAGTCAAAAATTCGTTGCATAAAAAGATCACATGTCCTCCTTGAAATATACTAGAAAGAAACACGAGACCCTCCCATTTTGACTAGCCCTCCCTCCAATGTTGCTCAACTGACTAGAAAACACTGCATACCGGTAAGTCCAAAAAATAACGCACAAAATTACAATCACCACCATCCCCCTTGTTTTAGGCCACAGAATTCGTAAAAAGATAGTAGGGGATTCGAGCACCCGCCACAAATCAGCCAATTTTGCCCCAGCCCCTCCAATAAGCGCAATGTATCATGCGCGATGAGATCATTAGCTGGGTTTTAGGCCGTCAATATGCTGAGCGGAGACGGTTAGATCGGTTTCTTAGGAATCAGTGCCTCTGCCCTCCCTGCGACTCTCGCCTTACGGGATATGGGCGATCGCTCAAACTAGTGAGGTTCTCCTCGGGTGCGCCTCCGGCCTTACCCCGGTATCTTTTCAACTAATCTACTTGAGGCACTAGGCGGGAATAACCCACCCACCTTCAGAACTGCATCAACCGCCTCTGCTGAGCAGGGACGCCCTAGAGCCCAGCCCGCGCCTCGGGCTGATTCGGAGTCGGGTGATTAAACATTGGAAAAGAACGCGTTTGCGTCCCTTCCGAAGAAGACCCATCAACCGTTGCCCAGAGACACGCTGTACACAAGGGTACGGCTAACAGAACGTCAATCCTCATCAGCTTCTTCGATATGTATATATCCAGACTGGACATCTCCAGAAGGCGATATAATTGTCCTAGAACACGCTGAGTCCATGAGGCCCAGTATTACGGTAGCCCCGTCAGTATTTTAATCCCTCCCTCGATGTAATTAGCGTGGCTGGACGGCTGGAGGGGTGCGGCGTTACCCGACCCCACCGACCACGGTCTCGGTGGTTGGTGATACCAAAGCTGTTCTGCCCGGCCCAGGGCCAAAAGATACCTACTTAAACGGAATAACGAACTCTCTTTTTAAGTGATATAATACTAAACCCTATTGAATTCAACATCTCGTGAGCATGTTCTCCAGACGTTCCGCAATTCGCCAATTCCAGCTAGGATCGTTGTTCTTTTTTATCACAATTATCCTGCGCCGATGGTTTTAAAAAGAGCGGGATACAATAAATTCCTCAGTCGTCACTTTATTACAACAACAAAAAAAACAGTCTCTGCCAAATTTCGCCCAAAATAAGTCAAAAGTGTCCTAGAACGATCTACGAACATACCCAGGCGACCTGCACGCGGCACCGTCCAATGTGAACCTGGTGTTTTCATGCCCCCCCTCGTTGGAAGACGGGTCACCCATCCGAGTCACAGAGCTCGGAATTAAACAGTTAACATTTCGCAGCGTGTGTTAAAAAAACGATATCAATAAGCCAATGGCGTCTTACAAATCAATACAAAAATGATGAGGACATCCTGCAGGCACGTGGTAAAAATGGATAATAAAGCTAAACTAGGGGATTATTTATATATATGACTCCCTTTTGCGCACTCACCGGCGGATCCGTCAACCAGGCACCCTCTCCTGGGACTGTACTCCTGCGAGCCAGTGCTACTGCCAGCCTCGGGGCAGCTTGGCAGCTCCGCGAGCGCACCTCCGCACACTGGGGCAACTGAGCTTCAAAATAGGTCAAAACCTCGTAACTAAAAAAATACTTTGATTAGGAATACTTTTTGTGCTCAAATGAAAGGTGTTGCTCTGAGCTTCATTACCCAGCCACAAAACATTGGGTATCTACACCAGGTCATATCAGATAAACTATTTTTAAGGTTTATAAATATCGGAATTCGATTTTGTTCTATCCAGTTTTGCGGACACTCAATGAGACAGAATCAGATAAGGCGGGTGCAGTGACGGTAAAAATGTAAGAAAAAAACAAAAGTAATATTTCAAAAACCGATCCGACATATTCAAGGTCATCATAGGTCAGAGGTCTTGCTGAGCCTTCACTCTGGTTTAACTATTAAGTACCACATGATAAATAATGGCACAAATTCACTCTTTCACTATTTGACGTCTTTAAATCCAGTACCGAACCATATCGAAACTTCTTGGGTCATGTGCAGGAGCTGCATGTATTGACACAATAATGTTAAGCACGATTTCAGGGAATGATTACCGTCACTCTTCTCATAAAATGAGCACAAACATGCAGAAACAGACAACACATTAAACTCATAGGGAATATCCATTAAATCTTGCGACCTCTTTTGCATCTTTGTGTAACTCTCCTATTTAATATCCTGCGTCCCTTTATCCAGTCTGCTATCCATTAACCCCGAAAATTATCGTTGAAATCTAGGTAAGTTCTTGAAGCAGTCTCACATCCAAGTATCCACTCACGCACCATCGAATTAGTAATGGTTAGTGTCACTATCTTTCAGCTTATAAAGAGGGTGACTGCCAGGCTCGAAACCTCCGTTGTCATGGGCCTTTTGGATTTTTTTATATCATCAGAGATCATGTTACCATGAGGTCATTGGTGATAAGCAGGTACTGGTACTGATCAGTGATTGTCAACTATGGATGTCTTTCTGGTATGATATTGCCTGAATGCAAGGTGATCTCTATTCCTTGCCTCCTGGGCCTGCTCCATGTATGCTCTTATGGAAACTTTCAGGCTCTCAGTCATAAGCGTCGCCACCGGCAAAGAAGTGGGGAGGGGGGCAGCCAAACTCCAAACTGACGCTGACAAAAAACTTTCCACGTTAGGACCAAATACTGTTCGAATTTGGGCTCCTCGTTGCCTTCTGCAGCGGCTGGTTATAAGAATGCCCGGTTTTCTCCCATTTTGACTGAGATCAGGAAAATTTGGGCCAAAAATGGGGGGGTGCCAGGCCCCTGGCCCCCCGGTGGTAACGCCCCTGTTCTCAGTAACATCTTGCCCGTGCATTTGCACCTTATGTATGGTTGCCGGCATGCTGTACCATAGGTACACGTTTACAAACAGCCTTACTGTCTCTAGAGCATAGGCCGGATACTTCTCAATTTCGATTGTTGATGATGATGATCAGGGGCGCAGCCAACGGGGGCAGGGACAGCCGCCCCCTGAGGGCCCGAAGGGACCCCCTGAGGACACGATTCTGTAACAAGCATGGCCCTTTTTACCCATCAGAGCCCTTTTGGCGCTGTCGCAGGGGCACTTTTTGGGGCGCCGCTCCCCCCCCGAGTGAAATCCTGGCCACGCCCCTGATGAGGATAGTGCGGCTAATATTACCGAAAACCTTTGTAGCAGATCCAGGCTTACCCCCGTAACCTCGCTGAACTGTTTCCTTCATTAGCTGTGCCGTTGCCCCCCCCCTCCCGAATTTGGCTGATCGACGACCAGACTCATGGTAGCACGAAAACATTCCTGTAAATCTCTTTTGTTTTTTAACAGCGTCCTTCTGCTCGTAGTTTTGAGCTCTCCATGAACAAATGGGTGACTCTTCTCTAATCTTCCCCCATGCTCAGTGCGCGTGTTAAACTCGGTTTTCGCACAGATTGACTCTCTGCTCAGCGTCTGGCAAGTCTGCCATCCCCTGTCACGACTCGACCACGGCGCCCTGGTAGCCGTCCTTTCTCCAATTGCCGCGCAACATGAGCTGGCGACCGCCGTAGCCGCCGGCCTCACCGTGCTTCTTGGACTACATTGCCGCACAAAAAGTGTCATATCTCCCCTGGGACAACTGATGCCGAGCTAATTTTTTTCACGGCTGGTTAGAGGACACAACATTGCATCACTGCATTTAAATTTATAAGCGAAACTCGCTGTGCGTTTTTTCCCAGGTCTAACGAAGTTTAGGATTTGAGAATAAGTTAGAAGCTTTACATGTCCTAATAGTTACAAGTACTGTTAGGCTCTTATTGTCAAATTTCGTACTTTTCAACATTGAGTGTCTTCAGGGCATTCCCAGCTTTCCATTGATATAAATAGATAGCGATTTTGTGACTGCGACCATGGTTGATAATGCATCAGAAAGTGTACCTCATCTCGAGTCAAATTGACGCCGAGCTGCAGCGTGTTTAATGTTCTGTGTTCCAGCATCTGTGCAAGCGGCTAAAGAAGAGAAAAATGGATACAATTATGCTTTTACAAGGTTTTCAACATTTCTCTGTCAGAGCCAAACGATTAAGTCCGATTTTGAAGATGCCAAAATTGGAGGTTTTGGCCGGTTTTGGAGGCCATTTGCCCCAGTGTGCTCCGCTCTCTTCACTCGTGGCAGCGGGGTAAGAGAAGCCCCCGCTGCGCCTCTTCCGGAGCTCGGCACCACCTCCACTCTCTACCGGGGCTCAGACCAGAGTTTCCCCTGTCGCCGGCGTGGTTTTTCGACGCCTGGTGTCCAGCTCTCCCCCTCATACTCAGTACGGCCACGTCGCCGTGGTGTTACTAAGGGTGCATTCTAGAACGGACTCCGGCCGAAAAGTTACGCGCAAAAAGGGAGCAGAGACTGAAGCGTTGTTCTGATGAAAGGAAACCAAATTTATTGCTGTATTCCAACGCATATTTGTTGTCTTCTTTTTTTCTGCCTTTTTGCCTAGAGCGCTTCTGATAACTTTCTTAAGAAAATTGACATCACCATGTTTGGCCGGCGCAGAGAGGGGAAAGGGGTGATGTATCCGGCCCAAACAAACCCAAGTGCCTGCAGTCCTGTCCGACGCCTGTGAGATCCAGAGCAGCCGCCTCTCCGCGACTGCATGCATACAAGACACACACACACACACACGCACACACACACACACACACACACACACACACACACACACACACACACACACACACACACACACACACACACACACACACACACACACACACACACACACACACACACACACACACACACACACACACACACACGCACACATAGGCAGATATAAGGGCGGCGGCGCAGGCATTGTCCTGAATATGTCAAAAGGCAGGAACAAGATTCGAAAAAAATGTTACAGATCCATTTCGAATTCAGGATTCGAGGAGGCAGGCCATCAAACATCCTGTCATCTTATCGATTTCCCTTGTTTAACCGGTTCACTGCCCTGACGTGGAGCATGGTGAGGGCCTTGTGTTGGATCTGACAGGACTGTCGTCTCCCCTCACTATCGTAGTCATCCACCACCCACCCGAGCACAGCGCCGTCAACTTTCTCAGTTTTGGAAGCCGTGTGCAGACTCGGCCGAAGGGTAATTGCTTTGGGCGACTTCAACCTGCCGCAGATAGGGTGACGTAGCTTCAGGCCGCCTGCGTTCTCACGTCGCCCCTGGCACGCACCGAATTTTGTTGATGCCATCGAGCAGCATGGGCAAAGGCAACATGCCCTTAAAGGAAATGTGGCACCTTGGTCGAATACTGGAATTGAGTGTAATTAGGCGTTATTTTAGCCGAAAATAATGAAACCACTCATGATTTCTCTGCAAAATGTACAATAGGCTCAATATTTTGATTTTTAAAATACTCCTCTAGGAAAAGATATAAATATCTGCCTATGGATGATGCCATATCTGGCAACCACTACCATACTCGAAACGCTTCAAGGGCTTCGATTGGCTGATGCTCATCGTGACGTCAGCATATGTCGTCACACCAGCAGCTCACAACAATGGCCGCCTGGCGAGCGATACATGAGAGGTACATTTCGGGTAGGTGTTAGCTTTTTTCTACGAAAATATCGAGTTCCAAGACAAATGATATATAGAGAACCGGGTTTTCCGACTTGCTTTTCAACTTGGCTATTTCAGGTAAAACACGTTATAAATGTGCCACATTTCCTTTAAGCCGACAAGGGAAAACCGTATCTTGGGTTTGGAATTGGAAAGTATACACAATGTTCGACGTGAAGTGGTAATTGGTCTGTTTCACTCTGACCATGTGTATGCTCTCTCAGACCTCTCTGTACAGCTCTTAATGAATGGTAGAGTCACCCGCAGAGATGCGTTCAATCACAAACGGGCTGATTGTGATGTCCTAGGGCGTTGTTTGCTACTTTTACCACGGAACGTAATTGATGACATGGAGGACGCTGTAGACATGTTTTACCAGTGGACAAGCGCAGCAATTGCCGAGCATATACCTCGGGTTTCCATGACAGCCAAGTACCCACCGTGGTTTAATGAAGAGGTAAAGAATGTTCTCCATGACAAATAATTGGCGCATCGTCATGAAAAGCGAGTCCATAACATAGGCGGATCCAGGGGAGGGGGCAAAGGGGGCACGCCCCCCCCACCCCGAATCGACCCTCAGCACACGCGGTAGCGTGTGCCGAGGTACCCGTGCACCAAAAACGGGATCGGGAGAACCCCAGCAATTACAGATCAATTTCGCTTCTAAGTCTTTGCTCCAAGGTTTTTAGAACGTGTTTTTTGCGATTAGTTATCAGAGAGAGATATAATAACAATTTTTGGGGTTTATTGACGCACAGACTGCCAGGGTCATATGACGTCGCCAACTCTTTCCCTGATGTATGGGTTTCTCAGGAGCCAGCATGCTCCTTATTCGGAGAAGCCGCCGGGCATTGAACCCGGGTCGGCTGCGTGGAAGCCAGCTACGCTGACCACTCCACTACCGCATCCCCTAGAGAGAGAGAGAGAGAGAGAGAGAGAGAGAGAGAGAGAGAGAGAGAGAGAGAGAGAGAGAGAGAGAGAGAGAGAGAGAGAGAGAGAGAGAGAGAGAGAGAGAGAGAGAGAGAGAGAGAGAGAGAGAGAGAGAGAGAGAGAGAGAGAGAGAGAGAGAGAGAGAGAGAAAGAGAGAAAGAGAGAGAGAGAGAGAGAGAGAGAGAGAGAGAGAGAGAGAGAGAGAGAGAGAGAGAGAGAGAGAGAGAGAGAGAGAGAGAGAGAGAGAGAGAGAGAGAGAGAGACAGAGAGACAGAGAGAGAGAGAGAGAGAGAGAGAGAGAGAGAGAGAGAGAGAGAGAGAGAGAGAGAGAGAGAGAGAGAGAGAGAGAGAGAGAGAGAGAGAGAGAGAGAGAGAGAGAGAGAGAGAGAGAGAGAGAGAGAGAGAGAGAGAGAGAGAGAGAGAGAGAGAGAGAGAGAGAGAGAGAGAGAGAGAGAGAGAGAGAGAGAGAGAGAGAGAGAAAGAGCAGTGTGTGGTGCTCAGTGGTGCTGCGTCCCAGTGGGTGTCTGCGGGTTATGGGGTACCCGAAGCCAGTATGCGTGGGCCAGTCTTGTTTATTTGACGCTGCAATGCCATTCCGCTGCATGTTGCCTTAACATGCCTCATGCACGCCGACGATCAGGGCCGGTTCGGTCAGCCCCACTCACACGCTGCGCCTAGCGACACTTCATTTAAGGGCGGTGGGGTGAATCGGGTCCACACCAATCTCAATGATAACAATGAATCAGCCACACCAACAGCTTGGAGACACCGGGAAGGGCGGGACGGCTGGGCAGGGTGCACCCTCCCTCACAGTGGCACTGAGCTGCTGGGATTGCTAGTCACGCAGCGGTGTCCGTCTGATCGATGCTTTGTAGCACGCGCAGCTTTATTTCTAAGTACCTACCCATTTGACGTTTTCGGGGAATAAAAAGGATGAGTAACGACATGTGTTATTATGCACAACAACTTCCCGATTTTCTTGGCAGCGAAGGCAAAACCTTAAGAAGTGGATAGAAAGCAGGATAGGATGGCAACCTTATTTATCCGCGCTGGCTTACTTAGAGTTTCATTTTATTGTAAGTTAAGTGAAAAACTGGAGCTTCTTTTTTACAGCTGCCTTCTCGCACACAGGGATAACGAACACTCAAATGACTTCTTGGTGCATGAACTTTCTGCTATTCTCGGTTTGCTGCCCTGGCAAATATTGTGTTTCTCCTTTAAGAAGCGAGAAAAAGTGAAACGGCAATGGGTGCATTTTTAATGTTATCTGTAGAAAGGAAATGCAAGATAGGTCGAAGAGGTAACTTCATAATAATAATAATAATAATTTTTGGGGCTTATCGACGCACCAACTGCCAGGGTCATATGGCGTCGCCAACTCTTTCCCTGTTGGAAGGGTTTCTCGGGAGCCAGCTTGCTCCTTGTTCAGGGAAGCCGCCGGGCCTTGAACCCGGGTCGGCTGCGTGGCAGACAGCTACGCTGACCACTCCACTACCGCGCCCCCGAAGAGGTAACTTCATTCGACCGTGGTTTCGCCATTAGAAGGGGTACGGGCCCAATCCGCCATTCTTTTAAAGAAATGAACGGCCTTCAAATTTTACAGGCAATTAAAAAGCTTTGCACCATATACTAAATACTTTGCACCGCTACATTGTCGAATAAGGGAGTGCGGTTTGGGCGGGTGCTGCTGCGATCCACCTTCAAAGACTACAGCGGGTGCAAAATAAACCCATCATGTAAAGAAGTAGGTTGAAGAAAATGATCATTTGTCTGCCAATGTTTATCATTTTCGACATAAAAAAAGAACAACCGAAATGTGAAGCAGAATTTCTGCGACAACGCTATCATCATGTTTGACTGGCACACAATTGGCAAACAAAGGATCATTTTTCTCAACCTGCTTCTTTCTACTGCCACAAGCTCTCCGTTTTATTAAATAAATTCCTCATTTGGTCTACGGCAAATAAGAATCGTCATTCGCCGTACCTGAACCGTTATAATGCTCTCCTGAATTTTAATGTTGTGAGGGTCAGAAAACGCTTTAAATTAGCTTGATTCCAGTATTTACATAGTGTTTTCTGGACGCATGAATTCGCCACATCCAGCCATGTTTAATATAGCGGACCAACGCACTCGTTCGTGCCCCATTTTACATGTTTCAAAGCCGCGAGTAGAGACTGTAAAAACGGCATGTTATGTCAACTGCCCCGACAAGTGCGCAACGATGCTTGCCTCTGACTTATTTAACAACTAGTTTAAGGCATCGTTGTTGCAAGTTTTTAGTGCCATTGTGGTCCTCAGTAAATCACAACTATCTTTCTGGGTTCTCGGAAGGCCTGCTGCAGGTAGATTGCCATAAACCGTAGAGTGTTGTGGGAATGACCTTGGACCCTAAAAATGCGAGAAAACAGATGAAGCAAAACCTCATCCCACGCTCTTTACCTTTACCTCTTTCCATGGGTAAAAAGCCTAAAAACCCTAAAAGCCTTTTTGGGGTTTAAGGGGGTTTAGGCGTTCTAGTTTCTGAACTTTGGTATTTTTGCACTTTAAGACTGTCTTCGTCATAGATTTGAGCTTCTTTGACCTTTTTTGCCGACGCGTGGGATTTTTGGGGTGAGTTTTAAGTCTTTTAGCGATATTTCTGTTTTCTGATTTCTCATCTTTTTAGGGAGCAAGGCCATTCCCACATCACTCTGTTATTCTTGGCATGGGTCCTGGTTGTACATACATACATGCACATATAGAACTGGCTTATTTTCATGTTGTAAAAGTATTTTTCAGACCAGTAGCCAAAGGACGGTACCAGGGTCGAGCCCTGTCGTGTACCACTCAGGGCGGATCCCAGCGAACTGACTATGTCAGACCGGTAACCAAGGGACGGTACAAACGCTACAAGGGTCGAGCACTGTCGTTTACCACTAACAGCAGATCCAACGAACTAAAACATTAAATTTCCATAATTCAGGTTATTTCGACGCGGGACAGGTTTCTGGGAAGATCTTGAAAAACTATCAGTATATACTCACCCCACGATTATTGGAAAAACAAACTCCGGCCGGATCCCGTGAAAGAAATGGAAGTAATGGATTATAAATACGACTGGCCCTCTGAGAGTGGTAGTTTACCTTTCATTTACGATTATGTGCACTTAATTTCCATTGCCGTATCGTATCTCAATTTTTACATCATGTATGTACTTAAAGGAAATGTGGCACCTTGGTCGAATCCCGGAATTTAGTGTAATTAGGGGTATTTTTAGCCGAAAATCATGAAAATGTCCCTGATTTTTTCTGAAAAAAAAATGTACAGTAAGCTCAATATTTTGGTATTTGAAATCCTCCTCTAGGTCAAGGAATAAACCTCTGGCTGTGCATGACATCATGATCTGGCAACAACTACCATAATCAAAGGGCTTCAATAAGCTGACTACTCATCGTGACGTCAGCATTTCGCCACACCAACAGCTGACAACTGCGGCCGTTTTTGGCCATTTTAGATACATTTCAGGTAGGTTTTTAGCTTTTCTCTACGGAAATTTCGAGTTCCAAGACAAATGATATATTGAGTACCGGGTTTTTCGGCATACTTTACAACTTGGCTATATCAGTTAAAATCACGTTCTAAAGGTGCCACATAAAGGGATTTAAGCGTAAAATGGATTTCTGATTTCAAACGTCAGCGATGCCATCCCAGCTCTAACTAACCTTAAGAAACTTGCATTCATGAGCGCTCCATCGATCCTAAAATACAATTAAATCTCAGATCGGTGCACAATCCAAAGACCGTCTTAGACCTTGCAGCAATGTTCCAACTGACACACACACACGCACCCACACAAAATGTGTAAATCACTGTATGTAAATAAATATCACTGCATGTATCCGCATTTCGAAGGCACCATAATTTTTGTTTGTGGTCACTGATAAAGGTCGAATAAGGAGCCTGGTGTCACCTCATTGTAGCAACCAATTGAAGTCGTTTTAGAAACATTATATGCCATCATTGAAATCAGTCCTTGAAACTGAGCAGGTTCTCTTCAACGAAGTTGACCCCATTGCCCCCAAACATGTTTCTTCATTCCGACCAACAGTGCAAAAGAACCTAGATTCTGGCTCGATGTTTGTGATGAGATCTGAACTCTGGCTGGACAAACATCGCAGAGTGCAGTGCCCGGCAGAATGTTTGACAATGTCAGTTCGGTGAGAGCAAAAACATTATGAAAGGTCGATCTGCTGATGTTGATTAGGTTCAGTTCTGAAGCACCGACAAGCATAAGAGCGCGGATTATGTTCCTCAGTTCTGAACAAGTGCTGAGGTGTTTAAAAGCTGAAATCAATCCAAACATCGGTGGCATTCAAGTGTGTACATTTACCCAGTTATTTTTTGTTAAACACTAATGAGAATGTCTGTTAAATTTGTAAAAAATAAGCAACATCACCCGCATATCGGCATCAACCTTACAGCACGCAGAGAATATGAACTATTCTTAACACGCGCCCCGCTGGAGTCTCTGGCGTGACGCACCCCGCTGGGGGGGGGCGTTTTTCGCCCCCCTCCGTATCTCATTTCCCAGGACAGCTAAAGGAAAATTACGGACACCGTTGGAAAGCTCTTGGCAAGACAAAGAAAAATTATAGGAAGCATTTTATGTCAGGTCAATATTGAGGTCAGCATAGGTCAAAGAAGGTTACATAGGCTTACAACAGGGCAGTGTACGTTTCCCCCTCTAGATATCCCTCAGAGGAGTTAGAGCAAATATTTATGCATCATTGAACTCCTCTCATCGTTGCGAATCAAATGATGTATAATATGACCTTGCTAGGTCAAATTGTGAAAATGACCTGACCTGGTCAGGGTCACAGGGTGACCTGGTATGACAATGTTGCATATCAATCGACTCCCCAGGACAATATAAGCACAATGCAAGCAAAATAGGAGCTTTATCTCAATTCAGTGAGAAGTTATTGGCGAAAAAATCACTGCATGCTCCTGTGGCCTGACATGACCTTCAGGTCATGAGAGGTCAGATGGTCAAAAACTCAACTTTATGATCAAGATTGAGGTAAAAATACACGGTGTGAGGATTTTTAGCTTTATCTATTGGGTATTTACTGAAAACAAGCCCTTTGAACTTTTCACCTTAGACTTATAATGAGGTGACCAAAAAATTGACCCCACCTAACGTCATCAATATGAAAATTCCGAGATAGCAGATTTGTAGACCCTAATGACCTTATCATATTGTGCAAGTTTCAAACTGATCAGTTGGCAGATGCTCCTTAGGCGCCGCTTCAAACTAGTGATTTTAGATTTTGAGGTCGGGTCACTTCACCTTGGATAGCTCCTTGACTTGACATGACCTGAACTAAAAAATTTGGCCATATGCATAAAATTGATCAGGCATAAGGTACTGCAGGTTTCGTTGCTCTGCACCTCTTCGTTTTTGAGTTATCTGGGGAAAACCAGGAGGGGGGAGAATTTCGTCGCCCCAGGGGCGCGTGTTAATATTGCATCATCACGTGCCCCGACCCCACTAGGCCCCCGATCCGTGTTCACACAAGTGGTTATTTAACCTACTACCTCGATGTGGGTGCCTATGAAGAAAAAGAAAAACGCGAAAAGCCTCATAATCTCTGAGTGTCCGTCAGAAGTGATGATGCCGTATGACCCTAGCTGTCGGTGCACTCGAAAACCATAAGCTATGAACCCTTCAGAAGTGATGACGAAATTGTAGTCACGTTTTGGTTCTAGCTAAAGTAAAATCGCGACAGGTCTAAGAAGCTGAAAAATATCGAGATCTTTTAAATTCCACTTTTTTACTAGATTGCGTTAAATTCAATATTTGATAACCGTTAGATTCCTCTCCTCATGGAAAATAGATCATACCAGGTCAACATGTGAAAGAGTCTGACTCAAGATCACACTAAGGTCACCGTCTGACGTCATGCGATTCGACAAGTCTGACGGTCCGACGGTCCAACAACATATCACTTGGCTGGCAATGGGAATATGAATACAATGCCATCAAATAAATAAAAAATAGTTCAAATGTGTGGAAAGTATTTATGGGAATCAAAACATCCAAGACCGGTGGGGAACATGCCTGGGTCCGTATGTGTCGCATGTAAAAGTTTCACGTGTATGTCATACATTGCCAGAAAGGACATCGACAAACTAACGACAGCGAAACCGAAAAAAACTGTTAAACTAGCAGCCGTTTTCTTCCGAAAACGGCTTTTGGAATACTCTCCTTACGAATTATTCCCTACGTAGTCACTGAGCCAGTCAGAAAATCAGCCTAACGGGAACATTACATCTTCGTGGGATATATGGGATATGAACAAAACTGTCAGCTGCATAAAGCACAAATAAACAGATTGAAAGATGGTGGAGGCTGAATCGTTCGGTGCGACGCATGCAGAATAGACAGCAACCTCTCATGAAGACATATGTGCCTTGAAACTGCTCGAAGATTGTACAATATCAGTGGGTGGACGCTTCAAATCTAACCTTTTGTGGAAACTTGGTGATGTTTCAATGCCAAACAATCGACTGACTGCTATTCGCCGTTTGGAGAGCACTGAGAGTACACTTCGAAGAAATCGTAAGAAAGCAGAACTGTACCGAAAAAAACTATTCGGGATTATCTCGGGCAGGGATACGCAAGAAAGTTGGAAGAAAGTAAAGTTGGGAAGGGAAATCAAAAGCGATAGTATTCGCCACATCGCGCTGTCTTTCATCCTAACAGTACTCCCATCAGACCCGCGTGAAGCTGTCTTTTGGAGGAATCCAAGTGAAGCTTCGAACGTATGTGATGTGGGATTCATGAGGACGAGCGACGTCGTTAGGGGATTGTGTCGCCGCCTTTTATTTGTCGTCGGCGACAGCGAGTTTTAGGCACGAGCGCTGTAGCAATGAAAAATTACTTGTGATATGAACGGAAAGGGGGAGTAACAATCCAAAAACCAAACGCTTGGTATACAATTTTATTCGTCAGACAAACCCGGTGTCATAAAGGATTAGATGACAGCCACTAAGTACTTAATTCAAAGCCTTAACGGAGTTCTTTCCACCTGGTGGTAACAGTTTGGTTGGTCTGAATCCTAAGCAATGACAATTAAATGTCAATGAAATTACCATACTAGGGGGTGACTGTAGAACAGAGAAATAAACTGTTATTTTCATGACAGGATGGCAGAGAAAAGGTTGCAAATTGGTTTCCATAGGTTTAAGGCTCTCTGAGGCTTTCTGTATTTTCAACTAATGTTGTCCATAAATGGTTCTTCAAATTTCGAAAAAGTGAGCCACATTTATTCACAGAGCTGAGATATTTATCCTAGCTCTAGGATCCCATCCGACCAGCCTCTGAAACTTTTTCCGCAACGTTTCACGACATTTTGGATCGGCATGCACCCATGAGACGTTTGGTGTCCCTCATCCATCTCCTCCCCCTGTACCCTAAGCAACATTACTTCTTATGAGGCGGCGTAAAGAGGCTTAACACTTCTCAAACCGTGTATTCTTGCCACAATCTTGACCATAAAGTTGAGATTTTGACCATCTGACCTCTCGAAGGTCATGTCAAGTTACAGGGGCATACAGCGATTGTTTTGCCAATAGCTTCTCACTGAATTGAGATAAAGCTCCTATTTGGCTTGCATTGTGCTTATATTGTCACGGGGAGTCAAGTGATATCCAACATGACCATACCAGATCACCCTGTGACCCTGACCTAGCTCAAGGTCAGGTCATTTTCACAATTTAACCTAGCAAGGTCATATTATACATAATTCGATTTGCCACAATGAGAGAAATCCAATGATGCATAAATATTCGTTCTAACTCCACTGAGTACGAATCTAGAGGGGTAAACGTACACCGCCCTGTTGTAAGCCTATGGAACCTTCTTTGACCTCTGGTGACCTCAATATTGACCTGACATAAAATACTTACTATAATTTCTCTTCGTCTCGTCAAGAGCTTTCGAACGCCGTCCGTAATTTTCCTTTAGCTGTCCTGGGAAATGAGATAAGGAGGGGGCGAAAAACGCCCCCAGCGGGGCCCATCATGCCAGGGACCCCAGCGGGGCGCGTGCTAAGATAACAACGATCCAGCTTACAAAAATATTAACGTCATTACTACGCGAGCGATAAGAGAAAAGAGGATTGCCGGAATAATATTTCCAGGAAGATAAGCGAGACTTCTCCGTCTGCACTTTATCGCATAATACAGCCTGTGATTGTGCTAAAGAAGGGGGAATCCTACTCAGCTTATTAATCTCACTCCAGAGCAACTGAATGAGCATTTTGCCTCAATTGGAACAAACACGAGAGAGAGAGAGAGAGAGAGAGGGGGGAGAGGGAGAGAGAGAGAGAGAGAGGAGAGAGAGAGAGAGGAGGGACTCTGCTCTGAGCCTTTGTGGAAGGAGGGTGCTGCGTGGGGCAGCTCCAGGCGTGATTTCCTCCCCCTCCCAAAGCATGGGGGAGGAAAACAGAGGGCTTTCTTAAGCCCAACAAGCTGTCCCCGGGGCGCATGGCTGCGCCGGCCAGCGGTAAGACGTCCCAGAAGAGGGCACTATGGGCTGCGGATCCGCCGGTGAGTGCGCAAAAAGGGAGCCGCGTACATAATCCCCTGGTTTGGCTACATTTCATTTTTACCGCGTGCCTGCAGGATGTCCTCGCCACTTTTTTTGGGAGGATGCCATTGACTTATTGAATTCGCCTTTTTTAACCTCACTGAACCCGTCGTTCCACAAAGATTTCTGGTCTGATGAGGGTGGGGTGAAGACATATAAATGAGTAAATTCGGCTACTGCCGCACGTTACCGGCGCCTGATCCACGACGCAGGCGTACCGCCGGGGACGTTCTTTGTACATATGCCGTTTCCCCTCCATGTTTGGTATGTTCTTGTGTCATTTCCTTCGGATAGCTGTACCTATGCAATTTACCTTCGGGTACATAGTAGCGGAGGGGATACTTTGATATCGGGGACCCTCGACTGCCATCAGTGCGGGCCCTTGCGCTTGGGGAGAGCCTACGGAGGTGAGGAGCTCCCTATGTGTGATTGATGAGACGTGCCCCTTAAGCTTAGGGGTGGAAACTTGCGTTGATGATTATTTCGGGCGGGGACAAAGTTACATATCGGGCGTAAATTAAGGAGATGTAGTCGGTCCCTGGCACCGCTCCTATGCGGATCAGTCGGGAGGGGAGCGCGCCAGGACTCCAACGCAAAACATGTTTTTTATACCTTATAACAATAATTTTTTTGGCAATTTCGTTAAAAACGTCACTCGGCTGCCTTCAAGCCCCTCTGCTCGGGATCCTGCGCTCGCGTCCAGCCTCCGATTATACTGTAGGTCTCCCAAATATTCTAGTAACGGTGGGGTAGGGGCCGTTAAAAAAACACATACAACACCAGTAAAAGGCCGCCCCCTAAATTTCTACCCTCTTTAGAAGAAACCCCCGTTACACTCACATCACCAACCAGAATGAAGGGAAAACCGAAGTCGCTCATTCTCCCAGGAATGTTTGCGATATTTCCTGTCAGTGTCCTGGTCTGGCGGCCTGTGGCAGACTCCTACTAGAGCTTCACACACGACTCCAACCTACAGCACCAGCGCCTCCATGTCAGGTTCTGCACCGTGTCTCCGAGTTGAGTCCGCACTGCGCTAACCACTCCTCCTCCGTGGGTGGCTCGGTCCCTCCTGCATCAGAGGTGGTGATCCAGTCCCGCGCCCAGCTCGGAGTCCAGCATGTCCGGCGGAAACCAGGTCTCAGTGAGCGCGATCACGACCTGGGGCTCCACAGTGAACAAGGCCCCTTCGTCAGACAATCAGTCGACCGGGCTACCGGTCAACCAGTGATAACAGCGCCATTTTACAGGAGCTTTGCTGGACGGCCCTGAGGCAACAGTGTGCCGCGCCCATGCAGCCTCCTCCAAAAACGTGGGGGAACAACTTCCGTCTCCCCCCACCCCTAGTCCGCTGTCACTGGATATCATCATCTATGTGACTGAATTGGCAAAAAATGATGGAATGTGATCACATGTCATTTGTTGTTCTTCGAAATTCAGATTAAACTTGATATCCACTTATAACAATAATTTTAGAATATACGTTTTCTCTGACTGGTAAGGACACGCCATTAAACCCTTCCATCTTCCACTTTCCATTATTATGAGAGCAACTCCGTTATTATCCTATTTCTTGAAACCGGAAAATGTAATATTTTGTTTGGTACCGCAATATCACTTTTTTTCTTTCTTGACTAGGCTTACAGGTAAATTAAAAAATATATTAAGCGTCACCACCGGAAAAAGTGAGGGGGCCAACCAAACTTTAACCTGATGCTGACAATAAACTTTCTACCTTACGACCAAAGACTGGTCTAATTTAGGTTCCTTGTTGCCTTCCGCAGCGGCTGGTTATAAAAATGTCCGGTTTTCTCCCCTTTTGACTGAGATCAAACAATATTGGTAAAAAAGTGAAGGGGGCCAGGCCCCCTGGGCCCCCTTCTGACAATTATGAAAAATATATTGCATCCAAATAAGCTTGTCAATATTACGCCTCGGTGATATTGCACCCGCCTATTGTTTCTTTTCTTAGCTTGCAGCAGCCAATTTTGTTTTGAGTCTGCCTAATTTGGAGACAAATTTGTGAATTTCGAAGTGTCCTGAAGAAAGCCAAATATCTTGGCTTCATGGATGGGTTAAGTAAATATTGCTAATATTTTGTCAGTTAGCCACCTAAAATAAAAATATATACTCAGGCCTGTGAAGTGAAGGCCTGAATCGCATGCCCCCAGCAAACACCTGCTTCACCACGGCTAAATCCAGGAAAGGCGGCACCGACGTCCAACGATCGAGATATGACACCACCATGTACTCTTTACCGGTATTCTCGTCAAACCTCTCCGGGGCCCCGTGTGGGGACAGGCAAACTGTTTATCTGATCAACGCAAATGCATATTTACCGCTTCTGAAGTATCACGATAGAGGAAACGATTATTCGGGAATGTTTCAGCACTTACCATAGAAGTGACGTTTCAGACTTAAACCGCCCCCTGAAACTCCTCGGTATCCCTAAATTTCTCCTCCCATCCCAATCTTCGGAAGCAAGATTGGATGCTCGACGACGTGATTCGGCGCCCACCCCTCATCCGTGATAGGTCGCTCCGGTAAGAATGGCCTTCTCACCGCGGGCCTCTCCCCGAGCACCCACACGACCTTAACAAGCGCTCCGCTGGGGGGGGGCAAAATTCGCCCGCCTCCTGGTTTTTTTCAGATAACGCAAAAACGAAGAGGCGCAGAACAACAAAACTTACAGTACCTTAGCCCTAATCAATTTTACGCATCTGACTAAATTTTCTAGGTCAGGTCATAACAGGTCAAGGATATATTCAAGGTCAAGTGACCCGAACTCAAAACCCAAAATCACGAGTTTGAAGCAGTGCCTAGGGTACATCTGTCAATCGATCAGTTTCAAACTTTCACCATATGATAAGGTCATTAGGGTCTACAAATCTGCTATCTCGGAATTTCGATACTGTTGACCTAAGGTGGAATCATTTTTTATCAACCCATTTTAAGTCTATAGTGAAAAATAGAAAGGGCTCAATTTCAGTAAAAACTGGATAGATGAAGCTGAAAATTCTCAAACCGTGTATTCTTGCTACAATCTTCACCTTAAAGTTGAGTTTTTGACCATCTGACCTCTAAAAGGTCATGTCAGGTTAGAGGAACATACAGTGATTGTTGTGACAACAACTTCTCACTGAATTGAGATAAAGGTCCCATTTTGCTTGCATTGTGCTTATATTGCACGGGGAGTCGATTGATATGCAACATGACCATAGCAGGTCACTTTGTGATCTTGACCTAGTTCGATGTGAGGTCATTTTTTTTAATTTGACCTAGCAAGGTCATATCATACATCATTCGATTCGCCACGATGAGTGGAATCCAATGTTGCATAAATATTTGTTCGAGCTTCAATGAGTAGGAATCTAGAGGGGTAAACGTACACCGCTCTGTTGTAAGCCTATGGAACCTTCTTTGACCTTTGCTGACCTCAACATTGACCTAACATACAAATACCTCGTGTGATTTCTCTTAATCTCGTCAAGAGCTTTCGAGCAATTCTTAATTTTCCTTTAGCTGTCCTGGGAAATGAGATACAGAGGGGGGGCGCGAAAAACACCCCCCCCAGCGGGACGCGTCATGCCAGGGACCCTAGTGGGGCGCGTGTTAACCTTCTCTTCCAGGTATCAATAAGCAGTAAAGCATATGTTCCCCAATCCACAGTGGCCAACCCCGGGAGACTCTTGAAAGGAAATCACAGCGTCAAGGCCCTAGCGTTGTAAGCTTTCTTAATAGGCCCATTATCGCGTGCTTGAAAATTATTTTGGGCATATATCGTCATGTTCTGGCAATTTGAAAGGGATTGTGGCATCTTGGTGCAATTCCAGACTGGTGGGTTTAGGGAAAATCTCTTCTGAAAATAATGAATTTTACCTTGTTCCAGCTTTAAAACTAACTAATAAGCCTAAAATTTCATTTTCCCTCTGTCACAAATGATAGTCTCCAAATTATCGTGATGTCAGATCGGCGTATGGGCTGGTAACAATTCGTATTAATTTGATTTTTTGTTTGCACTTGTCATGAACTTGTTTGATTTGCGCCAAAAAATGAAAACGGATACAAATGAAACGTCTTCATTTAAAGGAGGTTCCAATGAGCAAGGGATAATTGATAAAGTCCATTTAACGTTGATTGATAACGTTCCAATGAGTGATTGGCAATTGATGACGCTCCTTCAACGTTAATGGATAACGTTCCAATGAGTAAAACATATCAGCTCAATAATTGTTGGGGTTTAACATGCGCCCTGCTGGAGGGTCGAAATTCGCTCCCCTCCTGGTTTTCCCCAGATAATGCAAAAAGAAGAGACGCAGGACAACGAAACTTACAGTTCCTTATCCCTGATCAATTTTACACATCTGAATAATCTTTTTAGGTCAGGTCATGTCAGTTCAAGGAACCATTCAAGGTCAAGTGGCCCAACCTCAAAACTTTTGAAGCGTCGCCTAGGGAACATCGGCTAACCAATCAGTTTAAACAATTTCACAATATGATGGACGTTATAAGGGTCTACAAATCTGCTATCTCGGAATTCTGATATTGTTGACCTAAGGTAAGGTCAATTTTCAGATTCAGATTCAGATATATTCAAACAAGGTCCACTCAAGAGGGCTTTTCACTTGTCCACGTCGACGTGATAAAACAATAAAAGATGACGTAAAAGACATAAAATCAACACCTATGCACTCTCACATCACGCAGCACCAAAACACACATCACATCAGCCCAACCATGCCGGAGATTTTATAAAATTCCTAAGACTGGTCTTAAAATGCGGATCACCCGGCAGAAGCCCACTCTGGTTTAATACTGCCACCCCACGATAGGACAGACGCCGGCGGCCGGACTCCGTGCGTATCAAAGGGAGGGTCCACAATGCGGCGCCGCGAGTGTCATGTTGGTGCAATTGGCTGGCCCTCCTGCCAAAAGTCTGCCACACATATTCCGGGAGTCCAGTCACTACAATCCGTTCAACGGCACGCACAGTAGAGAAACAAGCCAGCTGCTTGGCAGTAAGCCAGCCAAGCTCCGAAATCGCGTCAGATATGTGGTCATATCGCCTCCGACCAGTCACAACTCGTGCAGCAAAGTTTAATATTTTCTGGACACGGCGCAATTGCACCTCTCCACAAGAGCCGTAAATAGACATACAATACCGAATGATAGATAAAACAAGTGATTCCACAATTACCTTGAGGGCGGCGCGGGGGATTACGTGACGAGCATGGCTAAGCGCTATTAGAATTCCCATACACTTCTTTGACATAACATCAATGTGTGACTGATAATTCATGTTTCTATCCATGGTAAGCCCTAGATTTTTAACGACTCTGGCATCGGGAATTTTGGTACCGCAGAAAGTGATGGCTACTGGTGGAATGTCGCGAAGCATAGCCGGCGTACCGAGAACCACCATCTGGGTTTTCTGGGCATTAACCTTCATGCCATTGGCACAAAACCATTGGTACATGGTGCAGAGGGCGACCTGCATGCGTCCAACCAACTGTTCCAAATCACATTTTTTACCACTGACGAGAATCTGTGTGTCGTCAGCGTACTGGACCACAGTCACGTCGCTGCCAACACAAAGACTCAAGTCATTGGCGTACAACATGTACAATAAACAAGACAAGGCTCCACCTTGAAAAATTCCTATGTTATTTTCACGTGATCTCGACACTACGCAGGCGCCGTCTGCCCCACTGCGTACCTGGACCTGCTGGGTGTGTCCCTCCAGGTAACTGCGAAACCAATCTGCTTCGACGCCATACAAAGATAGCTTTTCGAGCAATTTCGAGTGAGGAACCACGTCAAAGCATTTAGAGAGATCCAAGAGCACTAGTATAGAAATTTCGCCTTTGTCCATAGCCTGGAGTGCTGCATCTGTAATGACATGAAGAGCAGACTCAGTAGAGTGAAATTTCCTATAGCCGTGTTGAGCGTCCGAAAGCAATTTGTTGTTTTCTAGGTATTGGGTAAGTTGTTTTTGCACAACACGTTCAACCAATTTGGAAATGGCCGGAAGGATTGATATAGGTCGAGTGTCAGATGGCTTCGCAGTTACCTTGCCTTTCGGAATAGGTGTTACGAGAGCGTGCTTCCACTCTCTCGGAACTGAGCCAGTAGTCAAACTAGTATTGACAACATCCAACAGAGCTGATCCTAACCCGAAAAAGAACTTTTGGAGCATATAAATGCTAACACCATCCGTACCGGTAGATTTTGAAGGTCGCATTGATGCCAAAGTGATGCAAAGAGTCTGCAAGTCGATTGGTTGAATTTTAAAAGAACAGGTCGGTACTCGAGGTAAAAGAGTTGGGACAACTCTGGTGGCTGGAGGGACACTGGCAGCAGTGGTCGGGCCAATCGAAATGTAAAAGTCGTTAAGCGCGTCAGGCGTGATGTTGGGTATGACACACTGCTGCTTCTTGCCTCCAATCACCGGTCGCAGCACACGCCACAAGCCGCCGCGCCCTCCCCGGCTGATCTCCCTGGTGTACAACAACACAGAGTCACTGCGGACAGCCGCGCGGCAGAGGCGGTTCAAGCGGGCATACTCCGCACGATCACCAGTACACAGAGCTGCTCGGCGGCGCCGAAGCAGACACTGCGTTTCCGCCGATACAGGTGTCGAATGAATCCGGCGCGGTCGAATGGGGCGAAGAGGTGCAACCTCGTCAAGCCTAGTGAGAAAAATATCACGAAAAGCATACCACTTGTCACCCGGTGTCTCACCACAAAATACAGGCATCCAGTCAGTCTCGCACAACAGATGGTTAAACACTGTAGAGTCGACTTTGTTAATAGCACGCCTAAAAATGTTCGAAACGTGAACGGCAGCACTTTGTGTCTCATGAGTCAAGATTATCCGGCTAAAATCGTGCGGACTGCCATAGTGGCATCTAGTAACCCCAGTACGCTTCACAAGGTCGGGCCGGTTGGTAGCAATAATATCTAGCAGGCTATTAGCAGGCCGGTAGGTGGCACGGACTCTGTTCATTATTTCAATATTATAACCAGCAAACAAAGTTTTGATGTCATTAGAGTTATCACGTGCAGACCTCAAAACACAGCGATTAAGATCACCAGTAATCACCATGGTTGAACGCGGATGACTAGAAAGCATGAACTGAATCTGGCCCTCGAGATCATCAAAATCAGCACAAATCTGCCGCGCACTGCTAACAGGCACTCTATAAGCCGATGCAATGAGGACAGTCTGGTGTTTGTCAACATGAACCAAAACCCACATGATCTCCGAGTTCGATCCATCAACACCAGTCGCAGGTGTCGGCAGAAGCTCACACTTCAGATGATCTCGCACCAGCACAGCGACACCACCCCTACCTTTCGGTAACTTGAGCTCTGTTGGACGGTCACGGCGAAAAAGCTGGTAGCCATCGATGGTGATAAGTCTGTCAGGTACGTTCGGTGTCAACCACAGTTCACAGAGGGCCAAAATGTCAAAACCATACGTCCCGTAGATGTCAGTGCGCAGCTCAGGCAACTTGGGTTTCAACGACTGTATGTTCAAGTGTCCGATTATAAGTTGACCAGCACCGGTGTCGCCATGGCGGCCCCAGTTGACTCCGCCCCGCCGGCCACGTCGCCTGAGTGCGCCCCTGCCGCTACGGTTGTAGCGATCCCCAACCGCGGTAACAGCAGCGTCAGCAGGCACCGGCGCCCGAAGCAGCCTGGGGCGACTGTTGACATCAGCTGACTGTCGAGCTGTCCGGTTAGGCCACGGTGGCGGGGCTGGCCTTGCAGCATGCAAAAGGACATGCGTGATTTGCAGAAGCATCAGTGTGCCGACCAACAACTCCATGGGCCTGATGTCACGAAGCGCAGACATTTCAGGTGACAGTAGTGTCCACTATTAGAGAGTCCAGTCGCGTGGAAAGAAATAACTCCAGGCAGGTTCTATCACCAGTCACAAGCGCTCAGATTTCTCACTTAGTCTAAGAACTTGCACACCAAGCACCACTGCTCACAGGTTCACTCAGGGCACACACTCAGTCCTCTGTCCTCGCAGCCATAACACAACTTTTGGTCACCCCATTATAAGTCTATGATGAAAAATAGAATGGGCTCGTTTTCAGTAAATACTGGATAGATAAAGCTGAAAATCCTCAAACTGTCTATTCTTACCACAATATTGACCATAAAATGAGTTTTTGACCATCTGATCTCTAACAGGTCATGTCAGGTCACAGGAGCATAGAGTGATTGTTTTGCCAATAACTTCTCACTGAATTGAGATAAAGCTCCCATTTTGCTTGCATTGTGCTTACATTGTCACCGGGAGTCGGTTGATATGCAACCTCTGTGACCCTGACCTAGCTCAAGGTCAGGTTATTTTCACCATTTAACCTAACAAGGTCATATTATACATCATTCCATTTACCGCGATGAGAGGAATCCAATGATGCATAAAGATTTGCTCTAGCTTCACTGAGTGCAGATCTAGAGAGAGGGGGGTTATCGACGCACCAACTACCAGGGTAATATGGTGTCACCAACTCTTTCCCTGTTGGAAGGGTTTCTCGGGAGCCAGCCTGCTCCTTGTTGAGGGAAGCCGTCGGGCCTTGAACCTGGGTCGGCTGCGTGTAAGCCAGCCGTGCTGACCACTACACTACCGCACCCCCAGGGATCGAGAGAGAGAGAGAGAGAGAGAGAGAGAGGAGTGAGTGGAGTGAGTGAGTGAGTGAGTGAGTGAGAGTGAGAGTGAGAGTGAGAGTGAGAGAGAAAGAGAGAGAGAGAGAGAGAGAGAGAGAGAGAGAGAGAGAAAGAGAGAGAGAGAGAGAGAGAGAGAGACGTACACTGCTCTGTTGTAAGCTTATGTAAACTTCTTTGACCTATGCTAACCTCAATATTGACCTGACATAAAACAAATGCTTCGTATAAAATATCTTCGCCTTGTCAATAGCTTTCGAACGCCACCCGTAATTTTTATTTAGCTTTCCTGGGAAATGATATATGGAGGAGGGCGAAATACGCCCCCGCGGGGCGCGTCATGCCAGGGACCCCAGCGGGGCGCGTGTTAACTGAGCACCAACTGCCAGGGTCATACGGCGCCGCCAACTCTCACCCCGTTGGGAGGGATTTGGGGGATCAGCTCAACGGATTCAGAGGCTCCGCCGGGACTTCAATCCAGGAATGGTGACTCATATTTTGATGTTCTCCACTAAGCCACCGATCCGAGGGCTGCCCATTTTACTGGTACCCCCAGGTGTGCAAAATAGTCCCCCAGATTCCCATTATTTGGCCTAAATGCTACTCAGAACTGGTTTTGGTTTCCTCGGGACTCGAAAACTGACCATACGCAGCAGCGGTGAACATAGCCCCTATATCGTACCAATACACAGTGATGCAAGAGGCCAGAAGAAAACGGGATGGGACCTCGAGCTAAAAAAAACAATTACGATGGAGCGATGATTTTTCCTTCAAATGAAGGCTTTGAATCGGGTGGTTCAAGCAAGCATGAGCAATATTGGCTTTCAATATTCGGCTTACGGCATATGACCGTTTAGTGACGTCAGTAAAATATCATAATTGTGTATTGGTGATAACCACTTTTAATTAAGAATTTATGACGATAGAATGATTATTTTTACTTCAATTGAACGCTGACGGTCAAATGGTTTGAATTAAACACAAAATATCAATTTTAGATTCCATATTTTGACAAATTATAGCACGGTGATGTCATAAAAATGTCACTTAACGTTGGTAATGCCATAGGCGGACCCAGGGGGAGGGCAAACAGGGGCGGGTGCCCTCCCCGACCGACCCTCGGCGTACGATTTTCCGGGTCAAAAGTGGTGTCCCCTTGGTATGGATGCCCCCCCGATCGGCGATCCTGGATCTACCTACGGGTAATGGTTCGTTTTAATCAAGAGCTTATAATGATGGAACATCGCTTTTGAATTAGAAATAAGGTTTTTCGTTGAATAGTTCAAACAAACACAAAACATATTTTTGTTTTTGATTAAGATTTTCGTCAAATCACGCGTTGGTCACGCATCAAAACATCACAATTTTTTCATTGCTGACGATCATTTTCAGTCCAACCACAGATAATATTGAGGGTATTTGAGGGCTCTGATGCTCAGGACAACTGACTAAAATCCCTACAAAACCTGAAAATCTGACCAAAAGCAATACGCTGAGACAAATTTGCGATTTATACGGAAACGTGTTTGATTTAGAGCATATCGAAAACCGCAGCTAATACCATGTTCCGTGCTATTACGTACACGCAGGTGTAAAATCGCCAGCTAATCTCTTTAGTCTTTAAATGGTGAAATCATCAGGTTGGCATACAACGACCGAAAACAAATTATGAGGATTTTAGTCCTCCACTAATTATTAGAAGGATTAAAACCGTCATAACCTGTTTTTGGTTACCGGATGCCAACCTGATAATTCCACCATTTAAGGGTGCGTTACCCTCGACACATGCGCCACACGACATGATCCATCAGAACTAATACCCTGTTTCCCCAACAACAGATGTCAGGTCATTCGTTCATTCATCCTGATAACAGATCGCCCACGTGACACGTTGGTTGTAAACTGTAGTACACTGCGCATTCCACGCATTACAACCCTTCAGGTGACCAAGAACCGCTGCGGGCAAGGTCAGACGCGTCGCAGTAACAGGTGCTCTCGCAGAGGCGGGCCCAGTATTTTTCCGAAGGCAGACTGCTATTGGACAAATGTCTTGATTTCTCTAAATGAGAAGGCGGTTGCAACTCGCACCATTGTCACCTGGGATGGACCAAAGCTAGCCAAATGGCAGTTCAAGCATGGCTGTGGATTGGCTACCCTTTTTGCGCTAGTTAGCAGCTAGTCAGCGGTAGGATCCGCGCCCATTTCCTTCTTCCCACTTCGGCCACTTTCGTGACCAAATTTTATGTTCTTGGCCCGCCTTGCGTCGGTGGGTCGTCATTCTCCGCGCGTACACACATATGCACATACACATGACACATGGGCCGGGTGCCCGCATTTGTGACCGCATTGGCGTATCTTGCCCGGCTCGTAGCGGTCATGAAAAGGGGTTCACTGACTCACTCACCCACCGAACCCTGAGGCACGCAGCTCCATGTGTTTACCCAAGTATTTATTGTGGAACATTTTTCTGGTGCTCGGAGAAGGGGCAGCGTTCTACCCCTAATCATGTGCGGAGTTGTCCTCACTGAGATCGAGAGGTGTTTCTGATTATAGGATAGTTTGTGTTGTAATCGACAATACACGTGTACGATCTCAATCCCGTTCATAACCTTCCTCACCACATCAGTTCGACATAAACCGAAGCTTTTGTAATGTATTGGAAGCAGTTTCCCAAGTTATAGACCCTGACCTAGGACAGGATCAAAAGATGATCTAAACAAGAGACCGTCCATAAAGTGCCTAAGGAAAAACAGTGGGTTGGAAGGCAGCAACCGTTTTGTTAGACGTTACAACAGGGCGTAAGAAAGTATTACCATGAGGGAGGGGGTTAAAATTATAAGAACACATGTTACGTAATTTATGGATAGGCCCTCAGCCCTGACTCATAATTAACACTGATATGGTTCAATGGAGTCCACACATCATTATCATTGGATTTTGGAATTTTTTTATGGGACCGATTTTAGAATTTTTTGTGTGACCTTTTTATGAGGAGAGGAGCCGTGAGAGGTTCGTGTGAAAATGGTTCCTGATGTCCAAATAACCCTCACATACCTCCAGTCACGAGGCCATAGTTCCCTGATGTTAAGAGCTAAAGGCATGTTCTTGCAAAACACGCACAATAAAAGTTGTATAGCCCGTACCGATTTTCAAGCACTGAACGACATTTCTGCAATATTCGGAAGCATGAGGGGGTGATGCAACATGACATCCCCGCGAAATTTCAGTGGGGTGTCATCGGCCTTTCAAGTAGTATTGTGATCATTTCAGGGAAGGCACTAGTTCAATTGGACGAGAAAATATTATCTTGCTGGAAATTTATAGATTCAAGAATGACTTTTATGGAGTTTAAATGACACAGAAAACACCGTAATATGTAAGAGGAGCAAAAATGTGTATAAATCACAGCAAAAAGAGGAATACATAGCTATTTTGCTAAAGAAATTCCAAAGTGGCAACATCAGCAGCAAAAATATTGTATCGGGCTTGAGCTTCAAGCACCGAGGGTGAAGACAGTTTACCGTTTGAAAATTCGGAACATTGAACGCGATAAAGCTAATGGACTAAGGAACGGGACATGCAATTCCTCACATGGCCACCCCAAAGTGGGAGAATCAATCGCGGATCCAGGGGCGCAACGGGGGCACGTGCCTCCTTCGTTCGACCCTCGGTCCCCCTGAAATGGTCGCGGCGCCCCTCTGAAAGATCGATGGCTCCCCCTGAAAGGTCGCTAGTCAGCAGCCTCGGCGATAACAGGTGCTGGCAGAATATGACACACAAATCTGACTCACAATTTTTTGCCTTTTCTTATGACGAATGTACTATGGGGACACACTAATTGAGTGAATTTCTGCTCTGTGGTCGTCGTCGTCATTTTTCCACTCTGCTCCCGGGACATCGCCGCTTTCTTTTCCCCTGAAAGTTCTTGTCATTCCAGTTCATGGCGGCCAGAAATTGGTCTTACTGATATTGGTAGAGCCTAGTGTTCTGCCGTTTGTATTTCTCTGACACGAGAGTGTCATCCTTGGCAATGGCGATGGAGGCACAATGATCAAAATCCTAGAATGCTTAGTAGAGAATGACACCCAGGCGCTCTGAATTTCCCATTCACTTTTTTCGTTCTTACTTTTGGACCCCTTTTCTAGTGGATTTATTTTGGCATAATTCAATAATCCTAGTGTATATAAAATCATCTAGTGTGGAAGGAAGGAAAAATTGGATGAACAATGCACAAACTTTAAGTAAGGGATGCAATTGAGTTTAAACTAACTCCTGCAATATTACACCGTTTGGATTTGCCACTTGCCTACCATATTTTCAAACGTGAATTTTACACTCAGTATCCCAGTGCAAAACCATTTTTGAGACACTGCGGAGTGGGGCGCTGCGACATCCCAAGGATTAACCAGCATACTAAACGCGTCTTTAATTTTTTACCGTCACCTTCTCACTCTGTTCTTTGTCAGAAAAAAATCTTCCATCCAGCAGCCGTCGCAAATTCCCCTTGCAGTTATATTCCATGAACGCCATGGCTCAAAACATATTCACATTTACACTTGCACTGGTAGCAGTGGCATCTCCACAAAGGTGAGGATGTTCCTACTGCTGGTAAGGTCGTATTTTAGCACCTCTCGCTTTGTTGGAAGTTTTGCTCTGCTGAGGGAGGATGATGGGCAACAAATGAAGAAGGCTTCTACAGATCTTAGCTGACCGTGGGGGATAATGTTTTGGGTTTTCACTCGTTGGAACAGCTATCTCGCGGCGGCTTTTGCTTCTAGTGATCATAGACCAATCAACTTCTAGATGTCCCCAAAAAATCGATTACTTGGGCACATAAAAGTACGAACAGGATTCGGGCGGGCTAATTTGGCTTAAACCTCCCTCAAGATCGTTCCCTGTTGTTGGGTTCTAATTTAGCAGCTGAGTCTCATCTTCCAGACTCAGCTGACGGAGGTCACGGCCAGCTGATGGTCAGCTGTTGGCCGTTGGTTGTTGTGTTGTGAACCTGATTGGGAGCGGATGTGTCTGAGTGTGTGTGTGCTTCAATAGACCGCTACAGAGAAGACCTGTGTGTGTTACTTGTGAGGGACATTTGCAATGAACCTTTAAACCAAACACCTGTCACCCGCCTCTCCTTGCGATTGCACTCCGCTCACGTCGGTAAAAACACCGTGTTGGGTCAGCTAGGCTATTTGACGCAAATCAGCTACAATTTGACAACGTATTCTTCCTTTGTACATTAACCCACGCCCCACCGGGGGTCCGGCGCCACCTTCGCCCCACCGGGGGTCCGGCGCCACCTTCGCCCCACCGGGGGCCATCGATGCCCCCTCTAACTCCGAAAATATAGGGGTTAGCGCAAATCCGCAAAGTGCATTAGAAAGCTGGCGTGAATTCAGTAAGAAATTACTTCACATGTTTTAGCGCTCAGGTCAATGGCTTGACCTCCAGAGGTCAAAGTAGGTCAAAATCGGCTATTTTCACTCAAATATGCAATGCTTAAGCAAACAGGGCATAACTTATGGCATTAGAGCTATTGAGATGTGATAAAGTCCATTGGATAGGAAAATGCCAGACCTTTATCCGCTATGTGGAACGTAATGACCTCCCGCAATTGTGTTGACCTCCAGAGGTCACCTCGTGACCTAATATGACGTGAGGTCACGAAAAGTCAGAAGGTGACTTTTTCGTATATTAAATGAAAGCCAGTGAAGAAACATACACGATGGTGTTTGATTCAACGCTCAAGCTTATATAGGTCAAACGTTATTGTCAAAATGCTGTTTTGACCCCTGGTGACCTTGGATGACCTTGCAGAGGTCAAAGGGCAAATATGGCCCCTGGAATCCGTGGAAGGGTGTCCACGAACGCTTCTCTGATCAAGCTGAGCATTTTCAATAGTTTTTGTGACTTTTAGATCATAAGACAGCTTTCCCCATGCTTTTCCAATAGGAGAGGTCACCTCGTGACCTGACCTCAGGTCACGAAATTGAAAAATCCCGGATATACAGCTTGTAGACCCTGGAGGGGTCATGAAGTGTAGGAAGTTTCAAATCGATCGACTTCGAAATGTAACTCTTACAGAGCTCTAAAGTTGAAGTGAGGTGACCTTGGTTGACCTCGTCTGGTGACCTGAACTTGGGTGACTCGGGGTAAAAAATTTCAGGGATGGTGGGGAAAATGATGCAGTGAGAGGTAGAGCTCTCAACCGCGGTGCTACGCCTCGTCGTTTTTCTGCTATCCCGGAAAAACCTTAGGAGGGCCATCGATGCCCCCGGTGGGGCGAGGGTTAATTATATTTGGAACGCTCTATTTTGTCAATATTACTTGAAAAATACACCCCCGTAGCTTTCCGGTAAGATTTTTGATGAGCTGCAAATATGAAACATTTACTTCAGGCTGATTTTCGACCGCAGACGGTGACCTGATTGCGACGAAATTTTGAACGGATGTCCAAAATGATCCCAATAATGAAAAATTTTCCGGGGCATTTTTAAACAAAAGTGTGCAAACTATAAAGCCACATTTCTTATCAAAACACCAACTCAGCAACATTTCATATGTTAGTAGATTCATGAAGGCTCACATTGTCCAGTTGCAGAACGGTGTGCGCCATCCAGCGTCGGCCAGGCAGGTCGCAACTGGCCAGAAAGTAAGAAGGACCACACAGCTTTAGCTTCCAACTCTGACACTACATTTTCCACAGCAAAACGGAAAGCTAACCAGATTCTGACCCATTTTTGCTGCCAGTTAAGTAAACTAGAACATTCCCTGTACCGCCAAATTCGTTAAAAATGAAATATAAATTTTTGCTGAAAGTGAAGTGGCCTAGCCTCAGGAGAGGCTCTGTTTGTGATTTCAGCCTTTTAGTTACCCTCACTAGTCCACAAGAGCACGTAAGACTTGAAAGAAAGGACGTGATTGAAATGTGGTCACCAGACGGAATGAGCTTCCGAGCGAAAGCAAGGAATTAAACGCAGGTATGCATTTTACAAATTAATACTTTGTGCTGAATCTATTTTGGATGCCATGAAGAATAAACTCCACCCGTCGGATCTATGGGAACAATTGGAACAAGTACCACATCGAGAGATTCATGATTTTCGGCATTGTTGCATAGGCATAAAACCGCAACCATGACGGTGACGGAGTAGGGTTTTCACATGAGTGACTATTTTGGGGTTCAAAACATAACACCATGTGGTAGCCATCGGCTCAGTATGATCCTCAGTCCCTCTGATCATGCTATGATTTATTAGTCAGTCACATAATTAGATAATTACAGCAATCGTAAAGTAAAAATCCAGGTAGAATTCGCAAAGCTCCATTCATGTTTTTAGTGAGACTCTTAGCATGGGTACCGAAAGCGGGGTGACGCGTCTCCCCTGTTGGCAAACCAGGGGGATGTCCCCCAAAATTATTGGGTCAATCGTCATTAATGCTTTCAAGTACCGAATATGCTCAAAATACGCCTCCCCCGGTCAGCAGCAGCCTGGGTCCGTCCCCCCTGCGAAAATTTCGTGGCGGCGCCCCTGCTTCTTAGTAAATACAAATGTGTGATAACTGAAAAGTGTTGTCCCAATTGCTTACTCCTACCCAATTTCAAAATTGTGTTATTTTATTAATGTTGTGTTTTATAGCACAAAAATAATACATAGCTGTTTTGATTTAAAACACCAGTCCCATTAAAAAATCTGAATTTTTCTATGGCTTAGTTTCGGCTGTTTTCGACTTAAAAATCACCCCCTGAGCACGGCTCCCCTGTACAGGTAAACACTCCCGTCTGACTTTTGTCTCCCCCACTTTCTCTTTCTCTCTCTCTTCTCTCTCTCTCTCTCTCTCTCTCTCTCTCTCTCTCTCTCTCTCTCTCCCTCGGTAGTTTAGTCATTTTAAAATTCCCACATATTTATTCTGGGGAACGTTTGCAAGCCCGAATCAGCTATTTTCGTATCATTACCACAATATTATTTTATAAAACAAGTTGTTATTTCTCTGGGTAATGGAATACAGAAGTTACCGAAATATCATCAATCATGATTGGATAATTGGTCGGGTGAAGTCTGATGCCTTCGAGCTCGGTTTGGTAATTGTAAAAGCACTGATCATGGTTTTTGAGGGACAGCAAATTGTTAGACTGACTTAAAATGATGGAACATCAGCTGCTAGATTTCACTTCTGGGTACGAGGAGGTACGAGGCACCCTTATAGATTGCTGGCAGTTTTTGTAGCTGACCTCTCGCTTGCTTAGATTATCGATCCAATAAGAGAACACCTTGCTGAGATTACTGAATGTGGGGAGCAGGTAAAACCGAACCAGTTTTGATGCCCGGGGTCATGTAATATTAGCAAGGGTCACTACCATTATTTTTCTTTACAATGCCTTCATATTTCCCCATTTCAAATACTTGATTTGAAAACACGTTAGTCAAAGTCCATGAAAACTCTATGGCTGTGGTGGATCCAGAAGGGCGGGGCAAAAAGGAATTCAAACCCCCAAAGGAAATGCTCGGAATAAACTACGCTTTTGCACCCCCTCACACACACACACACACACACACACACACACACACACACACACACACACACACACACACACACACACACACACACACACACACACACACACACACACACACACACACACACACACACACACACACACACACACACACACACACACACACACACACACACACACACACACACACACACACACACACACACACACACACACACACACACACACACACACACACACACACACACACACACACACACACACACACACACACACACACACACACACACACACACACACACACACACACACACACACACACACACACACACACACACACACACACACACACACACACACACACACACACACACACACACACACACACACACACACACACACACACACACACACACACACACACACACACACACACACACACACACACACACACACACACACACACACACACACACACACACACACACACACACACACACACACACACACACACACACACACACACACACACACACACACACACACACACACACACACACACACACACACACACACACACACACACACACACACACACACACACACACACACACACACACACACACACACACACACACACACACACACACACACACACACACACACACACACACACACACACACACACACACACACACACACACACACACACACACACACACACACACACACACACACACACACACACACACACACACACACACAGCGATCGACCTCCTTTTTGCCCCGACTCCTCTTGAGTTCATCAGCAATATTTTTGTTTCTTTAACTCTAAACTTCAAACAGAACCAGTCAACTTTGGTGTAAACATTGGGCTATAGATAACAAAAACCAACCACCTTGTGCGTATATTTTTCACCCCGTCGCGGTTTTGTTTGCCTTTCGCCTTGGATATCCCCAAAAGTCACCGTCAAGTTATATTGCTGGAATATTTTTCACAGCGTGACGTTTTTTTGTTACGACTTTGGCTTGCCCCCAAAACCGACCGGCTAGATCCGGCACTGCTCAATGAGACGTCCTTGTCCACTCAGCAGGGCCTGAGCAGCTGGATGATGTCCCCAGTCGGCTGCCACGTGACTGGCGCTCGCCCGGGGCGCAGGGGCACTGGTCACGCCGGTAAACAGGTGTCCGTGTGCCAGTGGCGTGGTCAGGGATGACCAGGCTATAGGCTCTCCTTTTGTTCAATATTTCCTATCCACGTTCGTGAATGTATTCACTTTGACTTCAAACTGCAGATTCTCTGCTATCAACTACCTTGATGAATTTCTGGCTATGCCACTGCTCCTGTCCCATTCAACCAAAGCATGAATGAACAGACCTACCACAGCGGCCACTCATACGAATCCAGTACTGCCAGTGCCATCTATTGAGAAAGTTTTATAAAACTTGAAATAACTTTTTCGCCGAGCCTTTTTTATTTTGATTCTGTATGGAAATTGTATACAGATAGCCGCAAAACTCTGTTATTTCCGTTTTTCCGATTTTTACCCTGAATTTTTGGAAAACGCTTTCAAATTTCAGCTTCTCATATCTTTCTTATAAGGCAAAAATTCAAAAAAGTACAACAACAGAGTTGTGGAGACTGGCTCCTAGAACATAGGCCCACCCACACTTTTTCAATAATTCTATCTTGTAAAAAGTTATTCAAATTTTAAGTTTGGGAAATTTGAAAAAGAAAGTCAAATTGTACAAAAACTAGAAATGCATCAGGCCTGAAAAGCAACTGCCGTAAGGATACACTTGTTATCTACTTCTGGTGAAAAAATCACGACGATAGCCACGTTACTTTACGAGATATTTCACGAAATATGCTCCCATAGGGTTAACATTGATAACGCACCCTTAAAGATTATAGAGGACACTTCCTCAATTATTCACTATAACTTTGAAGCTGGTCCTGATAGTATATTTTTTACCCGCCTAAGTAAACGTGATTTGTGTGGGAATTTTATTTCCAAAACATACTGTTGTCAAAATATTCCCACTATGTTGTTAAGACCAGCTAGAGCCGTATTTCTGTGACCAGAAGGTCACAGAAACTTGAAAGGTAACAATGGTACACTTTTACTATTCAGGGGCGGACGTAGACCCGAGTTTGGGGGAGCAAACCCATGTCTGCCTCTCCTCCTTGGGCGGGGGGTGGGGGATGGCAGTGCTCAGTGCTCGACAGACCTAGTATAAGCTACCTCTCCAAGTGCATAATGGCTCTTGGGGGGGAGCGAAGATTTTTTGCTCTACAGACCTAGTGAAAACACCTTTTTTCAAAATTTCTCTGGCGTTTGTGGGGCCAAAAGATAGTTTCCCCCCTCCAACGCTTTGGGGGGCCATGGCCGGAATCCCCCCCCACCGCGTCCGCCAATGTTACTATTGATGGCTAAGTGTTAGCATTTGCGATTCTCGTTTGGAATCATACCATTATTTTTAGTAAGACCCCGGTATGTAGTGACATGGAAAAAGTTTCATGTTTCAGCAGCCGTGAAATCGACGTGCCTCGGTAAATATAGGAAGTAAGCAAGGTTTCCCGTGTCCCAATAAATTATTAAACGTATCATATCCATTTAATATTTCTAAGAAGGCACTCTAAGCGTTTCATCCTTTTGTTTACACCCGCTGTATCACTACGGAGTACTCCATACTAGACCATGAAGCTTATGAACTATCCAACACGTCTAGCAAAAAGATTATCGATTTTATAGGCACACTCATTTATTGCGCCTCATAGAGTACAAATGAAGCTTCACATGTAACACAGTACCAAGTCACAGTCAATCGCAAGAAGCATTGATGATTCTCCCTTCACAACACCTCGAAACCGCCGACACCACAGGCACCGCTGGCCTAGATTCTCAGTTTAGATCTCATGTGTCATACGGTGATCTCATTTCAGATCTCATATCATAAGGTGCAAACCTTTGAACTTCAACTACCGGTAGCTTTTTGTGTCTTCTTGGTAAAGTTGGGATGCCCTTTCTGGGATATCTCTACACCCTACAGCAGTTTATTTCTGAGCTGGTCTTCCCTGGTAAGAATCCTACTGTACTTTCTTATGGTGCCGTAGAACCTCTCAGCCAGGTGGTTGGTCATTCTGACAGTCCGCACAAACTTGACTGTTTCCTTGTACTGCTGTTTCTCGCTCCACAGTTCGGAATATCTTACCAGCCACTTGCGATCGACTTTGAAGATAGTGAAAAACATGAATGAGTTAGAGCCGCACAGATCGGTCAGTTCGGTCTTGGAGGTGATGTCCTTGGAGCTGGGCCTCCCGAGGGAGTACTGCAGAGAGGGTTGTGGGCGATGATGCTGGTTGGCTCGGCGGTGTACCAGGCGTCCCTGCCAGGGGCGCAAGTTTCTATATATTTGTGGGGGGGGCTCAAGCCCCTCCAATGCTCGGAGAAGCCACCCCCCAATGACCCGACGAGCCCCCCAATCCCAAGTTGCGGGCCCCTGAGGGCACAGCCGGGCCCCTGCCACGATTGCGGGCCCCAGTGGTCTACTTGGGCTAGCTTTGGCTGAGGCCAGGCTGCCTGGCATGCTAGCGGGTCCCCTGTGGGCCACTCTTAACCTCGGTGTCTGCAACCGGGCCCCTAACTATATTTTTCAGGCCCACTTTGACTGCAGCCGAGTCCCTAATTCCGGCAGTCTCGGGCCCTCTGTCATCCACCCGGGCCCCCTGTGGACTGCAACTGGGCCCCCTGTAATCCATCCGGGCCCCCTGTGACTGCAGCCGGGTCCCCTGTGAGCTATCCGGCCCCTGTGACTGCAACCTGGCCCCTGTGATCCAGCCGGGCCCCTTGTGATCCACCCGGGCCCCCTGTGACTGCAACCGGGCCCCCTGTCATCCACCCGGGCCCCCTGGGACTGGGACCGGGCCAACTGTGATCCACCGGGGCCCCTGTGACTGCAACCGGACCCCCTACAATCCATCCGGCCCCCTGTGACTGCAGCCGGGCCCTCTGTGATCCACCCGGGCTCCCAGTGATTACAACCGGGCCCCTATCATCCACCCGGGCCCCTGTGATACACTCAGGCCCCCTGTGATTACAACCGGGCCCCTATCATCCACCCGAGCCCCCTTGATACACCCGGGCCCCTGTAACTGGGACAGAGCCAACTGTGATCCACCAGGGCCCCTGTGACTGCAACCGGGCCCTCTGTGGTCCACCCGGGCCCCCTGTTATCATAAAGGGTCCCCATATGATCCACCCGGGCCCCATGTGACTCCAACCGGGCCCCCTGTGACTGCAGCCGGGCAATCTATGATCCACCCGGGCCCTGCGACTGAAACCGGGCCCCTGTAATCCACTCGGGCCCCCTGTGACTGCAACAGGGCCCCATGTGATCCACCCGGGCCCCCTGTAATTACAACCGGGTCCCATGTGATCCACCCGGGCCCCCTGTAATTACAACCGGGCCCCTATGATCCACCCAGGCCCCCTGTAATACACCCGGGCCCCCCTGTGACTGCAACCGGGCCATCTGTGATCCACCCAGGGCCCCTGTCACTGCAACCAGGCACTCTGTGACTACAACCGGGCCGCCTGTGACTGCAACCGGCCCCCTGTAATCTACCTGGAGCCCCTCTGACTCCAACAGGACCCCCTGTGACTGCAACAGGGCCATTTGTGATCCAAACTGGGCCCCTGTGACTGCAACCGGGCCCTCTGTGATGCACCCAGCCCACCTGTGACTGCAACCGAGCCCCCTGTAATCCACCCTGGCTCCCTGTGATTACAACCGGGCCCCCTATCATCTACCCGGGCCCCCTGTGTCTGCAATTGGGCTATCTGTGGTCCATCCGGGGCCCCTATGACTGCAACCGGGCCCCCTATGATCCACCCAGGCCCCCTGTGACTGCGACCGGGCCCCCTGTGATCGACCCGGGCCCCTGTGACTGCAATCGGGGCCCCTGTAATCCACCTGGGGCCCTCTGTGATCCACCCGGGGCCCCATGTGATCCATCATGGGTCCCTGTGATCCAAACGGGCCCTCTTTGACTGCAACCTGGCCCCCTGAGATCCACCCGGGCCCCATGTGACTGCAAACGGATTCCCTGTGGTCAAACCAGGCCACCTGTGACTGTAACCGGGCCCCTGTTATCCACCCGGGCCCTCTGAGACTGCAACCGGGCCCCATGTGATCCACCCGGGCCCCCTGTAATTACAACCGGGCCCCCTATGATCCATCCGGCCCCTGTGACTGCAACCGGGCCCCCTTTGATCCACCCGGGCCCCCTGTGACTGCAATCGGGGCCCCTGTAATCCACCTGGGGCCCTCTGTGATCAACCCGGGGCCCCATGTGATCCATCATGGGTCCCTGTGATCCAAACGGGCCCTCTTTGACTGCAACCGAGCCCCCTGAGATGCACCCGGGCCCCATCTGACTGCAAACAGATTCCCTGTGGTCCAACCGGGCCACCTGTGACTGAAACCGGGCCCGTCTTCCACCCGGGCCCCTGTGACTGCAACTGGGCCATCTGTGATCCACCCGGCGCCCCTGTGACTGCAACCGGGCCCCTATGATTCACTCAGGCCCCCTGTGACTGCGACAGGGCCCCCTGTGATCGACCCGGGCCCCTGTGACTGCAATCGGGGCCCCTGTAATCCACCTGGGGCCCTCTGTGATCCACCCGGGGCCCCATGTGATCCATCATGGGTCCCTGTGATCCAAACGGGCCCTCTGTGAGCCACCCGGCCCCCTGTGACTGCAACCGGGCCCTCTGTGATACACCCAGCCCCTCTGTGACTGCAACCGGGCCATCTGTGATCCACCCGGGGCCCCTGTGACTGCAACCAGGCACTCTGTGACTGCAACCGGGCCCCCTGTGACTGCAATCGGGCCCCTTTGATCCACCCGGGCCCCCTGTGACTGCAACCGGGCCCTCTGTGATGCACCCAGCCCACCTGTGACTGCAACCGAGCCCCCTGTAATCCACCCGGGCTCCCTGTGACTGCAACCGGGCCATTTGTGATCCAAACTGGGCCCCTGTGACTGCAACCGGGCCCTCTGTGATGCACCCAGCCCACCTGTGACTGCAACCGAGCCCCCTGTAATCCACCCGGGCTCCCTGTGATTACAACCGGGCCCCTATCATCTACCCGGGCCCCCTGTGTCTGCAATTGGGCTATCTGTGGTCCATCCGGGGCCCCTATGACTGCAACCGGGCCCCCTATGATCCACCCAGGCCCCCTGTGACTGCGACCGGGCCCCCTGTGATACACCCGGGTCCCCTGTGACTGCAACCGGGCCCTCTGTGAGCCACCCGGCCCCCTGTGACTGCAACCGGGCCCCCTGTTATCCATCCGGGCCCCCTGTGACTGCAACCGGGCCCCCTGTGATACACCCGGGCCCCCTGTGACTGCAACCGGGCCATCTGTGATCCACTCAGGGCCAATGTGACTGCAACTAGGCACTTTGTGACTGCAACCGGGCCCCCTTTGATCCACCCGAGCCCCCTGTGACTGCAATCGGAGCCCCTGTAATCCACCTGGGGCCCTCTGTGATCTACCCGGGGCCCCATGTGATCCATCATGGGTCCCTGTGATCCAAACGGGCCCTCTTTGACTGCAACCGGGCCCCCTGAGATCCACCCGGGCCCCATGTGACTGCAAACGGATTCCCTGTGGTCCAACCAGGCCACCTGTGACTGTAACCGGGCCCCTGTTATCCACCCGGGCCCTCTGTGACTGCAACCGGGCCCCATGTGATCCACCCGGGCCCCCCTGTAATTACAACCGGGCCCCCTATGATCCATCCGGCCCCTGTGACTGCAACCGGGCCCCCTGTGATACACCCGGGTCCCCTGTGACTGCAACCGGGCCATCTGTGATCCACTCAGGGCCACTGTGACTGCAACCAGGCACTTTGTGACTGCAACCGGGCCCCCTTTGATCCACCCGGGCCCCCTGTGACTGCAATCGGGGCCCCTGTAATCCACCTGGGGCCCTCTGTGATCAACCCGGGGCCCCATGTGATCCATCATGGGTCCCTGTGATCCAAACGGGCCCTCTTTGACTGCAACCGAGCCCCCTGAGATGCACCCGGGCCCATCTGACTGCAAACAGATTCCCTGTGGTCCAACCGGGCCACCTGTGACTGAAACCGGGCCCGTCTTCCACCCGGGCCCCCTGTGACTGCAACTGGGCCATCTGTGATCCACCCGGCGCCCCTGTGACTGCAACCGGGCCCCTATGATTCACTCAGGCCCCCTGTGACTGCGACTGGGCCCCCTGTGATCGACCCGGGCCCCTGTGACTGCAATCGGGGCCCCTGTAATCCACCTGGGGCCCTCTGTGATCCACCCGGGGCCCCATGTGATCCATCATGGGTCCCTGTGATCCAAACGGGCCCTCTGTGAGCCACCCGGCCCCCTGTGACTGCAACCGGGCCCTCTGTGATACACCCAGCCCCTCTGTGACTGCAACCGGGCCATCTGTGATCCACCCGGGGCCCCTGTGACTGCAACCAGGCACTCTGTGACTGCAACCGGGCTCCCTGTGACTGCAATCGGGCCCCTTTGATCCACCCGGGCCCCCTGTGACTGCAATCGGGCCCCCTGTAATCTACCTGGGGCCCCCTGTAATCCACCTGGGGCCCCCTGTGATCCACCCGGGGCCCCATGTGATCCATCCTGGGCCCCCTATGATCCACACGGGCCCTCTTTGACTGCAACTGGCCCCCCTGAGATCCAACGGGGCCCCTTGTGACTGCAAACGGATTCCCTGTGGTCCAACCAGGCCACCAGTGACTGCAACCGGGCCCCTAGAATCCACCCGGCCCCCTGTTATCCACCCGGGCCACTGTGACTGCAACTGGGCCCTCTGTGATCCGCCCGAGCCCCTATCCCGTAACCGGGCGCCTGTGATCCACCCGGGCCCCCTGTGACTGCAACCGGGACCTGTGACTGCAACCGGGCTCCCTGTGGTCCAGGAGGCACGGGTCCTCTAATGCCACGGACGGGCCCTTGCCATGAGTGCGGGGCCCCGTGGTCTATCTGGGCTTGCTGTGGCTGCGGCCGGGCTCCCTGGCATGCTTGCTTGGGTGCGGTCCCCTTTAGGGCCACCCATAATCGCTGTGTCCGCAAACGGGCCCCTAACGATATTCTCAGGCCCATTTTGACTGCATCCGGTGCTCTATTTCTGGCAGTCTCGGGACCTTTTTGGTTCCTCTGTGGCTGCAACCGGGCTCCTTGTATCCTGCCTTGGCCCCTTTTAGTCTGCCCGGGCCCTCTGTATGTGGTCTGGGCTTTTTTGGTGTGCCTGGGTCCTGTGGGGTCCGCCCGGGCCCCTGTGGTCTGCCCGGGCCACTTGTGGGCGGTCTGGGCTCCTTTTAGTCTGCCCGGGCCCTCTGTGGTCTGCTCGGGCCCCTGTGGTCTACCCGGCCCCCTGCGGTCTGCCCGGCCCCTTGCAATTTGCCCGGGCTCCTATGGTTTGTCCGTTTCCCTGTGGTGTGCAAGGAACCACAGCACTAGCGGATCCAGGGGGGTAATGGTAAAATCGGGGGGATTTGATGCCCTCCCCAAATCCCCCGATTTTACTGATTTTTACGGATTTTCTTCAAACAAAAACCTTATGTTTTTCACGATTTGGGGCCCCGTTGCCCCCCTCCCCCACCATCGGCCTGAATCCGCCCCTGATTCCACTCCTCCCACTTCGCTGTATTCGGGAACCCGTGCTATAATTTCAGGCTCCCTCTGGGCTACCCAGGCCTCCTCTGGCTCTAGCCGGTCTCCTTGCCTTGCTTACGACCCCCTGTAGTTCACCATCCCCCATCGTGCGCAGCCGGGCCCTTTCCGATAAGTACTGGTTTAATAAATTGGTATGTTTGTTATTTTGGCATCTCTCCGCCGGCACTACTTTTCTTCATTGATATATTTCTATGCATTTTTGTCAGAAATGTGCATGAAGTTTTCCATTTTTGTTCTAGTGGAATTTTAAATACAGACAAATTTAAGACTCTTAAATTTGTCTATCAAAAAGTGTATCATATCTTGTCGTCAAATCTGGGTCAAATAATGTGCGTCCGCCGGCGAATGGAAGCCTCTTAATTTCCCGGGCTTGTCAGCGCAGCGCGAAGGAAGCTAAGGCATGCTCCTGGCTCTCTTGTCGCATTCGTCGAGGCGAATGATTTGCACAAAGTTTGCTTTTAACAGTAAAATTGGCATGCTTATGATTCAACCGGCTTGTGCCTACTCTGGAAAAGGCTTTGATTTGGATTTTACGTTTGGGCTTTTCGTGTCAATCTAAATCGTGCTCCGATGCGCGGTGTTGAATGGCAAGTGAAGTGACTGTTTGCTATTAGCTGCTGTCCGGCTAAATCCCTAATGAGTGATGATCCCCTGTCCGGCTCCCCTGATGGCTAAATACCAAGACTTGGAGAATCTTGTGCCCCTATGGCCGCCAGTGACGTATCTAGAATTTGGGTAAGGGGAGGGGGAGGGGCAAAGCCTCAGGGGGCAGGGTGACACTTTGCCACCCGAAGGGCGCACTTTTCACCCAAAGCGCGACCAATCGTCGCATCCTAGGGGAGGGGAGGGTTTGGGGGCGGCATTTCGTCCTCAGAGATTCTTGGGCTTAAGGGGTGGCTGCCCCATTCGCCCCCCCCTGGTGGCCACCCCATTCGCCCCTCCCCCTGGTGGCCGCAGCCGGGTCCCTAATCCCAGTAGTTGATACCCTGTGGATGCAGACGGGCCTGCCATGGATGCGGTTCGTGTAACTGCAACCAGCCTCTGCCATGCTTGTCATGCGGGCCCCTGTGGTATCCCGGGCCCGTATTGGTCTGACCGGACCCCCTGTGGCCTATCCGGGCCCCTGTGGTCTGCCCAAGCCCCTGTGGCCTGCCCGGGCCCCTTGTGCTCCGCTCGGTCTCCTTGTGGTCTGCCCAGGGTCCCTGTGGTCTTCCCGGGACCTTGTGGTCTGCCCGGGCCCCTATGGTCTGCCCGGGCCCCTGTGGTCTGCCCCGGCCCCTGTGGTCTGCCCAGGCCCCTGTGGTCTGCTCGGGCCCCAGTGTGCAAAGTATGACATTTTCGACCAGATCTCGTCAGTGCGAGTGCCCTTGGAGACAGGAGCGAGTGGTGCGAGTTTTATCAACCTGGTGCGAATTTGCAAGACTGGTGCGAGGAAGTTGACACTGAAATCCAAAAAAATGGCTGAATAGTTATGAAGACACAGGAGGGGGCCTTATAAAAAGTCCTTAACTAACTAATAAGAGAGGTAGTATTGTATCGTGAGGGTAGGAATGTGTGCGTTTTTCTCCCTGGTATATGGCAGATTGGTGCGAATTTTTTTAGGCTGGTGGTGCGATAATTTTGGATGGCTGGTGCGACTCGTCTGGCCTGCTGCCATACTTTGCAGACTGGCCGGGTCCCATTTGGTCTGCACGAACCCCTTGTCTGCTAGTGCCCATTTTGTTCTGATCGAGCCCCTTGTGGTCTGCCCGGGCCTCCTGTGGTTTTCCCGGAACCCTTTTGGTCTGTCCGGGCCTCTGTGTGGCCTCTGCGGACCCCATTTTGTCCGTCCGGGGCCCCTTTTGTCTGCGCGGGCCCTCTGTGGTTTGCCCGGGCCCTCCCAGTCTGCAAAGTATGGCACTTTTGACGAGATCTCGTGGTGCGGACACCTTTCAGGTGGTGCGAACTTTGGAGCAAACAAATGCCCAATTTTGCTGTTTGGTGCGAGGGAGCTCAAATCAAACACCCACAGAGTTCTGAGAAGGGAGAAACTGGTAAAAACATCGAAATTTCCGGGTCAGTGAAATTTCTCCCCAGTGCTTAGTTTGAATTTTAGGCTGCTGGTGGTGCGAAAAATCTACAAGGCTGGTGCGGACTCGTCGGGTCTGCTGCCACACTTTGCAGACTGGGGCCCCTCTGTGATAAGCCCGGTCCCTGTGTTCTGCTCGGGTTCCTGTGGTCTGCCCGGGTCCTTTCATCTGTCCAGGCCCCGTGTGGTCTGCCCGGGCCCGCTGCCCAGCCAGCAATTCCGACCGGGCCCAGAGCGGGCTGGGCCGGGTTCGGCCCGAGCCTAAGACTCAAAGCTGAGCCACATAGACTCGGGCTGAGCCCGACATTAGGTCGGGGGATGATAACTTGCCCGAGCGGTAGAGCCCGGTCTTGCTTGATACCATGGGCTCTGCCCAGGCGGAGCGGAGCCGGACCTGGGCTGAGCCCATGTACTCGGGCTCTGCCTAGTCAAAGCCCAGCATATATCGGGCAGAGTCCAGCCAAATTGCTGGCTGTGTGTGGTCTGCTCGGGCCCCTTGTGGGCTTACCGGGCTCCTATGGTTTTCTGGGTATCTGTGGTCTGCCCGGCCCCTTGGGTGTGCTCGGGCCCTCTGTGGTCTCTCTGGGCCCCTTGTGGTCTAAGAATATCGTGCAGAAACTGAAGCTGTTGTGTTAGTCGCGTATTTGCAGGAGTTCCTTATTTGTTAGCAGTTTCGTGCCCCAGGTGGTGTATCCGTGCTCCCTGTTGCCGAAACCGGCCCCCTACCATGCTTGCCGGCCCCTGTGGTTTTCCCGGGCAACGTGCGGCCGGTCCCATGCCTCCTGGAACATTCGGGGAGAAATGGATGGGGCATGAGAAATGTTAGGCCCCCCATTCCTTTTGTACTGATCTTATATGAGGATTGTAAAGGGAAATAGGCAATACCACCTATCCATAGGACCCCTTGACCGGTACCCAGTGTTGTAAAATGTCATGAACTGGCAAGGTGAATGGATCAGAAAAAGGTGTCTTGATCATGTATCATAAATATCAGTAGGTTCGATTTCCCCGCTGATAAAGGACTTTCGCACTTCGACCTCTACCTTCCATTTGTATCAAATTATTTGCGATAATGCGATTTCGTTCCAGGTGTGAATGTTAAATTAATTAATTAATTATTGGGGCTTATCGACACACCAACTGCCAGGGTCATATGGCGTCGCCAACTCTCCCCTGTTGGAAGGGTTGCTCGGGAGCCAGCTTGCTCCTTGTTCAGGGAAGCCGCCGGGCCTTGAACCCGGGTCGGCTGCGTGGAAGCCAGCTATGCTGACCACTCCACCACCGCGCCCCCGAATGTTAAAATGGTTGGACAGTATAAACATAAGTCGAGTGCACAAAAGCGTAAAACAAAGAACATTCAAGACCGAGGGGCTGCTTTGACAAAACTACCCAAACTTTGTTCATTGTTCAGGTAACCTCTGAATCTAGAATCATCTTGCTAATTTTTTAAACTGTTATAAAATGACCCCGATCATATTTGCATTTAATCTATAGCAACGTACGCGTCCACTGAAAGTAGTTAATATCACTACTATTTTTGGTACTGTGCAAGCTACCTTCATTTATCGACTGCAAAAATTAAAACCCCAATTTAAAACTAACTCGGAAAAGAGCAATGTGTATAGTTTCCAGCAAAACGGTAAAGTAAGGTTGTAATTCCAATCCTTTTCCTGATCACTGCCTTCCTCGGCCAGGCCATCAGCCCATTGGTGTAGCCATACTTTCTGAACTTGTAGGGACGCATCCTGCCTCTTGATTAGGTACCCGACGGAAAATTTTAAGAGGGGCCAAATGTTATGTGCGAGCTAGCCAGCCGTCCCCTTTTTACATTTTGCACGAGTTTAGGCCAGTATAAATTGAATACTTAAAGGGAATGTGGCACCTTGGTCGAATCGTGGAATGTATTGTTATTGTGGGTATTTTTTGCCGAAAAGCAAGGAGACGTCCATGATTTCTCTGAAAAATGTACAATAAGCTCAATATTATTTTTTAAACGCTCCTCTAGGGAAAGAAATAAATATCTGTCTGTGGATGATGTCATGATCTGGCAACCACTACCATATTTAATACGCTTCAAGAGTTTCGATTGGCTGATACTCACCATGACGTCAGCATATGTCGTCACACCAACAGCCATGAGAACTGAGGCCTGCTGCTAAGGGTACATGAGGGGTACATTTCAGGTAAGTCTTAGCTTTTTTTCTACGAAATTCTCGATTTCCAAGACACATGATATATTGAGAACCGGATCTTCTGACTTGCTTTAAAACATGGCTATATCCGTTAAAATCACGTTATGAATGTGCCACATTCCCTTTAACACGTGCTTTGACGGGGGTCTGATCCACCTTCGCTTTGACGGGGGAGGACAGGTACCAGCCCCCACTAAGATCTCGAGAACCATGCTAGATAGCGAAAAATGGTAAACGACGTTTAGTAGCTCATCCGCCTCTCTATCGAAAACATTTTCACTGTTTTTTTCAGGCCACATTAAGGCCACTAGAGGTCAAAACATGCCGTCATAGGGATAACATGTAAATGAAGGTTTTCGGTCATTACATCTGAACAAGTAAAGATAGATCAAACAATTGAAGCATAAAAATCATCGCAGCAATCCGAATCCAATGATATATAGCATGGCCTTGCTAGGTCAAATCAGGTCCAATATGTCACTGGACCTGACCTGAGGTCATGTAAAGGTCAAATAAGGTCAAAAAGCATATATTTAGGACCACAAAGACGATGCCAATTTACTGAAGCTAAAATAACCACTCTGTCACTATCTATGACAAATTATTTAATTAAAACCACTTTTCCCACGTATTTCCAAGGAAGAGGTCAAGCCTCGTACCTTACCTTAGACCATCGATATAAAAATATCAGAACATATTTTAGACAGCTCGGTGGGCTCATTATGTGGTATGAGTTTCAATAGGATACGTTTACCTAATCCAGATTATGTTATCTTAAAGGGAATGTGGCACATTGGTCGAGTCCTGGAATTTAGTGCAATTAGGCGTAATTTTGGCCGAAAATAATGAAACCACTCATGATTTCTCTGAAAAATGTACATTAAGCTCAATATTTTGATTTTACATACTCCTCTAGAAAAACAAATAAATATCAGCCTGTGGATGATGTTTGATCTGGCAACCACCACCATACTTGAAAAGCTTCAAGGGCTTCGATTGGCTGATGCTCATCGTGGCGTCATCATATGTCGTCACACCAGCAGCTCACAACAATGGCCGCCCGGCGGGGGCTGATGAGGGGGCTGGTGTCAGGTAGGTTTTAGCTTTTTTCTACGGAAATATCGAGTTCCAAGACAAATGATATATGGAGTACCGGGTTTTCCGACTTGCTTTACAACTTGGCTATCTCAGTTAAAATCACGTTATAAAGGTGCCACATTCCCTTTAAACTTTTTTAGGTCAGGTCACTTGACCTGTACTGGTGACCCGACCAGAGTGACCTAACCTTAAAATTTTGACAAAAGTTGTAAAAATGATCAGAGAAAAGGTATACCAAGTACGGTGGCGCGTGCCTTTTTTACGTTATCTCAAAAAAACCGACGGGGGCGGGTACCCAACCCCTTCGCCCCCGTCAATGCGCGTGTTAAAGCGAGCACAGACTGTATGTTGGATTGGGAAAGCGTCTGAATGCAGCCATTTACGTGTTTAAGAGGTATGGAGATAAACCTAGCTGGCTGTCTCGGCCTTGATTACTATCAGATCCCAGCACCGAGACGTTGAGAATAAAAGTAAAACGTCTACTTAACATTCTTGCCCATTCAGGAAGCCTTTCTCATTGGCCCACACGAGCAGTGCTCAAAGTACTTTATAACCTTCTTAGCAAAACAAGACGATTATCTTGAGATTTGCGGAGCGGTAACAGGACGCCGGCTGGCGCGGTCGCGTGTGCCTGCCTGTTGGTGGGCGCGTCCGGCAGGCTTCTGCCCATGGCTGTCGCCATCGGAGGAGCGTCATGAAATCGGCTGGTCCTAAATTATTTTATATTGAACGCATGCTTTAGATGTTTGGCTAGTTGCCTTGTTTCTTTTGAACGTGTATGAATGAATACATGGGTTTATTAAAATTATCATGAGAGCGCCGCCAAGACTTAAGCCCACCGCGGTTTTGCACCAAACTTAACGCTATTTCTGTAATGTCTTTGTGTGTCAATAAAAGTAGTAATGATAAATAGGGGAGACTGGGGCAAAACGGACTTTGGGGCAAAACGGATTTTAGCTATTTCGGTATGTTACTGTCGTTTCCATCTATATTTTAGAAGATGAACTACTGCTTTAGACAAAGGACGTCAGAATATAGCGTGTATATAGTCAGTTAGCGGCATCATTTCGACGCGGGCTTGCTGGAGAGGATTTTCTGTAAGTATTACGATATTTGCAACTTTTAAATCTTCGTTCTTTTCGAGTGACCAACTGAATTCAGTTCTGATGGTGATATGTCTGAATAAGTGGCAGTGTAGGCTTAGGATAAGGGTAATTTCAAATCTCAAAACCTGCCATTTTTCCGACACGTAAAAACTTGAATCGGAGTAGCTGTGGGGCAAAACGGAAGGGGCAAAATGAACTAATGGTGTAAAATGGTCTTTGATGGTCCGGTAACCCCAATCACTTATGATGATGTGCTATGTAGTTTGCTATTGTTGTAAGGTCAAAGAAACAGCGAGAAAACAAGGCAGGGGCAGGTCCAGGTTGGGGGGCAGTCTTGTGCCAAAATGAAAGCAGGTTAAAATTTTCACTGAGTTAATAGATGTTGACGCTTTAACGAAAATATGATGTTTTTTCCATATTACCAGGGCTGCCAGGGATGTGGATTTATATATCTTTGGGGGTGCCCGGGCAAAGTCCGATGACAGCAGGTCATTCTGTCCCTTTTGCCCCTTACTGGAAACCATTATGCCCCAGGGTTGGGGCAAAACGGACAAAAAATATTTGCTTATATATTTTACTGCCATGTTTTTCCAAATGAACTTTTTAAGTTGATACTCTTACATTAGAGACACAATTCATTTGGCTACGTCAGGGTGTATAGCTTAAACTTTTCGGCCCGCTATTGAGCTTGCTATGTTAGAAAAACACTTACGGTGTCCGTTTTGCCCCGGTCTCCCCTACGGCAGCGCTTCGCGTCATCATTTTTTCATGCCCCTGGAGCAACCAAAGGGTTTTCAAACACATCTAGAGCGCTTAAACACATCTAAGTTAAAACCTTGCTGAATTTTCAAGAGGTTTCCGCTGTACTTTGCAGATTTGCGCTAGCCCCAATATTTTCGGAGTTAGAGGGGGCCATCGATGTCCCCCGTGGGGCGAAGGTGGCGCCGGACCCCCGTTGGAGCGCGGGTTAACATCACTCCTAACTTTAACACGCGCATTGACGGGGGTCGGAGCCACCTTCGCATTGACGGGGGCGGGGGCGGGTACCCGCCCCCCCTAAGATCTCGAGAACCACGGTAGGTAGCGAAAAACGATAAACGGCGTTGGGCTACCCATCCACTTCTCCATCGGAAACATTTGAACCATTTTTTTGTCAGGTCACATTTAAGGTCACGAGAGGTCAAAACATGCCCGTCATAGGGATAACATGTAAATTCAGTTTTTCGGCCATTACATCTGAACACGTAAAGATAGAGCAAAACGACTTCAACTATATGAATCCTCTTAGCAAGCCAAATCGAATGATATATAATTTGACCTTGCTAGGTCAAATCAAGAATTTGACCTGACCTGAGGTCAGGTCAGGGTCAAATTATATAAAATGCATATCATTAGAACCGCAAAGCCCAGGCGAGTCTAATGCAGCTAAAATAAATGCTCTATCACCATCCGTTACTGCGTTATTCCGTAAAAACAATTTTTCCCATGTATTTCCAATGGAGAGGTCATGCCTCGTACCTGACCTTAGGTCATCGATATAAAAAATACCGGAACATATTTTAGAGAACTCGGTGGGGCCATTATGTAATATGAGTTTCAATCGGATAAGTTCACCCTGCTCCGACTTATGCTATCTTAAACTTTTTTTGAGGTCGGGTCACTTGACCTGTACTGGTGACCTGACCTGAGATGACCTAACCTTAAAATTTTCATAGAAGTTGTAAAAATGATGAGGGAAAAGGTATACCAAGTACGGCGGCGCCACGCGCCGCCGTTTTTCTCCTATCTCCAAAGACCCGAGGGGGTGGGTACCCGCCCCCCGTCAATGCGCGTGTTAATAGGGTACAGAAATGGGGGACAGATTTGGGAAATTGGGAAAAAGTAAATTCAAAGGTTATAAAATCATTATTTTTAACATCTTTGGGACGAATGACGCTGTCCGGATTTGCATACGCGAGAAGCAGGTAGGTACCATTGGAATATGTATTGGAAAATTAACATATTGCGGTTGCCATATCTTTCCCGGTCTTCAAAACTTGTAGGGACATTCCCTACAAGTTTTCGGGGGTCTCCAAACTTGTAGGGATACTGTCCCTAGTGTCCCTAGTGGTGGATACGTCCATGCACCAGCCGGATCCCGTTCGCTAAAAGACCCTCCAACATCCATCCCTCCTGCGTCGTCCGGGGCTGATCCCATTGTACCTCCGGAGGAGAGCATCCGCGTGGACGACGAAGACGGTAAGTAGACACCTACTTGTCCAATACCCTTACATACTTTGGCAGCTCGTTCAAAAGATTGGGTCTTCTGACTGCTTTTTGGGCTAAGTAGTGTAAATCAGGAACAGCTAGTAGTGCAATATCAGGAGTATAGTAGTGCAAATCAGGAACAGTGACGAATAGCGCGCTAAAAATTGTTATTTAACCTTTGCAGTCAGTTTTCGAACACAAACGGTCGAAAATACGTTTTTTCAGTCACATTTTCATTAAAAATACGGGCCCCCATCATGTACGGGCCCCCTTTCGATCCGGGTGCCGCCCCAATCAAAAACATAAAGTTGCGCCCCTGGTCCCTGCCTAACACTTGCCCTGAGCACTACTCCTTCGAGAATCCCAGCTTCAAAGAGCTCACCTCCAAGACCGAACTGGCCAACCTGTGTGACCCCAAATCCTTCATGCTTTTCGCCATCTTGGGAGTCGACCACAAGTGACTGGCGAGGGATTACAAACTGTGGGGCGAGGACCATCATCAATACAAGGAAACTGAGGAGTTTGTGCGGAATGTCAAAGTGACCAACAACCTAGCCGAGAGGTGCTGCTGCACCATCACAAAGTACAACAAGATTCTTACCAGCAAAGACAGACTCCGAAGAAAAAAACAGCTACAGGGCATGGAGATGTTCTGGAAGGTATATACTAACTTCACCAAGCAGACACTGACCAAAAAAAGCTACTAGTAGTTCAAGTCCAAAGGTTTGCACCGTATTAAACACTTGAGATCTAAGTTGAGAATCTAGGCCGGCGGTGCCGGTGGCGTCGGCGGCTCAGAGGTATTGTGAAGGGAGAATCATCAATGCTTCTTGTGAATGACTGTGAATTGGTACTGAATTATTCGTGAAGCTTCTTGTCACATTCGTACTCAATGAAGCGCAATAAATGAGGCGTGTGTATATAAACGCCAGCCTTTTTGCTACACATCTTTGGTAATTTATAGATTGATAAAGATAAAGGAACACACTGACAAGTTGGATATTAAATATATATTCATATATTAAACACACACAACTATATATATATATATATATATATATTTATATTCATGTACAACTTATATATTAAATATATAAGTTGGATATAAATATACAAATATGTAAGTTTATAGATTCCATGGTCTGGTTTTGAGTATAAATGCAATATAGGGGATATGTTCACCCCCCGCTGCGAAAAGTCAGTTTTTGAATCTCGAAGAGAACAAAACCAGTTCTGAGTAGCGTTTAGGCCAAATAATGGGAATCTAGTGGACTATTTTGCAGACCTGGGGGTGCAAGTAAAATGGGCAGCCCTAACCACCCCCCCAACATGTCAGCTTATGGCAGTCCATGAGGCATACGCCGATAGTCTTCTGGAAGTTTCTAAAGCAACCAACGAACAAGGTTACACACAACGTCTTCGTGACGGCATCAATTTTCTAAGACGTTGAGCCGTTCAATAAATCTGTAGTTTTATCTAAATGCTTTTTCAGTAAACAATTGTGTCCTAAGCAATATATGTCTGTGCATACATACACCGTTAAAAATATAAATATTTTCAAAGCTGTGGATAGAAAACCAACTTGACGTAACCTCTATAAATTGTCCGCCTTTACTGGACCAAATAACACCAAAATGCATAAGACGACCAGAGAGACTCACGTATAAAACAAGGTAAGTGAAACGAGCCGTGTACGAGTTTTGGTGGTGTTTATGGCGTCATTTATCCAGTTTTTCATGAAATAACGTTATTAAACGGTATTTCTAATAAATATTCAAAGCGAGAAAATGACTTATTGCACTCTCCTATGATTAAAGGGCGAGACAAGAAGTATTTGTTTTTTCAATGAGACTTTACGCCAAAAATATATTGCGGGGTCACTTTATATACGTGCAACGTGCTTAAGATTCTTCAAAAGAGATTCCGGGTAGATTTTTAGTCTCTGATTCCGGTGGTGAGGCTCATTTTACGCAATCTGACCGATAAATTGGCCAGCATGTACGGTTTAAACGAAAAGTTTTCTTAAAGTTAAAGATAGGGAAGTATTTTACACCGAGTACCAATGATGAGGTCACACGAATTACGAAGATAAATTTAAATTTCCCTGTTACCCAGAAATGAGGACAAAGATGAAGTGCAATTTTTCAAGAGCTTCAACTGAACGACATCGCTTTGAAGCAATGGGAAGTAATTTTTTACCGGTTGCCATTAAGGTATGTATCAATCCTTCCTTGATAGATACTGAAGGTTTCGTTCTTCTGTCTATAAAAACGAATAAGATGTGCTTCATGACGCGAGGGGGTGGGGCCACCAAAACCCTTATCCCCGTGCACGCTTCGAGTTAAAGGCGGAAACAATACATGGTTTATTGATTTAAAGACCTGTTTTGTCCATAAATAGTCCTCTCTAGAATTTCCACACTACCACAACCTTTCTTCTCAGAACAGCAGGACATTATTCAAGCTTGAAGAATAATTATTCGTTGATGCATGTTTCTTAACAGTTCATTTATGTACCCGAATTTAAAACAATTTGTTTCGACCCCGAACGGCGCACTGTATCTACCAGTTGAATGACCCATCACACAACCCAGTGGCGGATACGGGGGGATGAGGGCTCAACCCCCCCCCCTCTCGAAATGTCTGAGTGCCTATAGCTAATGCATAGGCTGATCCGAGGCAATGGTGAGCGAGGCCCCCAGCCCCCTCCCTAAATTAAGTCCTAGATCCGCCTCTGATGCAACGGCAGTATCGCCTCTCGTTAGTATCATGCATGTTACGTGGCACAGTGAGATCGCGTGGGCCCAATCCACATGTACCCTGAGTGCTGAGGTGACAGCCGCCGGCCCAGCCGCTCCGAGTCCCGGCCCGGCCTGCTGTTGTGACTTGGGCGGCACTGCGGGCGCAGGGCGGGCGGTGCGCGCACGAGCTGCCGGCAGAAGAACGCGCGTGGGTCTGAAGAGCAGTTGGGTCGCGCGCGACCACGCTGAGGTTAGTGGGCAGTGCAAGGAAAGCTGGTGCCAGCTGGACTCCGGCGACCACCAACGCTGTGGGTTGCACCGCCGAAATGTTTGAGGAAGGTTTTGGTTGGATGGAGTTGGAAACAGTTGCAATTCACAAGGTAGTGTGTCCCGGTCGCGTTCGAGGCATTGGCTGTTGGCGACAGCGGAAATCAGATTACGCGGTGACAGCCGGGTGTGAATAGTGTGAATGGTATCCATCCAGTATGCGGTAATGTAAAAACGGGCACTAAAACGGTTTCAAGTATTGTAGCTGGGTTAACATGGGGTCCCAGAACCCTCGAAGGCCTTGAAAGAGTATACTTTGTGATTTCATTACGAGGCTTCTGAAAATATGATGAGGGATCTCAAACTCCTCTGAAAATATCACGATATTTCCTGGGAATATCACAATATTTCCTGGGAGCATACAATCACATATGCATCTTTGGAGTAAAGTATTTTCCGATAGTGCCACAAAGTAAGAGGTGAGTCAATGGTTAGAATGCTATTAAATACTATCCTAAGAAAAATATTACACGAATGCATTAATAGTAAAATACTATACCACATTGCGAAACATGACTACGCGGTGTCATTAAAGGGAATGTGGCATCCTGGTCGAATCCTGGAATTTAGTGCAATTAGGGGAACTTTTAGCCGAAAATCATGGAAGCGTCCATGATTTCTCTGAAAAAATGTACAATAAGTTCGATATTTTGATTTTTAAAATGCTCCTCTAGGGAAAGAAATAAATATCTGCCTGTGGATGATGTCATGATCTGGCAACCACTACCATATGCAACACGCTTCAAGGGCTTCGATTGGCTGATACTCCCCGTGACGTCAGCATATGTCGTCACACCAACAGCCATGACAACTGTGGCCTGCTGCTAAGGGTACATGAAGGGTACATTTCAGGTAGTTCTTAGCTTTTCTCAACGGAAATTTAGAGTTTCAAGACAAATGATATATGGAGCACCGGGTTTTCCGCGATGCTTTACAACTTGGCTCTCTCAGTTAAAATCATGTTATAAACGTGCCATATTCCCTTTAAAATTTAGTCTGGAAACCAGTAACATCGAGCATATGTCAAGTTCACTGTATATCAAGTGCCAATATATGGACGTCAAAAATGTGCTAGGAACAAAATTGTGTAACTGCTGGCTGGAAAATAAGCATTACATTCCTCAGTCCAATACAACCTAATTCTTAAAAGAACACACTCACATTTTTGGGAATCATCGAGGAAGTAGAAAATTATTTCTGAATTTGGTTAAAGGTTGCAATATGTATGCATGAACATACATCGAATATTTAAATTAAGATTGTACGGAATGAAATATAATCTGGGACAAATAATTATATCTGGAACACACACTACATATGGGCCAATATACCTAGCAAATGTGTCCACTTTCTGCCCGGGTAGCCATGGACCGGATACCTAATCCAATCCAAAGATTGGATTGGATTGACCGAAGAATTCGGGTGTATTTGAACTAAAATTTGTGTTGTTTCGTCATATTTATCGCATATGGATTCGATTTGGATTGGTAACCGTGTTGCGTGAACTGATTTGGTCTGGATTTCAATTTCAATTTCAATTTATTTCAATTTATTTATTCAATCGTCGACGGGTATTCCCAATTATGGACGAAGTCATTGTGATAAAATTATATACATACATGCACGAATGATAGCAACACTTACAGAATAATAAAACATCATGCTCACATCGCTAAAAAATGCGCCCTAAAACATAGTCTAAACACTTGTCAAAAACTAAACCTAAAACATTTGTCAGAGGCTTCGCATATGGACTGATTTGGCCGGGATTTATCGGAATATTTCGGATATTGACTTCTTTGGCCTACCAGGATTAGTCGGGAGACTTTAGATATTGACTGATTTGGCCTGGATTTGACGGTGAGAGTTTGAATATGGACGGATTTGGCTGGGATTTGTCGGAGAACTTCTGATATGGGGCGTGTTGGATCGGAATTTCTTGGCTAGTGAGTACTCTACTTTCGGCAATTTACGACGCCTCAGTACCGGTGGTACTAACTAGGAACTGCAAAGGTACTTACAGTTGCATAACGTGTCAACTATACCCAGCCCCGAAAGTAAATGCTGAAGGGGACGGAGGAGCAAGTCCTGCATCGAACATCCATTATATCACACGTCCGGTGTCTTTCTTAATACGCCTGCACTATGACAGGAAATGTTAGAAACTGGGCAAAAACCTACAATCCATACATAGCCTCAAAGTTTAAGAATTAGGGCAATCCACAAAACGAAAGATCAGACACTCCCCTAAAGCCTCATGATCAGGATGTTACAGCTGCAACATACATTTCCCACCGACACCGAGCGTAATTCAACGCACACAAGGAGAGCCTGTGCACTGAGCAGCATTGAACTGGTGAGTCGCCGGGCGGCGGCCCCTGGCAGCCTTGAAGGTCGTGCATCGCAGCCCGGCCGGTGTCCGCCACCCGGACCGGGCCCAGTCCGGCTACTTTTTACTCTGCCGCCCGGACTTCGACCAGTAGGTATCTACAGCCGGTTGCACACTGATTGGCAGGTATTAGTGTCAGTTATTTTAAGAAATATCTTAAAAACGATAACAATTCTCACAAAAGATTGCGTCTCTACTTATGTATATTAACGAGCTCTTTACATGTGGGCCCCTGCGAACTGCATGGGACGTCGATTTGGAATATTAGGGGAAAGTGGGGGGTCACGGACACCGTGGGTAAGACGGATACCCCCTGTTTGGGACGAACTGACAGTGCCACGACCGGGAAAAGCGTGTAATACGCTTCCTTTTCGCGGGCGTCGGTCGCAGAGCAACGTTGGGTCCGGTAAGCTCTCTAGGTTTTACACAATTTTCATAATAGTAAAAACTGCATCTTATGTGTTTTTTTCACAATCGAATTCCTAAGGTCATTGCATGGATGTTTCTATAGATATTTTGTTGGTATTTCGTAATATGGCTCTTCAAGATGTTACATTTTGTTCACCGCAGTCGCTGACTGTGTAATCGCAATGACATCCGATTCATGTTCAAGTTTGTTTAGGAAGAGCAAAGTGGGGTAAGACGAACACCTCGTGTGGGGTAAGATGGACATGGTGTCCATGCTACCCCGCACAAGGGTATATTCAATTTTATATAATATAAGCTTAAGTAAATAAAGGCTAATGGTTTGAGGGGACACAGGGTCCGAAATGCTGGAGAACATATAATTAAATTTGGGGGGTAATTCAGGGGCAGGTATACCTCCCGACCCTCAGCGCCCCCTGAATTGGTCACGGTGCCCCCTGAGAGATTGATGGTCCCTTAAAGTGTCGCTCCCAACCCCTCCCCTCAGGGGGGAGGGGCACTCTTAGCCCTGCGAGAGGATTTGGCACTCACCTGATATGTTTTGTGTTCCAATAGTGGCACCCCTGGCAGGCGCGCACCCAGGACTTTTATTTGGGGGGAGGCGGCTGACGAGAGGGGACACCAGGCCGGTGGAGGAGGCGAAATCTTGCCTCCGGGGGCGCACTCCAAAGGGCAGCCAATTTTTGCATCCTGGGGGTGGGGTGTGAGAGCGGTGAATAGTTTGCTCCACAGACCTAGTGAATTTTTTTCAGGGGCAACGTGTTGGGCACAGGGGCAGCAAAGTCAGTGTAGGGTGGGGGGCGGCATGTTGGGTGCAGGGGCGGCAGTCAGTGTAGCACTGCCTCTAAGTCAGTTGAAGGCTCATCCTTCCCCTCGATGGGCGCCTTCGGCGCTCCACATGAATGGGGCAGCACTTTGGGGCTAAAGTGTTTGGGGGCCGCTGCCCCCTGGGTGCGCGCCCGCCCCCTGACCCGGATGGCGCCCCCGGCAAGGTGCCCCGCCCCCCCCTGATCGGCGATCCTGGATCAACGTATGCACAGTTCCACGACATTCCTTGATACTTCTTGATACTTGATACTTGATTCTTGATACTTCCTTGACATTACTTGATACTTGATTCCTCCGTCATTACAAAATTCAGACCCCCTTTGCCCCTTTGACGGAAAAAGTAAGAAAATGCCCCTTCCCCGCGGCGGATGACAGTCGCCTGGTGGGTGGATGTAGATGGAAATCTTCAAGGCCTGGTTCGATCACTTTGTTCACCTTGTCCATATTTCCCCATGGGGTGACCATGTTACCCCATTAGGTGGGGCGAAATGGACTTTTGCTACTTATTTCTAAACTTCACGCAAATTTTAAAATAATAATTACAGACACATAGCTGCTTGCACAGAGGTAGATAAATGTACTCACACCATCGTTATGGTGTCCGTGACCCCCACTTTCCCCTATGGACAAAAAACTGTTTTCGCCGATCGCGATGATTTTCTGTGTCTTTTCTCAATTACTTCCGAATTTTGGACCCTATGAAATATTTTTGCACGTCAGTTCATGCGCCCAGTTAAAGCGCAGCAAGTGAGGCAACAATGGTGTCGGCAGGAAACATCACTTGAGAGATATTTCGCAAAAACGATCGCGGCCTAATACCTACCAATCAGTATGGAACAGGCTGAACATACATCGATTTGTCCCCTATCGTGGTATTGATCAAATCCAGATGCAGCCCCTATTCAAGGAGCTTTTCAAGTGCCAACCACCTAGAAATGCTGATCATACGCGGATGTCATCCCTCTAACTTCTAGCAATGTCCAAATATCCTCTCGAACAGTCCGCTTACTAGAGGTAAGCGGTTGGTTGGTGGTAGGCACTTGAAAAGCTCCTTGAACAGGGGCCGCATCTGGATTTTATGAACACCACGATAGGGGACAAAGCGATGTATGTAGATACCTACTGGTCGAAGTCCGGGCGGCAGAGTAAAAAGTAGCCGGACTGGGCCCGGTCCGGGTGGCGGACACCGGCCGGGCTGCGATGCACGACCTTCAAGGCTGCCAGGGGCCGGCGGCCCACCACTCCGATGCTGTTCAGTGCACAGGCTCTCCTTGTGTTTATACTATAAGCATCAGCCAACTTCAAATACCGTCCCCAATCCAGCACTGCAATGCTAGACATACCGCTTCCCATTCCAGTGCAGGTCAGCTCAAAATGTTACCGTATCTTGGTGTCAGTCAATTATCCAATAATGATAAATAGGCTATAATGCCGCCCCTCTGAGTTCTCGATAAGCTATAATGCCGCCCCTCTGAGTTCTCGATAAGCTATAATGCCGCCCCTCCGAGTTCTCGATAAGCTATAATGCCGCCCCTCTGAGTTCCTCGATAAGCTATAATGCCGCCCCTCTGAGTTCTCGATAAGCTATAATGCCGCCCCTCTGAGTTCTCGATAAGCTATAATGCCGCCCCTCTGAGTTCTCGATAAGCTATAATGCCGCCCCTCTGAGTTCTCGATAAGCTGTAATGCCGCCCCTCTGAGTTCTGCATACGCTTATTAAAGGGAATGTGGCACCTTCACAACGTGATTTTAACTGAGATAGCCAAGCTGTAAAGCAAGTCGGAAAACCCGGTACTCAATATATCATTTGTCTCGGAACTCGAGATTTCCGTAGAAAAAGCTAAAACCTACCTGAAATGTATCCCTATGTACCCTTAGCAGCAGGCCACAGTTGTGATGGCTGTTGGTGTGACGACATATGCTGACGTCACGGTGAGTATCAGCCAATCAAAGGCCTTGAAGCGTATTGAATATGGTAGTGGTTGCCAGGTCATGGCATCATCCACAGGCAGATATTTCTTTCTTTCCCTAGAGAAGCATTGTAAAAAGCAAAATATTGAGCTTATTGTACATTTTTTCAGAGAAATCATGGACGCTTCCTTAGTTTTCGGCTAAAAGTGCCCCTAATTACACTAATTCCAGGATTCGACCAAGGTGCCACATTCCCTTATAAAACACCCTGGTGCGTTTCTTGTATATTTGATGCTAATTTAACATTTCGCTGATACAATTTGCAGAATGTTTATTTCGGAGATTAGGCCAGACGTCATTCGTCGAAGACAAACGCAAATTTAACTCTGCTTCAAGTTTGAAACCGACGAGTTCTTGCCCGATGTTGATGGTCTGGGTGATGGTGTACACCTGAGTTCTCCACAGTGCAGGGCTGTATTTCCCAATTACTGTTTCTCGCACTTCGATAAGTAAACACGCTAACTAGCGCACAGGCTGACGGAGAACTTACGTTAATGGCTACCGCGCTAATATTTAACTTCATAAAATAAACTAACGCGTTCCTTGATTGTTTCAGATCCCGAGTCAGAAATGGCAAAGCCAGAGTACAACAATGGTAAGAAGATGCTGTGAGGAAACAAGGAGAACACCGTTTTACAAAATAAAACTTATAATTTGTAAAACGTTAGGATGTGTGAACATGTTTATTTGCATGAGTTTCTTTATTGGTGTGACGAAGTCGAAAAGCTGAAAGACACTCATATCTATCGTTTTTATTTTGAATAGGTTTTGTTTTCCCGTGATATTCATTAACCCGCGCCCCACCGGGGTCCGCGCCACCTTCCCCACCGGGGGGCCATCGATGGCCCCTCAACTACGAAAATATGGGCGTTAGCGCAAATCTGCAAAGTGCAATAGAAAGCTCGCGTGAATTCAGTAAGAAATTACTTCGCATGTTTTAGTGCTCAGGTCAATGGTTTGACCTCAGAGGTCAAGTTAGGTCAAGATCGGCTATTTTCACTCAAATATGCAATGATTAAGCAAACTGGGCATAACTCTTATGTCATTAGAGCTATTGAGGCCTGGTAAAGTACATTTGATAGCAAATTGCCAGTACTTTTCCGCTATGTGGAACGTAAAGACCTCCCGCCAGTGGTTTGACCGCCAGAGGTCACCTCGTGACCTAATATGACCTGAGGTCACGAAAGGTCAAAAAGTGACTTGCCGTATATTAAATGAAAGCCAGTGACAAGACAAACACGATAGTGTTTGTTTCACCGCTCTAGCTCAATTAGGTCAAAAGTTATGGTCAAAATACTGTTTTTGACCTCCGGTGACTGGATGACCTTGGAAAAGTCAAAGGGCAAATATGACCCCTGGGATCCGTGAAAGGGTGTCCAAAAACGTTGTTCTGAGCAGTCTGAGTATTTGCAATCATTTTTGTGGCTTTTATATCATGAAATAGCTTTTCCCCATGCTTTTCCAATGGGAGAGGTCGCCTCGTGACCTGACCTCAGGGCACGAAATCGAAAAATCCCGGATATACACCTTGTAGACCCTGGAGGGTCATGAAGTGTAGGAAGTTTCAAATTGATCGACTTTGAAATGTAGCTCTTACAGAGCTCTAAAGGTGAAGTGAGGTGACCTTGGTTGACCTCGTCTGGTGACCTGACCTTGGGTGACCCGGGGTAAAAATTTCAGGGATGATGGGAAAATGATGCAGTGAGAGGTAGAGCCCTCAACCGCGGTGCTGCGCCTCGTCGTTTTCTGCTATCCCGGAAAAACCTTAGGGGCCATCGATGGCCCCCCGGTGGGGCGAGGGTTAAACTTGGCAAACCATCCACAGGAAAGTGGCAGAAATTATGTTAAGTAGGATTGGCGACCGGTATGGCCGTCCGAGTTCGAAGGGCCAGCTACCGGGCCCGTCAAGCACCTCAAATGGCTCAAATAGCAGCCGAGGTCAGTCTTTCGCAAGTTAACACTGGGACCAAACAAGAAATGTTATTATAATGTCTGAAACTTTGACAGTGAATTAATCCACCTCGCATTACCAAACAACGACGAGTGGGGTTTTCAAAACTACAGTAACAGGGGTCATAGTCCAAGCTATCATTCATGTCTGACTTCAATGTGCCTTTCATTCAAAAGGGCTCCCTTCTTACGGGACATGTTCGGGCGGTGTAGTCTCTTTGCCTCACTTGCGGTACAATAGTTGATTGAAATGTAGTCAAAGAAGCGAAAACAATATGTTCTACCCACGATGTATGAATGTGACGCCTGTATTATTTCAATCACCTAGTTATAATTTGAGATACTAAGATCGTCTGTGCTCTTCGAGCGTTGTTTTGTGCAGGCAGGGCGTGACCGGGTCATCTTTGCACCCTCAGGTCCTGACCAGGTCATTCCGTCCGAGCTGCAGTACACGCACGAGCTGCGGGGTGCCGTCAAGATCCGAGTGCCAGCTGACTTCAATGCCAACTCCAAGCCCATCAGCGTGCCCAGTCTGCTACGTATAACGGCGGAGAGGTGGGTGCTGGTCCTCGACACACGTACAACGGCGGAGAGGTGGGTGCCGGTCCTTGACACACGTACAACGGCGGAGAGGTGGGTGCCGGTCCTGGTCCTTGACACACGTACAACGGCGGAGAGGTGGGTGCCGGTCCTTGACACACGTACAACGGCGGAGAGGTGGGTGCCGGTCCTCGACACACGTACAACGGCGGAGAGGTGGGTGCCGGTCCTCGACACACGTACAACGGCGGAGAGGTGGGTGCTGGTCCTCGACACACGTACAACGGCGGAGAGGTGGGTGCTGGTTCTCGACACACGTACAACGGCGGAGAGGTGGGTGCCGGTCCTTGACACACGTACAACGGTGGATAGGTGGGTGCCGGTCCTCGACACACGTACAACGGCGTAGAGGTGGGTGCCGGTCCTCGACACACGTAAAACGGCGGAGAGGTGGGTGCTGGTCCTCGACACACGTACAACGGCGGAGAGGTGGGTGCCGGTTCTCGACACACGTACAACGGCGGAGAGGTGGGTGCCGGTCCTTGACACACGTACAACGGCGGAGAGGTGGGTGCCGGTCCTTGACACACGTACAACGGTGGATAGGTGGGTGCCGGTCCTCGACACACGTACAACGGCGGAGAGGTGGGTGCTGGTCCTCGACACACGTACAACGGCGGAGAGGTGGGTGCCGGTCCTCGACACACGTACAACGGCGGAGAGGTGGGTGCCGGTCCTTGACACACGTACAACGGCGGAGAGGTGGGTGCCGGTCCTCGACACACGTACAACGGTGGATAGGTGGGTGCCGGTCCTCGACACACGTACAACGGCGGAGAGGTGGGTGCTGGTCCTCGACACACGTACAACGGCGGAGAGGTGGGTGCTGGTCCTCGACACACGTACAACGGCGGAGAGGTGGGTGCCGGTCCTCGACACACGTAAAACGGCGGAGAGGTGGATGCCGGTCCTCGACACACGTACAACGGCAGAGAGGTGGGTGCCGGTCCTTGACACACGTACAACGGTGGATAGGTGGGTGCCGGTCCTCGACACACGTACAACGGCGTAGAGGTGGGTGCCGGTCCTCGACACACGTAAAACGGCGGAGAGGTGGATGCCGGTCCTCGACACACGTACAACGGCAGAGAGGTGGGTGCCGGTCCTCGCCACACGTACAGAGAGGTGGAGAGGCGGAGAGGTGGGTGCCGGTTCTTGACACACGTACAACGGCGGAGAGGTGGATGCCGGTCCTCGACACACGTACAACGGCGGAGAGGTGGGTGCCGGTCCTCGACACACGTACAGAGGTGGAGAGGCGGAGAGGTGGGTGCTGGTCCTCGACACACGTACAACGGTGGAGAGGTGGGTGCCGGTCCTTGACACACGTACAACGGCGTAGAGGTGGGTGCCGGTCCTCGACACACTTAAAACGGCGGAGGTGGGTGCCGGTCCTCGACAGACGTACAGAGAGGTGGAGAGGTGAGTGCCGGTCCTCGACACACGTACAACGGCGGAGAGGTGGGTGCCGGTCCTCGACACACGTACAACGGCAGAGAGGTGGGTGCCGGTCCTCGCCACACGTACAGAGAGGTGGAGAGGCGGAGAGGTGGGTGCCGGTCCTTGACACACGTACAACGGCGGAGAGGTGGCTGCTGGTCCTCGACACACGTACAACGGTGGATAGGTGGGTGCTGGTTCTCGACACACGTACAACGGTGGATAGGTGGGTGCTGGTTCTCGACACACGTACAACGGCGGAGAGGTGGGTGCCGGTCCTCGACACACGTACAACGGCGGAGAGGTGGGTGCCGGTCCTCGACACACGTACAACGGCGGAGAGGTGGGTGCCGGTCCTCAACACACGTACAACGGTGGATAGGTGGGTGCTGGTCCTCGACACACGTACAACGGCGGAGAGGTGGGTGCTGGTCCTCGACACACGTACAACGGCGGAGAGGTGGGTGCCGGTCCTTGACACACGTACAACGGCGGAGAGGTGGGTGCTGGTCCTCGACACACGTACAACGGCGGAGAGGTGGGTGCCGGTCCTCGACACACGTACAACGGCGGAGAGGTGGGTGCTGGTCCTCGACACACGTACAACGGCGGAGAGGTGTGTGCCGGTCCTCGACACACGTACAACGGCGGAGAGGTGGATGCCAGTCCTCAACACACGTACAGAGGTGTAGAGGCGGAGAGGTGGGTGCTGGTCCTCGACACACGTACAACGGCGGAGAGGTGGGTGCTGGTCCTCGACACACGTACAACGGCGGAGAGGTGTGTGCCGGTCCTCGACACACGTACAACGGCGGAGAGGTGGATGCCAGTCCTCAACACACGTACAGAGGTGTAGAGGCGGAGAGGTGGGTGCTGGTCCTCGACACACGTACAACGGCGGAGAGGTGGGTGCCGGTCCTCGACACACGTACAACGGCGGAGAGGTGGGTGCCGGTCCTCGACACACGTACAACGGCGTAGAGGTGGGTGCTGGTCCTCGACACACGTACAACGGCGGAGAGGTGGGTGCCGGTCCTCGACACACGTACAACGGCGGAGAGGTGGGTGCCGGTCCTCGACACACGTACAACGGCGGAGAGGTGGGTGCCGGTCCTCGACACACGTACAACGGCGGAGAGGTGGGTGCCGGTCCTCAACACACGTACAACGGTGGATAGGTGGGTGCTGGTCCTCGACACACGTACAACGGCGGAGAGGTGGGTGCTGGTCCTCGACACACGTACAACGGCGGAGAGGTGGGTGCCGGTCCTCGACACACGTACAACGGCGGAGAGGTGGGTGCCGGTCCTCAACACACGTACAACGGTGGATAGGTGGGTGCTGGTCCTCGACACACGTACAACGGCGGAGAGGTGGGTGCTGGTCCTCGACACACGTACAACGGCGGAGAGGTGGGTGCCGGTCCTCGACACACGTACAGCGGCGGATAGGTGGGTGCTGGTTCCTCGACACACGTGCAACGGCGGAGAGGTGGGTGCTGGTTCTCGACACACGTACAACGGCGGAGAGGTGGGTGCTGGTTCTTGACACACGTACAACGGCGGAGAGGTGGGTGCCGGTCCTCGACACACGTACAACGGCGGAGAGGTGGGTGCTGGTTCTCGACACACGTACAACGGCGGAGAGGTGGGTGCTGGTTCTCGACACACGTACAACGGCGGAGAGGTGGGTGCCGGTCCTCGACACACGAACAACGGCGGAGAGGTGGGTGCCGGTCCTCGACACACGTACAACGGCGGAGAGGTGGGTGCCGGTCCTCGACACACGTACAACGGCGGAGAGGTGGGTGCCGGTCCTCGACACACGTACAACGGCGGAGAGGTGGGTGCTGGTTCTCGACACACGTACAACGGCGGAGAGGTGGGTGCTGGTCCTCGACACACGTACAACGTCGGAGAGGTGGATGCCGGTCCTCGACACACGTACAACGGCGGAGAGGTGGGTGCCGGTCCTCGACACACGTACAACGGCGGAGAGGTGGGTGCCGATCCTCGACACACGTACAACGGCGGAGAGGTGGGTGCTGGTCCTCGACACACGTACAACGGCGGAGAGGTGGGTGCCGATCCTCGACACACGTACAACGGCGGAGGTGGGTGCCGGTCCTCGACACACGTACAACGGTGGATAGGTGGGTGCCGGTCCTCGACAGACGTACAGAGAGGTGGAGAGGCGGAGAGGTGGGTGCTGGTCCTCGACACACGTACAACAGCGGAGAGGTGGGTGCCGGTCCTCGACACACGTACAACGGCGGAGATGTGGGTGCCGGTCCTCGACACACGTACAACGGCGGAGAGGTGGGTGCCGATCCTCGACACACGTACAACGGCGGAGAGGTGGGTGCTGGTCCTCGACACACGTACAACGGCGGAGAGGTGGGTGCCGATCCTCGACACATGTACAACGGCGGAGGTGGGTGCCAGTCCTCGACACACGTACAACGGTGGATAGGTGGGTGCCGGTCCTCGACAGACGTACAGAGAGGTGGAGAGGCGGAGAGGTGGGTGCTGGTCCTCGACACACGTACAACAGCGGAGAGGTGGGTGCCGGTCCTTGACACACGTACAATGGCGGAGAGGTGGGTGCCGGTCCTCGACACACGTAAAACGGCGGAGAGGTGGATGCTGGTCCTCGACACACGTACAACGGCGGAGAGGTGGGTGCCGGTCCTCGACACACGTACAACGGCGGAGAGGTGGGTGCCGGTCCTCGACACACGTACAACGGCGGAGAAGTGGGTGCCGGTCCTTGACACACGTACAACGGCGGGGAGGTGGGTGCTGGTCCTCGACACACGTACAACGGCGGATAGGTGGGTGCCGGTCCTCGACACACGTACAACGGCGGATAGGTGGGTGCCGGTCCTCGACACACGTACAACGGCGGAGGTGGGTGCCGGTCCTCGACAGACGTACAGAGAGGTGGAGAGGCGGAGAGGTGGGTGCCGGTCCTTGACACACGTACAACGGCGGAGAGGTGGGTGCCGGTCCTTGACACATGTACAACGGCGGAGAGGTGGGTGCCGGTCCTTGACACACGTACAACGGCGGGGAGGTGGGTGCTGGTCCTCGACACACGTACAACGGCGGAGAGGTGGGTGCCGGTCCTCGACACACGTACAACGGCGGAGAGGTGGGTGCCGGTCCTCGACACACGTACAACGGCGGAGAGGTGGGTGCCGGTCCTCGACACACGTACAACGGCGGAGAGGTGGGTGCTGGTCCTCGACACACGTACAACGGCGGATAGGTGGGTGCTGGTCCTCGACACACGTACAACGGCGGATAGGTGGGTGCCGGTCCTCGACACACGTACAACGGCGGAGAGGTGGGTGCCGGTCCTCGACACACGTACAACGGCGGAGAGGTGGGTGCCGGTCCTCGACACACGTACAACGGCGGAGAGGTGGGTGCCGGTCCTCGACACACGTACAACGGCAGAGAGGTGGGTGCCGGTCCTCGACACACGTACAACGGCGGATAGGTGGGTGCCGGTCCTCGACACACGTACAACGGCGGATAGGTGGGTGCCGGTCCTCGACACACGTACAACGGCGGAGGTGGGTGCCGGTCCTCGACAGACGTACAGAGAGGTGGAGAGGCGGAGAGGTGGGTGCCGGTCCTTGACACACGTACAACGGCGGAGAGGTGGGTGCCGGTCCTGACACATGTACAACGGCGGAGAGGTGGGTGCCGGTCCTTGACACACGTACAACGGCGGGGAGGTGGGTGCTGGTCCTCGACACACGTACAACGGCGGAGAGGTGGGTGCCGGTCCTCGACACACGTACAACGGCGGAGAGGTGGGTGCCGGTCCTCGACACACGTACAACGGCGGAGAGGTGGGTGCCGGTCCTCGACACACGTACAACGGCGGAGAGGTGGGTGCTGGTCCTCGACACACGTACAACGGCGGATAGGTGGGTGCTGGTCCTCGACACACGTACAACGGCGGATAGGTGGGTGCCGGTCCTCGACACACGTACAACGGCGGAGAGGTGGGTGCCAGTCCTCGACACACGTACAACGGCGGATGTGGGTGCCGGTCCTCGACACACGTACAAAGGCGGAGAGGTGGGTGCCGGTCCTCGACACACGTACAACGGCGGAGGTGGGTGCTGGTTCTTGACACACGTACAACGGCGGAGAGGTGGGTGCCGGTCCTCGACACCTCAGGACTTTCATCCACCCCGCTGCTGCTGCTGGGACCGGGCTACCAAACTACGGTACCGGTTCCAGGAGATCAACTCTCCTCCTAGCCACTCACTAGGGATTATTTGGTCGTGCTGCGCATGAGGAAATTGACACCTGGAAGCCGTCTTTTACCACGTTTGTGTTTTAGGGCGCTTCAGCTGCCAAGGCGATATACCACGACCCACAGGAGGCTTGTTCCTTCGTTATAAAATTTCTTGGATCGCAACTTGGGCCCTAAATATTGCATTTCGGACAATGGCGGATCCAGAACTTCATTGGGGGGGCTAGGGGGCTCAAGCCTCCCAGGATTGCCTCGGATCAGCCTCCGCCTGTTCATTATCTATAGGCACTCAGAAATTTCCGGGGGGGGCTGGAGACCTCTAGCCTCCTTGTATCTCCCACTGGTGTCGGATTAGTAGGCAGGGGCCAGATTCCGAAAAAGGTATATTTCAGTCAGATTGTTAACAGAATGGCTAATTTTGCAACTAGCAAGTGTAGAAAGTAGCAACGAGCCCAGATCAAATGGGGTTTTGGTCCAGAAGGAAATTTTGTCAACATTGGTCTGAAGATTGACTGCTCGCCCTCACTTGTTTACCGGTGACGACGCTTATTTCTTGAATGCAGCGTACGTCAAGTACTCTTTCCGGGGCGTTTGATAGATCCTCCAGAATTTTGCTCCAGAACCGATTATGTGACAACCTTGTCCGCCGACTCGTCCACAGACAGCGATATCCACCAAGATATGCACTCGGGCCCGCCCCACGGAGTGGGTGTCAAGTGGACCAAACGATCGGGCGGGGTGTCTGAGTTCAGCAAGATATCTCGGCATTCTAATCCTTGCTCTCATACTACAAAGTTCACAGCAAAGCCTAACTGTCAAGTCTAGTTCAAGGACCCCCAGCTTGGCTCATGGCCTTGTTGTTATGCTTGTTTAAAATAAATATCCTATAAAGAGTCAAACGTTTCCACAGTTGAACTTCTTTTGGGTTATTGGTCATCGGTGAACATCACGACTCCCAGCAGAAATATGATTTGGTAAATATTCCAGTGACACTTGTGTCGATACCAGTTGGGCGCACATGGTATCTATGCACGAACCCACAACTCTGAATGACTAAATTCAAGTGGCGACTGCGCTCTTACACATATCCAGAACTCATTACACATATCCGCACTCACAGTACCCAGAATTCGACAGAAAATTCTCATAAGCGTAAGAGGGCAGCCCCCGTTAGGATTTAGTCTAGTCAATCCACCCAGAGCTGTGAGTTTATGCATAGGTGTTATGTAGTACGCCTAACTGGTACCGACACTAGAAAAACTGGCGTATTTGTGACACTCTTGTTCTGCTGGAACTTGGAAGTCGTGGTGTCACCATAACCGGGGGTGTTAATTTCTATCTCGTTGAGAACTGTCCGGGACACTACTGATAAAATACTTCGTAGAGGGTAAAATGTTTGTGTATGTTAATAGCTTCCTTTTAACGGACATTCAGCTCGTTCATACAGTAGAGTGAAGTTGTGTCAAAGCAATGTATCCAACCCCATGTTTACTAGGAATGAACATGTCATTCGTCCAGGTTCAGCATTCCAATCATTTACGAAATACTACACCCTGACCCCATTCAACAAACACTGGAGCTTCATGGCGTTGATTCAGCAGTCCAATCACAATCGGTATCTAATCCCGAGGATCGCGTAAGCACCCTTCGGCGGCAGCAACCTAGTCAATTGGAGAAAGCACTCATCTGCGTCAACACTGGTTGCCATCGGGCGTCGCAATTGGCTAAACAGCCGGCTTCTGGGTCCGACGCCGCGTCGCCAGGGGACTACGGCCCACCACCTGAGCACTGTTTGGAATGCGTGGGACGGGCCAGCTGAAGCTACTCACAAACACGGCCGGAGATCAATAGTTCCTCACCCAAATTACGTCGCTGTTTAATTTTTGAGGTCTAACGACGCGTAACAGCTGAGGTCATATAGCGTCGCCAACTGTGTTCCTGATCGGAGACCATTGTCGCTACCAGTGCAATAGAGGTCGGGAGATCCTTTTTGCACTATGCAGACTGTCGCTACCGGTGCATAGTGCTTTTGCACTATGCAGACTGTCGCTACCGGTGCGATAGAGGTCCGGAGATCCTCTTTTTGTACTATGCATTATACATGTTTCCCATTTCAGTCAAATTGGGGAACATATGAAAGTGGAGTCGGCTGTGTGAGGCGGATGTAGCGATGAGATCCAATCCAAACTCATTATTGTAGGGCAAGGGGTTCTCCGTACATACATGGAAGATGGAACAAACACTGCTCTGCCTCACATCTCACCAACAGCGACGCCCATAAATCAACGAATATTACCAGGCACGGTTTTGAAGATGCAGGTAAAAATTTACCGCGGAAATATGTCCATGCAAGCAATCGCAACATATATTTCATAATAAACAACATTTTCTTCATTTCGGGCCTTTGACCATCACTCAAATGCCCTAACCTGACCAAAAATTTCATTTGACTGTTTTTTATTGTTGATCAGTCACGTGGTTTGATATATATATATATATATATATATATATATATATATATATATATATATATATATACAATCTTCAATCTCTTTATGTATATCTACACGAGAAGCCTTCCATATGAAACAGCACGATCGATCATTAATTTTTCTGTCGTGACAAGCATTCAATATTTTCACTTATAATTATCGAATTCTTGCCCGTATAAGCAAAGGTTTTAGTCCTTGACTTTTACCTTTTAATAATATTAGGTTTTAATCTGTAAAGCCTGTGTATAAACATATGATTAATGCCTGATGATGGTGGATGTATTTATCAGCGAAACGTTGTAAATGAACCTAGGAAACCTACTTTTTTCTTAGGTAACTGATAGAAGAAGTGGTACGGAGAAAAGAGAAGCAACAGAAAAAGAACATAAAGCTGAAATATGCTGTCATTTTCAACCAAACATGCATATATACATACATATATATATATATATATATATATATATATATATATATATATATATATATATATATATATATATATATATTTATACCCAGTCGCAGTCTGATACCACCTTTCTGCTTCAGGTGGCCGGACCGGGACGCCATGTGCGTCAAACGGGACGGCCAGTGGCAGCGCACCACCTTCTCCCAGTACCTGCAGCAAGTCCGCACCGCAGCCAAGGCCCTCATCAAACTGGGCCTGCAGGAGTTCGACGGCGTCGCCATCATAGGCTTCAACGCACCAGAGTACTTCATCTCCAACATGGCAGCTATCATGGCTGGGTCAGTGGGGGACACCCTGTGAATTGGTGACATCTGTGTTTGTCCAGCTAGGATGAATCTAAGGACATTGATAAATTGTCAGGAAACAGCCACACTCGTTCGGTGTATGTGAAGGGTTGGTTGGCGAGGCGGTTGGCGTCGAAGTGTCTTGGCTGTAGCTTGCGTTTTCGAGCGTCGGTCCTCATGTAGCGGCGTGTATAATGCGCCCCTCTATTCCGCACGGACAGCGGAATATCCACGGGCCTGTACACAACATCGTCTCCCGCTACTTGCGAGTTCTACCTCAGCAACACCGACATCTCAGTGGTGGTGGTTGAGAACGAGAAGTACCTTCGCCTGGTCCAGCAAGCCTCTGCCAGCGTTGGAAAACAGCTCAAGGCTATTATTCAATGGTCAGGCACGCCACAGGAAAAGGATGTGCTTTCGGTAAGTCGAGTATGGCTCCTATCATGTTGCTGTTATGGGACAGTTGGTGGGCCCTAAATCCCAAATAAGTTACAACTGACGTCAGGGCACAAGTGGCGTCTGCTTGCCGAGCAGGAGCCAGTACCGCAACGGGGCGGCTTCCTGTGTCGCTTCCCATTCAATAATTTTCCATTTACATTTTCCGCTGCTACAAATTTCAGCTGCTACAAATTTCAACACATTATTTCCTAAATAGTGTGGTGTATAATATGGTGTGCTTGTGGATGTGATGTCGATTTTTGGACCGGTAGTGGCAGCAGTTTATGTCGATTTCTGGGCCGACAGTGGGAACAGTTTATGTCGATTTCTGGGCCGACAGAGGCAGCAATTTATTTCGATTTTTGGGCCGACAGAGGCAGCAGTTTATGTCGATTTCTGGGCCGGCAGTGGCAGCAGTTTTTGTCGATGGGAGAATCATCGGACGATGAAGCCCTGGAACAGCGGCTCCGAAGGATCGCTGTCAACCAGTGCTGCACCGTCATATACACGGTCAGTCAACCAGTGCTGCACCGTCATATACACGGTCAGTCAACCAGTGCTGCACCGTCATATACACGGTCAGCCAATCAGCTTTAAAGGCAGGCTTCGTCCTATCCGCACAAACTCTCTCCTTCAAACTTTGACGAGGCCACATCGGCCCCTTCCCAAAACATACACTTTAATGATGGGGGACAGGAGAAGCGCGTCCCCTCAGCTGCTGAATCAGGGAGAACGTGTACCCCAAATTGTGGGACTCAACATAAGCTGTTTTCATTTACTTCCTGTCACATTCATGTACTTAAAAATGTCATCAAGTTTAGTATCGGTCATCTGTATCGGAATCCTCCAAACGCAAGCATCTAATAGGCTTGTATGTTCAAGCTTCGCCTTCCATCCCCGCCCCAGTACTCGCCAGTTCGCAATCCTCCCCCCTCCCCCCCCACTTCCAGTAAAAAGGCCAGAGTGAGAAAGGCTCTCCTGTTGTCTAAGCAAACACCTCAAGTCAGGAAGCCCGTACTTGTGAACACTCTTTCGATACTGTGTTCCCTCTCCCACTTGTTTGTGTGTTGTGTGTTTCCACTTGCAGCTCGTTGCAAAGAACATAGAACTGCAAAGCTATCAGACTTGAAGAAGCCAAGCAACCCTCGTGTGGAATTTCCCTCCTGGCGTTCTCATTTGTGATTGACCGGCAAGAAAGAAGTGCATTATTGTGAAAAAGTGTTCAGGAGGCAGTTTGAGAGTAATAATAAAGTGGTTCACTTCATATTTAATGCCAACTGATGGCGGATTTTGTGACCGGAGGTAAACTGTGGGATTTGAACCTCTACCATGGTTTGTATTTAGTTGGTGAAATCAGGGCGATGAGTGGATTTAAAGGAACTGTTAGAGTGGATCCTCCAGATTCAAATACAGGTCCGAGGAGGAGGATGGAGGAAAGCTGTCCCTCTCATTGATCGAGTATTGGAGTATCTACCTTGCCAATGCTACGTGGCGTAGGACCCTAGACGTAACCATTGCAATTTTGTTCTTAGACCCACCTGAACATATGTCGCCAATTTCAGCACGATCAGACTCAGTGTCTGAATCATAGTCTGGGGTGAAGTCTGTTGGCCCCTTTTCCGTGCACCTGGGCGCGAACGGTTTGACCTGGGATTAAATTGACAATTTCCTCTTTACTGACACCGTTGGTGCTCCCTGCGCACCGGGTTGAAACCTACGCATATTAGCCAAAACCGAGGTATGCCGTGACTTAAGTGAAGGCAATTTGATGATTTGACATGCCCTTTCTTTTACACGTGCCTCGGGATTCGCTCCCCACCCATTTATGATATATTCAGCCCGTGATTAAATTACCTAGGCTATTACATTGCTGGTCTCTGCCAAAGTTTTACAGATCCCACAAGGAAGTATTTTTCCCTCTGACCATTCCGAAATTATCAGTGAGATTAGGGTTGTTGCACCTCAAACACCCCTTGTGAATAGGTCAACGGCGCTTAACTATAAAAGAGCAGATTTTGACGGCATAAGGCGGAGTCTACAGCTTGTACCTTGGGAGGATTTGCTAAACCTCAATGCTGAGGGGGCGGTGGATATGTTTTATGATGTGCAAAGAGCCGCCATTCGCGATCATGTGCCAACTGTCACGTTGCGCCGGCGATGCCCCCCTGGTTTGACGCTGAGGTTAGGCGTGCACTGCGAGAGAAAAAAGAGCTTTGAAGTATATGAAGCGTAGTAGGAATGACCAGACCATCCGAAATTTTGAGGAAATGCGGCGATCATTCTAAACTCTGTCATCTCACAAATATTTTAAGCATTTACAGGGCATCATCGGAAACTTTAAAACAAATCCAAAACGTTTTTGGTCGTACCTACAGTGCATCAGGGGGAATAAGGGACGAATTGCATCACTGTTAGATGGAACAAACGAAATCTATGATGACATTCAAAAAGCCAACCTGCTTAACGATACCATCGCGAGAAAATTTACCCCACCTGATGTTGCTGATTACCCCACTGTCACAGAGTATAACTTGCCGTCTCTGGACAGATTTGAAACATCAGAGGGAACAGTTCGAGCTGTCTTGGATGATTTGCAGGTGCACAAGGCCTGCGGGCCTGACGATATCAGTGCTAGAGTCGTCAAGGAATTGCGTAACGAGCTGATGCTCCCTCTCTGCATCCTATTTAGGAAATCAATAGAAGAGGGGATATTCCCGGGCAGATGGGCGGAGGCCAACATTGTCCCGATTTTCAAAAAAAAGATCTAGGAAATCACCTCAAAATTACCGAAGTGTCTCCCTGCTTCCACTATTCGGCAAAATTTTGGAGAGATGCGTACATCAGACCCTTCTCACTCATGTTCAACCAGTCCTGTCTGAATATCAGCACGAATTTGTCCCGCGCCGCTCATGTGACTCTAATTTGGCAACTCTTCTAAAAACGGCGTGGGACTCTATCTCTTCCGGCCATCAAACTGACATAATCTACACTGACTACTCTGCGGCCTTTCAGAGCGTGAACCATAAACTCTTACTCCAAGCTTCAAAAATCTTATAACGTGTCTGGAAAAGCGCTGTCCTGGCTTAAATCATTCCTTTGCTCGAGAAAACAACGGGTTGTCGTAAACGGAAAGTGCTCTCATTGGACGGATGTACGCTCTGGAACACCGGAAGGCAGTCAAATATCTCCTTTGCTCTTTGCATTGTTCATTACTGATCTGCCAAACGAAATTCAAACAAATTATTTGCTATTTGCTGACGATGTGAAGCTTTACCACCAAATTCATACTCCCGAAGACTCAGAACTGCTCCAGGCTGATCTAGATAGATTGGCTAAGTGGTCCGAATCCTGGAAGCTAAATCTGAATCCCTCAAAATTTCATTCGTTTAGAATCACTTTAAAAAGCAACCCCATCCCGGCAACCTACAAAATTCGAAAGACGCCTCTGGAGCACATGGACAAAGTTCGCGACCTCGGCATTTAGTTAGATTCAAAATTGAACTTCTCAGAGCATATAAACATCATCGTCAGTAAGGCAAACAAGATGTTGGGTCTGTTAATGCGCTATCTTCAGACTGGCCGAGGTGGTGGAAAACTTAAAGAAGGACCAATTTTGGCTGCATATTTTGGCAATGTTCGATCAATTCTGGAATATGGATGTGTCATCTGGGGCGGAGCTGCAAGGTGTCATTTGGACAGATTAGACAGGGTTCAACATACATTTTTGATTTGGCTCGCATCCAACATTCACACATCTCGACCATCTCAGTCCTTGTCATACAATGATCTCTTAAAGCTCTTCAAAATAAGCAGTGGGTCCCAGAGGAGACTCCAGTACGACATTTGCTTCATACTCAAAATCATAACCGGGAAGGTGGACTCCGTCTGTCTGCTCGGGAGCTTCCCACTCCATGTACCTCAGCGGCGAACCAGGGGGATGCAAAGCCACCTTTTACATGTTTCCCTGCCTCGTGTGGAGACCGTCAAAAGAGGCTTATTTCGCACGGCAGCGATTGCTTTTAATGGCCATCTTGGACGCTGTCCCGAGGCAGACCCCTACGCTTCGACCTTTAGCAGTTTTAGAGCCAGGGTGAGGAAATATGTTAAAGCTCATCCATTTTAGGCTTCTTATCCTATTTTATGCCGTTTTTCATGTCTTAATGTATTGCAGTGCTTCTGATGTATTTTCATATGCTTCATATTCATAGCTTCGTGTATATTTTATATCGAGTGTTTTATATTACTGTTGCAGGAATAGGTTGCATTACATTGTTACACGGTTGCATTGTAAATATTCATTGGTTTGCTGTTTTATTGCTTGACTTCAGCTGTAATTGGGATTCCACATACCTGTTGCTGATAAACCTGAATAAATGAAATGGTAAGACCCCGTCAAGGTAAGCTGCACCCTTTCAGAGGCTTATGCCTTTTATTTGCGTGACAGGTGGGGTCAGCTCGCTCACATGTAAAATTTCTAGCGCTGGACACTTCGGTAACTCTCATAGATAACGATTATCGAAGTCGTTACCAATGATAAAGTTTTTCCTACCTTCGGTAATCGATTATCGAAGACACGTTATCACAGCGGCCAATTGTGGCCTATTAATAAGGATAGTTTTCCGACAACTTGAAATCCTTTTCTCACTGTGCTCTGCCTTGACTGCGACAGACATACCAAATTACAACAACTTGCGACTGCCAGATTGAATAAGATGAGAAGAGAAGGAATATGTTTCCATGATAAGGAAACTTGGAAAACTACATCCCTGAAAAGGACCGCATTCCTGGTAAAACATATTTCCCTGCTTTAGCAATCAGGTCATGCTTTCGTAAGAGAGAAATCTCATGAAAGAGAAATCAAGAGTAATCCGAATTTATAGCGCAATTTCTCCTTGCTTCTGAATGTGGTGTGCTCTAGGTTGTGCTTTTGACCATTCTGCGGAGTCCAATACCGCATCGCACGGTTTACCGCGACTCCGCACGGTTTACTGGAATCCTTTTTCCCTTGTTCTGGATCGCGATTTACAATCGGTGACAGTACTTGTTCATCTTGCAGTCAGGCACAGTGGGCAAGCCCAAGGGCGTCATGATCAGCCACGACCTCTTCACCTGGACGGCGGAGCACAGCACCGTTCTGCTGCGGTTCGAGGAGGGCAATGGCTCGGTGGTCTCCTACCTGCCACTCTGTCACGGCGCCGCCCAGATCATGGACGTCTACGCCTGCCTCAGAGCCGCCTACACCATCTACTTTGCTCAGCCTGACGCCTTGAAGGTAATATACTATAGAAGCGGTAGCAGCAACGGCATATCGTCTCATTCGCAGGTTGCCGGTTTGAAATATTTACGGCCCTAAATCTCACTTTTGGTATGTTTCAAGCGCGTTCCGCGTGTTATTTTGGCGTTTGGAATGTTTTAGGATGTTGCATATATTTTCCAGTCTATGACATTTTTACAGTTGACATTTGTCCAAATCCCATTTTTTCAGACTTTATAAGCCAATGAGCACGTCACAATAAGGTAAACCCCAGTAGGGCCTTGGGTAAAACCAGAACGGAATTCATATCCTGCACGCAAGTACGCCCGAGTGGCACTGAAGCGCTCTTAAGCCTTGAGTCGGAACTTCCTTCTAAGCCAGTTTCACTGCTAACAATTTAACGGGCCAGATGGCACCGTGTTAAGTGCCGCGCTTCCACAGCATAGCCCAATTTACCCCGACGTTTATAAACGTCATCGCCACTGGACTTATGACGTGCTTTGAAGTAAACATTAGTTCCGTCCCCACTAAGTGCTTGACCTGCTCAAGTAACTCTGTTCAATTTGATAAGAAACTGTGCAACTTCTGAGGAAATCATCAAACTTTACTCAACCGAAAAAATCGCCGGGAAAAAGAGTGGACCCACGTGCAGCCACGGACGATGTTATTTACCGTATATATCTGCTGGTGTTCCTGCTGACACAGATCCTGGGTGGCGGCGGAGGGGGCGGTCACCTTCCCCGTAAGTTCACTGAGGCGTCCGCTGTACTTTTTCAGCGGCGGAGGGTCACCTTCCCCGTAAGTTCACTGACGTCCGCTGTACTTTTCAGCGGCGGAGGGGGCGGTCACCTTCCCCGTAAGTTCACTGAGGCGTCCGCTGTACTTTTTAGGGCGGAGGGGCGGTCACCTTCCCCGTAAGTTCACTGAGGCGTCCGCTGTACTTGTTCAGAGGCGGAGGGGGCGGTCACCTTCCCCGTAAGTTCACTGAGGCGTCCGCTGTACTTTTTCAGAGGCGGAGGGGGCGGTCACCTTCCCCGTAAGTTCACTGAGGCGTCCGCTGTACTTTTTCAGAGGCGGAGGGGGCGGTCACCTTCCCCGTAAGTTCACTGAGGCGTCCGCTGTACTTGTTCAGAGGCGGAGGGGCGGTCACCTTCCCCTTAAGTTCACTGAGGCGTCCGCTGTACTTGTTCAGAGGCGGAGGGGGCGGTCACCTTCCCCGTAAGTTCACTGAGGCGTCCGCTGTACTTGTTCAGAGGCGGAGGGGGCGGTCACCTTCCCCGTAAGTTCACTGAGGCGTCCGCTGTACTTTTTCAGCGGCGGAGGGGGCGGTCACCTTCCCCTTAAGTTCACTGAGGCGTCCGCTGTACTTGTTCAGAGGCGGAGGGGGCGGTCACCTTCCCCTTAAGTTCACTGAGGCGTCCGCTGTAATTGTTCAGAGGCGGAGGGGGCGGTCACCTTCCCCTTAAGTTCACTGAGGCGTCCGCTGTACTTGTTCAGAGGCGGAGGGGGCGGTCACCTTCCCCTTAAGTTCACTGAGGCGTCCGCTGTACTTGTTCAGAGGCGGAGGGGCGGTCACCTTCCCCTTAAGTTCACTGAGGCGTCCGCTGTACTTGTTCAGAGGCGGAGGGGGCGGTCACCTTCCCCGTAAGTCCATTGAAGCGTCCGCTGTACTTTTTCAGCGGCGGAGGGGGCGGTCACCTTCCCCGTAAGTCCATTGAAGCGTCCGCTGTCGGACCCTGGTCACGTCAGGCGACAAAAACAACAAGCGATACAAACTGGAAACCCTGATGCTAAATGTATCAAATCAAGGACAATCTTTACAGTTTTAACATATGACTTAGTTTGCATGGATTTCTGGAAAACTTGGGTTGTGATTTGGAAAATTTGGCCGTAAACTTGCCCGCATTTGGCATGTTTGCTACCCAGAAGCGTGGCAGCCCTGCTCACTCCTTGTCCGAGTGGGTGGAGGTGCCGGCGCTGTTGTGACAGGTGTTGTTGAAGTCCAATCCCAGGTTGTCGCTGAAACTGGCTCAGTGCGTAATATCTCGAGACATGCTTGTTACACAACAGCATCATGAGACCAACATTCATTTCAATCCAGGCAATGTTTACGCCACATCTCATAACTTTATCCCCGCTCTACAGAAAATATTCAAACCAATACTGTATTAAAATAGCAGACGGTAAAATTCTGAAAACTAGTAATGAGCTAAACAAGAACAAATATACGGCACCGGACAAAATTCCTGTAGAATTCAAGATTACTGTCGTTCTTATTTTCGCTGAGCTTACTTTCCTTCTTCCCACATACTTGATCTATCCAGGAGGGAAATATTCCAAAAAGTTTAAAATAACAAATGTACAACTTTTTTTCAAAAGCAAAGCCGGCGCAGCGGCGGTTGCATCGTAAGGACCCAAAAGCTTGCTACGTGGTCTTTCCTATCTTGATCATTTGCCGGTGGGCCAGCTCCTAAATAACGCACAACTGTGATAAGGGCCGCACGCCGCGGGTTGTCGCGGTCGGGACTGATCCGACCCTTACGCCCGACGACTGGAGCCGCGCGGCGTCACCTACACCGTTCACAGGGCCTTGGCTCATGGCTGTAAGATTTCGTGAGCAGCGCAAGAGAGCCGGAAACGTCGGATGCAGGGATGTCCCTATTGTACGGCGGATTACCGTCTCACGCAATCCTCCAAATACGGGCTTGGAGGCATTCAGTATAACAATGTTGATCACTGCGCAAGACACTTGAAACTTTCAATACATACGAGATGTACCACAGGTGGTTAAGTTGCGATATTTGATGCCATTCCCGTACCTTTTCTGAGATTTCACCTTCTACCTATTCCCAAGCTACAGATTGCCCGACGGCGCATGTCGTTTCCCGGCGGCTCTGCCATCGCTTACATTACGGATCAGAGTGCGGCCTGCAGGCTTCTGTTGCAGTTCAGACCAGTTCACTGGGGCCCTGCAGGCCTGCAAACAGCTACAGAAGTGCGCACAGACACAGATATTTGACTTTGGACATTGCCGGGACTCAGACCCCTAATCCCAACATTGTCGCTCATAAAATTATGTCCTGACGGGAAATCGCTTCGGCCGCAGCGCGTCCAGACAAGGAAACAAGCTTATCTAAAACATTTGCTCGAAACAATTTCCTATCCTGCTTGATGATGCCTCAAGGACAAAGAACCGGTTGGTGAAGAGGCCCGTCCAGGCCTGTAACCTCCAGTATCAACCAAGTCGGGCAATTGCAGAACAAGCCGGATTTAGCAAACACATCGATTGCAGGTCCTCCTGTGAGCTTGATCTTATTGCTTATTTTACATTTCTCTCAAATGAGTCCTGGTATAAAAAACGAGTCCTAAGAATAAATTGGCTGCCTAGGCCTGGCGGTAGATGCTTAGACTTTACTATAGCGTCACGCAGGGAACGGTTCGAAAGGGTCGATACCCGCTCTAAACTCACCAAGCCCCACGCCCCGTTTTTCTGAAAACGTGAGTCTCGGGACAAATCAAACACGAAACCTCGGAATTTAGTATGCACTTCCACACGGTGATCTCGGTTCGAATTCCACCATAACGGTGTCATATTCCCTATATGATCCTGTATGCATTAAGAAATGGGTGTTCAGCTCGATTTCGAGCCTTTTCCTTCAGTTGATTCGAGTTTTGCACAGTAGCTCAATAGTTTGCTGAGCGAACCTCCCCACGGGCTCGAATCGGTGAGCCTGGGGTCAAACCACCCAATGAAAAATAGGTATCGGAGACAACTTGAGCTTCCAGCTACACATCCTCCCCGTCTCCCATAATACTGTGCAACCCAAGTGAACAGCGAATAGCAAAAGAGGTAACTCCGGACGGGTACGATGTGAGCGTACGCGCGGTGACGGGTCGATGTTCGGCCTTTTACTTCTGCGTCCTGCTTTGAAAACATTTCCGGTCGAATCAAAATGTCATGAAAAACTATCCATCCATAAATGGGACGGTTAGTTGCTGAAATAAACTGGCAGTTAATTGGGACAAGTACAAAAACAAGCACAGACACCATTCCTTGGCTGAAACTACGCGTTTTCGCTTTTCTCCACTCAAGTGGTTAATTTATTCCTCCCGCGGCAACTTTAATTCCTAGTCACTTCCAGAATTAAAGGGAATGTGGCACCTTCATAACGGGATTTTAACTGAGAGAGCCAAGTTGTAAAGCAAGTCGGAAAACCCGATACTCAATGCATCATTTGTCTCGGAACTCGAGATTTCCGTAGAAAAAGCTAAAACCTACCTGAAATGTATCCCTATGTACCCTTAGCAGCAGGCCACAGTTGTGATGGCTGTTGGTGTGACGACATATGCTGACATCACGGTGAGTATCAGTCAATCGAAGCCCTTGAAGCGTATTGAATATGGTAGTGGTTGCCAGATCAGGACATCATCCACGGGCAGATATTTTTTTCTCTAGAAGAGAATTTTAAAAATCAAAATATTGAGCTTATTGTACATTTTCAAGAGAAATAATGGACGCTTCGATGATTTTCGGCTAAAAGTACCCCTAATTACACTAAATTCCAGGACTCGACCAAGGTGCCACACTCCCTTTAAGGAAAGAACTTCTCAGTAATAAGGTATACCTTGGTGGATATCTTCGAATACGGAACGGAGATTAGACAAAATTAGTAATTATACATTCGGGTAAAGCTCTTGATCGAATATTGATGATGCAATAGGTGCAAAATCGTTGCAGGTGGACACGTGATCAGCAACCGCGCCATCTATCAACTTTCGAAATAATGGAGCAATGGAATTACATTGAGAATTTTTGTTTCACGAAGCTATCGATACCCCCCAACTTTATTAAGTCAATGCGCTTAAATTAAGAATGTTCAACTTTACTGGCGAGCCATAAATACGGGACACCCAGTGTGGCTCAAGTCACGCTGAGATTCCACATCGAATGCGACTTGTGCTCTGTCGCCGCACCAGCCGCACACCTCACACGACTCGAAATCCTCGAAACGGAGCTCCGCAGCTGGCGACGGACAGGTCACAAACCTGGCCTCCATTTTTTATTTGGTTAATTCATGATGCATTTAAGAACAGGTGCCCACGCCCAGAGGAGCCAAACAACCGCACTCTAGAATGACATTGAGCCGGTTTTTTTGCCCGTCTCCATAGGGCATATTCCATGTCCTGCTGATTGGAGGATGACTGAAACTTCTCGAGCTTTGCGTCGAACGCGTTTCGAAAGACATCCCAATTTATAAGAACATATTTATTTTTCTTTTCTTTCTCCCCTCTCGGTACGGAGTGGGATCTTTTTCTTTTCCTCGGTCTTTTTTCTTCTCCTTGAGCCTTCCGGGATTGGAGGCGCCCATAAAATAGCAATGAGAAACATCGCCTACGGTCAACACTCCTGACATGAAAATGATCAACGCACACGCGGCATGTTAGTGAGTCGCGGTTCACCGAGCCTCAGAAACAATGATCGACAACAGTAGTGCTATCTATGCATCTATGCATCGGTCAATCGAAAGTCAAAGGGTTCGATGGAAAGACCGCAGCGATAGGAACGCAAAACTGGCAGCTCCGGGACTTCCTAATTATGAAGCGTAATTTGAGACCGCTGTAGACCTTAAGTTAAGGTTGGAAGAGACTGACAACGAGTGAATGCCAAATTACGCTAGAATTGTTGGATTTTTCTAACCTTTTAAAGAAGTCGCGGCGCTGCAATTCTGGCTTTGCCGCTAAATGCTCCGTTAGATGGGATCAGGTTCATCTAGCATAGTTTTTTTAAGCACAGCTTTTACTCGGAATAAGCCTGTTGGCTTTGTAGCTGCGGGCTCTGTCTTCGACGGCTCTTTCAGATGATGAAACAAATATACAACGGGCGCTGCAAAACAGCCGAAAGGTTGCCGGACTGTGCTGGCACCTCTAAAAGGTTCCACGGTGTTCGATTTGGTAGCCGAACTGTTGCACTGGCCGAGTCGAATGGGCGTCGGAATGTGTCCGATTTGGTAGCCGAACTGCTGCACTCGCCGAGTCGAATGGGCGTCGGAATGTGTTCGATTTGGTAGCCGAACTGCTGCACTGGCCGAGTCGAATGGGAGTCGGAATGTGTTCGATTTGCCACGGGGCTTTGGTAGTTTCTCATCTCGCTAAGGACGAGGATTTCCTTCCTATCTATCTGGTCGCATTTTTCGCCCACGAACTGGATTTAAACTAATATCCATGGTGTAAAAACCGATTAGCCTTTGGATGTAGACCAGATCAGGTCTCAATCTTCTTGGCCATGATGCGCTCTTACCTCAAGCCGCAGCGAAAGGCCGGGCGCCACTTTGGAACAATGGCAAGCGTTGATGAAATCTGGGGAAATACGGCCACAAAGTTGGCAAGATCGGTGATACGTATTTTGCATGGATTTCAGACAGAGAGAAGGCTGTTTCAAAGCATCCTGGTTACTTCGTGGGTTACACTAGCTGCAGCTGACCTTGACCTTGTTCCCATAACTGCCGATTCCAATATTGTGTGCTTTGAACAGGCTGAGAGCAGCCGATTTCCCGGCCGTTGGAAAATCCACCGTGGAAGCGCTGCTATCACCGTTCGTATTCCCCAGCGATTATTCTAGAATACAACCATTACGCTACAGCTGTTCCACACCTTATTTTTACTATTCCTTGACATATCTTATCGAGAAAAAGGCTGATCTATATACGTCACATACCCCTCATTCGGCGACACTTTACCTGTCACCACCAGGGCTGTTTCGGCACCAAGGACCGCCTAGGGGGTCATTTCTGAGGCCCCCGCCCTACCATCTCGGGAAACGCTAAACGGAAACCTGGAGAGGCGCTGAAACCGCCACGTTTCTTTCCACTCTTGCACTAAATTTGAACCAGATTTGCTTAGCTGTGACTTCACAGACGGCAAACATATTTCAGATTTAGACATTCCTTTATAACTCGGAAGTCATTAGACCCACAACAAAGCCAAGAGCATCAATATGCTCGTCCTGATCCAATTCCTCCAAGGCTATGCAGCATAACCTTGTTGTCACGTGGTGACCAATGATGACTTTTCAAGGTCATGAGGCATATCAATCGAATATCTAAGTCATGCCGGTCACAACAAACTCCAACATATTGCTGTATCTTGTTCGTTCAAAAGTCATAGACACTAACGAGTTGGGAAACGTGACCTTTGGTAATCAGTTGACCTTGCTCTTGACCTGGCTTAAAATGGTTGGTGGGTTAGCAACTTTTCTTTTCACAGGCTTTCAAATAGCGTTTATAAGTTTGATCTAGCTCTCCTAGAAGCCAAATTACACTCTGGTTCGGTATATGTACAGATAGTCTAATAAATACATTTTCTGTCCTTGGGTATTGGGCCGTGCAGTCTGAGATGTTTGAGACCTGCACATAATCAGCACCCTGGCGCCTTAACTTATCAGCGGCGGTGATAAGACCTGAAATTAAACAAAGATGTGTCTCATCCTGAATCCTTTGGCACCATAGGGTCTAGCATAGGATGGAAAGGTACATATTGGACAGTCTGTACAGAATCTGGTACAAAAGCGCTAACTCGCATTGCATGGGTTTAGCAGTGACGTCATAAACAGACTTGTTGATGACTCAAAATTTTTAGGCGACTCAACTCTGACTCACAGCTAAATGGCTGACTCCGATTCTGACTCGACTCACTAAGTTGAAAATGGTGAGCCGACTCGACTCAAGCCAAATTCAGAATAAAGCCGACTCGATTCCGACTCGAATCAACATTGAGTCGGAGTCGATTCCGACTCAGAACAGTGGCAAAATATGCACAGAAAAATGTTCATTTCCTTCAATAGTATGCAAAATCCAGTATATTTATTCATGGCGTTAATCTAACTGCACATTTCCTTAATAATATGCCAATTTCAATGCATTAATTCATGACAGAAATTATTCCTGCATAGGAATGAAGAAAGATGTTAATCGCGAACAGGTGAGTATGAGGAAGGGCCTGAGTTGATAGTTTCCTTTGCCGCTGAAGTGCTTGTCTATATTTTCTTATGTTTGTTCCTCCTTAATTTCACTTAGTAATGGTTTTGTTAGACTAAACAACTCAACATATGTGGGTCCACTACTTGTCCACTACTTATCTACTGTACTTATCGATTAATAATTTAACTGCGTTGATTTGTATTTGTTCCTGTCCGTTTTTTGCGCTTAACTTTCACTTGCTTGCTAGTGTGTTTTGGCATTATGTTTTCTGCTCAGTTCGTTTGTTCTGTTTCGTTTGTTTTTGTATCGGCTCTTCTCGTTTCCGTTATCTAACTATGTGCTCGCCTGCTTCCTTTTGTTCGTTGCTGTATACATATGTCTTCCTTTTGTTGCTCCTTATTGCTTTGCTCTGCTCATGTCTTCTTTTGCTGTTCTGTTCCCTTACTTCTGTTCCCTATCAGTATGTAAAATGAAATAAAAAAGATGATGACGATGATGATGATGATGGATTTGCATTTTAAAGGCATGTCCTTCTTGATTAGTCATAATTGAAGCAATAAGTGACGTTTCAACTGCAAAAAACAGGAATCAATAATTGAACATATGATGTTTTGAGAGTCGATCCCCGCCCCAGAACATTCTGAACAATCCCATGACGACTTTACTTTACTTTATGGCTTTTTATTAGGCGTTCTGTGCATGGCACCTTTGCCCGCCTCTAAAGGAGTGTATAGGAGAATTTTAGAATTTTGCGTGAGGGCAAGCTACGTTAGTCTGTTAAAGCAATGGGAGTTATTTCAAGTAATGGGTTGCAAGATGTTTTAGCTTGCAAATGGACTGTCGTGGCAATGGCATAGCCATGCCAAGGGAGGTCTTTTAATAAATTTAGACCCGCAGAGTGCGAAGGTTATCTCTGTGGTTAAAGAGCTTAAATTTAGAATTTGGAATTTAGAATTTAGAATTTTGTGTGTCAGCTACTGATGTCCGCTTGTCTACGTTACTCGAAATCCTCCGTTAAATCAATAATTTTCATATTTTAGAAACTGCGCTAAACACCTGGCCAGGGTGCCGCGAATTTACCCTGCAACCCGGAGGTGAGGTTGCAGCTCCCCTCTCCGGCTGGGCAGCCGCCGCGCAGAGGAAAAGAAGTGTGAGAGGACAGTTAGATTGTTAGTAAGAGTATGAGTGTGGTTAGCATAGAGCCGCAGTGAAAGGTATCACTGCGGTGAAGAAGTCTAACCTAATTAACCTAACCTGATTTCAAAGCTAGCCTAACATAACCTATCCTTAGCCTACGATAAACCATTTAAAGGTTAAACAACTATTGCTTAAATTTTGCAGTGGATCATCTGTGACATGAATGGTTAATTTGAAAATAGGCAAGTCCTACTTTGAGGGTGCACCATGCACCCTCCATCATATATACTGGGAGGGGTGATTTATAGAAACTTCTCTAGCCCAGAGTCCTTTAGAAATGTAAAGACTTTTTCGAGTAGCTCAGGATGGTCGTTACCGAGCAGAGTTTTTAGGTCTACAGGGATGTTTCGGATTCGGCAGTAATCTAGCATGGGTTGCCGATGGGTATTGTGCTGGGGACAATTGATGAGAATGTGATAGGGATTCTCCATTGCGTCGCAGGTACCACAGGTACCCTCGTTCCAATAGGCATTTAATTTTGTGTGTCCATTTCTGAGTCTGGTTAGAATAACCTCGCGCCGGCGACTCTTTTGGTTGGAACTGGGCCAGTAGCCGATGTTAGGCTTGATATAGAATAGGTGGGCGCTGTGGTTTGTGGTCCAGTTATTTTGAATTTGCTTCCGGATACTGTCCTGGAGGAGAGCTTTGCTATCATCTCCAGACCACATTAAGGGTGCGATCTCTCTAAGTTCTAGGGACTTTTTGCCTGCTCATCGGCCTTTTCATTTCCTTGAATTTTGCAGTGGCCCGGGATCCAAAGAAAAGAGACATCAGGGGTATCATCGATACCTTTCTGAATATCTGCTATAACGTGGTGGCTGGGGTTGAATACGTTACTGACGGCCTGCAGGACAGATTTAGAGTCTGAACAGATGACGGCTGAGTTGATATTTTGGGTTCTGATTATGGCTAATGCATTTAGGATGGCAACAGCCTCGGCTGTGAAGATAGAGCAGTTGTCCGGAAGTCTTTTCTGTAGGCAAATATTTTGCCCCCAGATGCCGAGGCCTACTTTTGCGCCTATTTTGGAGCCGTCTGTAAATATAAAGGTCTTGTCCGCGTTACAAGATCGGAACTCTAGGAATTTCTGGGAGACTTCTTCCTCTGAGAAGTCCGTTTTACGGGAAGTGAAAAGAAATTCCACTTTGGGCTCTTTCCGAGTCCAGAAGCGGGAGAGTGGGGGTTTGCCTATTGTTGCTGGCAGTGCAAGATTGAGGCTTTCCAGGGTTTTCGCTACTCTGTGCTTAAATGGGGGCCACTTCTGTAGAGTGGCTTTATTTGCTCGTCTGGGATGGGCAAAACATTGTTTTGCCGGGTGGTTTTCGGTGGATTGGACCTTAATGTAGTAAGAAATAAGCTGGGCGTCGCGTCTTGTCTGCAGTGGGCATAGCCCGCTATCAGTTAGCAGGCTGGTGATGGGGGATTCTCTGAGCGCGCCTGTGGCTGCCCGGATACTGGCATTTTGGACTCGCTCTAGCTTTAATTTATTGGTCTTGTTCGTCGAGTCAAAAACGAACGAATTATATTCGAGAATGGACCGTATCAGGGACTTGTAGAGCATAAGCAGGGTCTTTCGATCCCCGCCATACTCTGTGCCGCCGAGCATGCGGAGAATGTTGACTCGCTTTTGACAGCTAGAGACGACTTTGGTGATATGCTCATTGAAACTCAATCGGGAATCTAGGGTGACGCCCAAGAATTTGAAGCTATTGGTGCATTCAATAGGTTTACCCGAGATTTGGAGCCGTGGAGGGTCGTGTCTGGAATGCGCTCTGGCAAAGACAACGACTGATGATTTTTCCGCCGAGAGTGATAGACCCATTAAACTACACCAATTATCGATGTCGTTTAAGCTATCCTGCAACTGCGTAGTTGCATGTTGTAATTCTGGTTCATTATACCGCCTGGTATCGATTGCAGTGGATTTCCAAATGGCGACATCGTCCACAAAAAGGGAGTAATTTATTCCAGGCGGTAGCTTTTTGGCGAAGAGATCATTGATCATTACTAGAAAGAGGGTGGGGACAGAACGCTACCCTGGGGTGTGCCTTGGTCTTGGGTTGCCAGGTAGGAGAATGTGGTGCCACAACGGACTTAAATTTTCGGTCCTTGAGGAAGTTTTCAATGAATTTTGCAAGGTGGCCACGAATTCCTAGGTTGCTTAATTTAAACAAAAGGGCGTCTTTTTGTACGCGATCGAACGCCGATTTAATGTCTAAGAATGCAGCTATTGTTACTTGCTTTTTGTAAAAGCCATTCTGGATGTCACTGACTAGTTTCACCAAATTGTCAGTGGTGGCTCGCCCGCGCCGGAAGCCTGATTGCATAGCATCAAGTTTCTTTTCGAGGATCTCGTGAAGTCTAACGTTTACCATGCGCTCGACAAGCTTGCTAGCACAGCTAGTAAGCGAAATTGGGCGATATCCTTTTGGGTCTGTTTTTTCTTTGCCAGGTTTTGGAAGGGGAATGATAATGCTCTCTCGCCACGATGTGGGGAAAGAGTCGCTAAGAAACATGTTGTTAATGACCGAAAGCAGGTACTTTAGTGCTGTTTGGCTGAGGTGCCTGAAGAAAGAGTGGTGAATTTCGTCAGGGCCCACTGCAGTGTTTCCACACTTGCTAATGGCGTAATTTAGCTCGGTCATTGTAAATGGTACGTTATAGTACTCTTGATTACCATAATTGATGAATGTGTGCTTTTTGCACCATTCTGCCTGGTCTTTGGAGCGTTGGCTGTATGAGCTATTAGCTGCGACACTGGCGTAATGATCAGCAAATTTATCCATGACTTCCTTAGGTTCGGTGATGGGTTGGCCAGCTATTTTTAGTTGAGGGAAAGGTCCACAGGGTGGTCGCTTCGCAGAGAAAGCTCTGATGGTTTTCCAAACTTGGGTGGTGGGAGTGAAGCGGTTGAATTTGGAGGCAAAAGAGTTAAAGCTGTCCTTTTGAACCCGCTTGCACGTGTTTCGAAAGTGTTCTTTTGCTGCCCGAAGTGCACATCGAGTAGGGCTGTGTGCCCTCCTCTCATACGCCTTGCGGGCTCTTATCATTTCAGCTTTGGCGTGTGCCGAACGAATCCCATGACGAACTTGAATTAGAAATAAATACTACACTGTGCAGTTAAACTGCCCCTATCCAGCACCTCACCAAAACCAAAAGCAATGATGAATACTCACTCGCCTTGTCCTCCCGAAAATGCTGTAGTAAACACGTAAACGTTACAGATGGCGCATTAAAGACATTACGAACCTAGCCTCGGATAGCGCAAACCTGACGATGGATAGCACTTTAAAAATCACGTTATCAAAATGGCGTAAGAAAAATCTGCAGGTTCATGTTAAGGTAATCATGCCTTCGGGGTACTAAAGCCTAAATGACTAGCCGTGTCATTGTGTTATTCTGCCGGCAGAACGCAAAATAGTATGCCGCACGCATGCGCAGTACGGTATCATGGACCGCAAGATACCTCTTCGCGCATGCGTGCGGCACACTAGTATGCGTTCTGCTCGGCAGAATAACACGGCTACTAGCATTTTGTTGCGCACCATGATTGTTTTGTGACTAATGTGGCGCGCGCGGGGCACCAGTGTGTGAGAGTGGTAAATAAAAATAATCGGCATCACCATAATTTGAAGAGCGGGCTGTGGTTGTTTGTGAGTGAGAGGATTGATGTATATTTTTTATTTATCAGTTTCACAGTTTGAAATTACTCAGGCTACGCCCGAGGTAGGACTGATATCCATTTTCCAAAATTGGCAATTTTTATTATCTACCAGTGGGTGCTCTCAAACCACGACAAATCAAGATAGTACTTTGAAATAAGCAGAAAATTGAATCTTTTAGTTTCCATTTTGACCCATTTCAAGGCTTATGTGCAAAATAAGATTTTCGGTACCCTCTTTCTGATGCTGATACTTTTTTTAGTGTTTTAGCCAAAGAAAGGAAGAAAATAGAAAAAAAGATATGGTTTCCTAAGAGTGAATTACCTTTTGCATGAAAAATGAGCTTAGGATTTTGGATGGTGTGCATTTTCAAAATTGAAGAAGTCTGATTTTGTGCCTAATCACACATTTTTCTGTATGATTCTGCATGCCATTGCTAGGATTAAATGGAAAAAACTATCAAATGTGTTTGCTTTTTAAACCATATTTTACATAACTTGTGTTGCTAACAGCTGATCCAGGCTTGGGTCTAGTGTGGATATGAGAATAATGAATTACCTGTTATTACCAAATAGCAATATGAAATCCTTCAAAATTAGACGTGAAAATTTCTAAAATGTCAGTCATGTGATCACTTATGTTAAGAAAATAGTGTTGAGTCGACTCAACTCTTGACGTACAGCATGGAGGCTGACTCCGATTCTGACTCGACTCAACTGGTTGTCCAGTTGAGTCGACTCTGATTCAACCCAAACATGAAGTTGAGTCGACTCAACTCTGATTCGAGCAAAATTTGAGTCGACTCTGAGTCGACTCCGCCCTCTGAGTCGTGACTCAACAAGTCTGGTCATAACCCGTTGGCATGATCTGGTCGGAAATAAATTTCCGGCCAAAAAGGTGCTGAATTGATCACCTGACAGGTAGGCATTTGATCGGAATAATATCTCAAAAACCAAGCCGGGTAAAAGGAGCCCTTTCCAGCGGTGCTGGATTGACAGCACGCTCTCGTCTTTTGCAGGGCTCCCTGATTGAAACTCTGAAGGAGGTGCGGCCGACCCGGTTTCTGGGTGTGCCGCGGATCTATGAGAAGATGTATGAGAAGTTGGGAGCCGCGTTCGCTGAAGGAGGCATGGCCATCTCCCTGGTCAACTGGTGCAGGGCGCAAGCCACTTACTACTGGCAGATGAAGGAGAAGTGAGTTTGGAGTACATGAGAGGGAGAGAGAGAGAGAGAGAGAGAGAGAGAGAGAGAGAGTGAGTGAGTGAGTGAGTGAGTGAGTGAGTGAGTGAGTGAGTGAGTGAGTGAGTGAGTGAGTGAGTGAGTGAGTGAGTGAGTGAGTGTCCTCTGCACGGACCCGGGAGACAATACAACCGTGTGACGCGTTAAGCATTCGTGCCGTTGCGAGTTGGGATTTAAGGGTGCTTCAGCGGCATGGTTATATCGCGCCAGTGTCGATACCAATCCGTTTTGAATCTATGCCAGATACCTCAGCAGCCCACGCGCTGAAATCCCCGCCGTTTCTTTGCCACGTTTTGCAGGTAACAATCTGCAAGAACATTTACAAATGTCAAAAATCATTCCTGAAATTTTTAGACACCGGAACCTCAGCTCACGTGGTTGAGAGAAGGGAGCCGGAGCTCAAAAACCAGAATTGAATTGAAAACTTTGAAGTAGCGTACCATATGCTGCATCCGAAAGAAATCAACTTGGTAGAGCCTCTTTGTCTTAAACAGTGATAGTTACAATAAGGGATAAGATCGAAAGTTTATATTTTTAATTTGACTTAATGTATTCCCACGTTCTAACCAAGAACACAAAACTACAAACTTGGGGTTGAAATGTGGCGCTCTTAACACGCGCCCCGCTGGGTCCCTGTCATGACGCGCCCCGCTGGGGGGTGTATTTGGCCCCCTTCCCCCTCCGTATCTAATTTTCCAGGAAAGCTAAAGAAAAGTTACAGACGGTGTTCGAAAGCACTTAACGAGAGAAACAGAATTTCTAGATAGTATTTTACGTCAGGTCAATTTTGAGGTCAGAATTTTTATTTATTGGATTTATTCATTTATGTGGAATGCGAGAGTAAAACCTCTCTCTCTCTCTCTCCCTGTCTCTGTCTCTGTCTCTGTCCCCTCTCTCTCTCTCTCTCTCTCTCTCTCTCTCTCTCTCTCTCTCTCTCTCTCTCTCTCTCTCTCTCTCTCTCTCTCTCTCTCTCTCTCTCTCTCTCTCTCTCTCTCTCTCTCTTCTCTCTTTCTCTCTCTCTCTCTCTCTCTCTCTCTCTCTCTCTCTCTCTCTCTCTCTCTCTCTCTCTCTCTCTCTCTCTCTCTCTCTCTCTCTCTCTCTCTCTCGTTTAATTAAAGCCACTCTCCACAGCCACGCAATTAAATAAATGTCATGTCTACAAAACAAATCTGTTAAAAGTCTTCCTCCACTCGTTGTCTGGTCTGCAGTGCTGATATGGACGAAGGAATCTCCATGAGAAAATCTTCACAACAAGTGTGACTTGGCTAAACTACTCGAATGCTGACCCGGCTATGTCTGTACCTTGAGGTGGGCGTGGGACATTTCGAAGGTAGCTTAAGTGCGTCGAGTACGTTTTGCGTAATACGAACCCTGACGCTTTCGATATGTTACAAAGGGCAGGACAAAACGACCAAAAATATTTCAGATTGACACCACCATGTCTAGACAAAATCTGAAACTTCGTCTCCGGGGTAATATTGGACACTGGACACAGCTGGACACTGAACAAGGCTTGCGCTCGGTCGCACAAGCTCGCCGGTATTGTAGACCGAGTGGTGAAGTCGCAACATTATATGATGAGGATTTTATGTCAGTCACCATGACGTCATAGGATAGGTCACTCAATCTTGAGCTCAAGGTCACAGGTTCAAGTCAAAGGTCATAAGTCAAGGTCAAACCTGATTTCCCTCCTGACGGTTGCCATAGTGCTAGTTGCATTATACGTTATGGGCAAAATGTAATATTTTGACGTCAAGGGTCAATGGCCTTGAACAACCTTGACTTAAAAGTTTCAGAGAACATTGCCTCAGACCTTTTCTCCGTTGCTTTAGATCACTTTCGATCCATATTCGGCTTCTCATCGCATAATCACGGCACTTCCCAATGGCTACCATGCATAGACAGAATTTGACCTAGATGGCCTCGTTTTACCTTGAATAAATTGACCTAGGTCTATGAAAATCGGGTTAAAGGTAGAATATCCCAGCCTCCACAAACACCCAAATGATCATTTTCCTAGCTCTTTTGGGTTTTGAACTGTCAATGTCACTGATGCCGAGTACGCTTGCACAACGACGACACAAAAGGTCAATATAGGTTAAGGTTGATCTTACTGATGCACCTCCAAACATTTTTTCGAGGTTAAGTCTCTTGGCCTGGACTGGCAATCTGGCCTGATATGACCCAGACCAAAATTTTTTTCCAAAAATTGTTAAAATGTCGGGTAAGAGGTAGATTAAGTACGGTGGCGCTGCGCGATGGTGTTTTTTCTACCTGTGAAAACCTGAGCAGGCCAATTACCCGCCCTCTCCTGTGGGCGCCTGTTAATTTTCATAATCTTTGACACTTGCACAATGAAACTTTCGAGAAGACAATTTTATTTTTTCAAAATAATCGATGGTTAAATACCAGTTCAGTGATATACACAAATTTTAATCAGGCAATGCGTTTTTGAGTTATGAAACATCAAAGATGAATCTGCAAGGTGACCTCCTCCCGAAAATGCCTCGGGCTAAAACTCGGTCACCGTTGGTTGGAGGGGGCTAAGACTCTCACAGCCGTGTTCATGGCCCAAAACAAAACTATAAAGTTTCAGATTTTTCCAGACATGGTGAAGTCCAGTCTTGGTCGATATGTCTTCGCAGCACCACAAGTGGCTCTTGGCAGTAGATAATGCAGGAATAGAACGTGTAAGTGCAGATAGACGAGTGCTGGGATCTCCTACTCGAGATTTGGTGCATGACAATCAAAGCCTGCAATCGTTCTGCCGGCGCTCAAGTAGATTCGATTGTTTTGAATGACGTGAACTTTTTCCGCTCCCGGCCATTGAGGAATGAAATAAAGCAGGGAAGCTGAGTATTCACATATAAACTGTGTAAACTGGGGACATTTTTCCCCAGGGCCTCTCATTATTTCTAAATTTAAAGCCTTACTTTCCCCTCCAATGGGTAGCAGTGCTTGAGTTCGTTCTTAAGAACTGCGCAGCTGCTCCCCACGTTACCGTTTCCCTGAACTAAGTCTACAATGCCGTTAAAGAAACTGGAGTGTCTCAGAGAAGCAAAAACAGCGGTGAACCCTTGAATACTTAAATGTGCCTATTTTAGTATCGATCCCAGTACTGCCAGGGGGCGAGTTATTGCTCATCCCTCGTGTCTTTCCGGATGTCTCCAGAACGGTTTGCGATTGGATTCTGGAACTTTCAAAAATTTCCCGAGGCCAAATGGGGAAAATTCCCCAAAAATTTTGGTGTGACATCTTGTCCAGGGACGGATTTATTGGCTGGTCTTTAGAGAGAATATATTCCGAGATAACATTTGACCGCGAGGAGTACGGTCTTAGAATAAAGTCGCGTGCAGCAGTATTGCGAGCAGTTCGAATATTTTGGAGGAGATCACGGTTCCTAAATATACACATATACAGAGGAGATGGCAGGTGATAGTACACTTCAATTTTTACATATTTTTCCGAGACAGTTCCAGTAGCTCAAAGTACTGAGTTTCTAATGCAATTGATTAATTTTCGGGGTGAAAGAACTGTTTAAGGGACAGCGGGGAGCAGGGGCGCAACTTTATGTTTTCGATTGGGGGGCACCCGGCTCGAAAGGGGGCCCGTACATGATGGGGGGCCCGTATTTTTTAATGAAAATGTGACCGAAAAAACGTATTTTCGACCGTTTGTTGTCGAAAACTGACTGCAAAGGTTAAATAACAATTTTTAGCGCGCTATTCGTCACTGTTCCTGATTTGTACTATTTAGCCTAAAAAGTAGACAGAAGACCCAATCTTTTGAACGAGCTGCCAAACTATGTAAGGATATTGGACAAGTAGGTGTCTACTTACCGTCTTCGTCGTCCACGCGGATGCTTTCCTCCGGAGGTACAACGGGATCAGCCCCGGACGACGCAGGAGGGATGGATGCTGGAGGGTCTTTTAGCAAACGGAATCCAGCTGGTGGCCTGGCCGAGGAAGGCAATGATCAGGAAAAGAAGGATTGGAATTACAACCTTACTTTACCGTTTTGCTGGAAACTATGCACATTGCACTTTTCCGAGTTAGTTTTAAATTGGGGTTTTAATTTTTGCGGTCGATAAATGAACGTAGCTTGCAAAGTACCAAAATAGTAGTGATATGAACTACTTTAAGTGGACGCGTACGTTGCTAGAGATTAAATGCAAATATGATCGGGGTCATTTTGTAACAGTTTGCAAAATAAGCAAGACGATTCTAGATTCATAGGTTACCTGAAAAAAAGAACAAAGTTTGGGTAGTTTTGCCAGAGCAGCCCCTCGGTATTGAATGTTCTTTGTTTTATGCTTTTGTGCACCCGACTTATGTTTATACTGTCCAACCATTTTAACATTCACACCTGGAACAAAATCGCATTATCGCGAATAATTTGATACAAATGAAAGGTAGAGATCGAAGTACGAAATTCCTTTATCAGCGGGGAAATCGAACCTACTGATATTTATTTTACATGATCAAGACACCTTTTTCTGATCCATTCACCTTGCCAGTTCATGACATTTTAAAACACTGGGTACTGGTCAAGGGGTACTATGGATAGGTGGTACTGCCTATTTCCCTTTACAATCCTCATATAGGATCAGTACAAAAGGAATGGGGAGCCTGACATTTCTCACGCCCCATCATTTTCCCCCGAATGTTCCAGGAGGCATGGAACCGGCCGCACGTTGCCCGGGAAAACCACAGGGGGCCCGCAAGCGTGGCAGGGGGCCGGTTTCGGCAACAGGGAGCACGGATACACCACCTGGGGCACGAAACTGCTAACAAATTAGGAACTCCTGCAAATACGCGACTAACACAACAGCTTCAGTTTCTGCACTATATTCTTAGACCACAGGGGGCCCAGACAGAACAGAGGGCCTGAGTACACCAAAGGGGCCGGGCAGACCACAGGAACCCAGAAAACCATAGGACGCCGGTATGCCCACAAGGGGCCCGAGCAGACCACACACAGCCAGCAATTTGGCTGGACTCTGCCAGATATATGCTGGGCTTTGACTGGGCAGAGCCCGCGTACATGGGCTCAGCCCAGGTCCGGCTCCGCTGCGCCTGGGCAGAGCCCATGGTCAAGCAAGACCGGGCTCTACCGCTTGGGCAAGTTGTCATCCCCCGACCTAATGTCGGGCTCAGCCCGAGTCTATGTGGCTCAGCTATGAGTCTTAGGGCTCGGGCAGGGCCCGGCCCAGCCCGCTCTGGGCCCGGTCGGAATTGCTGGCTGGGCAGCGGGCCCGGGCAGACCACACGGGGCCTGGACAGATGAAAGGACCCGGGCAGACCACAGGGACCCGAGCAGAACACAGGGGCCAAGCTAACCACAGAGGGGCCCCAGTCTGGAAAGTATGGCAGCAGACCCGACGAGTCCGCACCAGCCTTGTAGATTTTTCGCACCACCAGCAGCCTAAAATTCACACCAAGCATTGGTGAGAAATTTCACTGACCCGGAAATTTCGATGTTTTTACCAGTTTCTTCCTTCTCAGACCTCTGTGGGCGTTTGATTTGAGCTCCCTCGCACCATACAGCAAAAGTGGGCATTTGTTTGCTCCAAAGTTCGAACCACCTGAAGGGTGTCCGCACCACAAGATCTCGCCAAAAGTGCCATACTTTGCAGACTGGGAGGGGCCCGGGCAAACCACAGAGGGCCCGCGCAGACAAAAGGGGCCCGAACGGACAAAAGGGGGTCCGCAGAGGCCACACAGAGGCCCGGACAGACCAAAAGGGTTCCGGGCAAACCACAGGAGGCCCGGGCAGACCACAAGGGGCTCGATCAGAACAAAATGGGCACTAGCAGACAAGGAGTCCGTGCAGACCAAATGGGACCCGGCCAGTCTGCAAAGTATGGCAGCAGGCCAGACGAGTCGCACCACCAGCCTAAAAAAATTCGCACCAATCTGCCATATACCAGGGAGAAAAACGCACACATTCCTACCCACACGATGCAATACTACCTCTCTTATTAGTTAGTTAAGGACTTTTTATAAGGCCTCCTCCTGTGTCTTCCTAACTATTCAGTCATTTTTTCAGTGTCAACTTCCTCGCACCAGTCTTGCAAATTCGCACCGGGCTGATAAAATTCGCACCACTCGCTCCTGTCTCCAAGGGCACTCGCACCGACGAGATCTCGTCGAAAATGCCATACTTCGCACACTGTGGCCCGGGCAGACCACAGGGGCCCAGGATACCACAGGGGCCCGCATGGCAAGCATGGCAGAGGCTGGTTGCAGTTACACGAACCGCATCCATGGCAGGCCCGTCTGCATCCACAGGGTATTAACTACTGGGAGTAGGGACCCGGCTGCAGCCACCAGGGGGCGGGGCGAATGGGGTGGCCACCAGGGGGGGGCGAATGGGGCAGCCACCCCTTAAACCCAAGAGCCTCTGAGGACAAAATGCCGCCCCCAAACCCTCCCCTCCCCCGGGATGCGACGATTGGTCGCCCTTTGGGTGAAAAGTGCGCCCTTCGGGTGGCTAAGTGTCACCCTGTCCCCTGAGGCTTTGCCCTTCCCCCTTCCCCTTACCCAAATTCTAGATACGTCACTGGCGGCCATAGGGGGCAAAATATTCTCCAAGTCTTGGTATTTAGCCATCAGGGGAGCCGGACAGGGATCATCACTCATTAGTGATTTAGCCCGACAGGAGCTAATAGCAAACAATCACTTCACTTGCCATTCAACACTGCGCATCGGAGCACGATTTGGATTGACACGAAAAGCCCAAACGTAGAATCCAAATCAGAGCCTAACGAAACTTTTCCAGAGTAGACACAAGCCGATTGAATCATAAGCATGCCAATTTTACTGTTCAAGGCAAACTTTGTGCAAATCATTCGCCTCGGCGAATGCGACAAGAGAGCCAGGAGCATGCCTTAGCTTCCTTCGCGCAACGCTGACAAGTCCGGGAAATTAAGAGGCTACCATTCGCCGGCGGACGCACATTATTTGACCCAGATTTGACGACAAGATATGATACACTTTTTGACAGACAAATTTAAGAGACTTAAATTTGTCTGTATTTAAAATTCCACTAGAACAAACAAAAATGGAAAACTTTATGCACATTTCTGACAAAAATGCCTAGAAATATATCAATGAAGAAAAGTAGTGCCGGCGGAGAGATGCCAAAATAACAAACATGTCAATTTATTAAACCAGTACTTATCGGAAGGGGCCCGGCTGCGTACGGTGGGGGGCGGGGGTGGTGAACTACGGGGGCCGTAAGCAAGGCAAAGAGCCCGGCTAGAGCCAGAGGAGGCCTGGGTAGCCCAGAGGGAGCCTGAAATTATAGCACGGGTTCCCGAATACAGCGAAGTGGGAGGAGTGGAATCAGGGGCGGATTCAGGCCGATGGTGGGGGAGGGGGCAACGGGGCCCCAAATCGTGAAAAAAACATAAGGTTTTTGTTTGAAGAAAATCCGTAAAAATCAGTAAAATCGGGGGATTTGGGGAGGGCATCAAATCCCCCGATTTTACCATTACCCCCCCTGGATCCGCTAGTGCTGTGGTTCCTTGCACACCACAGGGACACGGACAAACCATAGGAGCCCGGGCAAATTGCAAGGGGCCGGGCAGACCGCAGGGGGCTGGGTAGACCACAGGGGGTCCGAGCAGACCACAGAAGGCCCGGGCAGACTAAAAGGAGCCCAGACCGCCCACAAGGGGCGCAGGCAGACCACAGGGGCCCGGGCGGACCACACAGGACCCAGGCACACTACAAAAAGCCCAGACCACCTACAAAGGCCCCGGGCAGACTAAAAGTGGCCAAGGCAGAATACAAGGAGCCCGGTTGCAGTCACAGAGGAGCCAAAAACGTCCCGAGACTGCCAGAAATAGGGCCCCGGATGCAGTCAAAATGGGTCTGAGAATATCGTTAGGGGCCCGTTTGCGGACACAGCGATTATGGGTGGCCCTAAAGGGGACCGCCCCCAAGCAAGCATGCCAGGGAGCCCGACCGCAGCCACAGCAAGCCCAGATAGACCACGGGGCCCCGCACTCATGGCAAGGGCCCGTCCGTGACATTAGAGGACACGCGCCTCCTGGACCACAGGGAGCCCGTTTGCAGTCACAGGTCCCGGTTGCAGTCACAGGGGGCCCGGGTGGATCACAGGCGCCCGGTTGCGGTGACAGGGGCTCGGGCGGATCACAGAGGGCCCGGTTGCAGTCACAGGGGCCCGGGTGGGTAACAGGGGGCCGGGTGGATCATAGGGGGCCCGGTTGTAATTACAGGGGGCCCGGGTGGATCACAGAGGGCCCGGTTGCAGTCACAGGGGGCCCGGCTGGAGTCACAGGGGCCCCAGGTGGATTACAGGGAGCCGGTTGCAGTCACAGGGGCCCCGGTTACAGTCACAGAGTGCCTGGTTGCAGTCACAGGGGCCCCGGGTGAATCACAGATGGCCCAGTTGCAGTCACAGGGGGCCCGGGTGTATAACAAGGGGCCCGGGTGGATCATAGGGGGCCCGGTTGTAATTACAGGGGCCCGGGTGGATCACATGGGGCCCGGTTGTAGTCACAGGGGCCCGAGTGGATTACAGGGGGCCCGGTTTCAGTCACAGGGGGCCCGGGTGGATCATAGATGGCACGCTTGCAGTCACAGGGGGCCCGGTTGGAGTCACATGGGCCCGGGTGGATCATATGGGGCCCGGTTATAATTACAGGGGGCCCGGATGGATCACAGAGGGTCCGGTTGCAGTCGCAGGGGACCGGGTGGATCGCAGAGGGCCCGGTTGCAGTAACAGGGGCCCCGATGGATCACATTGGCTCTGTCCTAGTCACAGGGGGCCCGGGTGTATCACAGGGGCCCGGGTGGATGATAGGGGCCCGGTTGTAATCACAGGGGGCCCGGGTGTATCACAGGGGTCCGGGTGGATGATAGGGGCCCGGTTGTAATCACAGGGGGCCCGGGTGTATCACAGGGGTCCGGGTGGATGATAGGGGGCCCGGTTGTAATCACAGGGAGCCCGGGTGGATTACAGGGGGCCCGGTTGCAGTCACAGGTGGGCCGGGTGGATCACAGATGGCCCGGTTGTAGTCACAGGGAGCTCAGGTGGATGACAGGGGGCCCGGTTGCAGTCACAGGGGCCCGGGTGGATCACAGGGGGCCCGGCTGGATCACAGGGGCCCGGTTGCAGTCACAGGGGTGCGGATGGATCAAAGAGGGGCCCGGTTGCAGTCACAGGGAGCCGGATAGATTACAGGGGGCCCGGCTGCAGTCACAGGGGGCCCGGGTGGATTACAGGGGGCCCGGTTGCAGTCCACAGGGGGCCCGGGTGGAACACAGAGGACCCGGTTGGATGACAGGAGGCTCGAGACTGCCGGAATTAGGGACCCGGCTGCAGTCAAAGTGGGCCTGAAAAAATATCGTTAGGGACCCGGTTGCGGACACCGAGGTTAAAGGTGGCCCACAGGGCACCCGCAAGCATGCCAGGGAGCCTGGCCTCAGCCAAAGCTAGCCCAAGTAGACCACTCAGGCCCGGAATCGTGGCAGGGGCCCGGCTCTGTCCGCAGGGGCCCGCAACTTGGGATTGGGGGGCTCGTCGGGTCATTGGGGGGCTTCTCCGAGCATTGGGGGCTCGAGCCCCCCAAATATATGGAAACTTGCGCCCCTGGCGGGGAGGAATAAAAGAAACGATGGCATACCCCCGTCTATGCTTTATAATAATAAAGTGTCATGGGTGTACTCCAGCACTGTAATTCAGGGAGATTTCACGCACCTTCAAGTACGTTTTGGTGTACTTCGTACAATGATTGAACACGCATGTTGTAATTTGCATTTATATTTCGCATGTAAAATGTCCTCACTCTCACTTTAGTGGCTATTGTGATGTCCCACGTCATGGAGATATCGGATAGATAGGATGATAATTGGGGTTTATCGACGCAAAAACTGCCATTCGTATGGCGTCACCAACTATATCCCTGTTCGAAGGGTTTCTCGCGGGCCAGCTTGCTCCTTGGTGAGGGAAGCCGCCGGGCCTTGAACCCGGGTCGGCTGCGTGGTAGCCAGCTGCGCTGACCACTCCACCGCGCCCCTCGGATCGAAATATCGAAAACAGTTGTGCAAGCATTTTGCGCCAGGAACGATCACGAAAAGTTTGATTTATAGGCCGATCAAAAGGACAAGATCATTGATACGCCTCCCGAGTTTGGCATGGACGTTTAACACGCGCATTGACGGGGGCGGGTACCCGCCCCCCTCGGGTTTTTCGGATACAGCAGAAAAACGGCGGCGCGTAGCGCCGCCGTACTTGGCATACCTTTTCCCTCACCATTTTTACAACTTCTGTGAAAATTTTAAGGTTAGGTCATCTCAGGTCAGGTCACCAGTACAGGTCAAGTGACCCAACCGCAAAAAAGTTTAAGATAGCATAAGTCGGAGCAGGGTAAACTTATCCGATTGAAACTCATATCACATAATGACCCCACCGAGTTCTCTAAAATATGTTCCGGTGTTTTTTATATCGATGACCTAACGTCAGGTACGAGGCATGACCTCTCCATTGGAAATACATGGGAAAAATGGTTTTTACGGAATAAAGCAGTAACGGATGGTGATAGAGCATTTATTTTAGCTTCATTAGACTCGCCTGGGCTTTACGGTTCTAATTATATGCATTTTATATAATTTGACCCTGACCTGACCTCAGGTCAGGTCAAATCCTTGAGTTGACCTAGCAAGGACAAATTATATATCATTCGATTCGGCTTGCTGAGAGGATTCATATAGTTTAAGTCGTTTTGCTCTATCTTTACTTGTTCAGATGTAATGGCCGAAAAACTGAATTTACATGTTATCCCTATGACGGCATGTTTTGACCTCTCGTGACCTTAAATGTGACCTGACAAAAAAATGGTTCAAATGTTTTCGATGGAAAAGTGGATGGGCAGCCCAACGCCGTTTACCGTTTTTCGCTACCTACCGTGGTTCTCGAGATCTTAGGGGGGCGGGTACCCGCCCCCCGTCAATGCGAAGGTGGCTCAGACCCCGTCAATGCACGTGTTAAATGTCGGGCAAGATATCACGCATCAATTGCTGAGGAACATATATACACGCCTACATATGTCAAAGCTAATACGTTTTGTCCTAACACCTAAAAAGTACAATCTAAGGAAACCCATGGCCGTCTTACAATTTTCGCTTTCCGTTGGTGTTTTATTACGTTGTCAATAGATTTCTTGTTGTCATTTGCATAACCATCGTTGAAAATTTTTTGTAACATTTTGGCATCATACTATTCCGGGAATCCAAGTAATGTTTTTAAAGCCAACATAAAGGACCAGTCTCTGGTTGCTGACATTTGGTTTCACCGCAATTCATTCATTCCTCAGTTCGTCCGAGAATTAAGAGGTAAAAAATGAATTCCATCAAAGTGCGTTTTATTTTATTTTTATAGATCTATCTTATTTATTATTTTTTATAGTTCTATTTTAAACTATTTTGATCTTATTTTTGTATTCGGGCTACTCAAGACTAGTTTTAACAATAGTAGATAAAATCTACATACGATTTCCGATACAATGAACACAATAACATCGTTTTATCCAGACATTTGCGACGTTCAGATTAAAAAACAAACAAACAAACAAAGCTCCGCCACATGGACGAGGAGTTTGAGCCGCTGTCATGTACTTCTAAAAAATGAAACTTCAAATTTCAAAAGGCGAGAGGTGGATCCTGGATTAAGATCGTTGTTCCAGTTTAAAGTCTCAAAATGTATGCCAAAGTTCGAACCCGGAGGACCATTGAAAAACTTCACTCAGTGCTTGATATCTATTTTTGCGTTAAGAGCAAAACAGTGAAGAGCAGCACAGCAGAGTTAGCCCCCGAGGCTAACGATGGGGTTGGCCACAATGCCAGATCCCCAGGAGTGATCAGCACTAAGATGCTGGGACGACGTGAGCCCGCGATCCGCACGCGCCCACTGTCCACGGATCACTGTCCATGCCTCCGTCATGAGGCGTGGACGACGCAGGACTACCACCACCACATGGTGCGCAGCTCATGCTCCAAGACCCAAAAAGGCAAGCTCACAGAGAGCAAACACGTAAACGGAAATTCATGAGAATAATGTAAACAATTGGAAACATAAATCCATAAACAAATGACGACGATTCGTAGAAACACTACCCAAAAATATAAAGTAACAGACAAGGTTTCAGACTAAAGAAATGGCGGCCCCACACCCACACCGTCCGCACATCTGCCGCCCAGATGTGCTCCCGAGAGCCTCACAGTGGACCGCCACAGCAGGGCGGGGGCAGCTGCAGGCAGAAAATGAACTAAGCACCTATGCTATAAGAAAACGTTCCAGAATAAATATTTACAAACTAAGATTTTGTTCGGCACAATCGTATTCTGAAGGCTGGTGGAAGAAATCGCCCAGATCATACAATTTTGAAGTTGGCTTTTTCCTTTTCACTGGCGCGTTACAGTGGGTAAGATGGGCGGCCACTGACTGCTCCTGCAAGTGCGGAATGATATTGCCAGAGGTACCAAACAAGAACCGCAGTGTTTATAACCTAACCGGCTTCTTATTGGTACCTCTGACCTGGCTCCTCCGACATCGTGGTTGAACTTCGTACGCTGTAGCTCGGGCGCCCAAGCGGCTGATCCACCTTGGAGTGCCGGCGCTTTCTCTGAACAAGGAGCATCTGGCTTCCCTCCAACAAAGGAAGAGTTGTCGACTCTTATCCTCCCTGCTACGGTTTATCGACGATTGCAAAAACACCGTTCAGGTTACAGTCTTGAAACGCTGAGTAGCCCATGGGGCATTTATTGCAAAGGTTTTACCCAAAAATTGTATTTCGCTTTTAAGGTTATGGAGCAATGACCTCAGAACAGGGGACATGTTGGGGTCATTTGGATGCCAGGACACGTTTTCACGCAATACTGTAATATATTCCAGTATTTGAGGAAATACAACGGCGTTATAACGGCAGGAGATGTCTTGCCGTTCTTCGCCGTTCCTCATCATGAATTGGCCCCGAATGACGATCAAGGACCACCTTTAACAGATTTTGACCTTTGGTGACCTTCCCTGACCTTTTTGCCCTTGCGTGAATTCTGCAATAAATCGTTTAATAATGACTAGTTTTTTATCAAACCAGATTATGGAGGCCAAAAATATGTATAATTATTTTTTTGCTAAATTCGGATTCAGCGTCCACAACTGCCCTGTATAATTGAAAACTAGACATGTGACATTTGGCTACTGTTCAGTTTACCCGTCAGTGACACTTGACTTTGATTCCATCTCACGCGTTACATAGATGGATCACACGGGCTACATGGTAAATGAATCAACGCGCAGATTTCTCCCGATCACTTGATGACTGTATTAATGTCACTTGATACACAGAAACCTGCTCAGTAGCAGCCACAGCGGCGAGATGAGCAGTGAAACGCAGAATTGGGTCATTGATTTGATCAATCGCAAGCTCTCGTGACGAGCAACACGCGATTTTGTATCTACAGCGAATCTTTTAGTCAATATGGGGCCAATCGCAGGAGGATCGCAACACTCCCCCCGCTATGAGGGTTAAGGTGGCGAAGCCCGGAATAGGTGCAAAGGTTAAGATTAGTGTCGGATTCTGGGCTGATGGTGTGGGTGGAGGGGGCACCGGACCCAAAAGCGCAAAAAACTTCTTTTAAAAGATAATTGGCAGAAATCAGTGCGTTTGGGCTTGGGGCTGGGGGCAGATAAATTTTGCCCCCCCTGGATGCGCTCTTGATAAAGTTTAACCGAAACCATCCAATACATTTACACTAGCGCATTAACTGAACTCGGGTTCAGCTCAATGTATGGTCTCCGCCCGAAGCAGCATCCAGTCGTTATCGACTCTGGTAAAAATTCGGCCTCAAACGAATTTGCGTGATGTGAGTGGGGCCTGGCTATTTTTTACCTTACTCTTCCAGAGGAAAACTTTTTTAATGCAGAACACCTATATATGTTTTACCATTACATCATATCATTTTCGCCGATATAACATCAGATATTCTACCAGCACTTTGGAATGTTTCTGCAGTGACGAACCGATCTCACTCAGTTCAACCTTGCTGAACTCTCCGTCCCTGGCGCTCCTGGACTTCTTTGATCATCGACGACGGCGAAAAATGTGCTTTAGATAAGTGTGCTGGCTACGTCCCTTTGCGAGTGATAGGGCATTTCCTATGAAACGTTCAAAAAGTCTTAAAATGTCATTGAAATTGCTGCAATTTCCATTTTAAGGAATTCTTACTGGGTTTTGCAGTTAAAATTTCCTGTGGAAATATTAAAACAAAGTTTATGTTTAGCTATCTATCCCATCAAGGCAGTTACTGAAATGCCTTTCAAATTTGGGCACCTCCAAAAACAAACACCCCTCGCTCTAGAAACCTGATCCCTTCCTGCCGATTGTAATGAAGCCTTGGGCGAGCTTCACAGTTCTCTCGGATGGGTCATTAATTTTGTTAAAGGGAGATACGCGAAAAAATTGTATTGGCTATATCAAAAGGTTACAAAAAGTTGTTCCAGAAGTCCTATTCTCATTTTTGCGAATTCGGCCTGCAAATGCCTTAAAATTGCTCTCAAAGTCAACATTTCTAGACAACTTTACCGGTACACCTCATATCGATGTATATGACGTACACACGGCTAAGGCTATCAATTTCTCTAAGAATTCGGTCATATCTATCCTAAACAGTGATGTAGAACTGTCGACTACTACAGAAAAAATTACTTAAGAAAACAACATTCCAAAACTCTTTTGAAACAGAAATATAGGGCTTAAAAGAAATCACAATTAACCAATCAGAAGTCTAGGAATTCTCAAACCGGGGTCACGTGACCTATCTGGCGCAAAAGTTTTGTCAACCTGGGGCCGAAGCAGAAAATGACTCAAGACCTGAGGTACGAAACCGCTGAAGATTTGAGTAATTATCTTTTTCCGTTTCTAGGGCAAACTAATTCATTTTGTAGTTTTTAGAAGCTTTTTAAAATTAATTCAAATACAAATACAGGAGAACAGACATTTTTATTACAAAAAGCATTACTTTTCAACTTTAAATAGTTTTCGAAAAGTAAGTGATGGGTATGGGCATGGGTAAGTGATGGGCGTTTTATCGAGACTGTTAACCTATTTCGATAATAAGTAAGTGGCCTCCCAAAATTTTGCCGAAGATACAAAAATAATTGATAGTTTCGTTATCAGGATTTTTCAAATAGCAAGAAACCACAATAATAATTGTTTCGCGTATCTCCCTTTAAGGCTTGGTACAAATTGCAGTTTCCTGCAGCCGCAATAATGCTCCTCGACGTAGAAATCCCCAAAGGACCAGCATGATAGATTTTGCAACTTAATGCATTGAAACAACAAGCTCTCTGGTCCTATCACACCAATCGCGTGAAAACGTGTTCTGGCGTCCAAACCACCCCCCACATGCGGCCAGTTCTGAGGTAATAGCTCCGTGTCCTTAAAATCTAAATACATTTTTTGGTAAAACACTTGTGAAAGCCCTCCCTCCACATTTGGTTCTGCTGTCAACCATAGGCAATAAAGTGGCGCGTCAATACAACCTGCATCATCAGGGACGGTGTTTTTGCCGCCAGGTTGAAACTCAACTGGCCTTTCTGTTTGGATGAGAGCTTGAGCTGTATCCTTCTCCGCAGAGATGTCCTCGTCGGCCAAAGATAAAAACGAGGGAGTGCTATTCGAATGCATTTGCAAGCATGATAAGCCCCACGTAGCACCACCACTGCCTTCATATCTACCTCCTACTCTGCATTGAAGAGCCCGACTTTGCTAGATAAATGGTGCACGACCAGATAACATTTGTCTAGTCACAGTGGCGTAATGAAAATTCCTGGGGTTCCGCACCGATCTAAAACACCGCAAATGATTCTTTGATTAAGGGTCCCCGAGAGTCGGTCTCAGGGGCCCTCAAGATCTTATCTGGGGAGCCCGGTGCCTCCGAGTGTTGGTCTCAGGACCCCCAAAGTTAGTCTCAGCCCCCTCCCCATTGAGATTTAATCTCCGGAAACCCGAAGTGTTGGTTTGAAGAGTCCTCCGAGATTCCGTCTCTGAGGGCACCCGAGAGTTAGCGTTAGGTGGCCCCTGAGTCCTGATCTAGGGGGCACCGCGAGTTAGTCACTGGGCCCCTGAGAGACGGTCTCGGAGATGCACCCGAGTGTTGGTCTCAAGTGGGCCCCAATAGTCAGTCCCAGAGGTCCCCGGGACTCCATCTCGGGTCCCCTGCAAATCAGTTTCAGTCCCTCCCCCTCCTCAAAAGATAATCCGGGCCCCCTAGAGTTAATTTCAGAGGTGCTCTGGAGTGTTGGTCTTAGGACCCACAGAGTTAATCTCAGGAAGCCCTCCTCCCTGAATGTTGGTCTCAGAGACCCCGAGAGCCAGCCTCAGAGCCCCTCCTATGAACCCAACAGGGGTGCCTCCGCGGAGTTTTTGCAGTGGGGACGGACTCTGACCTGGTGGTGACCGGGGGGGAGGCGAAGCCAAAACTCAATGGCTTCACAAGAGAGCGATATCACGCCAGCTTACCTACAATCGATTTGAGAACAGTGTCGTTAGGTTCACGTTGGAAGTGGGAGAAACGCTTATTGGTCAAAGGCTAGACTTTCTAAGGGACAAATCCCTGGTTCTTCAGATGGAAGGGTGCGTTTCCATGCCCCCGCCTCTTTCAATCTTCACAACTTTTAGTTCCGAACATCGGCAGATATAGGGAGGGGAGAAATAGCACTCGTGCGAGAACAAGCCAAACAACAAATTATATGAAAAATAATCAGCGGACAGTGCACGTGTTTGCAAACCATTCCCATTGTGGCCTACAGCTTAACCTTACCTATGAGAATCTTTTAATAGATGGTAAACGCAAGACGTCAAAATGTCTAAACAAGATGCCCGTTTGGGCAGCAATCTCTCAGTAACAGAGAGATGAAACCCACTGGCATTCATTGTACAGCTCCGAAATTATATCTGAATGAAATCCGTCGCAGTGCAGACCTCCGAAGGAGCGCCGGGGTCCAGTGTCTTCATAAGCCATCCGCCATAGTTGATTTTCCACTCTGTAACTCTGAGGCGGCCCTGTAACGCGTCGTTTCTGACTCCGACAGGGACCCGGACTGCAGCTGATCTGGAACTCTGTAACCCTGAAGCGGCCCTGTAACGCGTCGTTTCTGACTCCGACATGGACCCGGACTGCAGCTGATCTGGAACTCTGTAACACTGAAGCGGCCCTGTAACGCGTCGTTTCTGACTCCGACAGGGACCCGGACTGCAGCTGATCTGGAACTCTGTAACCCTGAAGCGGCCCTGTAACGCGGCGTTTCTGACTCCGACAGGGACCCGGACTACAGCTGATCTGGCGCTCTCTAACTCTGAGGCGGTCCTGTAACGCGTCGTTTCTGACTCCGACAGGGGCCCGGACTACAGCTGATCTGGCGCTCTGTAACCCTGAAGCGGCCCTGTAACGCGGTGTTTCTGACTCCGACAGGGACCCGGACACCCCGGTGAGCTGGTCGCTGAGCCTGGCGGAACTGATGCTCCGGAGAGTACGCGAGAAGATCGGCATGGACCGCATCAGGCAGGCCGGCACGTCGGCGGCCCCCATCTCACCCGAGGTCATGGGCTTCATCCAAAGTCTCAACATTCCCATCTTCGAGGTAGATAAATGGTGGTGACGACAGAGTACTTAACATGTAATAGTAGAATATTCGCCTCATGTCTAATTGAAATGCTTGCCAGTCATTCCCAGCAAATTCGTGTTCACGATATTTTTCCAGTTATAATATCCAATTTAGGGCTAGTAATGTCTCCCCTTGCAAAGTAATGATGTCTCGGGTTACTGGTTAACCCTAGTTGAATGAGGCAACAGTTTGACCAAACTTCGTAGATATGGCCATCTTGCTTTCTCTGTGTTCTTTTTGTGGCATAACACTACCAAAGCCCCGTTTGATATATCTAACCAAAGGCCTCAGGCGGAGTCATATTCTGTGTCATGCAATGCCAGCTGACAGTAATGAATCTGTGGAAAACGAGGTCCGGGTGGCGCAAGCAGTGAGCGCGCGCGTTCAGCACGATCACGTGACCCTTTGCGTAAGCAAGGCGTTACTGAATCGAGTTCGCCCAAAGGCAGGATTTGGCAGCCTGCCCTATTTGCAGCCTAAATCGTTCTCCCTCTCCCTACGTCGCCGTGTAACCGCCGCAGTTAGTGCGACGTAAAGCCCCAATTAAAAAAAAACTGGAAAACAGCCTTATGACATAGTATAGAAAATCACGAGCTGAGCTGTTTTCGTTCAAAACTGTCGGTGTGACTTTTTTCTTCGTCGTACACGTACACCTAAAAATATTTTGACCTAGATTGTTCTTCAGTAAGAGGACAACGCAGACTGCATGGGGGATTCACGAATTCAGGGGTTCTGACTTCCCCCACGGATCTCCACTCGAGATAGAACAAAACAATATCAAGGGTAGCGAGCCAAGATGGCGAACAGGTGCCCTATCGAGTACTAGGCGGTGACCGGAACTGGCGTAACCTCCGCGGTGTAACGACCCTTTTGCCATGGTAGAGATGGAGAGGCGGCGCTTAAAAGATCTGAAGAACAAAGTATCGCCTGATTGCGATAGAATACGAAACTTGATGCTTTTGTATCTCCTCGACATATTCAGCAATAGCCACTTCCGCACCAAGTGGCGCGAATCGATCGCTACACTCATCCACAGATCCGGGAAAAAACGGAGACTCGCTCAAGGACTTCCGTTCTGCAGCACTCACCTGAAGTGTTTGCAAATTGATGACGAAAATAAAAGCAGTCCGCCTCATGTAGTTCCTCGAGAATAGCAGCCCCTTAACTAACGCACAGTGCGGCTTCCGCCACGGTAGAAGCACCCGCGGCGGCCGTATCATAATCTACGCAGCAGCTAGAGAGGATATTATCAACAAATACAAATGATTACCACGTTCTTTGACGTATAGGCTGTATATGATATGTTCATATTATCTGCATAGAATATTAATGAAACACTTCGCGCGCGAGCCCATTTGGGCAGGTTCTCATCTATTTGTTTAAGGGATTTGGTTCGCTCTTGATTTCGCATCGGACCATTCCTTTCGGATCATACATGTAGGAAAACCGCACGACACAGGGAAGCGTTATCAGTGACCCTGTTCAAAGCCATGATAAACGACATAGATGACACCCTGCCGTTAAATCTTTCCGCAAGGAATATCGGTTGACGACTTCTCCAAACGGGTAACATCACCTTCCACCACGACAGCGCAGAGAAAGCTGCAGCTCTGCCTCGATCCGCTGCACCAATGACGTGCAAAACACGGTCTGTACTAGACCCGCCCCTGTATTTTTGAATAGCGATTCTACACCCGAAACTGCAAGGCGAATGATGGACTAGAAAAACGAAGTGAATGAACTTTTGAAATAGGCGCAAATCAGGTGACCCTTCCAACGCTTTATAGATATATGATTAAATCAGACCTAGATTATGTGTGTGTGTGCAAAGCCGGATCCAGGGCGCTTATCCAACTATGGAACCCCTAAAGTAAAACAGAGCGCCAAACTCTTTTTTGCCCACTCCCCCTTGAAACAAATTAATGTTCCACAATCGAGCGTCAGTAAGAACATGTTTAGCGTATTTGTCCTGCTTTCACTGAACGTGAAAGAACATTCTTTTGAAGAGGAAAAAACGGAAGATATTTTCCGCTTTTCGAGCAATTCTTTAAGAATACTTGATGTCAAAATTGACCAGCTGCACCCGTTGATATCCGCCAACCACCGCGGTATTCAACATTTTGTCTTCTTTAGAGCAGCCCAAGGCTGACATGGGTTTGACCTCCTTCAAAGCAACCGGCTAGACCCGCCCCTGTATGTTTGAGTAGCGATTCTGCACCTTAAGCTGCAAAGCGAATGATGGACATAATCCAAACCGTTCCGTATTCCGCCTACCGCCACACGCTTCGAAAAAGGGGAGGGGTCAGTCGACCACCGCACACTTTTTAACCGAGATGGTCGGGTGATCTTCCCCACACTTTTCAACCGAGAAGACCAGGGAGCCTCCCCCACACTGTTCAGACGAGAGGGTCAGAGGGCCTCCCCACACTTTTCAACCGAGGGGCAAGGGGCCTCCCCACACTTTTCAACCGAGGGGCCCTACCCCAACACTTTTCAACCGAAAATTTTCCGACCCCAACCAAATTAGGAGGAAATCCAAATCGTTTAGCCAGCCAGTGCGGAAGGCAACAATGAGCCCAAATCCGATGAGTTTTTGGTTCTAGAAAGTTTTTCTCAGCCCGCAGGTTGAGGAATTGCTGGCCCCTCATTTTTTGCTGGTTGCAACGCTTATGCCCGCCGCAGACTTGCGTGATGGTATGTACGAGCTGCGGCTTAACTAGCGCAGCCGATCCGTTTCAGTGAGATATGCGCAGAAGCTTGAACAGACCCGTAAATACCCTGCGTACAAGACATATTTTACTCCCGCCACTTGAGCTGTATTGACACTGGCTCTCGAGCCTCTGCCCGACACTCCGGCGCCCGAATCGAACATGGCTAAGCGAGGCTGGCATCACAGATAGGGTTGCGCCCGTGCGGGGGCCAGTCACCGAACCACGCCGGATTCGCAGAGTCCCTGTAGACGGGGAGCTGGTGCGGTTGACAGGGCGTCTGATACATGAAGCCCTGCAACAAATTTCGACGGAATATCGACCAGATAGGTGCCAAAACCACACAGCCGTGTGCACTGACCGCTCAAAATATATACCAACGGTGGATCCAAGGGGGCGATGGGGACAATCCCCCTTTGGGCCAACGGGGCTCCGGCAGGGGGCCCGCCTGGGGATTTCCCGATTCGCCCCGAATATTACGTAAGGTTGTGCGAGCCCCTGGAATTTAAATTCTGGTAAAAATGACACCTGGCCTACCCAAACTATCTCCGCTCCCCGGTTATATCAGCCTCGAGATAGTGCGGGCCCCTTCTGAACTCGCACTGGCCCGAATTTTGTGAGTCCCATACGAATTTGCTCGGGCTTGCTACAAATTGTTAGGGGCCCACAAATAAATAAGTCAAAAAGGCCAAATTTAGGATTTGACCTCATCTGAGGTCACGTCAACGTCAAATTAGGTCAAAATGTATATCATTAGAACCGCAAGGATGAGGCAAACCTAATATCGTTAAAATAAATGCTCTACCACCATCCATTGCTAAGTTATTCAGTTTAAACCATTTTTCCATGTATTTCCAATTGAGAGGTCATGGCTCATACCTGATCTTAGGTCATCGATATCAAAAACACCGGAACATATTTTGTAGAACTCGATGGGCTATTATATGATATGAGTTTCAATCGGATAGGTCTACCCTGCTTTAACTTATGTTATCTTGAACTTTTTTAGGTGAGGTCACTTGACCTGTATTGGTGGCCTGACCTGAGATGACCTAACCTTAAAATATTGTCAAAAGTTGGAAAAATGATCAGAGCAGAGGTATGCAAAGTAGGGCGGCGCTGCGGGTCGCTGTTTTTATTCTATCTCCAAAAAACGAGGGGCAGGTACCCGCCTCCCCTCCCCTCCCCCGTCGATGCGCAGCTATGGTCGTAAACCTCAATCTCGCGGAACCTTTCAATGGACACCATACCAAGTAGCAGCAGGACCAAACATGTTGAGACGAGGCGAAATCTGAAACAAAATAGACAGTGGCCTGCTGTCGCCAGAGCTGCCAGTTAGTCACAGCATGCTCTGCCGACAGTGGCCCGCTGTCGCCAGAGCTGCCAGTTCATTACCGCATGTTCTGCCGACAGTCGTACGGCCTGAGCGAGACCTGCGGACCGGTTACCTACAACTGCCCCGAGGGCTTCAGGCTGGGAAGCATCGGCAGGCCCTTCTTCGGCTGCAAGGCCAAGATCCACAACCCCGACGAACGCGGGGACGGTGAGGTGAGTGCTACGATTTGTGTTCTTTGCAAAACTGAATGTAACTGTAAGCCGCTGAACGGAGAGGCGATATGGATGCAAGGCAAGATAGTCGATAATGCGAAAGTCAAGGGATCATATCACAGGTCAATGAGGATTGGGGAATAAAACATTGCTCTCTTTATTTTTCCGGAGCATTTTGGATCAAATATTCACCACAGAAATGTTTTATGTCTAAACACAAACTGTAAAATACACCGTATGGGGGATACAGCTCTGTAGGCTAGCCTACTCCTTCAGAGAGAAGCAGAAATGGATACGTTTTTCCATCAACATTTCACTCCCAGTTCTGTCCATTAATTTCCACCAAGGGAGCGCCACTTAGCTGGTTGGAGGGGTCAACAACCGTCCCATTGGGCCCCCAATCTATCTTCGTCCCAGAGAGGGGGTTCAAAAACCTCTCACTGTCGGCTCTCATGCGGGGCAGCGAAAAACTCTAGCCCTAATGGAGAAATTATGAAGTATCTACACCAACCAGTTTTTGGCTCCGGCCAAAATCAAGGTTATGATAGGTAAAAAAGTGAATGTTTAGACTATGGTTTTTAGCTCTAGCGTTTGACTGACATGAGTTAGAGTCAAGTTCTTGGCTTCATTTGATTCCTCTTGTCCGTATTTCACACTATTCTCTAGGCGCCCGTACTTTAATTTTTTTATAATATAAATTTTGTCCAAGTTGTTCTCACTTCGACTGTTGGAGTCAGAGTCTCACTAAAGTCATCAATGGACTTGTCATGGAGACCCCGACCCCACCACCCGAACGAGCAACTCCCACAATTAAGGGTTAATTTAGAAGCCAAAGTTTAACGTCCCACAAAGCAAAGGGACGGCCGCCCCGCTCAGGTCACCCTCTCACCAGTCAGTTGCCAGCCGACCTGTACATCGGGTAAACTATTGAGCGCCGGAGCGTCTCAGGGAAACCGATCCCAAGCCTGGACATGCACTGCCACTGCATGCTTCTGAGCAGCGGACCGGAACCCAACGCTCTACCAACTGAGCTATCGGGGCGGCTTCACCACTGGTCGCCCTTTTCCAGTCTTAGGGAGGCTCACTGTAACCTGTACGGCCCTCATCCACTTTTCACCGCCCTCTAGTCATGATTGTTCCGCCGTGCCACTAAAACAATGTTGTCTCCAGACTAAAAATAAAAACTACTACCTCATCTTTGTGAAAAACTGAGCGGCCGGCAAGAAACGCTTTCAAATAGTACTCCACCCCCCCGTAAATGTGCAAATCCCTAAGAAGTTATCGCGTAGAAAACTTTGGATTTGTCCGTTCTAGGCTGACATGGTGAATTGGGCACAGACATTGGTCCTAAAAATCTCCAAAGGTCATTTTTTTATTAATTCGGCTTCGGAAAGCAGTTCAGGCAGAGACACCCTGTTTTCCGACATTATTATTCGACCAGAGGCAATTTGGGAAATATCCCTTTCCCTGGCGACGTTTTTCTATTATTGTATTTTAGTTTGCAACAACATTGCAAACATTCAAAATCAGTGCACAGGCACCGTTCATGATACCAAAAGCCGCCCCTAAGGTGGTAAATTCGCTGCCCCACCCACGAACGGAACCCTGGATGTACTTGCGGCTTGAGCAGCACAGCTCCCGCCCCCTTCATTGCCGCATGCTTGATACCCTACACGTCACCACCAACACGTTGCTATCATCACGACATACGCCAGAGGTGATCTTTAAACCGGTCTGGCTCGTGTCTGAGCGGTAGCACTGCCGAGGCACGTAGTGAACTCATCTGAACAACTGTGTACTGTGAGCAAGGCATGCACGACAGCCACGGACTTTAACTGGGCGGATGGAAGGCTGGGACCGGGACAGACTAGTGATAGCTCTGCCCCGTTGCCCATTCAAGGACCTTTTCCTACCTTCACCTTCTGAAATACTAGCATGTATTAACCACTAACTCTCACTCAAAATTTAGAGTCCGGCTCTTGGGCTCTCGCAGTGATTCTTGACAGGAGGTAACAGGCAGTGGTGGTTGAGCTGCTTCGTAAACCCTCGAGCTGACGCTCTTATGTGGCACTTCCTGTGTCCCGTGGCCGGCAGATTCTGCACTGGGGCCGCAACCTCTTCATGGGGTATCTGCAGCGTCCGGAAGCTAACGCTGAGACCTTCGACGAGGAGGGCTGGCTGCACACAGGCGACGTGGGCAGGATGGACGACGACGGCTACATCGCCATCACCGGCAGGATCAAGGTATGGTCCACAGTGCCGGTGTCCGGCTAATACGATGCCCATGAAAAGACAATGTGGAGATGTGTGAACAGTGGGAGGCATGACAGTCCACAGTGCGTCATAGTATCCTTTACGCACCCTCCCTAAGAGGAAGATCCAACGCAGTAGGATCCGGCCCACGTAACCCGTGAAAGTGGCCACATGTTGTTCACTTTCCGCCTATTCTCTTTCGAAATCGCGATATTTTCCACCGTTTTACCCGGCTTGCCTCTTCCCACCATTTGGCTAAGATTTGCCTTCGCGCGCACTGGAAGGTAGGGAACAAACTAAGCGATCTTTCCAGGACGGCGGGAGTTAATACATGACTTTTGCTGTCTTCCCGAGATCAAATATTTTTGGATTTTGGCTTGACTATGCTTACGATGCCCAATTTAAAAGCAAACCTTTTCTTTTTTGGAGTAACATAGAAGTTCACACTTTAAGACGCTACCTTGCAAAAATGCTGAGACAATATCGAGACTTCAGTGGCATTTCCGTGTAGTTGAGTGCCCTCAGTGACGTGACAATGAAGCCATGTTGAACAGGAGCTCCTGATCACTGCGGCGGGAAAGAACGTAGCCCCAGTGGCCATCGAAACGGCCATCAAGAAGGAGCTGCCACTGATGAGTAACTGCGTGGTCATCGGAGACCGGAAGAAATTCCTCAGCGCCCTGTTTACCTTCAAGGTTAGATAGGTGCCTTTATGGGTGATGTTACATCACTACCTCATCGCCAAAGTAATTAGCATTGTACTAAAAATCCTATCGTCGATAGGTCTCAGAGTGCTGTACCGGGGACCTTGATTATAAGCAGATATGTTGTTAATCAGCTTTTCTCCTCAAATCTAGATGCACAATATGTTCATTTCAGCTATCATATAGTGGGGCACAGCCCTTCTTCAGAATCCGCATGAAGGCAATTGATGATCAGAGAAATTTTTGGTCACAATGTGGGCTGACACCTCGATAAATGATAATCCGAGGTCTCAGCTCACATTATAATCAATAATTTGTCTGATCATCGATTGCTTTCATAGGGACTCTGAGGAAGGACTGTGTAAAGATATATCATCACTGTCGTCACTGTCATTTTGTTATATTGCGCAACAAGGATCCGAGGAGGAAGGCCTTTTAACCACTGGTTTATTTGAAAATCCCATGGAGAAGAAAGCGCAGGCTTGTCATGCATAGTAAGTGTATTGGGCGAGCTCGCATTTAATACGCTACTCAGCTCTCAACCAAAGTTTAGGGCCATTTAGGGTTTGAAAGCAAGAAATAACCAGTTTAAGGCAGCCATATAGCGGGCTATTCCACAAGTCCAGTTTGAAACTTTATTCCGAAGCTGGTTTCCCAACAGGAGTATCTTTCAACGAATTTTCCAAATGAACCGTCGGATTTTCAAATATTTCTGTACCGAATAGCATATAAACACGTAATTTAAGTACCACCAACGGCTGTCCGATGTGTTGTAATCGGAGATGAATGACCATCGTTTCAGGTGGAGATGGACTTGGAAACGGGCGAGGCCACCCACCGGTTGCAGCCGGCCGCCAGCAGCTGGCTCAAAGAGCGCGGAGTCTCCGCCACCACCGTGCCCGAGGCCATCAGATGCCTGGACCAGGTCAGATGACGTGCTGGCACCATTCCGCCAGCCACTCCGCTCACGATGAACACAAAACAAGGCGCACTCGGGACGTGTCGATTGGTACAATGGTGGTCGGCTTTTGTAGCCAGGTGCCTCCTACCGACCCGGCAGGGAACCGACGAGTTAAACAAGGCAAATACGAGCTAAATGTGTCATATGGAGCTCAAAGGATGAGGCTTTACCGAGGCGTTCTGACATCTTTTCTGGCCAATGTTTCACTGAAATTTGACATCAATCCTGGATGTAGTGGCCATCAAAATTTGGCGCACATTTTCATCCTGTATGTTTATGACACCCGTCCAGATTACATAAACGTGGTTGCAGGGCAGCCATGGGTAAAGGGAAGCTCAGCCTATTTGCTTGTGTTAATGGATATGCGAGCAAAAGCCGAATTATTGGCTGCAGCGACACCTGCTAGATGGACCTTACTGCAGAGGGCAGTCTGAGCAAATATCTGGGGATCGAAACGGAATGATCGGACGGGTATGAGAAGATTGCTACATACGCTCTAAACTGTGGCATGGCTCATCACGAAGTGGTGATAGGTATTAAGGGATGAATACTGTATGGCGTGAAGCATTTTCCCCAAACGGACTAGGCATATAACTTTAACTTATTTACCCCAGGTTGTAGCCCTTAGATCTCCACCGCAAACATGCTGACATTGATTTGGCTTCTCACGAGAGATACTTATTCAAAACATCTAACTCGCGATAAACAGCCCCTCTTTCAAACAAAGAAGTCCTTCAGTTCATGTTTAAAACCAAGAAGAGGTAAGAGGTTCTAATCCATTTTCCTGTTACTGTTTCAGTACCGCTCCGCTATCCAGAAGGGCGTGGACGCGGCCAACCAGCAGGCCGAGTCGCACGCCTTCTGGGTGCAGAAGTGGACGGTGCTGGCCAGTGAGTTCTCCATACCCGGCGGAGAGCTGGGCCCCACGCTCAAGATGAGGCGCCAGGTCATCACCGAGAAGTACCGCGAGCAGATCGACGCCATCTATAGCTAGGCCATCGTCCTCGCGCGGTGAAAGACCGGCAAGAATTCACGCGCCTTTTCCGAGGACCAATTCAGAATATTGAAGAGTGCCTTCTTAGTCATTTGCCAAACGGCTGTGGGGAACAGGTGCTTTCCGACAAAGGCAACCCAGCAACCTTCCACGGACTGATTCCTCCAGGGGGGTGTGGATTTTCGAAATGATTGGGGGTGCCCAAATTTGAAACAATATCAATAATCACCATATAACAGGTGATATGATACCATAAAGTGTATTTTAGCCTCTCCACAGGCCTGTTGAACTGCTTGAAACCAATCAAAAGTCGTTAAAATGAACAGCGGGACAATTCAAAGGATATCTTAACATTACACAGATGTTGCATTAGCTTACCCCAGACACCCCCTAAGACAAACCCTGTTTAAGCCAAGCTAAAATATTGTCATAAGGTGCTAGATGTGTTTGATGCTGATTGCTGCAGCTGCTCACCGAGCATCCACTAATCTCTTGTTGAAGAGAAATCCTTCGCGATCCCAGCGAAACGCAGGGCAACAAAATCCGCACCAATGCCCTGGACAGGCTTTCTTCACAACCACCGCTTCTTTGCGCCTTCGGTACTCAGAACGTAGACTTTCACACGAGTGGATTCGAATCTCAGCCTCTTGTAGCAGCATAAATCGGTAAAAAAGCCACGCGCGCGGGTGAGACATGCTTCTTTCCTAGTAATACCCCTAAAGGTGTCGGTCGGCGAACCAAGCCTGTAGTTCGGCAGGCTGAGTTTCGTTAATGAAGAGTGAAACCCAGAAACAGCTCTGTTGTAAAAATATATCAAATTAATTCAAACTCGGTGAATATCTTTCAGCACTACTTGCATTCTAGGGTCGTAATTAGAATGACATGAATAACAATTTTCGCCTCACTAGTTCCAGGAGCACATGATCAAAACAAATGTGTATGTATAGGACTTTAAATCCCCTTTCGCCGAGTTACATCCTTGCAGACTTCTGGACAGTGTTTGTTGAAGCATTGTTAAGAGTCAGAAGGTAGATGTTTCCAAATCATAATCGTACGACTTAGAAATATTTAGTACGGAGATGATGTCGCAGCGTTCCAAGCTATGTAAAGAAGAGCGATTGCAAAGACGAACAACTTTTATTAGAGGGTAGCTGAGGAAGGAATAATGCTGATATTCAAAACTGTATATTTTGCTAATACAAGCGTTCGGGAACGTAGCGATGCACTGGGGGAGCGACAGCAAGTTGATGTCTCCAAGACGTGTGCGGGTAAGGCCCTGTGATATCTGGCATCAATTTAAGCAAAGCTCGTGTTCAGCATTATCTACGAGGTTTCGGTTTCAACGAGCGACGATGGAGGTTTGACTCGAGCAGCGATGTGTGTGCTAGTCTGCTGCTGTATACCTGACTCGGAGGTGTGTGGGTACCACCCCGCCGTTAGCTACAGTAGCTGCTACCTACCTGTCTGGGAGGTGTGTGGGTACCACCCCGCCGTTAGCTACAGTAGCTGCTACCTACCTGTCTGGGAGGTGTGTGGATACCACCCCGCCGTTAGCTACAGTAGCTGCTACGTCTGGGAGGTGTGTGGGTACCACCACGCCGTTAGCTACAGAAGCTGCTACCTACCTGTCTGGGAGGTGTGTGGGTACCACCACGCCGTTAGCTACAGAAGCTGCTACCTACCTGTCTGGGAGGTGTGTGGGTACCACCACGCCGTTAGCTACAGTAGCTGCTACCTACCTGTCTGGGAGGTGTGTGGGTACCACCACGCCGTTAGCTACAGAAGCTGCTACCTACCTGTCTGGGAGGTGTGTGGATACCACCCCGCCGTTAGCTACAGTAGCTGCTACCTACCTGTCTGGGAGGTGTGTGGATACCACCCCGCCGTTAGCTACAGTAGCTGCTACCTACCTGTCTGGGAGGTGTGTGGGTACCACCACGCCGTTAGCTACAGAAGCTGCTACCTACCTGTCTGGGAGGTGTGTGGGTACCACCACGCCGTTAGCTACAGAAGCTGCTACCTACCTGTCTGGGAGGTGTGTGGATACCACCCCGCCGTTAGCTACAGTAGCTGCTACCTACCTGTCTGGGAGGTGTGTGGGTACCACCACGCCGTTAGCTACAGAAGCTGCTACCTACCTGTCTGGGAGGTGTGTGGATACCACCCCGCCGTTAGCTACAGAAGCTGCTACCTACCTGTCTGGGAGGTGTGTGGATACCACCCCGCCGTTAGCTACAGAAGCTGCTACCTACCTGTCTGGGAGGTGTGTGGATACCACCCCGCCGTTAGCTACAGAAGCTGCTACCTACCTGTCTGGGAGGTGTGTGGGTACCACCCCGCCGTTAGCTACAGTAGCTGCTACCTACCTGTCTGGGAGGTGTGTGGATACCACCCCGCCGTTAGCTACAGAAGCTGCTACCTACCTGTCTGGGAGGTGTGTGGGTACCACCCCGCCGTTAGCTACAGTAGCTGCTACCTACCTGTCTGGGAGGTGTGTGGATACCACCCCGCCGTTAGCTACAGTAGCTGCTACCTACCTGTCTGGGAGGTGTGTGGGTACCACCACGCCGTTAGCTACAGAAGCTGCTACCTACCTGTCTGGGAGGTGTGTGGATACCACCCCGCCGTTAGCTACAGTAGCTGCTACCTACCTGTCTGGGAGGTGTGTGGGTACCACCCCGCCGTTAGCTACAGTAGCTGCTACCTACCTGTCTGGGAGGTGTGTGGATACCACCCCGCCGTTAGCTACAGAAGCTGCTACCTACCTGTCTGGGAGGTGTGTGGGTACCACCCCGCCGTTAGCTACAGAAGCTGCTACCTACCTGTCTGGGAGGTGTGTGGGTACCACCCCGCCGTTAGCTACAGAAGCTGCTACCTACCTGTCTGGGAGGTGTGTGGTTACCACCCCGCTGTGAGCTACATTAGCCGCTGGGTGATTCTTGGAAACGTTTGGTGTTTGTATGGCCAGTGTTACGGGGTTGAAAGAATAAAGCTTGATCGAGCAATGACGTGTTTCCAACGCGGTCTCTTGCAATAAAGCTGGGACAGGATTCTGAGCAGTTGTTCTTTTAAACCTCAAATTCTCAGCAACTGTTTTCTCGTAAATAAATTACAACACGTACATTCAAACAAATCCATATCATATTTATTCACCCATAGATTGATTATATTGCAGTGCCAATTTCAACCGCTTCAATAAGCAGCATCAGGAGGCATTTCGTTTCGAGCAGTTATAACTAAAAGTAGCAATTACTGACTGCTTGAATAACAGGTTACTAGAAACGCAACGAATAGCCGCAAAAACAGCAAACGAAGTAAACACAATAGACATTTCATCAGCTGATGGAATGGAGAGAAATGTATGTACAGAAATGAGATGCAAAGTCATGGATTTGAACAGACTTTGCATAACTGCCACAGGAACAGAAGCATCGAGTGTGGGGATTTTAAAATAATATGGCGCAAGTCAATAAATTTTACGAAATTCAGCTTCAAATCCATGTTCCAAACCAGATATATCTGTCGCGCATCACTGTGCCCCCTTAACACAAAAACGGCGCTTTTCACACGGTGGAAGTGTAGCCGAAACCTCCAAACGCAGACTGCTGATCCTTTGCCTGTTTAAAGAGGCTGAGATCCTTTTCGGTCGAATCTTATTGCGTACATAACTTCCCACGAGGTTCCGTGAAAGTTTCTTAAAATATACGGTGGGAATGTACGACAAAGTCGCAAACCCCTGCCATCCAGTACTGGCATTAAAAGGGCGATCTGTGACCCCGTGTGACACCCACTGTGCTCTTCACAGATGTGAAACTGGGCAAGAACTCTGCATAACAAACGGCGGCGCTCTGTTCCTGGCAACGAGGCTCCCGGGTGGAAGCGAGGTGCTAGATTGACTGTTTCAAGGGACCTGATTGTTGATCCTCTGGTTGTATCGACCATCGTCCACCGGGAGTGCTGGATTTGCCTCACAACCAGCACCAATAGTGGGCTCTGAGCTGCCAACGGTAGATGCTGATTTTCTATAAAATTCGGACAAAAACTTCATAATACGCAAATTCTGGACGTCAGCAATTCCACGGCAACACCAATCAGCGCCTCGCCAGATTGTAGAATCCAAAAGAGACTGAACAATGGTTGCACTACTCTCTCCAGCTCAGTAGATATCACCGGCGCTAGGGCTTACTTCGCTGCCGGCTGGCCCCGCACCGTCGCTGGCTTCAGACTCAGCATCCCTGTGGACGGAGCCGCGGCCGCAGCCGCAGCCAGCCGCGCCGACTGCCCGGACCCCTGCACCCGCCTCCCTGCGGACGGAGCAGCAGCCAGCCCCGCTGACTGTCCGGACCCCTGCACCCGCCTCCCTCCCATCAGCTGGCGCTGTCGCTGCTGCTCTGGTCCGCATCCTCGCCGTCCGACCCCTGGTCCTCACTGTGCTCCGTGTCCGACTCTGTGTCCGCCGTCGCCGGACGGTTCGGGTTTCCCTCGCCCAGCGTCAGGCTCTCCAGGCCCGCGCTAAGCGTCTCTGGGCACTTCTTTTGCGCGGGTGCCGCCTCCTCGAAGCGGGCGGGCCACACCCCCAGGCGGCGCAGCTCGGAGACGTGGTCCCTGGAGAGGACGCGAAGCACCTCGGCCCGTACCTGATGCCGCCCAGACCGCGCCCCCGTCAGAACAGAGCCACTACCACACAGCAAACAGCAGAGAGAAAGCAGACAGGCTAGCAGGTGATCAGAGCTTTGGAGCAGAATTTCCAGCGCTTAAATGCGGAAGTGATTGGTCACTATTCCCCACAGAAAGGGTGAAGCTACAAATTACGAAGAAGCGAATCAGTTGTTCACTGAGACTCTAGCAACTGATTCGGAAAAGACCGACAGTGTACTACGGCTCATGCTAAAGCCAGCGGACGGAACAAAGGCAGCACATGTCGCCTTACCTTATCGCCTTCAGCGATGGGCTCGAGAAGCAGAAAGGAGCCTCGCCGTACCCAGATGTTTTTGCGGAACTTGGGCGGCATGCTGGCCAGGTAGATGTCGCCCTTGGCGTCCTCCACCTGGCGGAAACAGCGAACAACGTCACAATCACCATACGGTCCCAAGCCAAGCAACCTACCCTCAACGCTAACTACTCTCCATTTTGCTCAAGCGATAAGTAGTACACCACGTTCAATACGATTCAGACAATCATTACCGTAGGTGGTTTAAGGCCCACTGACAACAGCGATCAGTGTACGCCTATAGCACAAGTTTAAATGAGAGGTATCTACTGAGGTCAGAACACTGCAACATGTGCGATGCGCCGGACTCAGGAATTTGACCAAGCGCAGACTACTGAGGTCACATAGCGTCGGCAACAGTGTATCAGAGGGATCGGAAATGCTTGTGCGGGACGCCGGCCCGGGGTTTGGACCGGGCTCAACGGCGCAGAGACCGGCCGCTGTACCTCCCTCCCCCGCCTCCCACCGAACTCCGACACCACACAATCAGTTCAGCACCACCATGATGAGCAAGCAAAAACGGAGAGGGAGAACGCACTTCGACACATCAGAAACTCGGAAACGCCATCTCCTAATGCCCCCATTCCATGTTTTAAAGGAATGGGGAACATGTCATTAACAAAGCAGAAATTCTAGCGACAGTACCAGTTTTGGAGGTGAGTATGGGGTAAGCATCTTAGCATTCATCGCGTTCTACCAAGGAAATCCATCCAAAGCTGATTCCGTCACGTCCCGCTCCGTTCTCCCGGAGGCATTTTCAGACAAAGTTGTCCCGCTTGGCCACGTGCCGAGTGGAGCCTGGAAATGTGCCGTCCCCTGCAGATCTCTAGCAGAATACGATCTGTGCAGAGCCCCCACCTGATGCAGGTTGTTGCCCCTGCTGGCCAGCACGCGGCCTATCGTCTGCTGGCCGCTCGGCGCCGCCACCTCCTCCATGTGCTCCTGGTACACGTACTTACGCTTCGTTTTGGAAGACATCTTCCTGCGGAAAAAATCACGCTTTCAAAAATAAAATAAAAGTTGATCGATTTCGCAGTGCCGAGCCAAGCATTATGATTATATATTGGAACGGTTGAATTGCCTGCCTCCTAAAATCCTGGATGAAAAATAGAACAAACAGACAATGGTTATATATTCGGTCACAGCCCCTAATTATAATCCGCATAGTACAATATGAGGATTACAATACAATATACCTATTGTATTATGAGGATTTCAATGAAGGGCTATGCCCCAATACATAATCATAGTGTATATGCTTCCTTTTTCATCCAGGATCTGAGGAAGCAGGCCATTAAACGTCTTACCAGAAAACGATGCACCTTAATTCCGACCTGGGTTTCCGTTATGAAAAAATGCAATGTGAAAATAGCACGCAGATTCAAATGAAAAAAACGTTTACGCAAGAGACCTCTCGTTTTTTTTCAAAGCTTAACAAAAGGCATGAAAACAAACAGAAAACTTCATTCCCACACAGCAGGAACCAAAAGCAACACAGAAACACCCACATCCTCGACCATTATGTAGTATACCCGTGTCGCGCTCTAGATGATATAGAATAGACAGTACTGTCATAAGCGGAACTTTCAGGCAACGTCTACTTTTTATGGCATATCTCGCGTAACAAAGAGTATGGCAGATGCCCCAAAAGCGCTGAAACCTGCCCTGTTTCAGGTTGCACTCATTCCGATGACTAGATGAGAGAAAAATCGAGAAAAACACCCGCAGGGCATGGCAGGGACAAATAAAATTCACAATCATCATCATTGCTCGATGACTCGATACTTCTGACTGTCCTGGGATGTTTTTTTTCAAGCCATGCAGACAGCACACTTCCATCATCATCATTGCTGTAGTTTCAGGGCGCGGGGACGGCCCGAGTCGCTTTGCACCCACAACTAAGGCAGATATGTGTCCAAGGTGAGACGAGATCCTAATTAGTCACGTCTCATGTAATGCCAAATTAATGGTGTGATGGTATGCAGGACACCCGTCAGGGGTCTGAGCCTAGGGTCAGCGGCGTGTAAGTCGGTAATACGCTACCACGGCGCACCTGCATCCCACGCAGCGCACCGGGAGTAACCTTACACCGCGAACCCTCTCTGACGCAAACAGTTCAGCAGCACCATAGGGAGCAGGAAAAACGCGAGGGAAAGTTCAACGCATTTTGCACATCAGAAACCCAGTATTGCCAACTTAGAAGGGCTCCATTCCATGTTTAGTTTGTGCCATAGTGGATAACAAGCTATTGTGATATTGAAATTATCTTTATTGGCAAGATAGGTCATCGCGATGAAACCAAGTCCACTGGGGTGTCCCAAGGCCATCACTAGTTGCAAAGAGAAATAATACTTTATAAAATGAAACACCTATTCTTGAGTTTATTCTTAACTCGTGGATAGTAGTTTTGTTTATGTACCCAAGAGTAAAACTAACTAGGGCCTAACTCGGCTCCTAAAAGCACTAGTTCAGATTTCATGATGTCATTAAAAAAATATCGGCTGGATCATTGCGAACAGCGTTGATCTCTTGAGTTCAGGCCAATAAAATGGTCACCCGAGGTTACCCAAGGTCATAAATCTTCCGGCACAATTTACTATACAACTTGTAAATGAAACAAAAACAGCAATATTTTGGTATCATAACAGCCACACAGTCACTGTGGACCGAATTATGTACAGCATGAACTGGCTGGGAAAATAATCGACTTTAAATGTGATCCAGGGAATAATCTGTGGCTGCTCCACCGCACTCTTAAAAAAAACGTTGAGGTGAGGCTGCCAGATCTCTTGAACAAGAGGAGTCAATTAGTTGACAACAAAATTATTTATTCATTCCGTCCAAATTCGAGATTGAACTGGCCCTCCCTGGCTTTTGACTTTTCCAGTGACATTTAGGCAAATTTTACCTGGCATCTTTACCTCGGGCCTTATTATTGGAGGGCACTGAAACAGTGCTAAAGACTTGAAAACGTTATGTGTATATGATTTCGTTTTTTGGGTCAGACCACAAAATACCGATTTCAATATTTTTGTAATTAGCCTGCTGGTCAATTGGCTATGAAAAATCCCCGAAACCGACAGAAATTTCATCCGTGTCCTGTGATGATGGAGAACGGCTCAAACCGAGTGCAAAAATGCATAGCAATAGAACCCTGGCACAAGAGTTTTTCACAATATCAAAACTGGTTTCAACAGTAGTCTAGGAGAGAGCGTTTGATCGGACCCAACTAATCCCACGCAGAGCTGGGTACGAGTCCAGGCGTTGCCGGGTGGACAAGCCAACAAGAACACTATACGAAACTCTATTAAAAACGAAATGCAAAGGACATATGGCAGCAGCACAAGGAAACACACACAAAAACAAAGCAAATCACATGGCACCCACTTTATTCGCATGATTTCAAGAGTCGACAGCGCGGCTTTCAGTGTCTTCGGGATGTTAGGCACTCGCAGCAAACTGGCCTCACCAACATCAGATGCCACACTGACTCCAGGAAGCCACACCGCACCAGCGCCTCCCCACCTTTCCCCATGATCCCGACCAGATAAGATAAGACAAGGCGCGCGCCCCGCCAACTGATAAGCGTCCCCTGCGCCGCGGGGCGGGGGGCGTCGCGGACGGACTGGAATGGCCGCCCCGTAGATAAATTCCGTACCTTCTCTTCTATTTCACACAATCACACTAAATTTGAAGCTGAACAAAGCCTATGGCAAGGTTACACAAACGCTAATAATTACAAGGTTATTCAACTAGACATTATGGACAAGCTCTTGAGAGCTGAACGACTTGATGTCGACCCAAATTATCCGAGCTCAGGAAAACATTGGCAACACTGGTAGCGCAACTTCGAGAACTTCATCAACGCATTGGGAAAGCAGGGAACACATCCCTGTGGACAAAATGGATCTTCTCATCAACCATGTAGTGCCTTCAGTCTACAAATACGAAGATAAAACAACGGAAAATAATAGATCCGCGATCCCAATTCTGGACACAACATTCATGAAGTGGAAAAATTAAATATTCACCAGTTATCTACAGGCAAACAGCGTCAAGAATCAGGCGAGTCACTGGACCAATACTTCCAGGTCCTCAAGCTGCTGAACAAGGTTACAGCTTTAAAACTGTCACACAGGGAGAGACAACAGCGTCTGATTATGTTTCGGCAGGACCAAGCACTGCAGCTTCCGTTTCTGCCCCAACGATCGCCGTACCAGTGCGACGCCTCGCGTTACCAACAGCACCACAGGTGAGGGTCCGAGCATGGCTAAATTCTCAAAATTAATTTCTTCCGCTGAATACCTGCTTTTGGATGTCAGCAAAACTGTTCTCATCGGCCAAATTCCCCCAGAATGGAAACCCGCGCTGATAACCGCCATTCCAGAAGGTAAAGTACCAGCTGGCTCCATCGAACCGAGAACCATTACTATCTTGCCACCGCCCATGAAACTGATAGAAAAGTAGTGCCGAACCAACAAGTTGACTACCTCGAAAGCAAACATCAACCACCCGGCTCCCAGTATGGTACTGGACATTTCGTTAAGCTGAGTTCACTCCGAACGTGATCACCCGTGCATTTAGCGCAATGGATTCTGCTGAAATCAACATCCTGGTCATTTCGAATTTGTCGCAAAATGTTCGATGTCAATCCACACTAGATCTAAAACGAACAAGCCCTTTAAAGCACTGATACACCATGGTTCGAAAACTAAGTGGAAGGATATAACGAACACGTACAGCTGAATTCCCCCACACACTAACCTATCCTGACTTGACATAAATTTGATAAAGTACAACACCCACTGCAGCACCGGGCGGCCAGACTGCAGAGCATGACACTTCGATCAAATCTGGTTGGTGGGAGTGCCCTTGGAGAATAATGCGAGCGGTGCGAATTCGGTAGCGACAGGGAATGGTTACTGCTGCGAGCGGGCCGGTCTGGTGCGAGGACGCCGACACCGAACACCCAACGGACTCTTAGGAAGGTGACAACTGGCTAAACAATAATAACAATAATAAATAGCCGAGGCAATCGCACCGGTAAGGCTTGAAAGCACCACACTTGCCGCAAACATGCTCTTTTTGGCAGGTTTGCCATTCAATACCACCAAAGACGCTTAGTAGGGTGCCTATATGTGGATGGTGGAAATTGAAAGAGAACCTGTTTTGCAGGTTGTATTAGTAACAGTCAGCTTTTGCTAGAGAATAAATATTGTGTCAACGATGGGATACCAAATTTATCGAACAAAAGCAGCCAAACAGCTCTAAAAATGTCAAATTACACTTCTCAATCCCTTGAAGTTCAAGATTCAATGGAGCTTCCATAGCAATTTCACAGCTGACTAGGCTACTTTGGGGTATAATTAGCCAAATTTATAACTTTAAGAAAGTTGATAGCTTTTAAAAAGTCATTAAGAACTGAGCTGGGAGCCGCCCGGCGGCGCTCGCTGGAGCTGGGAGCCGCCCGGCGGCGCTCGCTGGAGCTGGGAGCCGCCCGGCGGCGCTGTTGTTGTTGTTGTTTTCTCCCCCGGGCCGGCCTACGGCCGGCCGTAGCCCAGGGGCTCTTGGTGAGTCCGGTAGCCGCGGGCCAAGGCCGCCGCGGGCCAAGGCCGCCGCGGGCCAAGGCCGCCGCGGGCCAAGGCCGCCACGGCCCCGCCGTCCCGTAGCTGCGTCGGGTCGGGGTAGATAGTGCCGAATAGGCGAAGCCTCGCACCCGCCAGACTGGGGCACCGGAGCAGGACATGCTCCGGGGTGTCCGGCCCCTCTCGGCACACGATGCATCGTGCAGCGGGGCACTCGCGGTTGGGACACTGCTGGCAGGCGGGCGACGGGAGACGGCCGATGCGGTGCAGGTACTGTCTTGAGCGGCTCCAGTGACCTGCCCGCAGCTGGTGGACATTGACGGCGTCCTCCCGCACGTCGGTGAGGACCGGAGCCGGCATCCGGTCCCCCATGATTCGCCTGAAGAGGCTGTCGGGCCAGCGGCAACGCCAGGCCTTAGAGGCGGCGCGGGCGACAGCTCGGGATAGGCTGCTGACGTCCACAGGGGTATCCCCCTGTGGGAGGCTGGAGGCCCCCTTGGCCAGCACGTCCGCAGCTTCGTTTCCAGGTAGTCCACAGTGAGCAGGGACCCACTGTAGGAAGACTTGACGGCCCCCTGCGGTGGCACGCAGCAGGAGGCGCCAGACGGAGGCACCCATCGGAGATCGCTGCGCGCCGGCTCCACCCGCCAGGGTGGCCAGCGCGGCCTGGGAGTCCGTACATAGGACGATGGGTACGGTGTCATCTCCCATGGGATCCAGCGCGGTCTCCAGGGCAGCCCGCATCGCTGTGAGCTCAGCGCGCGTGCTGCTACAGAAGGCGCCGGCAGAGACGGCGACCTCCTGCGTCCGGCCCGAGGGTCGGGTGATGACGGCGCCGCCCCCTCCGTCGTGGGTACCTCGCTCCGCAGAGCCGTCGCTCCAGATCCAGATGGCCTGATCTGGGAGGGTGGCCAGGAGTTCCTCGGTCGCTGTTCGCCGCCGGGTGGTCGTGGCCTCGCGACTGGCTCCCGGGACGTCCAAGCGGATGGACACTCCGCTCCTGTCCACCCACGGGGGGATGGTAACGTGCAGCCGCTCCTCCACGGGGGCACCGACAGCACCCGCCAGCGCCAGGGCCCGCGCCCCGACAGCGCGCCAGCCGGTGGTGGTAAGAAGGCGCTGGGGTGCCCGTGCGCACGGCGGTCTTTCGGAGGGGGTCATCCTCCCGAAGAGCCGCCGCCGTGCAGGTTAGCCTCGCGGCCAGAACCTGCCGTCGCACCCTGACGGGCACGATTCCCGCCTCGGCCACCAGCGGGTCTCGTGGGGTGCCGGCGGGGCATCCCGTAATCGCGCGAGCCGCCGCCCTGAGCTCACGTTCCAGCAGCTCCACGTGGCTCTCGGACGTCGCGGGCAGCCACGCTGCGGCCGCGTACTCCAGGGCGCCGCGGACATATCCGCTAGCCACGGTGCGGAGCTGGGTCTCTCTTAGACCCCAGGAGCGGCCCGTCAGCGTGCGGAGCTGCGCGACACGGGGCTTCAGCTTCTTACGGAGGCGTGCACAGTGCTCCCCGAAGTGCAGCTGACGGTCAAAGGTGACTCCAAGTAGCTTCAAATGCCGTTCTCCGCGGACCTCCGTGCCGTCCACCCTGATGGCGAAGTTCTGGGCGTCCTGGAAGCGGCGCGACAACACGAGGGCTTGGGTCTTGCTGCCAGCGATAACCATCTTCCAGTCACGCGACCACTTGGCCATGGTGTCGGCAGCCTGCTGGGCGCGCTCTCTGGCGAGTGCAACGGTGCACCCGGAGCTCAATGTCGCCGTATCGTCGGCGTACATAAAGACCGAGGTGCCCGGAACGCACCGCAGGGCCTCCACCAGGTCCGCGGACCACAGGGTGTATAGGGTTGGGGCGAGAACACTCCCCTGCGGTAATCCGGCGCGGAATATGCGGCCGGAACTTCGCACCCCGTTCACCTCGGCACATGCACGGCGGTCTCGGAGGAATTGAAAAATCCAGGAGGCCATGCACTTGGGGAGGTGACGCAGCATCTTCAGCAGAAGCATCCGGTGATCTATCTTATCGTAGGCACGGGAGAAGTCGTAGGCGACAAGAACAAACCTGGCGGCTGTGGTGCCGTCGGACGGGCGGCCTCGGGGCCTCGGGAGGTTAAACCCGTCCTGGACTTCTTGAACAAGGCGTCCCAGGTTTTCCTCGGCGGAGCGGCCTCTCCTGAAACCGACCTGCTCCTCGGGGATTGTCCGGTCCCTCTCCAGAAGATGACTCAGCCTGGCACCGACCATCCGCTCTGCCAGCTTGGCGATGTGGCTGGTGAGCGAGATGGGCCGGTAGCTGGTCACGTCTTGCGGGTCCTTCCCGGCCTTTAAGATAGGGATGATAACGGCCCTCCTCCAGGCAGAGGGGACCACTGAGGTGGACCAGGAGCGGTTCAGCAGGTGCAGGAGGGCTTCCTGGGCGGTTGGTCCCAGGTGCCGGAGGTGCTCCGTACATACGTCATCCGGTCCCGGCGCTTTCCTCGTCTTCATGATCCTCAGCTGGTCCAGCATCTCATCCCTGGAGAAGGGTCGGCAGGCTTCGTCACAGGGGCACGGGCGAGCCCGCTCGGACCGCAACGCGGTCCTGGTGGCCCGGTCTCGCCTCGGGTGGCGGGTGTGCGCGCTCACGAGGGAGTAGGTACGTGCGAAAGCCTCGGCCTTGGCCTGGTCCTCCACGGCCTGTCGACCGCGGTCGCCGTTAACCGCCTGACCGGGGCAGACGTCCTGCACCGACCCCTCCATCCGCCTCATGATCTTCGTAACGCGGCCGATGGCCGCGGGTCGGTTGAGCTCCTCCGTGACGAAGGTTCTGAAGGCTTCTTTGCGTGCGTTGTCTTCAACCTCTGCCGCCCTCCTCTTGGTTGCCTTCCACAGTTCCGTGGCGTCTCTACTGGGGTTCCGGTCCATGGCGGCCCTAGCTCTGCGGCGCTCCGCCACCGCGTCCGCCAGCTCAGGGGCCAGCGCCCACGGCTTCGGGTCAGCCCGGGCTCCCCGAGGCACCCTGCGCCTACTTGCCTCGAGGATGGAGTTCGTGAGCTGTGTGGCCAGGTCCTCTACCGACAACTCAGATATCGGTATGCTGGCTACCGCCGCCTCGCAGTCAGCGGTGTAGCCCGCCCAGTCGGCCTTGTGGAACGCCCACCGTGTCTTGCGGATGCGGCGCGGGCGACTGCCGGAGACGGTGACGGTGACCAACTGCGGGAGGTGGTCACTCCCGAGGTCGGTCCCCAGCTCCCACGTGCAGCGCCGCGCGAGGTCTCGGTGGGCCAGTACCACATCAGGCGCCGACAGGCGCGTCTCCTCCCCGTAACTAGCACGGGTGGCCGCGCCACTGTTCAAGGGCCGCCAGTCGTTCCTCTGGGACCAGTCATGGACAAGCCGTCCCACCCGGTCCGGGTCTAAACAGACAACATCCCAGGCCGGGTGGTGCCCATTAATATCGCCAACGATAAGCGTGGAGTCCGAGGTAGGGAAGGCTTCGAGAGAGAAGTTTAGCCATCCAGCGAGCTCCGCCTCCCTGTGGTGGACGGTGGAGGGGCGTGCGTTCGTCTCCCCGACGATGGGGACCGTGCTGCGCGCCTCGGGCCCCCGGGCGGCGAACCCGGGGGTCTACCAAATGGAGCTCAACCGCCCCGAGGTGGGGGACGCCGTGGGACCGACGCCCTGCGGCCCCGCTGCCCCGGAGCTGCTGCGACGTCGCGGAGGCTGGCAACCGCCGCGCCGTCGCCTCACCTATCACCCGGCGGCGCTCGCTGGAGCTGGGAGCCGCAGGCCGGCGGGATCTGCTCCGCACTAGCCATCGTGAGCTTAGCGCGCGTCTGCTAGCATACCTCGACAGCCAACCCCCGGCCGGTCGCAGTGCCGCCAGCCGTGCACATTGACAAACTGGCACCACTTCCCTAGAGTGGCAGAAAAGAACGCACGCCATTGGCCTGCGCGTATTAAATCCGTGCACCATACCTTGGTCATTACAGAATTCGACCGGCAATGCCTGGTTAAGCGATGTCTGTGTGCTTCACTGAAACTGTTACTTACGACAAAATCAAACCAATATCGGATAATTTTCCCGAAATGATGGATTTTAGGCATCTGTGCATGGAATCGCTTCGCAACGATCCTTTTTGGGTCTCGCAACCCAACGATTCATTCTATGAGATCATTAAAGATCGTAATAACTGCTAAAGACGGGTCTCTCAACGATCTTTCTTGATCGTTAATGATCCTTAGATCGTTTCAATGCAACTTTTCGCCGCTATTTCCCGATGGAGCACGATTGTGGATTTTGAATGGATGTTTAAGGTAGATTTCAATGTTTTATTTACAAATTCAAAGTATTTCGTCGGAATTTCATGTAAAGTGTAAGTCAACCAAGCAAAATACTTTCCACATTTTTTGTATGGTGGCCTAGTGGGGTTCTTGAAAAAAATGGTCCCAAGCATTCCCATTTTTGGGAAAACATGTTCCCACTTTTGAGAGAAATATTTCCAATTATGGTTCACTCTCACTGGCTTAGTTTCCATTGCCAAAATGTGATCGAGATCAGGCTGTCGATCAGGGTACACAGGTGAATAATCAAATCTTCCCAGTGTTTTTCCCCTGGTACATATCAGTAGTGCTGGGAAAATAGCACTTGATCAACTTGATGACTCAACTGTGTATCCTGATCTACAGTCCAATCTGGATCACAATTTGACCCTGAAACCTAGGCTTTTGTTCACATTATTGGGCATGTAGCTATTTTGGGGAGCCCTGATCCAAGTCCACCTCCCCCACTCCCCCCCCACACTGACCTTATCTTGACAAAACCTGTCATGCTTTACAGGCTAGGTACCTACTTAAGAAAATATCCAGGTGAATTACCCCTAAAATCAGGAATCCGAACAAAGTTACAGGACATTGGTGATGACAAGGTCATCATACATTATTGTCTGTGGGGGACACTGGTCTGAGTTCCCAAAAATAATTATGTTTCCAATTAAAGGAACAATGACCCACAACTGGATAAACGGAAATCCTCAGCCATATTATTTCAGAGAGCTCCCAGTCTGCCTACACATAACATGAGAGGCATGCTACCTGAACAATGCACACTCTACTTGAAAGTTTAATATCACTAAATTTGTCACACAGTTTCACATCAATGATTGCTCTGGCACCCTCCATTTAAGATCCCTAGCAGAATACTGACTGATATGAAAATGCCATTTCTGCAGCAGAATTTAAGGAAGTTATTACTTTTCAATACATATTTCAATATAAATGTTATTTCATGCTTATATTTCTACTTACTTCTTAAACATCTTTATTAAATTATATTTACCTTTTCATTGAAAATGCTATTTTAAGCCCAATCCAAATCACATGGATTTTCTTTGACAGAGCTGCATATGTCCCTTCTGCTGTGAGCTTCTTGTTACTTATTTTTTACTGAGAATATGTCACAAGTGGGGCTTATCAAACCACCAACTACCAGGTCATATGGTGTTGCCAAATATCGCCCTGCTGGAAGGGTTTCTCAGGAATCAGCTTGCTACTTCTTCTAAGTATTTCACCTGGGTCAACTAAGCTACCACCAACAGAGGCACAAAAGTAGGTGCTCAAATGCATATTATGTGTATACTTCACCATTCATTTATTCATTATCTTGGAAACAACACTGACTCAACACTATTGGCAGTATCGCTACATCATCAGCTATTTTGCACTTATAATGTTGGTCCCCAGTCTCTTGCTTTCACCATAATTTCAGCTTAATGGGCATATACTGTTAATGAACCCTCTTTCATAAGCACTGACAGACACAGTTAACATGAATTGACCAGTTCTTTGCCTCAAAATATGAATAATCTGTAATGTAACCCAGATAGTTTTTGGAGCAGACAGCTCTTAAAGGGAATGTGGCACCTTGGTCGAATCCTGGAATTTAGTGTTATTAGGCGTAATTTTAGTAAAAAATAATGAAACCACTCACGACTTCTCTGAAAAATGTACAATAAGCTCAATATTTGGTTTTTAAAAATACTTCTCTAGAAAAAGAAATAAATATCAGCCTGTGGATGATGTCACGAACTGGCAGCCACCACCATACTTGAAACGCTTCAAGGGCTTCGATTGGCTGATGATCATCGTGACGTCAGCATATGTCGTCACACCAGCAGCTCACAACAATGGCCGCCGGCGACAGGGGGCTGAGGGGGGATGGTGTCGGGTAGGTTTTAGTTTTTTCCTACGGAAATATCGAGTTCCAAGACAAATGAAATATGGAGTACCGGGTTTTCCGACCTGCTTTACAACTTGGCTATCTCAGTTAAAATCATGTTGTGAAGGTGCCACATTCCCTTTAATTAATTAAACCCTAAAAAACATAGCACTAACGTAGTGCAACAGGATGGAAGTGACACCATATGCACTTCCATCTCTAGAAAGTTTCCATTTTTGGAAAGAGGGTTTCCAATAATGGGTCATGGTTCCCAATCTTGAGCAACTTTAACCAGTTTCCATTGTTGTCTCCAGTGGCGGGTCTAGCCAGTCAGTTTGGGGTGACCAAAATCGAAAAGCAAAAAAAAGTAACACAGTGAAAATTGTGCGACAAGAATATGGCTTGACTGTAATATTTGGGTTATTTGAGACAAAGAGCAAAAAAACTGGCACAGGGTGAAAAATATGGGCTCAAGATACTTTTTTCCTATACAAGACTGAATACTTACACTGAAAATTGCTCAGTGGTGGAACCCGGAGCTGACTGAACGACGCCAGGAATGTCTTGCTGCGCGATGGGCATGGAAAGCGGCCAAGGACGACGAGGAAAGGAGTCTCGCCGAAGGGATATACAGGAAAATGAAAAGAAAGTACCTTGACGAGCAGCGAAGTCAACGGAGGAGCAGGCAGGCAGAGCAAGATAAGAAAAGGGAACTTGAATCTCAAAAGTCATCGCATAGCTATTTTCGCCGTATGCGGTACAACAGACCAAAAAGGCGTATAGGTCATATTTGTGATGATGGAAAAGACATCTTTGAACCGAATCAAATGTCAGAGGTCTTTCTGCGCCATTTTGTCAATACTGGAAAACTTCTACACCGTGAACACTTTGATGGTCATGGAAGGAAATTGTGGATGGGGTTGTAAAAACTGCATGCAAGGGATACGAAGAAAACTTTCAAAATCTGAGGCAGGAAAGAACCATAAGCGAAGAAGAAGTGATAGAGGCCCTACAGGTGCTGAAGAAAAACAAGGTGCCTGGTATGGATGAGATCACACCAGAGGAGCTTATAGAAGGAAAAGAAGAGGTGAGAGAGACATTTTATTTTTTTTTAAACACACGCATGTCCATATACCAATACATATGCGCACAACCATCCCATTGAGGAGCCATCATAATATGCAATCGACAAACAGATACAGACATAATTTACATATAATTTCTCCGACAGGACCAGTCTTCACGCGCTCAATGTTAACATCTAATGACGACATGAGGACATCCAATGACACACGACGACACCCAACGCGAGGGTCACCTAGATGACGATGTCATCGTAAATATACGGGCTGGGAAGCGTGTGAAGTGAAGCAGGGAAGGTTCATTGCCTCCTATCAACGCGAGGAGAAGGACAGCTGACGGTCTAGATTATCCACGCGCTATGACTTGCCGGTATTCACTATGTCAGTCGGTGACCCCAGCCAGTAAGTGCACTCACACAACATCAGAAATCACCCAAGTAAGGTTGACACCGCAAATGAAAGGGGTGGGACACGCATGATATTTAGTACAGGAAGATGCACTACCTCATATTTACGCCGACCACTAATTACTACAGGTAGTGTTCCCTGAACATCATTTCTCAGTGCCAGGTAAGGATTATAGGTTGTGGCATTGTGACACCGCCTCCTATCCACGACAGATCTCCACTCCCCACGAACAATGACCGCCATGTAGTACCTCAGGCAAGGGTCTCACAGACCATGACTATGAGAGCATCAATGCACAATGAGTATGGAGAATGCTGCAACACCAGGCACTGGCTGAATGTCTGCAGGGGATTATGAAAACAGCAGTAATACCAGAGAACTTTAAATACGGGCTTATTACACCGATATATAAAGGGCAGAGGGCGGACCCAGCCTTGGCTGACAACTACCGAGATATATCCGTTCTCACAATACTGTGTAAAATATTTGAAAAGATATTGGTGCAGCGAATGACGGAAGATTTATCCAATGTAGGGGTCCCAGCAGAGCTCCAGTTTGCGTACCACAGGAATCGGAGCACATTACAGGCAAATTTCGTTCTCCAGGAGGTCATATCCTGTAACAGGGACCTTGGGAAACCAGTGTATGCAGCTTTCCTTGATGTCATGTTTCAACTTGTTTCATTCTGGTCCAGTTCGCCTACCTAGAACAGCGTATGTACGTCTACAGTCGTAGGGTTAAGCCCAAGCAGTATGGTCTCATCATACATGAGAGCCTCACCCCTGAGAGGCTTGCAGTGGTCAAAATGCTGCAGAAATTGCACACAACTAGGGAAACATCACCTCTACTCTCCTACTACACAAACAGTGGGAGGATTTTCATCAAACTTGCTAGCACTGTAAAACCGATTGAGCTTGCAGTGGGGACCTCAAGAGAAGATGTCCTTCGGATCTGTGGGGGCAGGGGAGTCAATCCATTGTTGGCCGGCGGTCTGGGGCTGATATGGGGTCTTGTGTTCACCGCGGGGGGATGCGCGGGGATGACGTGCCTGGCGGTGTCTCCTTCCTCCCGCCCCCAGGAGGGCGGGGTGGAGTGGAGGATGCTGGGGGCGGTCTTGGTGCCTCTGCACCGGGGGTGACTCTTGAATCTGGATCTTCAGTGGACGTCAGATCTTCGGGTGCCCCTGGTGACATATTACCTGGAGTTGGGCCTGGGACTGGTGGTTGCTCTGGGGAAGGGGCTCCATCAGGTGATGGAGACCTGACTGATCGAGATGGTGCTAGAGCTGATGGTGATGCTGGCGCCATGGCTGCTGGCACCTCAGCCCTTGGCTTGCCTCCCTCTGTTGTTGGGGTGGATCCCCTCCCTGACGCTGCACTGGGACCCGACCACTCTGACGAGGGGGCTGCCTCTTCCGCGGGTACTGGCGGGCCTGATGTCGTCCCTGGGCTGGTCCCTCTCCTGTTGCCTCCGGGTGCCCGAGGTGATATTTCGCCGGGAAGCCTGTCGGCCTGCCGCAGCCGGCCGGCGGTGGTGACTCCTCTGTCTGGGGTTCAGGCGCCCCTGTCTCTTATGTCCACTACTGGCACAACTGACTTTGTGTAAAATCTCATACATTTACCATTTATACCTGTCTACATACTTTATTCACTTTCGTAGGTGCCTTTTGTATTTAGTGCTGACTTGATCCCAACACAACTTGACATGCCTGCCTTATTTTGCTATTCTGCCTGCCTCATTGCAATTGGCTCAACTGTGGTCCACCTATTTCTGTTAGTCACCCATCTAAGCTTTAGCTCTCCAAGTTACATTTTGTGTAACTTGGTACTGGTATTCCTTGCACTACTTCTTAATCTCATGTGTTTGCAGCAAAGCAACAGTAATAATCATCCTAGATTTCGCCCTGACTTCTCTGGTTTTGGTACTGATGATGACTACGCTCCCACTGATCTACTCAACCTGTTAAATGCATGTGATTACCATACAATGCATAATTCCTCACCCAAAAATATGCAGAATGGTGCATTCTCAATGTTGCATATAAATATTCGATCGCTACCTCGTAATTTTGACAGTTTTCTCCAACTACTAAATAAGTTGAACCCCAAACCTAGTATAATTTTTGTAACTGAACTCTGGCTCTCATCCGAATCCACTAGTATGTATGAAATAAAGGATTACACATTTGAAACTTCATGTCCATCAGAATTTAGGGGTAAAGGTGCGGGTATATACATACTAAAGGGAACTCCTTACAGCAGGAGAAGGGACTTAGAATCATGTTGCATCCAACATCAATCAGTCTTCCTTGAAATTTCAGAAGTCTTCAGATTCAGTTTGACACTAGGCTGCTCCTATAGATCTCCTTCATTTCCCTCAACATATTTCCAGGATTACATTGAATCCTCTTTAGAAAAAATTACAAATGAAAACAAAACCTGCATCATTGCAGGTGACTTTAATTTTGACTTACTTCAACATAATTCTTGTGAGGCCAGTTCATTATTTCTCCAAGCATTTACTACTCAAGGATTCTTCCCATGTATTTCAGTCCCCACTAGGATAACCAGTCACTCTAAAACTTTAATTGATAACTTCTTCTGCAATGATATTTCTTTTGTAAAATCATCCTCAGTGCTTGTTTCAAACATCAGTGACCATCTACCTATCCAGCTTCAACTTACCGCAAACATTCAACAGCAAAAAAATAAACACTCTTCTCCAGTGTCTTCTTTTGACTTTAGGAAAATTGAGAATCTCAAGCAAAATTTAGCTGCCAGCTTAACAAACTTCCAGAGCATTAGTGATCCTAATGTTGCTGCAAATTTTCTCCAGTCTGTCCTTGAATCTGAAATTGCAAAATTCTCAATCATCAGATCCAGTAGAAGAAGAGTTCCTTTCCAGCCCTGGATTTCTTATAATCTCCTGCACTGCATTAACAAAAAGAATGATTTATACAAAAAATTTATTAAGTCTCAAAACAACCATGATGAACTGATGTACAAACGCTATCGTAACGTTCTGACTGGTGCAATCAGGACTGCAAAAAAGTTATACTACCAGCGTAAAATACAAGAGGAGATGTCTAAACCAAAAAAACTTTGGAGTACTCTGCTTGATTTAACCCATAAGTCAAAACCTAAAAAGATCTTCCTGAGCGTTTTGAATGTAACAGTACTTACTTATCAGATCCTGCCTGTATTGCAAACGAATTCAACAAATTCTTCTCAACTATAGCTTCAAACTTAAATGCTTCAATTCCCGCGTCCACCTCAGACCCTCTAAGCTATCTGGATAACCCTACCGGATCGTGCTTTAAATTCTGTAGATTCAGCGCTGAAACCATCCACAATATAACATCTTCCCTAAAAAACACAGGCGGTGGTATTGATGGTATTGGATCCAAAATTCTCAGGCTTATTTCCCCTACAATTACACCTCATCTTACGTACCTGTTCAATGCATGTATTGCCTGTGGCATATTTCCAGATATTTTCAAAAAAGCTTTAGTAGTTCCTATCTTTAAAGCAGGAAACCCTTCCACCTTTAATAATTATAGACCCATATCTCTGCTACCAATTCTCTCAAGGATATTTGAAAAGGCTGTGTACCCACAAATAAGTCATTACCTAAACTCCAATTCCATACTCTATAACAAGCAATTTGGGTTTCGCAAAAACCATAGCTCCTACATGCCCATCTCCCTTATTTACGACCAAATTACCTCCTCCCTTGTTTCTAAAAAGCATTGTGCTACTGTATACCTCGATTTTAGCAAAGCCTTCGATACGGTTAACCATTCTATTCTTCTCTCCAAAATGAAGCACTATGGAATTAGAAACCTTGAACTTAATTTCTTTAAATCTTACTTGTGAAATCGTACTCAAGTAGTTAAATATAACTCATTCAAATCTCTTTGCCCAGTGTCCATGCCTCTAGGAGTTCCTCAGGGCTCTGTTTTAGGCCCTCTGCTTTTTCTTCTCTATATTAATGACATTCCAAAAAGCTCTTCTGGACCTGATTTCTACCTATTTGCCGACGATACCGCTCTTCTCTTCACTGGCGACACCCTGTCGGACTTACAACGTAAAATTGACCATAGCTTACCACAAATTTCCTCGTGGTTGCACTGTAATCGTCTGTCTCTTAACACTGGAAAATCTACCTACCAACTTTTCTCAGCCACTCGAGGTCAAGACCTTCATATTGCTATTAATGACTCACCTATCCAAAGAAAATTCTCAACTAAGTACCTGGGAGTGCAGATAGATGAGGATCTGAGGTGGACGACCCATATAAAGAACGTTGAAAATACTGTTGCACGTAACATTGGACTTATTTATCGCTGCAAACATATTCCGGATTCTAGGCTCCTTCTCCTGTTGTACAATGCGTTTATTCTTCCATTTCTAAGCTATGGTATTCAAATTTGGGGTAGTACCTATGACTTCAGATTACATAAACTACATCTACTTCAGAAACGAGTAGTCAGAATGATTGATGGCGCTGACAGACTTGCCCATAGTAGCCCCATTTTCAGAAAGTACCAAATCCTCAAAATTCATGACATTGTAGGATTTAGCAAAATCAAAATTTTGCATTCATTCTTGCTTGGTTCTCTCCCTTCCCCAATGGTTAGTCAATTAAACCTGATCGACGTAAATGTAGCCAGGAGAGTTGCGCGGCGAAGCCAACACTTTCAAATACCCTTTGCTTCCACCGTATACCGCAAATTCTCCCTCTTTATCTCGGCCCCTCGAACTTGGAACAATATTGTTGCCTCAAAGATAAGGAATCTTCCAGATATACCAACCAGTAAAGTGTTTTTCAAAAAAGTAGCAAGAAAATTATATCTGGATTCCTACTAATTTCAACCTAAATTTCAAATACATTGTTACAGCTTTCATTCTTCCTCCTCTTGATTACCCTCGGCACTGGGTCTTTATTTCGCACCTCAGGCACATAACTTGCGCGGAGCTCTGATCTGGCAGTTAGGGGCATCTAACAGGCACGCCTCCGACACCCCCCTGTCCAAATCCTAAGTTAAATAACAATTGATTTGTACCGTGCGCCTCTGAACTCTCCCGTGAACCGTCTCGGTAAAGCATCAATGAACCAAAACCCTTAATCCCTCCGCCTGGTAACTACATACTTCTCTCTCATTTCAGTGTTTCCGGCATGGCCGGGGCCTGGCTTGCCACCGCTGAGCGGTTGCTTTGCCGCCCTGGTGTGCCACCGGGTGGGGCGGATGGCTCCGCCCCGGCCTGCCGGGAGCCGTTAGCTCTCGCTGACCTGCCGGTGGGCTCGCTCACGCCCCGGCCGGGTCGCGACTCAGCTGGCCGGCCGGCCAGTCCGCCCGCCTGCCCACCAGTCCGCCCGCCTGCCCGCTCGTCCGTCCGTCCGCCCGCCCGCCCGGCTGCCCGCCTGCTCGCTCGCTCGCTCGTCCGTCCGTCCGCTCGCGCTGCGTCCCGCGCTGGGCTACGATCTGTGGCGCGCTCCGTGCGTGGGCTGTGTGCGCGCCGTCGATGGTTGTGGTGCGGGTGCGGGCTTGGCGATGGTGTCCGCACTGTTGGAGTGATGCCTGGAGCTTTCTCTGGTGGCGGAGTCTGTGACTTTCCGAGATGGTCCTTGCTGCTGCGGTGTTTTATCTGCTTTGTGTACTTTTATCGCATACCTCAGTGCCGATATCCTTAAACTGGAGCTGCGCAATGCCCCCGGCGTCATGTAGGGGCCCCGCGTCGGGGGTGTCTGATGCGCGAGCCTGTAGGGCTCCTGAAATGCTCCTTTTGTTTGAATGTGTTTTTAAGTGTATTGATGTATTGATGTAATAATATACTGTGCATGGCTGTAACTCGATATGGCACAATGGTAGAATGTACAAGCTCATATGCGCTGGAGTAGATCCAATGATGATTTTTGTTTTGAGGAACCTGTACAAAGAGTTCAATGTTAGGGTTAGAATGGCAGGAGCAACATCTAGCAGTGGAAGAATAGAGCAGGGACTCAAGCAGGGAGGCGTGCTGTCGACGAGCCTACTGACCCTGTTTATGGACGATAAAATCAGGTTGATGAATGAGACAAGAATAGGAGCAAAAATAGGAGAAAAGCAGGTGCCTGTAATCGCATACGCCGACGACGAAGTACTGCTAAGTACCGAACAGGGCGAGCTACAGGAAATGCTGGACATTGCATTTGAGCACAGCAGATTGTGGCGATACCGGTACAATGCCACCAAGAGTAAAATTGTCGTATTCGGACGTCGGAACACCGGAACTTGGACATTGGGGAGTGAACAATTCAAGTTGTTGCAGAATACATCCACCTGGGTATCATCATGGCCCCTATTGCAACCACGAGAAGAAGAATCAAAGAGGGTATGAACAAGGTGAGAAGAGCGCTCTATGCAAGATGCAGCAAAGGCCTGAACATAAGACGGATAAGTCCGCTAGCATTATATGTGACATGGAAAATATATGCAGAGCCAGTCCTCGCCTACAGCATAGGAGTCACAAGTTTCTCAGACACGGACACAGCCTATCTGGGCAGGACGCTCAATCGTCTCTACCGGCTCATGCAGGGACTACCACTGAGAACGCAATCCCTAGCGGCCTGCACGATGATAGGGGCCCTGTCTACAGAACGATTCATCCAAAAAGTAATTCTACAGTTCATTGGGTTCCTGCTGGAGCCCACAAAGAATCACAGCCTGACCAGATATGTTGTGCTGCATGGGGCTGTGAATGAAGATAGGACTAGCAGCTTAGTAAGGCAGTGGGATAAAGTCCTTGAGAAGTACAAATTACCAACAATGAGAGAGTTGATTTACATGGAGGAAGGGAGTGGCATAAAAAACTGGCACAAAATATGCCAGACTGTTATCGACCAAGGTATGAAGGACGAGGTGAAGGAGGCAAGTGAGACAAAGATCAGTATACGCTGGCTGTCGGAATTACTGCCGAAAGACCTGTGTTACGCCCCACCTACTGGCTTCTGGCCAGCAAGCAGATACAATTGTAAGCAAAGACTGGCAACACGAACTAGGATCAGGTTACTTATAGGTCACTCAGTTCTCGCCACAGGGATAGTGCGAAGGCACATGGGAGAAAGTAGAATGTGTCCACTATGTGGGGCTGCAGAGGATTCCCTGGAACACTTGCTTCCATTCATTTCAGCGCTGTCAGCCAGTGCGTCGAACACTCATCAGCCCGGCATTGTATCGCCTCCAGGGACTGGCGGCAGCACCACCGCCACACCAACCACCGGAGACAATGACCGCCACCGCCGGACGAAACAGCCCAGCGCCACTTCATTTTTGAGTCCCAAGAGCTGAGCCAGAAAAGGTAGGATGGCCAAAAGTGGTACCAAATCAGTCTGCAGAGGCAAGAAGGAGCTGAAAAATACATTACAGAAGCTGGAAGACGAGAATCCCTCTTCATACACCACATGTACACAGCCAGAGTACAGTGTGGGATGCAGGCTAGGGGAAATACATCCACTCGATCCTGAGGCCCTCCTTTCACATGCTTGCCCTACCCTGGTGTCCAAGCTTATATGCATGAGCTATTGCATGATGCGGGGGCATACGGAAAGAAACTGAAGGCTGCCCATCTGGGCTCTGCATCCGAAGGATGGAGCCGACTCAACAAGTAAGTAACAAGTATTGTTTAAAAACTAAAAAGGAGTCAGGGCATAAAGAAGGTCGACTGCTTTGGGGGCAAAAACATAGTTTTGCTCAGAGCTTTTCTGTTTGGGGGATCCGTCACCGGTTGTCCCTGACTTACCTGGCATAGTTTGAGTTTGAGATCTAGGTAGACATAATTACCACTTGGTGGTACTGAGCAAAAATGTTAGTTGCCAAATAGCCCACAACCTACCTAGGTCGAGGCAAGTTTGAGGAACATAGCTTGATAGAACTTTAAGATCTTCAACTTACCAAACTGGAACTCGATGCTGGCTTAAATCAACAGATATTAGACAGCAGCGACACCCCACAAGTACGGCACGCCGGCTGGGATGGAGCTTATGAGACTGTGAGAAAATGGACGCTTGAGCGCAGAAGTTCGTGCAAAACGCCTCAATCCCCGTCCCCCACTCCACACCAAAACAGACCGGATCTGCTGCACGCCGACGCTGCACACGGGAGGACGCATGGACATAAACAACTGCGAATTGCACGCACAGGGACGCTCAAGATTACTTTACATAAGGTAAGCATATTAAAGGGAGATACGCGAAAAATTTTTATTGGCTATATCAAAGGTTACAAAAAGTTGTTTCAGAAGTCCTATTCTCATTTTTGCAAATTCGGCCTGCAAATACCTTAAAATTGCTCTCAAAGTCAACATTTCTAGACAACTTTACCGGTACACCTCATATCAATGTGTATGACGTACACACTTGAACTTGAACTTGAAGGATACGGACTTAATGAGGCTCTAGGCCTGTAGGTGTCCGGTCTTAGTGAGCTCGTGTAAGTGTGGTTTCACTACCTAATCCGTGTCAGGTATGGTATACCAATAGTCCTCCCAGTGTTTGTCAAGCCTGGTCTTGAATGTGTTGACAGTAGGTGCAGTGACAACATGACTGGGGAGACCATTCCAGTCGTTAACAACCCTAATGCCGAATGCATTGCGACGGATACGAGACTCGGCACGAGGTTTAACCAGTTTGTATTCGTGTCCCCTCGTCCGAGAGTTAGCGTCTCGCTGGAAGAAGCGTTCAGGGTCGAGATCGATGTCGCCATGAAATATCTGGAATACGCGGATCATGTCCCCCCGTCGCCTTCTGTAGTATAGAGAGGGAAGTCGAAGATCTTGCAGCCTCTCACTGTACGGCTTATGTCGTATTTCAGGGATCATTCGGGTGGCACGCCGTTGCACTCTCTCGACCTTTTTCTGGTCTTCTCGGTTGAAGGGCCCCCAGAGCAAGTTCCCATATTCAAGATGTGGTCTCACAAGAGTTTTGAAGAGAATCGGAAGCGACACCAGGTTGATTGCACGAAATGATCTACGAATCAATGCTAGGATTTGGGAACTCTTTGCCACCGCAGATGCCGCCTGAGCACGAAACTTCATGTCTGCGTCGATAATGACTCCTAGGTCTCTTTCCTGGGCAGAATGGGCGAGCAGACTATCTCTCATTGTGTATGTGTGCTGCTCATTGGTTGTTCCGAGATGGAGTACAGTGCACTTTCCCTTGTTAAAAGACAACTGCCAGGTTTCAGACCATGCAACAGCACGATCCAGGTCTGCCTGAAGAATCAGTGAAGAACTGGTCGAGCTAAGTGGAGCGTACACCTTTGTATCGTCCGCGAACACCTTTGGAGTCGTATGGAACACATCAGGCAGATCGTTCACATAGTACCTAGTACCTAGTAGAAAACGGAGATTGGAGGCCAGTTAAGGCCTATGAAGTCCGGTCACAACGAGCTCTAGTGTGGTGTTTTGATCCTAGTCTGTGTCGGGGATGTGATATTTTATATCGATCCAGAAAGCATCTAGCCTCGATTTGAACGCAATAGTTGAAGGGGCGCAGGCAACCTCAGCGGGAAGGCTGTTCCAGTCGTTCACAACACGAACTCCAAACGCGTTACGCCGGGAGCGAGAATGAGCTCTTGGTTTTATAAGTTTCAGCTGGTGGCCTCTTGTTCGAGCGGATCTGTCGACCGAGAAGAATCTGACAGGGTCAACATCCAGGGAGGTGTGCAGGATTTGATACACCCTGATCATGTCGCCCCGTCTTCTCCTATGGTAGAGCGATGGAAGATCTAGTTCCTGCAGACGCTCATTGTAAGGTTTATGCCGAATGCTTCGGACCATTCTTGTGGCTCTCCTCTGGACCCGTTCAATCATCTTTGTTTGTTTGTTTGTGGGTTGAGACACACAACCTCTGGGGTTCAGGTGTCTGTATCCTGAAAGCACCAAAAGGGGATGGGGGTGGCCCGCTGTGGCCAGTCAATAGGGAGTCAACACGTCACATGATAGTTTGAACATTTTCAATCACTTTTTAAATTATCAGAAACTTAGTCAAACATAACATGTTAGATACGTCTGTACAGGTCACATTCTTTAAGAAACAGTAGGAAGTGATCAAATATTTCCTCGTTATCCCCTAATAATGATCCAATAGAGAAATGGGTCGCTGACACTGAACACACTCTTTCTAGTTTTCGTCTTAGATCATCGAACTTCGGGCAGAGCATTAGGATGTGTTCCATTGTCAATCTTTCGTCACATTCATCACACACTGGGGGACTGTCTCTGTCCAATATATAACTGTGGGTAAGTCTGGTGTGTCCCAGTCTTAGCCGAGCAAGAATCACTTCCTCGCGTCTGTTTGTTCGGTACGAGGACTGCCACTCCCCAGTCTGTTTTTTAATAATTTTGAGGTTAGTCGTGGGGTTATACTGTTGCCATTCTTTGTTAATATATTTGTCCATACATCTTTTAAGCAAACTGTAGTATTCAGAATAATGAACCTTTACCTCTGTTACATGGTCATATTGCAGAGACAATTTGGCTTTTTTGTCTGCCATGTCATTGCCCGGAATACCTTGATGGCTGGGTATCCAGATCATCTTGATCTCAAAGCCGTCCAGAATCAGGTCGTGGTGAAGTTGACGGATTTTACCCGAGATTGGCGACGTGTCCTCTGGGTTTATACTTTTTTGCATAGCTGAAAGTGAATCTACACAGATTATCACTTTCTGCATGTTTCTAGATTTAATAAATTCTAAACATCTCATTATAGCATGCAGCTCCGCAGTACAAATTGTCACGTCATCAGTTATTCTTTCCTCGATCGCCCCAGATCCAAAATAGACAGCACAGCCTGTTTTTCCACTCATTTTCGACCCATCAGTGTATATGAATTTAAAGTCTATAAATTTGAAAAGGAGATCTATGAATTTTTCGTGGACCTCCACTGGAGAGACATTTTGTTTTTTAACACTTACAAGCTTGTGAGTCTCAATGGGAATCAGATCCCAAGGCGCCGTTTCTTCTTCTGTGGTTCCAAAGTTACCGGGCATCTCAAATTCGAACAGTTCAAGGATGCGTTTCAGTCTACATGAAACTGGGGGACCACATAGAAGTTGAAGACGTCTCTCACCTAGATGTTCGAGGGAGGCTAGTGTCGTGAGATGAGCATAACATGGATGATCCCTATCTGATATCACCTTTAGACCGTACCTTGCCGTCAGGTAGAAGCGTCGATGCTGCAAAGAGGGTATGTTAGCCTCAACCAGCATTGCCTTAACAGGAGTTGTTCGAAGCGCTCCCAAGGCTATGCGGATGCTGGAATTTTGAACACATTCTAAAGACTGAGTAATTTTGTTAGTTGCTCCATCAAATATTTGACACCCATATTCCAGAATCGGCCTTATTAGTGCAGAATAAATACGAATCAGGGTCTTCCGATCTGCTCCAAAACCTGGCGCAGATATACATTTCAAAACAGAAATTCTTTTTTCAGCTCTGGCCCTTATGTAGCGTACGTGGCTTTGCAGTGTCAATCTTTCGTCCAGAATGATACCCAAAAACTTGGCTTCTGAAACAAAAGGCACAACGTTGTTCCCCAATTTTATACAGTTGTGCGGCCCATAATAATTGTGCCGCATTCTCCGTTTAAATATGATGACCTGCGATTTTTCAGCTGAAAAGGTAAACCCGTTGTTATTAGCCCATTTTGAAACCCCAGTGACCGCATATTGCAGCAAGGACACCGCTTCATTAACATTGTCATGGGAGGTCCACAAGGAACAGTCATCCGCATACAGGGCGCTGGATACACGTTCCGGAAGGCTGTCAAAAACGTTGTTAATCATACACAAGAACAATAGGGGCGAAATTACACCACCCTGGACCACACCGTTTTCTTGTGCAAAACTGTCAGAGAGTACCCGAGTCTTCACCTGGAAGGTACGATTACTCAGGTATCCCTCAACGAAGCTCATGAAATGTCCTCTGAAACCCAGATTGAAAAGTTTGTTAAGAAGAAGTTTTTTATTTACCATATTATATGCTGACTTTACGTCCAGGAAGATTGCAACAGTACATTTCCTCTCGAAAAAACTCTTTCTAACATCCGACTCAAGTCTAACAAGGTGATCAATAGTGCTTCTGTTCTTCCTGAATCCACATTGTACCTTGCATAACATTTCATTTTTCTCTATATACCACATTATTCTTTTAGTAATCATTCGTTCATAAGTCTTCGCTAAACAGGAGGTCAATTGAATTGGTCTGTAGGAGTTCGCAGAAGAGGCCAATTTGCCGGCCTTGAGTATAGGCACTATAAAGGAGTGGCGCCACTCCGGGGGATAATAATCGTTCTCCCATATCAAATTGAAAAAATCCAGTAACTTTCGCATAAAAGCTGGCGGCAAGTGTTTCAGGAAATCATAATGAATCCCGTCTGGCCCAACTGAGGTCGAACCAGTCGCCAAAATCGCTTTGTTCAGTTCTCCAGCGGTGAACCTGGAGTTATATATTTCTGTGTTGTCAGAACTGTAATTCATGTTGTTTATTTTTTGTAGTTGTTGCCTGAAAAATAAGCTGTAGTTGTCAGAGGAGGAAACATCAGAGTAATACAGACCCAATAAATTTCCGACCTCATGAGGGTCAGAAATGATAACATTATTTTCTTTCAGGATGATTGGTGCCTGTGGTTGATATCGTTTTCCTGAGAAACACTTTATTAAGCTCCAAATTCGGGTTAGTGGGGTCCTCACCGTAAATGTACACAGCAAAGTTTCCCAACTTTTCTTCTTCGCTTGACGGATGATTCGGCGTGCCATAGCTTTGAGATGTTTATATTCCCACAATAAAGTTATATTTTGTCGATTTCTCCGAAACCTATTCAAAGCACGTTTTCTGGCAGCCACTGCCCTCCGACATTCTGGGGTCCACCATGGACAATTGTATTTGGTTGTTTGTTTTTTATGGGGGGTACTCTCTTCGGCCGCATTGATGATGATTTCTGACACAACTTTGCAACTATTTTCTTTGTTTGTCAATTCTGCTTGCACATCACACTTCTCCTGAAATTTAATCCAGTCAGCCTTATTGGTATTATATTGTACCGTTGGTAGTATATGGGTTGTTCGGACATCTTGTGTAAATGTAATGTGGATTGGGAAGTGGTCACTGTTGCAGCAGTCATTGTCAACAGTCCATGCCAGCAGTGGGGCCAATGTACTAGAACATATTGATATATCAATGTGAGAGAATGATCCTGAATATTCATCTAATCTAGTGGGACAGCCGTTGTTAAGAACATGTAGTGTTTGTTCATTAATTATTGTCTCCCAAACATTTCCTTTTGTATCATTTCTTGGTGATCCCCATATCATATTTTTACTGTTGGCATCAGAGCAAATAATGTATGGTAGATGAAACTGGGACAACAATTCGTCCAGTTCACTTTTTATTAAAGGTAAGTTGGGCGGTAAGTATAAGGAGCAAACAATAATTTCCTTTCTGTTTATCTCAGCCACACAGGCTACGGCTTGGAAGTTCGTATGTATGGGTAGTTGGTAATGTGTAATATTGTTTGATATATAAATAGAAACACCGCCTTGCCGAACTCCAGAACCGGCATATTCATGATAACACGAATAATTTCTTAAGTTGAAGTTGTAGGGATCATTATGTAAAAAGTGTGTTTCCTGGAGACAGACAATGATGGGTGATAAGAACAATAACATTGGTTTAACCTCTGCCCACTTCCCAATCAGTCCTCTACAGTTCCACTGTAGTATTTCGTGTTTCATTATTGTATCAACAAATATATATGTCCCTCTCAATCGATTCAGGCCTCCAATTGTTGAGGGCAGCACCTGCCATGAAACGGTTAATACCGGAGATCCATATGCCACTGGTCAAATTCTGCCAGGGTTTCATTCCTGTCAGGCATCCTACACCCCCCAGCCAGGGGGCTCTGGGGTGCATGGGGGATCACTGGCTGGCAGTGATAAACTCCAGAGTGTCAACAAAAACACCTGAAAGCTCTGGAAAAGGTTACATAATGATCGTTTTGAGGATTTTATCGCTGCCCAACTGAGGTTAGTACTGAAGATACCGTTAGTACTGGTGATACCCAGTGTTGTCATAATAAGCATTGGTTTGATGTACCTGAAGACACTGAAAAGGATTATTTCAAATAGATTTGAGGTTAAGCCATACACAAGAGGGCCAGGGTTGTCCTCTTGATATGAGCGAATCATTAGTGTCAATATTAACACATACATGACACATATACTCACAAGGACCTGATCAACAAAGACCTGAGCTATGTCAGGGATGGCATACATTGCAGTGGTACCAACACTGCATGCCTCGCAAGGCATACAGTGTCTATACTTATATCCAAGCCCTTGTAAGGGCGCCAGAGCATAGCTCAAGGTCCCATACCCAAAGGCTCCATGATTACAATGTGCAGCACCACCATCTGATATTGGGCCCGAAATGACTGACGCTTGTTTGTGGTGGCAACCGTAGATGAAGCAGCAAAAACATAGCAAAAACGAGGAAACTGTCCGAGATTTGAAGAAAAACATAAGAAACATCGTGTTTGAGCCGTGTAGGTTCGAAGCCCGTAGGCACTCGGTTATTGCTGCAAACCGAGGAGCAGGCAATAACGCAAAAGAACGAAACAAAGAAGCAGTCGAGAAAAAAAGGCTGTAAGCCAGGACACACTGTCCACCGTTAGCTCCGAAACTCGCATGATTGTAAACATGCTGGCATCGAAAAGAAACCACGATTCTACACATACACGCACCGCATCACCACCGCACCGCAGCGCCGCAACGCACACACGCATCACACCACTACCGCTCAGCAGCGCACCAACCCGTGCATGCATGGAGGCAGCACAGAACAACAATGGTGTCCGTACCCAAGAAACCAAACGATGCGCAGGGATTGCACTGGTACCGACACTGCATGCCTCGCAAGACATACAGTATCTATACCCATACCCTAGCCCTCGCAAGGGCAACCGAACATAGCTCAAGGTCCTATACCTATAAACTCTGTGAATACGATGTGCAGTACAGTCACTTGATATTGGATGCGAGAAGAATGATGCGATGAATGACGCTTGTTTGTGATGGCAACCGCAGATGAAGCAGCAAAAACATAGCAAAAACGAGGAAACTGTCCGAGATTTAAAGAAAAACATAAGAAACATCGTGTTTGAGCCGTGCAGATTCGAAGCCCGTAGGCACAGAGTTATTGCTGCAAACCAAGGAGCAGGCAATAACGCAAAAGATCGAAACAAGGGAGCAGTCGAGAAAAAGAGGGCTGTAAGCCAGGTCACACGGTCCGCCGTTTGCCACGAAGCTGGCAAGATTACTAACATGCCGTCGCTGTAAAGCAACCTCAACTCCACACATACATGCACCGCAACACCACCGCGCCACAGTGCTGCAATGCATACATGCATTACACCACCACCGCTCAGCAGCGCACCAACCCGTGCATGCATACAAGCACCAGTGCATGTATAGAGCACCAGTGGTGTCCACACCCATAGAATCAAATGATGCACAAAGCGCATGTCTGGTTGGCAACACACAATGAGCAATACAATGGACACTCGTTTGTGGAAGGGCCCGCAAACAAAGCAGAAAAAACAGGGCATAATTGAAGTGTGCATTTGGAGAATGAAGCAGAAATTGATTAACATGACCAAGATTGTGCAATAAATGAACAAAGCCTGTAGCCATACAATTATTGTAATAAACCAAAGACCAGGCAGGAGCAAAAAATAAATAATCAACCTCACACCTGAAAAAGAAAAGGACATTGACCAACTCCAGCCGCTGACTGATTGTTCAAGCTCTGGCATGTTGGTTGAAATCATGCTGCCTTTGACACCAGAATGACACCAGACCGCTGGTGGGGTCAGTACCTTAAGCAATCTAAACAAATCAGAGCAGTGCAGAGCCATACACATAATTATTAGCAAAGAAGCCAAAATAAAAGAAGCCATCTGGCACCACAATGTGTAATTGTATTCTGTCATACTGTTTTTAGTAAGTGTCTGAGTTTCATGGTGTTGCTAACTTAAGTATTATATATTTCTTCCTCTTGCATTTTTTCTAATTCCTCCAGTGTTTTCGCTGAGAAAAACTGGGAGCTGGTTGTCAATGTGAAAGAACTCTCCTGTGATGATTGAGGTGGGGTGTGGCTACCCCCTCGTCCACTTCTACGCCCTCTCGCTGAGTTCCAGAACCCAGTGCCATTGCTGGGAACATGCGAACATTTTGTCATCTTTTCCTCTGTTACTTTGTTTGTACTTTCATCTGTTGTGTTGCTTAAACCTACTTTTATCTGGGTGTTCTCACCTAATCCCATTCCCCTCGTCTGTTCCTCTACCACTTCCTCCACATCTACCTCATACTGGGGTTCTGGGACCTCCTCCACTATCTCATGAGGAACCCCCACCTGCTTAGTCTCTCTCCCCTTCATGTCTGCCACACACTGCACCATCTTTTGGAAACCATCTTTGAACATTTCCATCATCAAGACCATTTGGCGTTCAAGTGATGCCAGCCTCTCACCTACAGCGTCTGGTTGGGCCAGCGGCCCCTCTGTGCCTGCTCTCTGCCAGCCACTGATGCGTACGACACCTTTGGTGAAGGTCTTCTCTGTTCCATCATCTGTCTAGCGACTCTGTAGCTTACATCCTTATCCTTTCGAATCCTCATGATCTCCTCCTCCTCCTTATATTTCTCACACTCCTTACTCCTGCAGCCATGCCCGGCACTCTCACAGTTAACACACCATCCCTCACACTCACCCTCATGCATACCTTTCCCGCACTTTAAGCACTTTTTTCCTTCTTTACATCCAGTGGCAATGTGGCCAAATTTACCGCAGTTCCAGCACTGCTGGGGTGTTGGCAGAAACTCTCGCACCTTGTAGGAGATGTAATCCAGCTTAAGTTCCTGTGGGACCCTTGGTCTTTCAAAGGTCAGTATGAGGCAGGGAGTGGGGACCTTCCTACCTTTCTCATCCCTGACCACTCTCTTCACCTCAACCACTCCAAAGTCTGAGAGCCACCCCTGAATTTCAGCTTCACTCAAATCTGTCAGGTCGTGCGCATAGATAGAACCCCTGCTTCTGTTCAGTTTGTCATGTCGGTAGCATTTCACATTCTGTCCGTCAAAGCTCTTAGCTGTTAGTATTTTACCTGTCTGTTTTTTTGTCTTTGTCTTGATCAGTAGGTGTCCCTCCCTGGTGAAGCTCACCTTCTCCGCCTTCTCCTGTCCAAATACACCCCTTAGGCATGTCTGCACCCATGGCCATCCCTTCCTTTTCATCTCCATACTACCCTCTAGCTCCACTACTACATAGGATCCAAAATCTTCCTCCCCTCCTACTTCTACCATTTCGTCAAATGCTCTTTTCTTAGACCTTGCCATAGTGGCAAGGTTCAAAGAACCCAAAAAGCTCAGAGAAAGTAGTAGAATATAAGGCGGTTCCCTACTCGGCGACCCGCCGAACCTCAACAAAAACTACTACTACCAAATCAAAAGAGAGGAAAAAAACACTACACTCAACTACAAATTAGAGAAAGGTAATCTGATTGATTGATTATTGGGTTTTAGGGGCGCGCCAACCTGCAAGGTCATATAGCGCCCATAACACTTCTCTGCAGTCAAAGCTTATGAATTTGTCTGTCTTTAGGGGAAAGTAAAGTCTCGTCTACAGTGAACTAATATTTACATTAAAGAGTGACTCTTTCACATCGTAGTTATGATTCTCACTGCACGGATGCATGGTCACAGATTCAAACAGGTTTACCGCGCCGGCAGGCGCTCGGCGCGGGGCGCCGGGGCCGGGGCATCACTTCCGGCGCCCACCCCGCGCCAACGGACCCAGGGGCCCGGGGGCGCGGGGGCAGCCTAGACGCCGGACCCAAGCCCGACGTCTAACGGAGGCCCTCCCCGTCGCTCCGAGACTTGAAAGGCCCCGGAGCGAAAGGGAGGACCCGCCAAATCGGCGCCAGGCGCCTATCAGCGCGGTTGACTACCACAACACACGCTTTTAACCAGGATCAAATATTATCGTAAAGTCAATGTCTCTAAGATAGGACAGCACCCGTTCAACCATACTGGAGTCACGGCCGATCAATTCTAAAAGTGTGGACTCCTGCCGGTGCACGCCAAAATGCAAAGACCTGCGTCTAGCATATTCCGGACATGAGACCAGCACGTGTCGGACCGACAGGGGCGCCGCACATCGCTGACATTGTGGTCGAGGTTCGCCGCATAACAGATATCGGTGAGTGGCCAGCGTGTGGCCAGTCCGCAATCGACACAACGCCACCTCCTCACGGCGGTTAGGCCGCAGTGAGGATGGCCACTCACCGATCTCAGGTTTGATAACTTTCAACTTGTTATTTATTATATTATTCCATTGTTCTTGCCATACACTGCGAAGGTGGGTACATATATATGGGTACAAATCTCTAGCGGGGATTCGTTGCGCACGCCTGCAGGGCCTACGGGAAGCACGTCGGGCCGCTGCGTCTGCCACTTCATTCAATTGTATTCCAACATGACTTGGGATCCAGCAGAGTGTTACATACTTTCCCAGTCTGGCAAGGCGGGTTAAGCGCAGGACAATGTTTAAAACAAGTCCATCACTTGGGTTGAAACCACTCACAGCTTGAATGCTGCTAAGGCTATCGGTGAAAATAACGTATTTCGTGGCATCACTAACTTCGATAAAGCATAGAGCCTTATCCAAGGCGGTGAGTTCAGAGGTGAAAACCGATGCAAAAGATGAAAGTGAGAAATTTCTTGTTACTGTATCCGTAACAAAAGCGCATCCCACTCCAATATCAGTTTTTGATCCGTCAGTGTAGAACGACACATGATCTGCATACTGTGCAATGTGTTCGAGCGCCAATTGTTTAAATTCAGTAGGGATAGTATCGGATTTGGTTTTCCCTGCGAGAGTCATGTCGGTTTTTGGGCAGATAAGTTCCCAAGGAGGGATGTCTGAAAGCTCGCTATGAGTCACAACACTCGGCTGGATACCACTTTCGGCCGAGAAACGTTGGACGCGTACGCCCAGTGGGATTCCTCTTTGCACGTTCACAAACAGCCGTAGCATGTTCCGCGAAAAAACTGCGTTATATGTTGGGTGTGACGGAGACTGAGCCAGCTTACAGGCGTAACGCTGCCCGAGCAGGCGCCGTCGCAATGCGAGAGGTGGTTCATTTGCTTCCACCAACAAGCTGGAGCACGGTGTTGTCCTAAACGCACCTGTGGCCACTCGGAGTGCACTATGGTGAATCGTATCTAAACAGCGTTTAGCTGATTCCGACGCAGAATCGTATACAAAACAGGCGTAATCCATCTTGGAACGAACAAGAGACCGATAGAGAATGAGAAGTGTCTTCCTGTCCGCTCCGTACGATAGACGAGATGCACATTTCAAGGCATTCAATGATTTAAAACACTTGTCACGTATATTCCTAATGTGTGCGTTGTATGTCAGCCGTTTATCAAACGTTACTCCGAGAAACTTTGCTGTCGGTTGGAAAGTGATAGTTTTACCGCGCAACGATACCATAGGTTCCGGACAGGTCCTGCGCCTGCGACAGAAATGAACACCAGCGGTTTTTTCGGTCGAAAAATATAATCCATTTTTACTACTCCAGCGTTCCAGATGGTTCACGGCCAGCTGGAGCTGACGGGAAAGTGCCGGCGTTGTTGAAGCCTTTGCCCATACTGCGATGTCGTCCACGAAAATGGATGCCTGAATGGAAGGTGGGAGTGAATGTGTGACGTCATTTATGGCCAGAGCGAAGAGGCAGATACTAGAGACGCTCCCCTGCGGAATGCCTTCTTCTTGATAAAAGGTGTTTGAGTATGTACCACCTACTCTGACACGGAACGTCCTATCAGTCAAAAAATTTTTCATAAAGAACCCCATCTGACCTCTGATACCACACTTATGCAACTTTAAAAAGGATACCATGTCGCCACGCTGTATCATAAGCGGCAATGGCGTCAAAGAAGACGGCTCCCAGGTGACGCCTCTCTTTAAATGCAATTCGCACTGAGGTGTCAAGTGATACCAAGTGGTCCACCGTACTGCGGCCTCTACGAAACCCACACTGGTTGTTATTGATGATGCCCCGGCTTTCCAAATACCAAACGAGTCTTACATTCACCATTTTTTCGAACAACTTGCACATGCACGAGGTAAGCGAGATCGGCCTAAAGTGCAAAGGGTCCAATCCAGATTTACCAGGTTTAAGGATTGGTATCACTATAGCCTCCCGCCACGCCGGTATAAATTCACCGGACTCCCACATCATATTGAATGAGGCCAGCAGTACCCTGAGTGCGCTCTGCGATAGTGCTTTAAACATATCATTGTGAATTAAATCCGGGCCCTCGGCCACAGGGTGGAGCCCACGAATTGCTGCCGCTAGCTCATGCAAGGTAAAGGGCTTATTGTATGACAGTGTGCTGGTGGTTCCAAAATGTATACTTTTCTGTTCAGCTAGGGTTTTATATCGCATAAATGAGACATCCTCCCTAACTGAACTACAGCGCTGTGCAATCGCATTTCCTATACAGTCGGCTACTTCTGTTGGATTGAATATATTCCTACCACCAATCTGCAGAGTTGGTAGTGGTGTGGAGACCGACCTACCTTCGATACGGCGGATTTGACCAAACACTTGAGACAATGGTGTAAATCGATTCAGTTTACCTACGTATTCTCTCCAACATTTTCTCTTAGCTTGTTTTATTGTGCGCCTGCAGGCGGCTCGAGATTTCCGATACATATTTAAGTTTTGCTGAGTGGAATTTCGTTTAAACTGTCTGTAAGCGCGCCGCCGCTCTCGGACAGCGTCACGGCATTCCATGCTCCACCACGGTACCGGTGGTCGCCGAGGGTTTTTTGATGTTCGCGGTATAGAAGCATAAGCAGCGTCTCGGAGGATAGCTGTAAATTGGTCGACTGTGAACGGTGTTTGGGTTGAAAAGGTTTCCAAATAGTCATCCACGAGGGAGCTAAATAAGGACATATCAGCATTTTTCATCTTCCAACGTTGCGGTCTCGTGCCTAAAACAGATGTGTTGTCACAAGTCACTAAAACAGGGAAATGGTCACTTCCCACGGGGTCACTGCACACAGCCCAGCTAAACAGAGCAGATAGCTCTGGGCTGCAAAGGCTAAGATCCAATGCCGATTCCCGACTGGATGGAATAGTAAGATGTGTTGGTGCTCCGGTGTTTAAGATACAAAGGCTCACACCCTGGATAAAATGATCGAGGTGCCGACCCCGAGAGTTAATATCTTCACACCCCCAAGCGGTGTGGTGAGCATTAAAGTCTCCCAAGAGAAGGATGGGCGGTGGTAGCTCAGATATAAGCAAATTTAGTTCACGAGTGGGCATGTCTACCCCAGGGGGTAGGTATATAGAGCAGAGCGAAATCTGCTTTCGAGCGATATATATACGTGCTGCCACGGCTTGCAGCCGTGTTTGGAGTGATATTTGCTTTGCTGGTATATAATTATTGATTGCGAGAAGAACACCACCGTGGGCGACTGGGTTACGTTCTAAATCCTTTCGAAATATTGAAAAACCTGTAAGGGAGAAAGGGATCTCAGCTGAGAGTTTAGTTTCTTGCAGGCATATAGCTGCCAGTCCCCTGGATCTTATAAAAGCCTGGAGATCCCCGGCGCTAGTGCGAATTCCACGACAGTTCCACTGCAGAAACGTGTTAATGATGGGGGTGGAAGTTAGGGTGAGCGCCTACCAGAGCAGCTACTTGCTATTTCCAGTATGGGCCTCCTTGCCCATAGGTTTTCTTTGGGGGCGCAGAGGGCACCCCACTTTGCCTGGGTCGAGACGATGCCCCAGGCCTAGATGTCCCTATTGATGCTGCTCGGGCTTTAGAAGGTTGTGGCTGGCCTGGAGGAGTCCCGGATGCCACACGTTTGGTGGGAGATCTTCCCCTAGTGCTATCCTCCCTCCGTGACCCCTCAAACTGCTTCCTGACAGCCGCAACCGACGTCGGCGGCGGTGGGGGTGGCGGAGGTGGCTGATTATCGGACAGAGGAGAAAAGGCAGGAGTAGAGGGCTGACCGTCAACAGAGATTTCAACGGGGGGCTGGACTGGGGACGGCAGTTGACGTCGCTTCCCACCCCTGCCCACCGTCGTCCAGCCCTCAGTCGCAGGAGGGGGTCAGGCTCCGGTGTCGCCAAGGGCACCCTTTGCCTCGGAGTGGCGGGAGTCTCAGACGGGGTGTTGGGGGCAGGAGTGGTCCCCTGCTCTCCGCCCCCACCCCCAGCCGGGGCCACGGGCGGCGGGGGAGGGGCGGGAGGGATGGGTGGAGGAGGTGCCGCCTCCGGCTGTGATGTCGGGGCGGCGGGCTGGCCAGAAATGACCAGCCCCATCCTCCCTGCCAGGCGGATAAAGTCCGCCAGGGTCAGGGAACGGATGACCTCCTCCGGGGTCATCCGCGGTGTCGGCGTCCTTGAAGACGCCGCTACGGTGGGTGCTGTACTACGTACTGCCTCTGCATAAGAACTCCGAGGGTGGGAGGCCTCGTAGGTATCCTTTGCAGCTCTGAATGGGATGCGCTTTGTAACCATAATGGAAAGTATTTCTTTTTCTGTCTTCATACGTGGACAATTTTTGTCGCCTGCTGAATGGGGTCCCTCACAGTTTATGCAAAACAGTTCTCGTGCATCGCATTCCCTTCCATCGTGCTCGCTTGTTCCGCATCGTTCACACACTTTCTTTCCTTTGCAGAATTTGGCTGTGTGTCCGTAGCGCTGGCAGGAGAAGCATCGCATTGGGTTGGGGACATAGGGTCTAACCCGGACTTTAACATAACCTACATTCACATCTGTTGGTAGGTCCACACTATCGAACGTCAATATCAAAGTATCTGTCTCCTCAAGGATCCCTCCTACTTTTCGTCGTACTCTCCTCGCTTCCACTACCCCGCTTTCCGTGAGTCCATCTACTATCTCCTCTTCAGAAACTCCTTTCAGATCAAAACATGTAATGACACCCTTTGAAAAGTTCTTAGTCTTGTGTGGTACGATAGTGACATACACAGTTACTACTTTCCTCTGGCCAGCCTCTCGCTTTGTGTATCTGAGTTCGGTTATATCAAGTGCACGCTGTGCGTCTGCAGAACTACTGAGCTCCACCTCCAGGACACCGTCCCGAAGGCAGCTACATCGCATCACCTTACCCAGTCGGTCGCATGCCTCCTTGCGTTGGAACGGTGAAAGTGACGATAGGGTGGAGTCCACACCCCGAATCATCACAACTCGTCATCATCATCATCATCGTTGGTGTTTAAGGGCGCGCCGACAACACGGGTCATGTGGCGCCCATAACACTAGACAAGATATATACAATATAGCTTCAGCGTCTCACAGGGCTAAAAGTGTGTCAAAGGTAAAATGTAAATACACCGCACATGCTTCCACAAGTCAACGAGTGAAAACGCAGGTGATCACGTCCTAAGATGGTGAGTAAATGACATTAAATGAGGCACTCTTCAAAAAAAGCAGCAATAGCAGTGAACTCCACGGTTGGATGCTCTCCGAGTAGCGAATCCAGTGAGGGAGACCCGCGAAAGTAGCGTTGTCTCTCAACCTCAAAATCTCGGCAATCCACGAAAACATGACGCACAGACAGGCGCTCCCCACAGCGAGCACACTCCGGCGGGACATCTCTACAAAGTAAAAAGGAATGTGTTGCGTGGGTGTGACCAATGCGGAGCCTAGAGAGGATCACCTCCTCCCTCCTTGAACTCGCAGAACCTGAAAAACGCTTAACGATCAGCGGTTTCAGGGCCCGAAGCCTTTGACCCTTTGGGTCCGTATCCCACCTGTCCTGCCATAATTTAGTAACGTGTTTTCGAATATGTGGGAACCAATCCGAACACGGAATCCGAAGGCCCGATGGTACGGTGCCCTGTGCTGCCTGCTTCGCAGCTATATCAGCGCGCTCGTTTCCAACGATGCCCGAGTGACTGGGGACCCAGGCTAGTATTACTTGTTTTTTCTTGACATGTGTTCGGTGAATTCTGTGTCTGATTTCATCTAAATAATATGACGATGGCGACTTAGTACCGAAAGACTCGAGGGCCTGTAGCGAGGATAAAGAGTCAGTGAATATAACACATCGGCGCTGTCTCGATAAAAGAATGGCGTCCAGGCAGCGTAGAATGGCATACAACTCCGCAGTGAAAACTGAAGCAGCGGGCGGAAGAGTGAAACACCTCACAACATTCTCACTTACAAAGGCACATCCGACACCGTCCTGACCCTTGGAGCCATCCGTATAAAAGAGCTTGTGGTTTGGATAAGAAGTCTGACAGTGCTCCAGAAAAACCTGTTGTGAGGCTACCGGAGTCAAATCTCTGGTTTTTGAGACCATGCTTGTGTCTATCGTTGGCTCAGCTATCATCCAAGGTTCGATGGACGGGGCCTGAAAAAGCTCCACCTGTTCCAAGTTAACTTGGGCGTCATCAAGCCAGCTAGCTATCCTGTAATCTGCGTGCCGGGCATATTGAGCAGAGTGATCAATTTGACGCCGATGTTCACCTGAGAAAAGCCTTTGGGAGGTTGGGTGATTTGGGAACTGAAAAAGTTTTAGGGCATATTGCATGCCATGCATTCTGCGCCTTAGGTCCAACGGCATCTCGCTTGCCTCCACGAGCATACTGGAGGTGGGAGATGTGCGAAAAGCACCGATTATTGTCCTGATGGCGTGATGATGAACTGTGTCCAGCATGTGCTTAGAGCTTTCTGTTGCAGCATCATATGCTATGGCCCCATATTCTATTTTAGATCGGACCAAAGATCTATATAGCATAAGGAGCGTTTTCTGATCCGCGCCATACTTGAGCTTGGTCAGCACCTTAAAGATATTCAGTGCTTTGAAACATCTATCCCTGAGATCCTTGAAATGTGGTACGTATGTTAATTTCCTATCAATGATTACACCGAGAAAGCGAGTTTGTTCTACTACAGCAATGGCTTGTTTATACAATGTTAGGACAGGGTCGGTGCAATCATTTCGTTTACGACAAAAATGCATACATTTGGTTTTTTCCGTTGAAAACTTCAAGCCATTTTGTCCGCTCCATCGCTCTAATTTGTCCAGAGCAATCTGCAATTGCCTAACGGCAGATGGTGTGGATGATGCCGTGACCCAAATAGTGAAATCATCGACAAAGAGGGCTGTGTTTATATTCCGAGGGATGCCATCTGCTATGTCGTTGATAGCGATTGCGAACAGAGCGACAGAGAGAACGCTGCCCTGCGGTGTTCCATTCTCTTGCGTGTATTCATCAGATTCTGATATGCCAACCCGGTATCGAAAACGTCTGTCTTTAAGAAAATTAGACAGAAACCATCCCAGGTGGCCTCGCACACCTAGATCAAAGACCTTCTGCAGGATACCGTGCCTCCAGGTGAGGTCGAAAGCTCGCTCAATGTCAAAAAAGACGGCAATTGTATGCTGCTTTCTGCTAAAGCCTTTCCGGATCGACAAGTCTAGAGCTAAAAGGTGGTCAATGGTGCTTCGACCCCTCCGGAATCCACATTGAATGTTTGACAATAGATTATTGGTCTCCAAAAACGACATGAGGCGGACGTTAACCATCTTCTCCAGCAGCTTGCAGACGCAAGAGGTCAGTGAAATTGGGCGGTAATCCCCAGGTGAGCTACCCTCCTTACCAGGCTTCAGTATAGGAACAACAACCGCGTCTCTCCACTGCTCGGGGAAATCATGCTCTACCCAGATGCGGTTAAAGATCTGAAGTAGAGATGCCAATGAGCCGTCAGGAAGATGGGACAGCATTTCATTTCGAATAGTGTCAGGCCCAGGCGAAACTGGCCTAACAGAACGAAGTGCACCTTTCAGTTCAAGCATTGTAAATGGAACATTATATGAGGCAGAATGGTTATTTCCGAAGTTTACAATTGTTTGCTCTGCTCGTTCGCGTAAGCGCCTGAAGCTAGCATCCTGGACGTGGGAGCTACATCGCATACTGAAGGCTGCCGCCATACGGTTCGATACTTCTTTTGTGTCAGTTATTTTGATGCCGTTATCATCTAATACGGGTGTGGATGTATATTGTGATCTACCCTGGAGTTGTTTAACTCTGGTCCAAACCTGTGTAATTGGTGTGAATCTATTCACGGTACAAACATACTCCACCCACCATCTCCGCTTCGCATTTAACACAATGCGGCGGGCGAGTGCTCGGGCACGCTTAAACGCTACTAGGGTCGTGGTTGTCGTACTCCTCCTAAGAACTCTAAAAGCCCGCTTCCTACTTAAAATGGCCTGTTTGCACGCAGGGTTCCACCACGGAACAGGTGTTCGCTTGAGTTTGCCAGAGGTCTTTGGTATAAAGATCTTTGCAGCCTCCAGGATCATGTTGTTAAATTCCCTTATGCAGTCGGTTGCCGAGGTCTCCGGAGAATGGGCTACCAGGCTGCACGCACTCTCAAAACCAGTCCAGTCCGCGCGCCGCGTGTTCCATCGTGGAACATTTGTTCCGCGGACAGATGCCCGGGTTTGGGAGATGATAATAGGGAAATGGTCGCTACCGTGTGGGTCATCTAGAGGTTCCCATCGGAGCTGGGCTAGGAGAGACGGTGTGCAAATTGAAAGATCTATAGCAGAAGAATTTCCGGATGGAAGGGATATGTGGGTGGGGCTGCCGGTGTTCAAAAGGCATAGAGAGTTTAGGTGGAGAAAACGTTCAAGTGTTCGACCTCGGGCACACGTACGGCCTCCAGTCTCTCCCCATGCAGCGTTGTGGGCGTTGAAGTCACCCAATAGCATGTAAGGAGTTGGGAGCTGATCAACAAGGTTGTTTAAACTGTTGATGTCTGTGTTGCCTCCTGGTGGTAAATAGATGGAACAAACGGTTAGCTTCATAAAACCCAAGTCGGCCCGGGCTGCTACAGCCTGCAAGGTACTTCTTAAAGTGATTTGATGACATGGTATGGATGTGTGGACAGCTAACATCACTCCACCGTATGCTATTGTGGTGCTAAATACGTCTTTTCGGAAGGTATTATACTGTCGAACTGAAAACTTACCACCTGGACGCAGCTTAGTCTCCTGGAGGCAAACAACAGACGGATTGTGAGCAGATAAGAGGCTCTGCAGGTCCGAGAGGTTTGAACGAAGGCCTCGGCAGTTCCATTGTAGAAATTGTGTCATTTATTTAAAAGAGAACGGGCCAAGATTTACTGCGGGCGACGACGGGTCTGTCTAACCTTTCCACGGGGGCCAGAGCCCCCGGGTGGACCCTTAGCTGGTCCTCCTCCCGGGCCACCGAGCCGGTTCCGAACCGGACCGCGGCCCCGTCCACTCTCCAATGAAGTGCCTCGGGCACGCGAAGCTTGAGGATGGCCGGGAGGGCTCTCAGCCGGGCGCTTCACTGGGGACCTACCCCGTGAAGAGCTCTCAAAGTTCCTCCGCACAGCAGCCACCGTGGAGGACGGAGTTTGGGAGGGGAGATGCGATGGCGGTGGAACCGTCTCTGCTGTAGACGATGGCGGCGGCGCAGATGCAACCGGAGGCGCTGGAACAGCGCCCCCAGTGGGTGGTTCGATGGGGGACGGCGGGCGGCGCCTCCCTGTGGGGGAATGCTTGCCTCCCCGTCCCACAACTGTCCAGCTCTCTAAGTCCGCCGAAGGCTCGCGGCTGGACGAGTCACCAACAGGCGCTGCCTGCTGGTGCTCAGTGGTGGGGCCATGGCCCCGCTCCACACCCCGGCAGGAGCCGAGGACGGGGGGATGGAGTCAGGAGCGTCGCTCCGCTCCCGCCCCCCTCCTCGTAAGGAGGGAGGTTGTGGAGGAGGCGCCGCCTCCGGCTCGGGAGACGGAGAGGCGGGCTGGCGTGCAAACACCAGCCCCATCCTCCCTGCCAGGCGAACAAAGTCCGACACTGACAAGGATCGGATGACCTCCTCCGGGGTCATCCTGGGAGGGCCAAGGCCCCGGTACCGACAGCTTGAGCGTATGATTTCCGGAGGTGGGTGGCCTCGTAGGCGTCCCGAGCCTCCCGGAAGCTCATACGCCCCTTCACTTTGATGTTAATTATTTCTTTTTCTTTTTTAAGAGTGGGGCAGTTGCGATCATATGCAGCGTGTGCGACTTGGCCTTGGCCACAGTTGGTACAGAATGGGGTTTCAGCGTTACAGGATGTCGACTCGTGCTCCTTGGAACCACAACGTCCGCAGGTTCGGGTACCTCTGCAGGATGAAGTAGTGTGTCCGTACCGGTGGCACGTAAAACATCGCATTGGATTGGGAACGTACGCTCTGACTCTCTCCTTAACATATCCTACCGTCACCGACTCAGGCAGATCGACTCCATCAAAGGTAAGTATTATTGAGTTTGTGTCTTGCATTTCTCCTGCCTTCTTAATCCTGATCCTTTTCGCTGTCACAACACCAAAACAACTCACAACTCGTGGATGGGAGGGCTTCGGAGTGACCCTTTGAGAGCCGGCAGTTTCGTTCTCACCACCCCGATGGGGGAGGGGAGGGGAAGGGTTTGCGGTGTTGAGTGTATCCATGAGAAAGTTATTAAATTCAGCCAGCCACGTGCGCCCCCTTCCGACGAGGGTGCTACGAGGCGAGACGACGCACGGGCTGGCTATACGGGGGGAAACGCCGCCGTTACAGAGGGGGAGAGAGACTCACCAAACCCCCCTGCCCCGACGACGGTCCCCCCTTGCACCTAGCCTAGACGACCCCGGGCGGGGCCGGACACCCCACCCTCCCCGGGTGAAGTTGGGACCTCACCCAAGGAGGGAGGGGCAGCCGAGCCCCACCAAAGGCCGACAGACTTTTACAATGCTGCTTCTCTTGTCGATGCCCTCAAGAGTTCCCCGCCCTTGCGGAAATCCAGACCAAAGTAGAGTGTTGCTAGAGGACGACGAACGAACACAGCGCCTCCCTCAGCTCAGCTACCAGGACTCCTTCATCCCGGGGTACGGGTCGGTGCGCAGCTCACCTTAAAAAGCCAGGCGCCCTCGCACGGCCTCATCGGAGCAGGCGACTACCACCTGCTCGTCACAACTGATTCCCGGCTGGTCCGAGAGAGCGAGCCCCCGGCCCGCAGGGCCGGCGATTAGAGGGATCCAATCGCCAGCCACACGAGCCGGAGGCCCACATACACCCAGACCATCCAGGAATCATAGGCACGTGCAAGGACGCCCATGATACTGGGATAATGTGGGTAACTGGGAAGTTATGAGTTGGAAAAGGAAGAGGGTCGGTCTGTGCTGTCCAGCCCAGACACGCGCCGCATGCGACCGAGGTGTCCACACTCAAGACGAGCAAGAGTGCACACACCCCCGCCACCCGCGGAGACACGCCCGGGCCAGACAGCGCAGACAGTGGGCAGGAGGGGTGTTTAGGAGTGGACAGAAAGGATACAGGTGGAAAGGCATGGAGAGACAAGGAAATAAGGAAAGAAGAGGAAAAGGAACAAGGAGTTGATGGGATTTGAATTTAGGAAGGCCAAGAAAGGATGAGGATGGCAGTTTCGATTTAGCCTCTCGCCCGAAGGCGGGAGGCGAAACCCATCCTGCCAACTGGGGTCGCGGGTGTCGTCACATCCCGTACCCAATTATCCATGTGCCGGACCAGTCAGCAGGTGCCAACTAGTCCAGCAGATGAAAATCGGTCCCCTGCGGGGGAGAAAGGTAATCTGAATGCTACATTCACCCCATCGTTATTGTCGGTTAATATTCCAGAAGAAAAAACCTAACACCCAATATCAGGCTCGCAATGTTCGGTACAGTAAAAAAGATGGCGATCCTTTCGCAGCGTGGCACAACGAACGCCCGGATAGGGAACGGAAGAGAAACAACAACCGCGCCGCAAAAGCCTCAAAAACAAACGAAACTAACCACCAGTCATACTCCTATCACTCACCCAATCACTCCACACAGCGCCTTCCACACTCCACACTCTCACAACTCCACACCAAACTCAAACTTCACGCACCCCCCAATCACCGCGCCTTCCAACTCCTACGATCAAAGAACAACGCGAGATCAAACCGGTCCGATCGCCACGAGGCCAACGAAACGAATGTTCAATCATCTTCTGGTCGCATCTATTGAATGGTCCCCAGGTCAGGTTGCCATATTCCAAATGTGGGCGCACCAGATACATACACCACAAACAAGGCTAAAGCTATCAATTTCTCTAAGTATTAGGTCATACTTATCCTAAACAGTGATGTAGAAGTTTGGACTACTACAGTAAAAATTACTTTAGAAAAATAATATTCCAAAACTCTTTTGAAACAGAAATATAGGGCTGAAAAGAAATCACAATTAACCAATCAGAAGCCTAGGAATTCTCAAACCAGGGTCACGTGACCTATCTGACGCAAAAGTTCTGTCATCTTGGGGCGGAAACAGAAAATGGCTCAAGACCCGAGGTACGAAACCGCTGAAGACTTGAGTAATTAGATTTTTTCCGTTTTTAGGGCAAACTGCTTCATTTTGTAGTTTTTAAAAGTTTTTTAAAATTAATTCAAATATAAATACAGGAGGGCAAACATTTGTATTATAAAAAAACATTACTTTTCAACTTTAAATAGTTTTCGAAAAGTAAGTGATGGGTATGGGCACGGCCCTAGAGAGAGGAAAGCCCTTTGTGCGCTGCTTCGCTCGTGAAGCATAAATGCCGTATTTGGTAGCAGCCGAACAAAAGAAATCCCTCCCGGTTTCTGAATAATCCTAGATGGAAGCTCAAAATTGTTTTTTAAATCCTTCCATGGATATTTATGATTTAAATAATAGTTTTCTTAATATTTTTAAAAATTTCCTCTCACTTTAGATTTTAAATAAGCCTAAAGCCCTGTTCCAGCTGTCAGCACAGTTTTGTCAGCAGGACCTCTAGCCACTCCTCCAGAAAAGAAATATCAGCGCCATAATCGCCTCTAGTTTGTGGTAAGCAAAAGGAACTTCAACCTTTATACCATTAAAAATATTAGGCTGCCCTTTCGTGCACTTGCTATTTTTCATCAGCGCAAACAGCAGGCCATCAGCCCGTAAAACCTCTAGAACTAGTTCCCGGGGAGAGGCTACAATCCTGTGACGTAGGCGCAACACGGCCCGCTGATTGGTGCTGATAAAACTGTGCTGACAGGTGGAACAGGGCTCATATTCATTTTTCCTTTCCTTTCTAGAGCCGAGCGAAGGCATCTCTCCAATCTTATTATATGGCAGCGGAGGTGCGAAGAAAGTAAAGCGGATTCAAAAATTCAGGAGTACGTCGTGTTCAGCAGCGAATAACAAAATAAATGGCCTGAATGGTGCGCCGCGTGTGGTAGTGTTTTTGTGGAATTTGAATCTCCAAAAAAATACAGGTAGTGGGATTTGCTTTTCATAGCGTTCTCCGTTTTCAAAGCTCTCGTATCATGATCCATGAGAACCCGGTGTGGTCCGAAGCTACTAGGTATGAAATGGTGTGGTCGACTCCAAGAGGTGTAGATGAGCGGTCGTTCTACGCTTGGAAGATCCTTATTTGTTGTGTTTATCCAACGCTTTCTTGAGAGATTCATCTGTTATTTTTCTTGAGGGTGAATTGCCTATAAATCAGTAAAGGACGGACTTACTTTGTGTGTGTGATTGGATCTGTGATGTAATGAGGTGTTATTAAAAGCTCAACCAAGATTGATATTTATGTGGGTTGTGAAGAATCAAAGGCCTACATCAATCTTCCTACGACCCACCATTTCATCAACATTTTGTATCATCAACTTCCAGCAGGAATCTTTTATGTCATGGATGCAAGTTCTTTGACCAGTGCTGTGTCATCTGCTGCTGATACAGGAAAAGCTATACAGATCATGAAAGATCAAGATGAAGTCCAGTTCTACACTCTGGTCAAAATGCACCTGTCATTTGTACTCAATTTCTCTGTAGATGAAGTTGATGCACCTGTATCATCTGAAGATAAGAGCAATGAGAGTGCAAGAAAGATGCTTCCATTCCCCTCAAAGAGCAAGAGCAAATCATCCAGATCAAATGCAGGTGATAGTGTTGTACTGTCACATGAGGGGGTATGTCAGGCATATCAGCTTATTGAGTTTCTCAGTTGTGAAGAAAACCTGTTTCAGGAAGGTCTGTTTAGAAAGACTGGGAATTTGGTCAGACAGCAAGAACTGAGGCAGGCACTTCTTTCAGGCTCATCTGTGGACTTTGAGTCTGGCATTTATACAGCTCATGACTGTGCCAGTGTGCTGAAAACATTTTTGGCAAGCCTCTCTGAGCCCCTGCTCACAAAAGCTCTGTACCCTGCTCACTGCCAGGTAGCTGACCTATGTCCAGTTGGTACTCCTGCTGAAAAACTCAGCACTGCTCATGGTAGGCAAATGAAGGCCCTGCAGCTTCTGTTTCTTCTGATCCCAGCTGAAAACTACCAGCTGCTGAAAGATCTTCTGCAGCTTCTGTACAAAGTCTCAGAGTACCATACACACAACAAGATGACTGCTCTTAATCTGGGCACACTCTTCGCTCCACACATCCTGTGCCCTCGCAAAATGTCCCCTGCTGAGCTTCAGACAGCATCTGGATCCATGGCCGAGGCTGTGGCCCTCATGATAGAGAACACACCGCTACTCTTCAGAATTCCCCAGGAGCTGGAGATCGACATCAGAGCATATCTTGATAAGCAACCAGGAACTCCAGATCCTGGTAGAAGAAGGCGGCGCCATAGCTGTTCAGATGTGGAGTCTCCTCAAGCCACCACAGTCTTCAGCTTTGTTGATCGGCAGGTGGGTCTTATTGATCTGGAAGCAATTAAAAACTATTTTATTAGTTAATTAATCTGTCATGGGAATTTTAGAGAAAGATGGCTCAGGTACTTGACTTCTAGACACAAAACATCTAAAAGGGAAAATGGCACCATAGTGCAATTCCAGACTGTGACTGTGACTGTAGTGGTTTTGAGGAAATCTGTATTCAAAATAACGGACAAGGCCTGACTCCTGCTGAAAAATTGGCTAGTAAGTCTAAAGGCTAAGCTGCACTGTTCGTTTTTGGGTTTCGTTTTTCTCTTTTAATGACGTTTTTGCGTTTATTTTAAGTTTTTATCGTTTTTTTCGTTTTGTTTGTTGTTTACTTTATTATCATGTCTCTTGCTGGGCCTGTTTGACAAATATCAATGCAAAACCAATATTTGTATTGGGGAATTGAGCTGAATGAAAAGCAAAAGCAGCGTGGCAGCGGGATAAGACCTCTCATTGACCACGGGCTGATTCAGGGAATATGCAGCAGGTCACCCCACCTCACTGAATTGACCTGGTACCCCACCAAACTGCGCTCCCCCGAGCCATGCACGAATCCCGGATTTCCAATTGGGGTTGGGTGGAGGGGGGGTATCCAGTGCGGGGTGCCATTTGGGCCCATGAGCGCATGTTTTGGACGACGCAACTTATCAAGGGCGCTAATCCTATAATGGGGATGTCGATACTCGCATTCCGGGGAGGGGGCAGGGGGCGCCAAGACCCAATCGGAGGAGGAGAGCAAGTGCCCCTTTGCCCCAAGGCCCTAGAATCCCAGGTTGGTTCAAGTTTTCTACTAGAAAATTGTTGGTTGTTTTCTTGGTATCTACTAAGAAAGGAAACATCTCCTTATTTTGAGGGTAAAAATTTAAGCGTTGTGGATAAATCAAGTTCAAACATTTAAGAAAAGAACCATGGAATACACTTTTTTGCACTTTAATGTCTGCAAAGTGAAATATGTTGACAAACCTAGTAGCATTTGGTATGTTATACTAAAAAGTATACTAGTCTGGCAATCCTTCTACGGTTTTTACTGATCTGCACTACTTTAAAAGAGAAATATGACAGGACCGAGCGAGAATAAAAACCAATGAAACGACATACGGGGTAAAATGATTGGGTTTGGGCAAATGCGGAAACAGTAACGATAGTAGGAAATATCGCAACTCAGAGCCCGATTATAGCCGCTGCTCAAGGCCTAAATGCAACACGTGCCGATCGCTCTAACAGTTGCAGTCATGGGCGTCGAAAGCAGTATGGACGTGGAATGTGCTCCCCATTGACTATTGAAGGACCAAGTGCCTTCTTGTCTCCTACATCCGCAAGTGCCAACTTTTCCCCCTCCTACGTCATCATTGCTGGACCACTTCTGTCCCCCGTAAAAATTCCCTAGCTACGCCTCCGACTCACCCCACTGAAACCCGTAAATGTGATTAAATTTTACCCAAACTTATTGTAATTCGGCTGTTTATATATACAGGGCACTAGTCATAGGCGGATCCAGGATAACCAGTCGGGGGGGGGGGGGGGGGCATTCTTCCCAGGAGGGGATGTCATCCAGACCAGGGGGGCTTCATTCGGACCAGGGGGCCCCATTTTTGGCTGGAAAAACCTATCAGCTGGGCGCCAAATCCTATCGGCGGGCGCTGCTTTTTGCATCCTGTGGAGGGAAGGGGGGTGGGAAACGACATTTCAGGTGGCTCCATCGACCTTTCAGGAGGCGCTGTGACCATTTCAGGTGTGACCTCGAGGGCACATCGAAGGACACCCGCCCGGGCTTTGTCCCCTGGATCCGCCTATGGTACCAGTGGCGGATATAAGGAGGGTATGGGGCCCACGAGCCTCCTAAATTTCGGGGGACCCCTCCGAGATGTCTACTAATATCTGTATAAGCAAAGGCTGTTCGGAGGCTATGGCGGGGGACAGTGGCGGGTACAGGACTTTTGGGGTATGGGCAAGGGGGTTCGAGCCTCCTCACCATTGCCTCACATCACTATCGGCCTATGCATTTACTAGACACTAACATATGGGGGGGGCTCGAGCCCTAGTTCCCTTGTATCCGCCACTGGCAGTGGGGGAGGTTTGATTTTTCTAGCCTTCCCAAAATAAGTCCTGGACCCGGGACTGCGCGATACCTCAAACAATTTGTTCGTCTCGCTGCAAAACCTCCATTGGAAAAACCCGTACTTCGTATTTTCATCTTAGCAACGATAACGTGAAGGATGAAATTACATTGCTATTACACTGATAATGACTCTTAAGAGCAACGGAACATCACTGTGAGAAAAGCCCCTGAAGTTCCTGCAGGCCGGTCTTAGGGCTGCAGAAACTCTGTACTGGCTAGAAATATGATCAAACTTGTCAACTAAGCCATTTTTGACGTCTTTCAGTCATTTGCAAGCTTTACTGACCACGTCAAATATACCCAGTTTGCCGATATTTCAAGCCGCAAAACGCCTGCGGCATCGCGGCGATGACATCACCGCCGCAAAATGCCAGGCAACTTGAACGGGGGCTGCTTTGCCCCCTCCCTGGATCCGCATATGTCAGCCAGAACGTAAAAGTCCAGGCACCTGCGATTCGATCACATCCCCAATATTCCCAACGTTGAATTGCCTATAGCTAATGTATAGGCAGCAGCTGATCTGAGGCGTTGGTGGGTGATGCTCATGCCCCCAGCCCCCCCCCCTGATATGAACTCCAGGGTCCACCCCTGATTCAGTGCATGGATATATTGCGAAATGTCCCAATTAGGTCTTCCTGTCATACAAAATGATTACTGAAGTGGCTTTAATATATGATTAACACGCGCATTGACGGGGGTCTGAGCCACCTTCGCATTGACGGGGGCGGGTACCCGCCCCCTAAGATCTCGAGAACCACGGTAGGTAGCGTAAAAGGGTAAACGGCGTTGGGCTGCCCGTCTACGTCTCCATCGAAAACATTTGTACCATTTTTTTGTCAGGTCACATTTAAGGTCACGAGAGGTCAAAACATGCCGTCATAGGGATAACATGTAAATTCAGTTTTTCGGCCATTACATCTGAACAAGTAAAGATAGAGCAAAACGACTTGAACTGTATGAATCCTCTCAGCAAGCCGAATCGAATGATATATAATTTGACCTTGCTAGGTCAAATCAAGAATTTGACTTGACCTGAGGTCAGGTCAGGGTCAAATTATATAAAATGCATATCATTAGAACCGCAAAGCCCAGGCGAGTCTAATGCAGCTAAAATGAATGCTGTATCACCATCCGTTACTGAGTTATTCCGTAAAAACATTTTTCCATGTATTTTCAAGGGAGAGATCATGCCTCGTACCTGACCTAAGGTCATCGATATAAAAATACCGGAACATATTTTAGAGAACTCGGTGGGGCCATTATGTGATATGAGTTTCAATCGGATAAGCCCACCCTGCTCCGACTTATGCTATCTTAAACTTTTTTTAGGTCGGGTCACTTGACCTGTACTGGTGACCTGACCTGAGATGACCTAATCTTAAAATTTTCACAGAAGAAATGATGAATGATGTAAAAATGATGAGGGAAAAGGTATGCCAAGTACGGCGGCGCTACGCGCCGCCGTTTTTCTGCTATCTCCGAAAAACCCGAGGGGGGCGGGTACCCGCCCCCCGTCAATGCGCGTGTTAACCACCCCACACAGCCGCCTACTGCTCCAGCAATGATTATAACAATATCCACGCACTAGTAAACAATGATCTTAAAGCGAATAAACGGCATAAAATTCAAATATTCCAACTTAGCTGTTTTTCGCTTTCTCGCTTAACTGCGCTTTGATCGTTTCATGAGGACATTTGTCGTTTTTTATGGACAATGTTTCGTTTTAAATGACGTTTTTCGTTTTTTTTGCTTTCTCGTTTTGCGCAGTGTAGCTTACCCAGTGCATTTCAATGGTGCGAACTTGTTTGTGGTGACTAACAAACGAAAAAACGTCATTTAAAGTGCGCAGTGTAGAAAGTGCTTCAGAGTTCAGTTTATTTAGTTTTCTTCTGTTAGAGGTAAAAAGTTTCCAAATCGCAGAACCCCAAATCAGCATACGGTCTGGCAAGACTTAGTGCCACATTGAACATCTGATTTGCACCTCAAATCAATATGAATTTAAATGAAGTGTGGTTAGCTAAAGTAGTCGTGTGTTAGAGACCCAAGCGGCGCTTATCAATATCGGGCATTTTCTTCATATTCAAAACATTTCATGTTCAAACTAGTCACTGAAGAAACTTCTACACGTTTACCGTCACCTGTACTGAGGACACCTTTAGTACGTTAGTTTTAAATAATTCCAGACAAGAGATATTTGTCCACGCAGCGGGCCTGGTCATTACCTTAGGTTCCCATGTTCAACGGAAACCATGTGACCACCGGGGAGGAGGAGGTCAGTAGGCGGTGAATTTTTACCCTTTTTTCTCTGTGAACGGTAAGTTCTGGGGTCAAAGGAAGGTTTGATCACGTGGTTTCTCGGTATGCTCGATCACATGGCTATCTTTGTCCAAATCCCATTATAAAGGTGCCACATTCCCTTTAACTGCATGCCTTAGTGTCTGAATATGTATCCTTTTTTGTCCTATTTTTCTATTTCATTCCTTTGTCATGGACTTTTCTTAACATAGTTCATTTACTCCTTTTTTTGTTTAGGGCGAACTTCTATAAAACAACGGAAATTTTTGGTAGTATTTTTTGTGATAAAAAAATTACATCACAGAAGTTCAAAGCTATAAACAGTAGGGTGCGCGTTATAACACTTTTTTCGAAATCAAAACTTTTTCACGCGGTTTTAGACGGTGAACACAAATATAAGGACAATCCTGCAAAAAAATCGTCATTTTCTCGAATTTAAGCAACGGATTTTCACTTTTTAACCCTCCCCCAGTGGGGCGGAAGGGTGCTGACTAACCCCCTATAGATTTTTCTTCGTCGCGGAGAAACGGCAGCGCCAAGCGCCACCGTACTTGGCACAGCTTATCATTAATCAATTCTGCAACTTCCCCAAAAAATATTAAGCTCGGGTCATCTCGGGTCAGGTCATTAGGCCAGGTCAAGTGGCCTCATTTTCAATTTTTTGGGATTACATAACTCAGAGAAAGGTTAATTTATCAATGTGAAACCTGTTTCATATAATGAGCTCACCGGGGGCTACAAATCATGTTTCTGTATTTTGTATATTGTTGACCTAAGGTCAGGTACGAGTCATGACCTCTCCATTGGAAATGCATGGGGAAAGGGCAAATTTGCCGAAAAATGCTTCTTTTTTCCGTATGTAAAGCTTATAGGGGCTTCTTATTCCCGGCATCGTTGTATCACAGGCCACTCGCAAGGCTTATTTTTGCAAGTTTTGACCTGTGACCTCTGAGAGGTCATTTGGATCTACCTAAGCACGTTTTGAGACTTATGTCAATAACTGCGCAGTAAATTTCATTAGAGCTCTCATTTGGATACCACAATGTTTCATTTGTCATTACGATTCAAGTGATATGCATGTTGACTATGTTTAGTTAAATGATGACCTTGACCTGACCCTAGGTCATATCATTTTTGTACTTCGATCTAGTATGGGCATATTGTACATCATTCGAATCGCCATAAAGAGAGGAATCGAATGACGCTTAAATTTTGGCTCTAATTTAACTCAGCCAAACGCTAGAGTAAAACATGTTTTAAATTGTACTATTTTGACCTTTAATGACCTCAATATTTCTCTGGGCTAAAACTTTATGGGAAGAGTTTCTTAATCGGTTCAATGGTCTATCAAACCATTCTTAGGCTTTTTTGCTACCCCTCTCAGGAGCCGAATTGCCGCCCCTGTAGCTCAGTTGGTAGAGCGTCGGGCTCCGACTCGGTGCTCAGAAACATGCAGTGGCAGTGCATGTCCAGGCTTGGGATCGGTTCCCCTGAGACGCTCCGTCGCTCAATAGTTTATCCGACGAAGGTCGGCCGGCAACTGACTGGTGAGAGGGTGACCTGAGCGGGGTGGGCGTCCCCTTGCTTTGTGGGACGTTAAGCTTTGGCTTCTAAATTAGCCCTTCATTGTGAGAGTTGTTCGTTCGGGTGGTGGGGTTGGGGCTCCGTAACAAGTCCCTTGATGTTTTTAGTGAGACTCTGGCTCCAACAACCGTACTGGGAACAACTCGGACAAAATTTACAAAAAATCGAGAGGGGGTGTCAGCACTAGCCCAGCTTGTCAAAATTGGTTCTGATGTCGCTTTGCTTTTCATCCCTAGGGATGGAGTGCACTCTGGTTTCTTTATTTGTATTGTAATAATTTAATGTTGCAACAGATTCGTAGTCTGCGTTTTGGCAGAACAGGAATAGGATCTTTATGTGTTGAACCATTTCCAAGCTAAAAAGTGGAAGTCATCTATATACATAAGTTGGAAGTTTATTGTATGTTTTATCCAACAGCACCTCACACTGTTTGCGTGGCACTGCGCTTTCCACGTGCAGCAGTCTCAGTAATCTGGACCGGCCCCTGAGACTCACATCTGCGGCACTTATTTCTGAGGAACATATGTTTTATCAACATCACATCACACTGTTTGCGTGGCATCGTGCTCTCCACGTGCAGCAGTCTCAGATTCATCCGGACCGGCCCGTCAGACTCACGTCTGCGGCATTTATTTCGGAAGAACATGCATGCCGCAGACGTGAGTCTGACGGGCCGGTCCGGATGACTCTGAGACTGCTGCACATGGAGAGCGCGGTGCCACGCAAACAGTGTGATGTGCTGTTGGATAAAACATTACAATAAACTTTCAACTTATGTATATAGATGGCTTTCACTTTTTAGCTTGGAAATTGTTTAGCACATAAAGATCGTATTCCTGTTCTGCCAAAACGCAGACTACGAATCTGTTGCAACATCAAATTATTACAATACAAATAAAGAAACCAGAGTGCACCCATCAATAAGACTGAAACGCAAAGCGACATCAGAACCAATTTTGACAAGCTGGGCTAGTGCTGACACCCCCTCTCGATTTTTAAAATTTTGCAAAGTTGTTCCCAGTACGGCTGTTGGAGTCTGAGTCTCACTAAAGTCATCAATGGGCTTGTCACGGAGACCTCAACACCACCACCCGAACGAACAACTCCCACAATGAAGGGTTAATTTAGAAGCCAAAGCTTAACGTCCCACAAAGCACGGGGACGGCAACCCGGCTCAGCTCACCCTCTCACCAGTCAGTTGCCGGCCGACCTTCGTCGGATAAACTATTGAGCGACGGAGCGTCTCAGGGGAACCGATCCCAAGCCTGCACATGCACGGCCACTGCATGTTTCTGAGCACCGAGTCGGAGCCCAACGCTCTACCAACTGAGCTACCGGGGCGGCAATTCGGCTCCTGAGCGGGGTAGTGAAAAGGCCTAAGAATAGTTTGATAGACAATTGAACCAATTAAAAAACCCTTCCCATAAAGTTTTAGCTCAGAGTAATATTGAGGTCATTAAAGGTCAAAATAGTATAATTTAAACACTTTTTACTCTAGCGTTTGGCTGAGTTAAGTTAGAGCCAAAATTTACGCGTCATTCGATTCCTCTCTTTATGGCGAATCGAATGATGTACAATATGCCCATACTAGATCAAAGTATAAAAATTACATAACCTAGGGTCAGGTCAAGGTCATCATCTAACTAAAAATAGTCAACATGCATATCAATTGAATTTTAATGATAAATCAAACATAATGGTATCCAAATGAGAGCTCTATTGCAATTTACTGCGCAGTTATTGACATAAGTCTCAAAACGTGCTTAGGTAGATCCAAATGACCTCTCAGAGGTCACAGGTCAAAACTTGCAAAATGAACGTTGCGAGTGGCCTGTGATACTACGATCCCGGGAATAAGAAGCCCCCATAAGCTTTATATACGGAACATTTTTCGGCAAATTTGCCCTTTCCCCATGCATTTCCACTGGAGAGGTCATGACTCGTACCTGACCTTAGGTCAACAATATACAAAATACCAAAACATGGTTTGTAGGCCCCGGTGAGCCCATTATATGAAATAGGTTTCACATTGATGAATTAACCCTTCTCTGTGTTATGTAATCCCCAAAAAATTAAAGTGAGGTCACTCGACCTGGCCTGGTGACCTGACCTGAGATGACCCGAACTTAAAATTTCTAGGGAAAGCTGCAGAATTGATTAATGATAAGCTGTGCCAAGTATGGTGGCGCTTGGCGTCGCCGTTTCTCCGCGACGACGAAAAATCTGTAGGGGGTTAGTCAGCACCCTTCCGCCCCACTGGGGGAGGGATATGAAGTGAAAATCCGTTGCTTAAATTCGAGAAAATGACGAATGTTTTTGCAGGATTATCCTTATACTCGTGTCTACCGTGTAAAACTGCGTGAAAAAAGTTTCGATTTCAAAAAGTGTTATAACGCGCACCCTAATAAACAGCTTGCCCTTACCCGACGGGATCATTTGCCACTTGGGCTACCCTTTCCCAACCTGACCTGACTTATACTGACTTCGCCTGGCGCGGTGTGCTCCAACCCTACCCAGCTAAACCCAACCCAACATGACTGCAACCTGGGTATGAAAGTATGTGACGAGAAAATCTGCGGTAAAGAAAAATATGCGTGTGCGAAAGAACTGCAAAGAAATGCAATTTATACACGGAAATTTCTGAAAAGAGACGCGCGGCTAGGAAATGCGAAACGAAATATTGTGCGAGTCCAAAAACTGCGAGTCCAAAAACTTGACTTATTTAGTTGAGTTTCAGTTTCTACCAGTATTTGGCCGTTTAAATTTTTACAAACTGTGACCCAACTTTACTGCGCCACAAGTAGGCATCTTCTGTTTATTTATTTATGCAGCAAGACACCACGGGATATCCTCCAGGTCATCATTCTAATGGCGCCATCTATCCACAGCAATCGGCGGCTGACGCGGAGCGGACAGACACCGACACTGCCCTGGCCGGTCTGTACGCCCACATCAGCAGCATGCCGGACTCGGCGCGCCGCCGGAAGCTGATCAAACAGTTCAACCGAGAGAGCGGCGCCGGCACCCCCACCGTCGCCACGCGCACCCGCACGCGCAGCTTCGGAAGAGAGCCTGCGCAAACACCTGCTCTTCGCCGCCGGCCGCCAAAGGAAGCTGAGTAAGGCTGGTCTGGGGAAGAGGAGCAGCTCGGAGGAGCTGCTGGCCAGCCCGCCGTCGCCTCCGTCCCAACTGCGCTCCTCCTACCGCCGGACGACCGAGGACGAGGTCAACATGTGTCCCACGCCGTCAGGGGTGATGCCCGCGATCAAGCAGTCGCTGCTGACGCCGACAGCGTCGTCGCGCTTCACGCCCAAGCTGACGCGTAGCCTGCGGCAGGTTAGTGGGAGTGCTCTGGTGTGATATCTCGGTCACTACTTGGTAAGACGTTATATCTTCCAGTTAAATATTGATATCGTGGTAGAGTCTAAATTGTTTCTGGATCCTTCACCCCAAATCGGGAAGGATATTAGCGACAGCGGTGTCGCTGTTGCGATAGTGATTGCCCCAGCTGTCAAAGCGTTGTCGCTGGTCCATTACTTCTGGGGTCCGAGTGACAGCGCCTTGACGGCTGCCTTGCCGGCAGGTGCAGCGGGAGGGCGTGCCTCCGTCCCTCCCCGGGTCGGCCCGACGCTCCGCGCGCACTGCCGAGATGACCACCTTTAGGGCCGGACGTAACAACTCAATGCGACGCGGACAGGTGCGGCTTCTGCGTGCACTGAACAGGGCTCATGCAGAAGACCAGTGTCATTTGTTCTTGACTGTCTAAATCACAGCTCCAACCTGGATTTTTGTGTGCTTGTTATCGGTTTGGCTTTGTCACTCGCAGCTGTTCACGTTCAACCAAGACAGCTTCTCGACAGCATTCAGGTGAAAACGATGGACCCTGTTGTTTGCCCCAGGTGCCGCTGCGCCCGGTGCGGCTGGGTGCAGCACCGGAGCCTGCGGGCCCGGCCTCCCCATCTCGCAGAAGATGGACTCGGCCAGCTCCAGCACCCGTGTCCAGATGCTGACGCCACGCAACCGGCGGGCCGTGTGTCTGCCCTCTCAGTCGTCGCTTCCAGCGGCGGCAGAGGGAGCGTCCCCGTTGGTGCCGCCCACGCTGCCCCTCTCCCCTGTCCAAGTACGCCCTGAAACCTGCTGGGGCGGTGTCAACGCGGGTCTGTGTGATGGATTTGCGAACTACTCTGTGGTTCTCGGGACGCCGCTGTTGGTACTTGATTAGACTAGATGTACCTGTGCCTAGCGTGGGATACTACTGGAAGGACTCTAACCGGTTTAAAACACGTTGTCCCCGTTCTAACATGCGTTTTAAGTAGAAAGCGTAGAGTATTGTCTCTCGTCGGCTGTGGGTACTGTGCTGCTGGTTTCAGGTGCAGGTGCAGTGTCTGGAGGACTGTGAGTGTTGTGCTGCTGGTTTCAGGTGCAGTGTCTGGAGGACTGTGAGTGTTGTCTGTGCTGCTGGTTTCAGGTGTTTCAGGTGCAGTGTCTGGAGGACTGTGAGTGTTGTCTGTTCGTCGGCTGTGAGTACTGTGCTGCTGGTTTCAGGTGCAGTGTCTGGAGGACTGTGAGTGTTGTGCTGCTGGTTTCAGGTGCAGTGTCTGGAGGACTGTGAGTACTGTGCTGCTGGTTTCAGGTGCAGTGTCTGGAGGACTGTGAGTACTGTGCTGCTGGTTTCAGGTGCAGGTGCAGTGTCTGGAGGACTGTGAGTGTTGTTGTGCTGCTGGTTTCAGGTGCAGTGTCTGGAGGACTGTGAGTGTTGTAGCTGCTGGTTTCAGGTGCAGTGTCTGGAGGACTGTGAGTACTGTGCTGCTGGTTTCAGGTGCAGTGTCTGGAGGACTGTGAGTTACTGTGCTGCTGGTTTCAGGTGCAGTGTCTGGAGGACTGTGAGTACTGTGCTGCTGGTTTCAGGTGCAGTGTCTGGAGGACTGGAGTGTTGTCTGTCGTCGGCTGTGAGTACTGTGCTGCTGGTTTCAGGTGCAGTGTCTGGAGGACTGTGAGTGTTGTCTGTCGTCGGCTGTGAGTACTGTGCTGCTGGTTTCAGGTGCAGTGTCTGGAGGACTGTGAGTGTTGTCTTTCGTCGGCTGTGAGTACTGTGCTGCTGGTTTCAGGTGCAGTGTCTGGAGGACTGTGAGTGTTGTCTGTCGTCGGCTGTGAGTACTGTGCTGCTGGTTTCAGGTGCAGTGTCTGGAGGACTGTGAGTGTTGTCTTTCGTCGGCTGTGAGTACTGTGCTGCTGGTTTCAGGTGCAGTGTCTGGAGGACTGTGAGTGTTGTCTTTCGTCGGCTGTGAGTACTGTGCTGCTGGTTTCAGGTGCAGTGTCTGGAGGACTGTGAGTGTTGTCTGTCGTCGGCTGTGAGTACTGTGCTGCTGGTTTCAGGTGCAGTGTCTGGAGGACTGTGAGTGTTGTCTGTCGTCGGCTGTGAGTACTGTGCTGCTGGTTTCAGGTGCAGTGTCTGGAGGACTGTGAGTGTTGTCTGTCGTCGGCTGTGAGTACTGTGCTGCTGGTTTCAGGTGCAGTGTCTGGAGGACTGTGAGTGTTGTCTGTCGTCGGCTGTGAGTACTGTGCTGCTGGTTTCAGGTGCAGTGTCTGGAGGACTGTGAGTGTTGTCTTTCGTCGGCTGTGAGTACTGTGCTGCTGGTTTCAGGTGCAGTGTCTGGAGGACTGTGAGTGTTGTCTGTCGTCGGCTGTGAGTACTGTGCTGCTGGTTTCAGGTGCAGTGTCTGGAGGACTGTGAGTGTTGTCTGTCGTCGGCTGTGAGTACTGTGCTGCTGGTTTCAGGTGCAGTGTCTGGAGGACTGTGAGTGTTGTCTGTCGTCGGCTGTGAGTACTGTGCTGCTGGTTTCAGGTGCAGTGTCTGGAGGACTGTGAGTACTGTGCTGCTGGTTTCAGGTGCAGTGTCTGGAGGACTGTGAGTGTTGTCTTTCGTCGGCTGTGAGTACTGTGCTGCTGGTTTCAGGTGCAGTGTCTGGAGGACTGTGAGTGTTGTCTTTCGTCGGCTGTGAGTACTGTGCTGCTGGTTTCAGGTGCAGTGTCTGGAGGACTGTAGTGTTGTCTTTCGTCGGCTGTGAGTACTGTGCTGCTGGTTTCAGGTGCAGTGTCTGGAGGACTGTGAGTGTTGTCTTTCGTCGGCTGTGAGTACTGTGCTGCTGGTTTCAGGTGCAGTGTCTGGAGGACTGTGAGTGTTGTCTTTCGTCGGCTGTGAGTACTGTGCTGCTGGTTTCAGGTGCAGTGTCTGGAGGACTGTGAGTGTTGTCTTTCGTCGGCTGTGAGTACTGTGCTGCTGGTTTCAGGTGCAGTGTCTGGAGGACTGTGAGTGTTGTCTGTCGTCGGCTGTGAGTACTGTGCTGCTGGTTTCAGGTGCAGTGTCTGGAAGGACTGTGAGTGTTGTCTTTCGTCGGCTGTGAGTACTGTGCTGCTGGTTTCAGGTGCAGTGTCTGGAGGACTGTGAGTGTTGTCTTTCGTCGGCTGTGAGTACTGTGCTGCTGGTTTCAGGTGCAGTGTCTGGAGGACTGTGAGTGTTGTCTTTCGTCGGCTGTGAGTACTGTGCTGCTGGTTTCAGGTGCAGTGTCTGGAGGACTGTGAGTACTGTGCTGCTGGTTTCAGGTGCAGTGTCTGGAGGACTGTGAGTGTTGTCTTTCGTCGGCTGTGAGTACTGTGCTGCTGGTTTCAGGTGCAGTGTCTGGAGGACTGTGAGTGTTGTCTTTCGTCGGCTGTGAGTACTGTGCTGCTGGTTTCAGGTGCAGTGTCTGGAGGACTGTGAGTGTTGTCTGTCGTCGGCTGTGAGTACTGTGCTGCTGGTTTCAGGTGCAGTGTCTGGAGGACTGTGAGTGTTGTCTTTCGTCGGCTGTGAGTACTGTGCTGCTGGTTTCAGGTGCAGTGTCTGGAGGACTGTGAGTGTTGTCTGTCGTCGGCTGTGAGTACTGTGCTGCTGGTTTCAGGTGCAGTGTCTGGAGGACTGTGAGTACTGTGCTGCTGGTTTCAGGTGCAGTGTCTGGAGGACTGTGAGTGTTGTCTGTCGTCGGCTGTGAGTACTGTGCTGCTGGTTTCAGGTGCAGTGTCTGGAGGACTGTGAGTGTTGTCTGTCGTCGGCTGTGAGTACTGTGCTGCTGGTTTCAGGTGCAGTGTCTGGAGGACTGTGAGTACTGTGCTGCTGGTTTCAGGTGCAGTGTCTGGAGGACTGTGAGTGTTGTCTTTCGTCGGCTGTGAGTACTGTGCTGCTGGTTTCAGGTGCAGTGTCTGGAGGACTGTGAGTGTTGTCTGTCGTCGGCTGTGAGTACTGTGCTGCTGGTTTCAGGTGCAGTGTCTGGAGGACTGTGAGTACTGTGCTGCTGGTTTCAGGTGCAGTGTCTGGAGGACTGTGAGTGTTGTCTTTCGTCGGCTGTGAGTACTGTGCTGCTGGTTTCAGGTGCAGTGTCTGGAGGACTGTGAGTGTTGTCTGTCGTCGGCTGTGAGTACTGTGCTGCTGGTTTCAGGTGCAGTGTCTGGAGGACTGTGAGTGTTGTCTGTCGTCGGCTGTGAGTACTGTGCTGCTGGTTTCAGGTGCAGTGTCTGGAGGACTGTGAGTGTTGTCTGTCGTCGGCTGTGAGTACTGTGCTGCTGGTTTCAGGTGCAGTGTCTGGAGGACTGTGAGTGTTGTCTGTCGTCGGCTGTGAGTACTGTGCTGCTGGTTTCAGGTGCAGTGTCTGGAGGACTGTGAGTGTTGTCTGTCGTCGGCTGTGAGTACTGTGCTGCTGGTTTCAGGTGCAGTGTCTGGAGGACTGTGAGTGTTGTCTGTCGTCGGCTGTGAGTACTGTGCTGCTGGTTTCAGGTGCAGTGTCTGGAGGACTGTGAGTGTTGTCTGTCGTCGGCTGTGAGTACTGTGCTGCTGGTTTCAGGTGCAGTGTCTGGAGGACTGTGAGTGTTGTCTGTCGTCGGCTGTGAGTACTGTGCTGCTGGTTTCAGGTGCAGTGTCTGGAGGACTGTGAGTGTTGTCTGTCGTCGGCTGTGAGTACTGTGCTGCTGGTTTCAGGTGCAGTGTCTGGAGGACTGTGAGTGTTGTCTTTCGTCGGCTGTGAGTACTGTGCTGCTGGTTTCAGGTGCAGTGTCTGGAGGACTGTGAGTGTTGTCTGTCGTCGGCTGTGAGTACTGTGCTGCTGGTTTCAGGTGCAGTGTCTGGAGGACTGTGAGTGTTGTCTGTCGTCGGCTGTGAGTACTGTGCTGCTGGTTTCAGGTGCAGTGTCTGGAGGACTGTGAGTGTTGTCTGTCGTCGGCTGTGAGTACTGTGCTGCTGGTTTCAGGTGCAGTGTCTGGAGGACTGTGAGTGTTGTCTGTCGTCGGCTGTGAGTACTGTGCTGCTGGTTTCAGGTGCAGTGTCTGGAGGACTGTGAGTGTTGTCTGTCGTCGGCTGTGAGTACTGTGCTGCTGGTTTCAGGTGCAGTGTCTGGAGGACTGTGAGTGTTGTCTTTCGTCGGCTGTGAGTACTGTGCTGCTGGTTTCAGGTGCAGTGTCTGGAGGACTGTGAGTGTTGTCTGTCGTCGGCTGTGAGTACTGTGCTGCTGGTTTCAGGTGCAGTGTCTGGAGGACTGTGAGTGTTGTCTGTCGTCGGCTGTGAGTACTGTGCTGCTGGTTTCAGGTGCAGTGTCTGGAGGACTGTGAGTACTGTGCTGCTGGTTTCAGGTGCAGTGTCTGGAGGACTGTGAGTGTTGTCTTTCGTCGGCTGTGAGTACTGTGCTGCTGGTTTCAGGTGCAGTGTCTGGAGGACTGTGAGTGTTGTCTTTCGTCGGCTGTGAGTACTGTGCTGCTGGTTTCAGGTGCAGTGTCTGGAGGACTGAGTGTTGTTGTCTGTCGTCGGCTGTGAGTACTGTGCTGCTGGTTTCAGGTGCAGTGTCCGGAGGACTGAGTGTTGTCTTTCGTCGGCTGTGAGTACTGTGCTGCTGGTTTCAGGTGCAGTGTCTGGAGGACTGTGAGTACTGTGCTGCTGGTTTCAGGTGCAGTGTCTGGAGGACTGTGAGTGTTGTCTTTCGTCGGCTGTGAGTACTGTGCTGCTGGTTTCAGGTGCAGTGTCTGGAGGACTCGCCCACGGCTCCGAAGCGGGCGCGGAACGCCGAGCTGAGCTCGCCCTTCCGCCGCTACCTGCTGCAGAGGGACATTCTGACCGCCGACCCGGTGGACCTCAGTCTGATGGCGGTCACCTCGCCCTCTCCGACCTCGGGTCAGTCCCGCTGCACGGCGATGTGCCATTATGGGAGTATATCGAATTTTGTTCAGATCAAAAATGATGACGGGGTAGTGCTGGCCGATTGTGTGTTGTTGCGTCTCTGACTGAGTGGTGAAAAAGATAGCCAGCGGAGGTAGCACAGTGCTGTTAGGATCGGTTTTAAATGAAGCCTTTGCCTATAAAACTATTGAATACCTCGAGGTTGGTTTTAAGTCTAGCTGGGACTGCACCCTCAAACTTGGCAGTATTATGTTGACAAATATTCGCCTCCTAGGCTGTCTCGTTATCTGACCCCCCCCCCTGCAGCATCAGTGAACCGACTGCTGACTGGGGAAGCCACCCTCTCCAACTCGCTGATGGACTGTTTGGACGGAGCCAACCCTGACGGTGCCACATTCGCCGAGTCCCCGCGGCCCCGCTTCTCTTCAACAACCTCTTCAGCGGCCGCTGCGGCGTGGCCGGGGTCAGCGGGCTCGTCGGCCGACTGGGCGTCAGCCTCTGTCGCTGTCGGGTCCGACTGGAACCTCTCCACAGCGGAGGCGGACGACCGGAGCGCTGGCGCCGCAGGACAGGGCGGGAGGCAGGACGCAGCGGAGGCGGACGGCGGCGGCCCGGCCGGGGGCAGGCCGGGTCCGCTGCTGCCGCCGCCGGAACCGCCGCAGAGCAGTGTAGCGGTGAGTGAGTGATGTTTCATGGCGTCCTGCTGCTTTTGCTATGCACTTAAAGGGGATGTGACACCTTCATAATGGGATTTGAACTGAGGCAGCCATGTGACAGAGCCTTCTGAGAAAGCACTTGATCGATATTTTGTTTGTCGCAAAACTCACTGTTCGTTGAGAAATGGCATAAATTCACCCCAATCGACCCCGTTTTCCTCGGGTGATCATGTGGCATGGGTTAACATTTGGGAAGTGGCGTAATGCTCAAGCCCCCCCCATGCGTAGACAAATGTTTCATGTTTGAAACTCTTTGAAACCTTGGTGCTGAATATGACTGGTATTTACTGGCGACAATAGTTGCGTGACTTTCTGCAGAGGCCAGTTTGAAACGTAAAATATGTTTTAATATATCGAGAAAAATAAATTGGTGTCACATTGAGTCCTGATAATAGCCTCTTATAGCTTAAAAGCTTCATTTGTATTCGTATTGATTGGTGGCGCAAATGCAGACCTTCAGTCTGGCACAAAACATTACCAGATCATGGCGATACGCGGATATAGAGACTTTTCACCTCTAGCAAAGGGAAATAAGATGATACAATATATTGGGCTGTTAAGCCGTTTTCAGTAGAAATAACGCTGAACTCAGTAAAAAAAACCTAGACCCACATCCATCTGGAAGTATACTAAGATGGCACATTGGCTTTAATGCCACTTTTTCGCAGCATGAGTCATCGGTGGTTTTTTGTGCAATGCGGGGAACGCAATATATTGCTCTTTTTAAATTTTTCGAGGTAGATGTAGTCTTAAGCGTGCCCAAGACAGGTATTTCACGTTAATGCCTGGGGTCACGGAGAAGAACGTAAATTTGTCAGACCACGTAAGGCCTACGGCCTTCTTTCTTTTTGTACGTACCATAAAAGTGTTAGTCTTAAAATCAGAACAGCTCTGATAAACGCACCATTATACCAGTCGGTAAGGCATGGGTTACTAGTATCGGATTTAAGCTGGTGGTCTGGGGTTAGGGCGGGGGGGACAACGGGGCACAGAATCGTAAAAACATGTCCCTTAAAAATGGCACAAATGGTGAATTTGGGAAGGAAATACGCTTTCCCCCCTCTCCGCTGGATGTTCTCCTGGACTTCCCTCAGAATCGCCATGTTGAGGGTATATTGAATTATGACATTTTCCACGATTTATTTTATATTTTTCTTGGTTCTGTATTTTTTACCCACTACCCACTTATTTATTCCAGATTGGAATCACTAGGGATGGTGGAGAAGCTTCTCATGACGGGAATGAAAGACGCTGACAAATCTGATGTATTTTATTCGAGATTTGCTGTGCTTTATAGTTTACACAAAATTATCGCGTCCCCTACTTTTGAAAGACAACAAACTACTGATATGTTTTTCCCGCTTTTTGTTGTTCTCTACTCTTAGTAATTTGTCGGATAACCAAAGGCCCCCATATAGTATTTTATGAAGTAATGAAGAAATTTTATCCTTTAATGTTTTATGTTGCATATTCAAAATATGTTGTTCACGTGCTTTTGCTCTTTTTCTGGGACAAAGCCGAATTCGACCTTTTTGTCGCATACGTGCAGCATTCATGTATTTCTGGATGAATCCATGAATATAACCTTAAGTGTCACCACCAGCAAAAAGTGAGGGGGAGTCAGTCTTCAATGTACTGCTGTTAAGAAGCTTTCTCCTCCAGAATGAAAAAAGTCGTCGGATCTGGGCTTATTGTTACGACCTGCATGACCTGGCTACAAAGTTCTGCGACTTGCTCCCAATTTGTCGTTAATCGGGGAAAGTTTCAGATGAAAAGTGGGAGGCAGGTCCGTCCGTCCCCCCCCCCTTTCCGCCTATTCCAACGCGTATGAGTATAGAACGCCTTATTGGCCTGCTGATGAATATTATCCCTATTTTCGGATATTCTGCCTGTTGCCGATCCGGTGGGTGGAAAATGTTTCTAGCGGAAACCCACTATTTTTTTAGAAAATGTTATTTTTTATTTTAATTGTAAAGTACCCAACGCATATTCCACCGATCGATGCGTGATGCCTTTAATCGTGTAGTGCTGGTGTGAAGCTTTACACGACGCTGGTATTGCAAAGGTGTTGCTCATGTTTGCCGCCTATAATTTTTGAAGCTACGTCTATGTAGGTCTCACTAAGACGCAGCCACGTTCCTTTCACGTGGAAGCTCACCTTGATCGGGTCTTACGGTAAAGGAGAGTTTCAGAAATGCAAATAAAAATTTTACTTGTGAATTTTTACATTTTATCTGTTGTAAGTTTGTGAAAACAAGGTTTGGGTGCTCAAAGAAAGTTGCCAGATGACCTACCATATACGTTCTGGTTTCTAACTTTAATACATTTTAAAGCGCTCCCCATGGAATATGTCCCCGCGGTCCCGTGACCTGCGGTGGCGATGTGGTAAGCAGGGTCAGCCTCGGTGGACACCACTGCCGGCGACGTTTGCGACGACGGCTACCGCTCCCTCACCTCCTCCAGTAGCGGCGCCTCACTGCCGCTGCCGCCTGCCAGCCCGCAGCACCGGCCGCCACTCGCCGATCTCAGCAACCAATCAACGGCGCCTGTCTCCGCCGGCAACCAATCAACGGCGTCGGTCTCCGCCAGCAACCAATCAACGGCGCCTGTCTCCGCCAGCAACCAATCAACGGAGTCGGTCTCCGCCAGCAACCAATCAACGTACCTGACCAAAACCAACAGCCAGTTGGCAGTGCCAATCACCGTGTGCAGCGAATCAGAGCTACAAGAAAAGAGCTGTATTCTGGTTACAGCAACCTTTCAGCTTCGTCCGCCACGTCCAGGGACCATTCCTCAAGGCACCTGTCGGATTCTTCGAAATTCAGTTCGTCTGGTAAGCCCACGTTTTAGTTCTTCGGTTTTTCGGAGTGATAGATTTACTCTTAATCCGCATAGCATGTTATGAAGAGCGGATCTCTCATTCGATGTGATGCTGCGCTGAAGGAGTTGTTCCACACGAGATGTTCATGTATATTGTTGCCATTTGAATAGCACTGGTTGAAAACCCGTGGTATTTCGTACATTAAGCCGTGTGGGGAGATGGCCGGTTGTCTGACGGTTGCTTCTCCTGCAGCGCTGCTGGGTGTTTCGGAGGAGTGGACAGACGCCAGCGCCTCGCTACCCACAGAGCCGCCCAGCGACGACGGCGAGAACCAGCGGCGCAAAACGCTCACTGACCGAGAGACCAACCCGATGGCGCATCGCAAGATCGGCGCCCCTCGCAAACGGCGCAGCGTCATGTTTGAGACACATCTGTGAGTCGTTTGTGAAGTCGAAGGAGCTGGTCGTGACTGGCCGGCTGTGAGATAAAGTCGAAGGACCTGGTGAGTGACCGTCAGTTGTGGGGCTTGGTTTGAGGGGAGGACTGCATCGTATGGTGTGGGTGTAGATCTGTCAGATGATGTGAAGGCGGGAAGTCTATATTGGTCTGCAAATTGAAGGTGTGTTGCGTTCGGGTAGCGAAGTATGTTACAGAATGTTACGTCACGTGCCTTTCACGGCTGCGATCGGTGGAAACCCGTTGGAATGAAAAATAGTTTTCCGTAGTGCATGAAGGCCTTTGTTAGACCGGTGAATATGTTCCCAATATACCGAGTAATGTCGAGATGAGGGTGTACAGCTGCTACTGCACACTGCACATACACGCTCGTCACATCCAGGTATAACCAGGTAGCAATGCGTTGTAGTTAGCGGTAGGAAGCCGGCTTCGTGGGGGTAGAGTACAGCTGCTGCTTGCTTGCGGGTTATCTATCGATGTATATGTAATGTGCCGGAGGGTAGTTAGCTGACCGGTGCTGATCTCTTGGGTAACCAAAAGAAGCTCGTATGTTCTGCCGGTGCTTGTGAATAATGTCCGCCCGGGATGCGTTGGTGAGTTTAGTGAGAGAATGTTCCGGGGACCAATTTTCGTGGGTGTTTCCGGGTGAGAGAATGTTCCGGGGACCAATTTTCGTGGGTGTTTCCGGGTGAGAGAATGTTCCGGGGACCAATTTTCGTGGGTGTTTCCGGGTGAGAGAATGTTCCGGGGACCAATTTTCGTGAGTGTTTCCGGGTTAGGAATGTTCCGGGGACCATTGTCGTGGGTGTTTCCGGGTGAGAGAATGTTCCGGTGACCAATTTTCGTGAGTGTTTCCGGGTGAGAGAATGTTCCGGGGACCAATTTTCGTGGGTGTTTCCGGGTGAGAGAATGTTCCGGGGACCAATTTTCGTGGGTGTTTCCGGGCTTGTTCTTCCAAGTGCGCGGAAGCTACATTGCTCCCCACAATGTGAGTTGAAAATGCCTGTGTTCTGGTCCGTAGCTGCAGTTTAATTTGAGTAGTGATTGGTGGATATCGTCTTCCCAAGATTTATCACATTTCCAAGCGATTTTGTCATCAATTTATTAGATTAGATGGGTTGTGCTGTAGTTCTGCCTGGCCAGCCTTTTTCATAGCAAATTGTCTTCCCAACCTTTCAAATTTTGCTTCCTTTTAACGTTTCTGGTGCGCTTAATTTAGGCCGAGATGTCGCTGTTTGATGTGAGGGAAATAACTAGTGGTCCGGAACTGGTAATTTGGCGCTGTTTTGACAATGTTCTCGAAGATATAAAGCTGGGCTTCGAAGAATATGTTTCGACGATTCAGCGTTTTCGTGATGTCAAAGTATGTTCTCGCTCCGGTTTTGAGGGATTGTTACCTGTTTGAGATTTTGCAAGCTCCGATGCTGAACTTTCTAAGATCCCCAAGCTAGTGAATGAAATTAGTTGTTTCAGGTTTCAGTGAAAATCGCATTTGTAAAGTTTTTCCATCATCATTTGGGGCGATTTTCCGGTTCTGACGTTTGAAACATGTTCAATATTTTGGTCATCACTACCTTCTGCGGTCAATTCAAAGGCCTGTCGGCATCGCCGGAACCTGAACGTTCAGTTTAGGTGCCGGGCGCTTTGTTTGCCACCGTAGAATGACTTGGAAGCCGGTACCTTTGGTGAATCGTACATATGTGTGTTAATTTCCTGAGGTCCATGTCCGTGGATGGATTTGTGCTGAAGAGCAAATAAGCTGTGTAATCTGTCGCAACTTCTGCCTTCAGACTTATGCCGCGCACGTGAAATTTCCTGTTCTCTCCAGCGTGGAAGTATCCTGAAGGCGAACTTCTTGGGACGCGTTTGCTCGGTTAGCAGCGACTGGTGCGTTCTGTTATAGCAGCTTGTGGTGCGTCACGTGTAAATACCTCAGCATGGAGCTTCATCATATCTGCGGCGGCCAGTGTAGACTCGCGCGTTAAGCATAGACATAGCCTATGGTGTCGATACAGTTGGTGTTTGAACCCTTATAAAAGTCCATGTCGTCCTGAAAAATCCGCCTTGCCCAGCGGTAAGCTGTGAAATGCGCTCACACACTGATTTCAGAGAAGAAAGACCCGATGACTTTTGTGATTGCGCCTAGCAATATTACGAATGTGTTGCGTTATTTACCCTCGGAAATGATTAAGCAGAACTTACTGTAGTGTGAGAAAAGACGCTGGGGATCACAGTGGTGGTCAGTGGCGGGCATTTGGGATGAGTTGATGTTGCCCAAGTATGAGTATTCAATGTAGTTGTAACCTGTTCAAAGCTGTAGAGGTTGAGAACGCTGCCGATGCCGGGCGTTTTTAAGCCAGGACTCAATACACACTTTGCGGGGAGTCAGGATGTTTTGTTAACTGCATTTCAAGGAGGCTCCTGATCACTATACAATCATGAATAGTTAGGCATACTTTGTCGTTTATTTAACCGTCAAGTTCGCAGGCTTGGCCCTGAAAACTCATGCCTGTTGTTTATGGCCCAGTCCTTGAACCCGTCTGACGACTTCTCCACCGTTCACAATTGCCGAGTGTCGCGGCTTTATCCGCCTGGAGCAAGTGTGGTTCCTGGAGTCAGAACAAACTGAGCCTTTGGATCGCTAAGCATCGAATGGCCAGCTTCCTCCTGAATGCGACACGATTAACTGCTCTATCGCCCTCCGTCACGGGAGCGCGCACCTGACCACCGGAAGTTCTCACTCTCGGCCATCGAGAGAATTTACGACTGGTGAATGGATTAAATTTTAACACGCGCATTGACGGGGGTCTGAGCCACCTTCGCTTTGACGAGGGGGGCGGGTTCCCGCCCCCCTAAGATCTCGAGAACTAAGGTAGGTAGCGAAAAACGGTAAACGGCATTGGGTAGCCCATCCACTTCTCCATCGAAAATATTTGAACAATTTTTTGTCAGGTCACATTTAAGGTCACGAGAGGTCAAAACATGCCGTAATATTGATAACATGTAAATTAAGTTTTTCGGCCATTACATCTAAACATGTTAGATAGAGCAAAACGATTTGAACTATATAAATCCTCGTAGCAAGCCGAATCGAATGATATAAAAATTTGACCTTGCTAGGTCAAATCAAGGATTTGACCTGACCTGAGGTCAGGCCAGGGTCAAATTGTATAAAATTCATAGGTATCATTAGAACCGCAAAGCCAAGGCGAGTCTAATGCAGCTAAAATAAACGCTCTATGTCCAACCGTTACTGAGTTATTCAGTAGACACCATTTTCCCATGTATTTCCAATGGATAGGTTATGCTTCGTACCTGAGCTTAGGTCATCGATATCAGAAATACCGGAACATATTTTAAAGAAATCGATGGGCCCATTATGTGATATGCGTTTCACTCGCATAAGTTCACCCTGCTCCGACTTATGCTATCTTAAACTTTTTTAGGTAAGGTCACTTGACCTGTATTGGTGACCTGACCTGAGATGACCTAACCTTATAATTTTCACAGAAGTTGCAAAAAGGATGAGGGAAAGGTATGTCAAGTACGGCGGCGCTACGCGCCGCCGTTTTACTACTACCTTCGAAAAACCAGAGGGGGCGGGTACCCGCCCCCGTCAATGCGCGTGTTAAACCACATTAAGTGGAATCAGAGGTAGGCTTGTTATGTACGGACTATGACTTGGAACACCGTTGCACCGTTTGATAATGCAAAGACGGGTCTAAGATCTCCGATCACGGGGAGGGGGCTTCCGGGCCAGGAGTAGCCAAAGCCTGTCCGGTGGGCGCCAAAGCCGATTGCGGGGACGCCAATACTTGCATCCTGGGGATGGTAATCGAAATTTCAGGGGGCGCCGAGGTTCGATGAGGGAAGTGTCTGCCCCCCTCTGGATCCGCCTATGCAATGATATGGCGGCCCAGCAGGGACGATCGAATTCCGTAGCGAGTGCCTCTGCACCTGCCCCAGTGTACCTCCGATCCACTTCCTCAGTGGATATGCATCCCCTCCCTTTCAATATGCACATCAATCGACTTGCGACGATAGTCCCAGCCCTTCAGTATCAAATGAATGTTCAATAGCGTTTCCCTGCAATTTTATTTATTCAAGTCTGAAAACCTGTCTTGTCCCAAAAGTTATCCCTGCCCCATGCATTTCCAATGGAGAGGTCCTTACTCGTACCCAAACCCAGGTCATCGATTAAAAAACCCTTTTCCACAACTTTTGATACTCAATGGGTCCATGATATGATGTGAATGAGATCTTTAGCTATAACCCGTTTTCATTGGTGTCGCTTGAAACATTTTTGAAGGTGAGGTCGCTTGATCTGGCCTGGAGACCTGGGCCCGAACTTCAAGTTTGGAGAAAAGTTGCGCAATTTATCAAGGGGTAAGGTGTGCCATGTACATACCTACAGCGTCGCTTCGCGGCACCATTTTCCGATACCGTCCGAAAAACCAAAACGGTGTTCAAACACCTCCCTCCCATTCCCCACCGGGGCGAGGGTTAAGTGAGCCCACCGAGAATGATTGATTTCCATCATGCATACCCGTTTCGAAACTGTTTTAATGTTATTTCTGCACCGGGTAAATCAGTGTGGAAATTTCATACAGATACATGAAATTTGAAATTATGCAGATCTACAGATTTTGTTCTTACGAAGCGGATGAGCCCCATCTCATGGAAGCCTTCTGTGATGGAATGTGCAATAAACGTGGATCGAATTGTAGGTGTATTCCTGTTGGATTTTTGGACTTCGCTCCAAGGCGTTTTTACTTAGAAACTGGGCATCATTTTAGGTTCCTGGCCCTATACCAATGATCCCCAGTCCTTCAGATTTGCCTCCACTGCGGACCAATGCCCTTCTTGTAAATAGCTGAAATTTGAATACATGTTCTTCCGTTGGGCAAGGGTTCATTTAACATTTGCTGAAGGCCGATATGACCCCTAGCTAAGTTCATTGTGCAAAGGAGAAAACAAAAGTGTTCGATGAAGAACCAAAGAGCGTTATTCGATTATACCACTCTGCCCTTTTAGGCTCGTCTTCGGTCCTTCGTCCCTAATAGAAATTCGAGAAAAGAATGACTGGTCCCGCTCTGCATACGCAAGCTGCATCGTTCTACCTTAAACAGCTATGTGTAATAATGTCTGTGAAAACAGCAGGAGTTCGATATTCGATATTTATGTTGATATTCAGGATTTTCACCATCGCATAAAATCATCCCGAAACTGGTCTTTATTTTGCTCTATCGCGTCGTGTTGCTGAGATAGAGCACAAAATGTACCGTAAAAATCAGTTTTTGCCGTAATGCATTAAATGCCGTTGACTTTAACATGGGAACCAACGTATCACCAAAATCGGGGACAATTTATTTCGCTTAAAATCATCATGCAAGCCAGGAAACATGAAATTCAAAACCAGTTCACGGCTTTTTGCCATGAAATGGTTTTGTATTCCATGTTTCCGGGCTTGCATGCCGATTTTAAGCAAAATCAATTGTCCTCGATTTTGGTGATACGTTGGGTCCCGTGTTAAAGTCAATGGCATTTAATGCATTACGGCAAAAACTGATTTTTACGGCACATTTTGTGCTCTATTTCAGCAACACGACGCGATAGAGCAAAATAAAGACCAGTTTCGGGATGGTCTCGGCAAGGGCTTTGGAGTGATGTATGATTTTAGGCGATTATAAAAATCCTGAATATCAATTTAAATATCGAATATCGAACTCCTACTGTTTTCACAGACATTAAGAAGCTCAACATTAGGACTTAAATGACGGAAACGAAAGCTCTGGTTATTATTATTTGGTAGGTGCATACCTGATCAGCGACTTCCATAGCATGGTATAAGGGACAATTTCGACATAGAAACATATATTCCACCCTAGGCGGAACCAGGGTTCAAGAGGGAGGGAACTTGTCCCCCCCCCATTGCAGTGGCGGTGGATAAGGGGGGCAGGGGGGCAGTTTCCCTCCAAAATTATCAGATGGGGCCCCTGGAAAAATGGGCAATTTTAGCTTGGTTCTTTTCTGAATGTTCTGAATGACTTGACTGGGCCCTCAACAGTTCCTCGGTTTGAAGAGTGTCTTTGCTTTACCTCAGCGGCCCCCTGAGCATGGGCACGAGGGCCCCTCTAGCTTGGGCACGGGGACCCTCTAGCTTGGTCTTTAGGGGCCCCCAAGCTTAGCCTAAGAGGTCCCTCGATCCTGGTCTCAGAGGCCCCCGAGTCTGGTTTCAGGGCCCCACTCTTGGTCTCAAGGAGCCCCCGAGCTGTGTCCCGCCCCCCCTCCCGAGCTTGGTCTCAGGGGCCCCCAAGGTTAGCCTTAAGGGAGCCCCCGAGCTCGGTCTCAGGGGCCCCAAGCTTGGTCTCAGGGGCCCTGAGCTTGGGCTCAGAGGCCTTCAGGCTTGATCTCTAGGAGCCCCCAAGCTTCGTCTCAAGGGCCCCGAGCTTGGTCTCAGGGGCCCCGAGCTTGGTCTTAGGTCTCAGATTGGTCTCAGTCTCTCTCATTTTTTACACGGGCAACGCAACAGGGAGGAATAGCCATTTTTGAAGTGGGTAAAACAACTTTTACCATTTGTGACGTTTATGCAGGAGTGAAACCAGGATTTTGCTAGGGGGTGGCTGAACTTTGAAAAATGGCGAAAAAGGGTGAACAATGGCGAAAAATGGGGCATCAAGGGGGGCTGAGGCCCCTTCAGCCCCCTGGATCCGCTCCTGCGCTTATGCCTCTGACCTCAGGCAGCAAGTAGGTACTAATTGGTTTTGCATTTTTATTGCAGTTTTTGGGGGCCCTTTGCTGCCGAGGGGGCCCCCTGGGAAATTATTTCCCCCATCCGAAAATAGCATCCGCCGCCACTGCCCCCATTGACCCTTGACGCCCCATAAAACAATCGCGGCGTCTCCCCCCCCTGATAGATGGTAGGCACCCCGTGAGGTGCTGCCCCAGGATGCAGGTATCGGCGCCCGCCACAGCGTTTGGTACACACCTGATGGGTTTTGCTGCCCACAAGTGGCGCCCCCGTGGTTGAAATGTCCCCCTTCGACCATGTGCCCCCATAAAAGAACCAGGATTGCCTCCTTATTCCACAATCTACCCCATTTAAAACCCGCGAGCTAGTGCTTTGGGGCTTTCTACGGTTTCAGCATTGGTTATAGGAGAATATTGTTCAAGTTGGTGGTGGGTGGGGGGGGAAGGGCAAACCCACGTCGGCGAGCAAAACAACATTGAGCAGTGGGGGCAGTGGCAGGCAGGAGTGATCTGGTCCATTGAATGAATCTTTACCCTAAATAACTACCCTCTGAACGGATAAAAACTATTAAGATTTTATTTTTTCCAGAGATACGTTCACCCCGATTGAGATAAAAACACTATAGTTTCCTTGTGGGGGAGGGGACAAAAGAGGGTTTGGCCCCTTCTTTCATTTTGAGAGGGCCGTGATAGGCGCCCCTGATCCATCCCTGCATCTGATACCCCTTGGGGGGGGTTAGGGCACTTCGGCTGCTAGTGGCGGTGCATGCCCATCTGAGACCCGCTGAATCGTGATCGTCGGCCACGGCGTTTGTCTCGCTAGTGTACAGAGCTTTCCTGAAAACTCGCCCGGAAAAATAAATTGAGTAAGATCCATGGCATATTCTAAGGAATTTTCACTGGTGGGCATTCGGCTGAAAAGGGCACAAATTCCCACAAAAAGGGCGCTCCTAGATCATGAAATGACTGGTGGGCACTGGGCCGTTTCATGGCTGTTCACTGGTGGACATAGCATGGGGGACTGGTGGGAAAAATTTCCAACACTTTGGAGCTTAAAATATGCGCTGATAAGATCTGCAGTAACCATTGTGTTCTCTGCCCGGCTGTTGCTTAGCAACCGACAAGGGTGGAAATCCCGGGATTTGGGGGAGTCAGGACCCCCCTGCATTTTGGGTCTCCCATAGGCTTTGTATAGGGCTTGTATGGCCGTACCAGCGTTAACCCACTCAGGACCCCCCTGATGGAGAAAAAATTTCCATCCATGGCCACCGGCCCCTCCTACGATGAAATGGCACGGTTAGTAGAGACACTGTGAAATGGCAACCCTCGTCTGTGAGCCGACACCTCCAAATCAACACTCTCAGCTGCACTGAGTGCCGGCTCCGCAGTTGTACTGAATGCCGGCCTCGGGAATACACCGCTCCGCAGCCAGCTGGCGACGCCGCCGACGAGACGCGTCGGTAGCGGGGCGCGCGCGCGCAGTGTCGGCGTCGTCGGTGGTGCCTGCGAGACGCCATCACGGCGTCGTGTCAGGGTCGTCAGGCCGGGATCGTCGCGTGAGAGGTGTGATCGCGTATCGACGGCGCAATCGTCACGCGATCGTGATGTGTGACGTCAGCGGTTGTTCGAGTGAGGTTGAGAGCGTCGCGGCCGACGACGGCCACGACGGAATGCTGGACATTCTGGAGGAGTTCCAGCGACTGTACCAGCAGCGGCTGGAAAGACTGGAGCGTAACCCCACTGCGCCGCACTTCAACAAGGTCAGCAACTGCCGCGCAGAACGCGCCTGTCAGAAACATGGTCAGACGTGTGTGCACATTGTGGGACTTAGCGTCACGTTGTCGTCTCCTCCAGTGATCGTTATTCCGAGATCGTCGTCACGATCTTGCTCGCGTATACTGGTTTTCTTGCTTATACTGGTCTCGGCTAGGCTCTCTTTATACCATTGGCGGGTCCAGGAGCAGCTTTTGGAGGGGGCCAAACTGGGGCGGGGCTAAATCGAGAAAAATCGCAAAATTATAGCATTTTCTAAAGAAAACGGCTAAAATTTGGTCATTTTGGTGGGTGACCAAAGTATACCATTTTAGGCATTGAAGGGGGTACGGCCCCTTTGCCCCTCCTTATTGGATCCGCCATAGGCGGATCCAGGGGGCAAGGGGGGCACGTGCCCCCCCCGATCGACCCTCGGCGCCCCCTGAAAGGTCGATGACGCCCCCTGAAATGTCGCTTCCCACCCCCCAGGATGCGAAAGTCGGCGCCCACCGATAGGATTTGGCGCCCACCTGATAGCTTCTGCCGGTCATAAGTGGCGCCCCCTGGTCCGGATGGCGCCCCCCCGGTCCGGATGGCGCCCCCTCCCGGGAAGGTGCCCCCCGATCGGCAATCCTGGATCCGCCTATGGGATCCGCCAGTATTTTATACTCGCCGGCTCTGACTAGCTCTTTTTAGCTTTTCCATTCGCCTAATGACAACATCCAAGGTCTTGCAGTTGGAGCACTGAGTATCCACACTAATTTGTTGATTACAATTTTTCTGTGCTTTTAGCGAGGCTGGAGATCTTTTCTTGACCTGGGACGGGGAGGGGGTCCTGGATGGGTTAACGCTGGCACAACAATACAAGCCCTATAAAAACCCTATGGGAGGCTCAAATTCACGGGGTTCTGACCCCCCAATCCTCCGGGATTTTAACCCATGGGAACCGAAGCACGTATCTGGATTTTCTCCCTAGGGCCGGATCAGGCCCGGATCCAGTCGGCTGTTTGGGGGAAGGCAAACCCATGTCGGCGAGTAAAGAAAAGAACGCTGGGGGAGGCAGCGGCCGACAGGATTAAACTGGTGTAGTGAACACATTATTCACCTTCAAACAAGTGCCTTGCGAACGGGCAAAAATGATTTGAAGTGTTTTTTTTCTCTCTTCAATAGTTCAATTATGAAATACAAGTTTTCATGGAAAGGGGATGGTTTTGTTTCCCTTCTACTTCGCATGGTGGAGGGTATGGCCGAATTGCCCCCGCCCGGATCCGCCCCTGATGTTGCTTCGTTCTCCAATTCCATGTTGTCAGCAGCCCCTCCGCCCCGTTCACAACATCGCGGCGACTGTGTGCGCTGTCGCTGGTGGTCAGGGGTCGGGCCGGTTATCGCAGGTGGTGACGTCACTTGCGGTTCATTCCACCAATGAGTGCGTAGTATGTTTCTGGGCCAAGCCGGGATAACGGTCAATAATAAACATACCAGGCTGATGGTTGGGGCGGAGTTTCACGTTGCCATACTCCTCAAAGCTTTTGACAACATGTGATTTCAAGTCCACCAGCATGCACAGAGTCCGATAATGTGTCCCATATACCTGTGTCCGATATATACACAGCTGTATGTGCCAATTGTTTTACGTCATGACAACTGCAAGGGCGGAAACCATGACAATGGCTGAGCATGGTGCCCATCCGGTGCCATTTTTCAATAATCTACGTCCAAAGTTGTGACAGGACACGGTGGAAACTTGATTACTGCGTGCCAGCGTAATTAAACTAACTTGCCGATCCAGTGGTGGACACAAGGAGGTCTAAGGGCTCACCTCCCCTAATTTCTATAATAGGGGAGAGGGTGGTAAGCATGGTAGGTAAGACGGACACAGGCTCTGTGGACCAGACCAGTTATGGTATAAATGTCCATTTACTTGCATTAATGCGTCTTGAAATGTCCGATCATGAGGCAAAAACACAAACACAGTTCTAACCTTTATTGTTTTTTCAAAGTTTTAGAAAGACAAAATTAGTGGTTCACCCTACCATTGTTAGTAGGTTTGAGTGTAACAAACATTCTGGCTGTGTTGTCTGGTCCTATTTGGAAGGCCAAGCATGCAAAACCTGTCTCGGGAGAGCGTTAACATACATTACGTGACCTAAGTTTTATATAACCCCAGCACGGTGACCCCCCAAAAAAGAGATTTTCTGACGCATTAACATAGGGCAAGACGGGCACGGAGTGAAATACCACATCACCATACAAATTATAATCTTTATCGCTGTGTTTTTGCATGGTTGAAAGGAATCAGTCTGAGAGTCTGCTGCAAACTGGCTGAGGAACTTTTAATGATTGATTGTTAGATTCCAATGAAAAACTTACGATTTTATTGAAATTCAGCAAAATAATTTTCTCTCGACTGTTAATAGAATCAATGCATTGCAAAGTGTTTCAGAACTCATTTTTGCTCAACCTGGTAAGGTTTTTGTCAAAAAGTTCTTGCATATGATAAACTTCTTTCATAAAACCCGTCTTACCCCGCCTGTTGGGAAAGGTTTGCAGCATTCTACGGTAAACGTTACTGCGCCTAGGAATATGCATGGATCCTAGTATGTTAAAGCGCGGGGACACATAAATGTTTACTGAAGCGGAAAACAAAATTGAATCGCTGTCAAATGAAAAGCGAGTGAGACACACAGTCTCAAACACAACTATGCCCGTCTTACCACCCTCTCCGCTAAGTCCGAGTGCCTAAAGTAAATGCATTGCCGCAGGCTGCTCTCAGGCAATGGCGGGGAATTCTCGAGCCCCCTATCTCCCCCAACGAATTCCTGGATCCAAATTTAGGGAAAAAGCACCCAAACTCAAAAGCACCAAAACTATAATGTTCTAAAGGACATAATGTCAGGATTATGAGCAATTAAATAAAAGTATCAAAGATTCGGAGCTCTTTAACTATTCATCTAAAATAATGTCGAGTTTAAAGATTACTAAGTGATCGAAGATTTCATATAACCGCATAGGTCATATTAGACGGTGAGCCGCAGGATAACTATGAAATAGGTAGCGCCATTGCACCAAAGCCGAAAGAGCGCGTTTCCAAAATGTTAATGCCGTGTCGCCGTTTCCAGAACATACCACAGTGCACTCGTCGCTTCCATCATGTCTTCCATACAGAAAAAAACGACTTCTTCCAAAATGCCAAGTGCATGCCAATTATTCGAACTTATTTAGGCGCATGTAATCAGACCTCCATAGCGATAATACGCACCAAAAAGGGTCAAAACGCAACATGTGGTAGCTGTGATCTATGAACTTGTTTAGAAAGGAGGAAATCAGGGCCAGTATCGGGAAACGTAGCTGTGCTTAACCCTCGCCCGTCCGACAGGAGCATCGATGGTCCCATAAGGCTTGTAAGATAGCGGATAAACGGCGCCGCGCGCCGCCGTACCTTCATATCTCTTCCTTGATCAATTCCGCATCTTTAAAAACAAGTTGGTCATGTTAGGTTAAGTCATCAGGCAAAGGAAAGTGACTCATCTAAAATATAGGATTGCATTTATGCAATAAGTAAAATAAAGTTATTTATAAGTAAGAACACGTTTAACCCAGCAATCCGACGCTTAAAAACCATTAGGGCCTACCGGGTGCGCAACATATATTCCGGGTTTATAAAATCGGTGATATGCCAGTCTCATTTACGGGTGACCCTTCAATGAAATACATGGTAAAAACTTAAAATAGCTATATTTGGCCATATTGGTTAACCCCCCCTTCGGGGGGCACGTTTAACCTAGCAATCCGACACTAAAACCATCAGGCCTACCGGGTGCGCAACATATATTCCGGGTTTGAAATGGTGAACACCAGTTCATTTACGGGCGACCTCTCAATGGAAATACAGGGTAAAAACTGTAAAATAGCTATATTTGGCTCATATGGTTAACCCTCGTCCTCGGGGGCCGATTCGACGCCCTCGTTATTTTGTGATGACACAAAATTTCGTTTAGCCCAATGCTCGGGAAATTGTATAACAAAATTACTTACACACTACCAAATTTTAAGTAAATTCATGTCGGGTCACCGAGTTATGACGCCATTCATGCCCATGTAAGGCAATTTGGTACTAAAATATACAAAAACCGGGCGTTACCGGCTCAGAAGAGGCAGATCAGGTTTCTAAAAAGGTTCGAAGGCTCCTGAAAAGAAATTTGGAATACGCCATCTATTTGAGATCAATTCCATAACGAAGGCACCAGGGGTCCCCAAAGGTCAGCAAAGGTACCGTTTTAGAAGCTCTTGTTGGCTATACTCATGGACGGGACAAGATGTAGAAATTAATTGTACATAGTTACGAGCATCACCCAAGGATTCGATGGTATGCGACCTCACTTCGACTTGACCTAAGGTTATGTTAGGTGGTCTAAGGCCAAGGTCATGCTGACCTTGCCAGGTCATGCCACATATTGTGGAACTCCTTGGGTTACGACAAACGCATTGACACCTGGTTCTAGGTCTATTGATTCCCGAATCATAGATTTTCTAAATGTCTCAAAATTTCACCATTTTGACCTCACGAGGTTACTAGTTAACCTAGGGTAAACATAATTGTACACTGTCGGAGAGTTCAGATCTCGGGCAACAGGCTGCGCTTACCGCGTCTTTCCACCTTTCTTAGTTTTCAAACGGATAAGGTCGAATCGATCCCCCGGTAGGGCGAGGGATAAAATACCTCCAGAAGGCAAAGGTCAAAATACTTCCTGTTCTCGTAATAGAATATATGGCCACCCCAAAGGACCAACTACATGTTCGTCTATGATCTATGTAAGGTCATTTGGACTATTTAAGCCTCTTTCTGACATGGGTTCGCAGGAAACCCGACAACTTCGCTGACAACTGGCAGGAAATATAACAGAATTTCACTTGGTACCATTCGCTTAGCTGTCATTACGAGTCGATGGTATGCATATCGATTATGTCTGACAAGGTAATGCTCTTGGCCTGACCTTTGGTTAGGTCATTCTTAGATTTGACACATGTCCATACCATACATAATTTGATTCGCCGTAACGAGAGGATTTGCCTACATTATGGCTCTAGCTTAACGCAGTTTCGACCTTAGTTTGGCTATTAACCCGCGCCCCGGGGGCCTCCGAGCCACCTAGCCCTGGTGGGTGCGTGGGGGAGGTGTTGAACGCCTGCCCCCTCGAACTCGGCCCCTACGCGGATAGCGCAAACGCGAAGGCTGGTGGATAGCTCATAGAAATTCTAAGAAACTATATCAGTCATTGTTTGGCTCAGGTTAATATTGAGGTCATGACAGGTCAAAAAAGTGGCATTTGAGTAGAGTTTTTCGGCTCTAGCGTCTCAAAGATTGAGTTTAGAACCATTTCTAGGCACCATTCGCTTCCTCTCATCACGGCGAATCGAATATCAAATAGATCATACTAGGTCAAACACAAAATTACCCACCTCAAGTTAGTCAAAGTCACATTTCAGCCTAGTCAATATGCACATCAATCGACTCAATAGCAATCCAAGCCAATGGTTCAAAATAAAAGTTGTACCATCATTTCATGCAAAGTTATTTACCTAGTTCTGAAAACTCTAGTACACAGATACCTCTCAGCGGTCACAGGTCTTAAATCAACATGAACCGAAAAGGGCCCAGGATACTGCGATTGGAGAGATGGAGGTATTCTCAGCTGCATCTACACAAATGCAGCCCAATTCTGTTTTCCCATGCATTTCCAATAGAGAGGTCTGATCCGTACTTACCTTAGGTCATCGATATAGAAAATCATTTTGGCGGCGCCGCCGTTTTCGTGCCCCAAAAACCCGAATGGGACAAACACCCCACCCCGGGCGAGGGATAGATAAGTGTTCAAAGCTTGTTGGTCCAAGAACAATTAACACCATAGATAGCTTAAATGGTGGTAAAATCAAAAATAACACTAAATAGGTAGCCGTTTGTCTGCGCGCTAGTTTAAAAACACCAAAACCCTGGCTTAACCACGTTTGCAGCTTCGAGCGTACCTTAAGTAGGAAGCTCAACACGCGCCCCGCTGGGTTCCCTGGCATGACGCACCGCGCTGGGGGCGTATTTCGCCCTCTTCCTTCCGTATCTCATTTCCCAGGAAAGCTAAAAAAAATTACGCACAGCGTTCGAAAGCTCCACGTGGCAAAAAAATTACAGGAAGTATTCTATGTCAGGACAATATGAGGTCAGCATAGGTCAAAGAATATTCCATAGGCTACAACAGGGCAGTGCACGTTTCCCCTCTATATATTTATCAGTGGAGTTAGACAAATATTTACACAACATTGGATTCCTCTCACGTGTGAATCGAATAATGCACTCTATAATATACCTCTAGGTCAAAATTAAAATACCTACATCAGCTAGGTCAGGTCACAGGTGACCTGGCATGGTCATTTGCATATCAATCGACTCCCTGTACAATATAACAAAATCAACAAAATAGAGCTTTATCTCAATCAGTGAAAGTTATGACAAAACAATCACTGTTTGCTCCTGTACCGACATGACCTTATAAGTCAAATATTCAAAATAACCTTTAAGGTCAATATCGTCAAAAATACACGGTTTGAGAATTTTCAATTTTATCTAACCAGTATTTACGAAAACGAGACCTCAATCTTTCACCATAGATTTATAATATGGTACCAAAAATACCCCATCTTAGGTCAATATGTCAAAATTCCGAGACAGCAGATTGTGACCCTAATGACCTCATCATATTGTGAAAGTTTCAAACTGATCGATGGGCAGATGTTCCTTATGCGCCGCTCAAACTTAGGATTCTAGGTTTTGAGGTCGGGTCACTTGACCGTGGATAGCTCCTTGACCTGACACGACTTGACCTAAAAATTCAGAGGCGTAAAATTGATCAGGATAAGGTACTGCAAGTTTCGTTGCTCTGCGACTCTTCGTGTTTGCTTTATCCGGGAAAACCAGGAGGAGGGGCGAATTTGCCCCCCCATCGGGGTGCGTGTTAAAGCATCCGCGCAGGAATCATTTGAACTGGGAAAGGGCCTTCGATTTCGGTGGGGCCGAAGGTAACTCGGCTTATCGTTTGATTTGTTGCTGAAAAAGGTACGGAACGGCTGGAAAATTGCACTGCCCCCATAGTCCGAAAGTTTTAACACGGTTTTGGGCGCATCTCTTAAAGTATGTTGACACGCACCCCGCTGGGGTCCCTGGCATGACGCACCCCGCTGGAGGGGGCGAATTTCGCCCCTCCCTCCGTATCTCATTTCCCAGGAAACTAAAAAATATTACGGACGGCGTTTGAAAGCTCTCACGAACGAAGAAAATTATACAAGTATTTTTATTTCAGGTCAATATTGAGGTCAGCACAGGTCAAATAAGGCCCCATAGGCTTACAACAGGGCATGTACGTTTTCCCCTCTAGATTTTTCTCTCAGTGGAGCTAGAGCACATATTTATGCATCATTGGTTTCCTCTCATTGTGGTAAATCGAATATGTATAATATACCTTCCTAGGTCAAACTGTAAAATACCCAACACCTAGTTAGGTCAAGGTCCAGGGTGACCTGATGGTCATATTACATATCAATGGACTCCTCGTGACAATACAAGCACAATAAAACCAAAATGGGAGCTTTATCTCAAATCAGTGAGAAGTTATTGCCAAAACAATCACTGTATGCTCCTGTGACCTGACATGACCTTTGAGAGGTCAGATGGTCCAAAACTCAGCTTTATGGTCAAGATCGTGGTAAGAATACACCGTTTGAGCATTTCAGCTTTATCTATCCCGGCTTTACCAAAACGAGCCCTTTCTATTTTTCTCCATTGACTTAAAATGGGGTGACCAAAAATTACCGCACCTTCGGTCAACAATATCAAAATTCCGAGATAGCAATTTGTAACCCTAATAGCCTCATCATATTGTGGGAGTTTCAAACTGATCGGTTGGCTGATGCTCATTAGGCGCCGTATCAAACTCGTAATTTTAGGTTTTGAGGTCGGGTCGCTTGACCTTGGATAGCTCCTTACCTGACATGACCTGCCCTCAAAAATTTGGTGAGACGCGTAAATTGATCAGGAATAAGGTACTGTAGGTTTCGTTGCTCTGCGTTTCTTGGTTTTTGCGTTATTCCGGAAAACCAGGAGGGGGCGAATTTCGCCCACCACAATGACGTGTTAAGTCACTGGCGGATCCAGGGGATGGCATTTGGGCCATACTCCCCCCAAACGCCAAAACCAGGGGCCAAACTATTTTTGATCCAAGGGGAACAGTGGAGTGCAAATAAAGCAAGAAAGAAGTCATTAGAGATGTTTCGACAAAAGTGTTAGCTAGCTAGTTAAGGGCTCTTTATAAGGCATTCTGTCAAAGCACCTTGCCCGCGTCTAAAGTGTGTGGAGAATTTGTGGGAGGGGTGTTTACTTTAATGTCGCAGAACAAAGGTGTAAGGACAAAGTGTAAAGTTTTGCCCCTTTTACGTTTTTCATCCCCGAACAATGCCAGTAAAATGTTATGGGTTGGCTAGGAAAGCACCCCTAAAGATTTCACAAGTTACACCCCTGCCTGGATCTGCCACAGGGCCGGTCGCACATTCGTCGAAATCTTTCTCGGTAAAAGGTGATGTGCCGCTTCGAAGGCCGTCTAATTCCTACGCCCGCTTAAGGCTCCGGAGAAACGCTGGGACATGGTCATGAAGTCTTTTAACCAGTAAGAGCAATGGAAGAAAGCAAACCGGTAGGTTTTGCCCTCCAAAAGTGGCGTCATCTGGTCCGGATGGCACCAAAGAACGCTGGTTTATGAAGAGTTCGCTCGAGTTGAAACTGGGAGGAACAGAATATCCAGAAGAGTCGTTCGCCGAATGAATAACTTGATCGCGAGAAGGCCAGAAGTTGGCCTTTTCAGTTCATCAGCATCATCTTTCAAAGTTATCGTATTTAAAAATGCTTAGCATCTGTGCACCCGAGTGCAGCAATCATTTTAGAACCCTATACTTTAGTGGCGGCGTTTTCATAGAGGCACATTGGGCACTGCTTAGCCACTTAAATGTCGGAGTAGGCATGTATTTTCTGCGGAGTAAATTTACTTTGAGTCGATTTCTAAGTCAGGGATGCGGAGCTGGAGCCGGTCGGAGTCGACCATTCTGCACGGAGCAGGAGCCGGAGCCGCCGAAACTTTTTTGATCAGAACCGGAGCCGGAGCCGTCAGAAAGAGTCAGGCTCCGGCTCCCAAAGAGCTCTAAAATTACCAAAAATCAAACGTGAAATGGTCACATTTTACCTCGTGAGATGTCGCATGGAAACACATTTGTTTACCTGAAATATAACACTTTCTCATTATGTTATGTATATCGAGATTAGTCAAATATTCCAACTAGGGTGTTCCGTAGACGGTCTCACTCTCGGGCAGGGGATGCGCTCCGGCCATTTAGCTTGGGCAGAAATTGCCAAAAAATGAAAGTATTGGTGGACACTGGTGGATCCATGGGGGGTCAAAAAAGGCATTTTCCCCCAAACCGCCCAATTCTTAGCGAGTTTTGCCGATTTTCTTAAAAAGACATATGTTTTTCACGATTTACCCCATATCGTCGGCCTTCATCCGTCCCTGTTGGCAGACCCATGGAGCAAGCCATTCCGGCCATGGCCCTCCCCCAAAGCCCTGGAAGGGGGCCAGACTATCTTTTGGCCCCTCAAAGGCCAAAGAAATTTTTTGAAAAAGGTGTTTACTTTAGGTCTGTCGAGCAATAAAATCTTTGCTCCCCCAGGAGAGCTATCATGTACTCGGAGAAATAGTATATACTAGGTCTGTCGAGAACCGAAATCGCACGTCCCATCCCCCCCCGAAAGAGGGAGAGACAGATTTGGGTTTGCCCCCCAAAACTCGGTTCTGCGTCTGCCCTTGATAATAAAAGTGTACGGTTTTTGTTTCTTAACTTATTATCCAAACATTTATCTATCCAAAAACCTAAGTTTCATTGCAACCGTGCCTCAAACCTACCCATCACATCCGTTAGAAAATCAACATCCCGAATTTCCCGTCCGTTCTGGACAGCGAGTTGACACGCACATGGTTGCAATGACGTCATCAGCGACGCCGTAGCAACGGCTGTGTAAATGTTGTTGTCATGCTTTGCGATGAAGCTACTGCTTACTGATCTCAGGTCCAGACTAAGAGCAGACATACTGGAGGCAATGTTGCTGCTCCGCCCCAACCGCGATTGGGTGGTGTAGTGAGCGAACCAGCTGCTGGCCCCTGGGCACTGGGCAGTAGGGTGGTTGGTTTCGATTTTTTCGAAAATGAATCAGGCCATCAGCTTATCTGATGTGTTTTTCGATGTTGATCACTGTTACCTCATCACAGTTTTTCTTTGCGGGCCGTCCAAGCTTTACTTGATCGTTGTATCTTTAATTTTTATGTGGGTTTGCGGGCATGTCTGGCCCATATTTCTGTTTGTCATAACAGTGCAGTGCAGTTTGTCATACGAATACACTGCAGTGTAGGTTGGTCCAGTTTTGAGGTTCACTAGCCTTTGGCGTCTGGTCAAGAGCGTTCGTTCATCCAGTCGCCATTTTTCATTCGTACAAATACATAATCACTTTGCATCTGATGGACTGTCACGCCCTTGAGAACGTGTCGATCACATTTTGGATATAGGCACATTGCCGGAGCCGGTCGGAGCCGACTATTTTTCCCGGAGCCGGATCTGGAGCCGTTTCGACATTTGAACCCGGAGCCGGAGCCGTAGCCGAAATCATAACCCCGGACCGGAGCCGGAGCCGTCCAAAACTTTTTCGGCTCCGCATCCCTGGTCTAAGTTACAGAGAATATTCCATTTTCGGATTGCTTGGTCATAGAGCCGATGATTTGCATCTCTGACAGTCCACGTGCAGCAGCTCATACCCTCAACAAATGCGAGGCGAGGCACTTCGCGATTCAGCTGAATTTGCCTCAGCCCGTGGCGAACCTAACGTGTGCTTTTTTATTGACATCGCTAATACTTCATTCATTCGGACGCTAGTACTGACACGTTAACCCGTTTTTGCCGTAACTTTTTTATTTTGATTATCGTCAAATAAAAAATCTAAAATACGATGGGAAAATGAACAGAAAACGGGGAAACGGTGACGGTAATCGGAGCGCAGATACAGCAGTGAGTCGTGCACGCAGCCACCACCATGTGCCGCCACACAAGAAACAGTTTTGCCAGTTCGTAAATGTATAAGTTGTGGGTATCATAAATGATACCCTGGCCAGAAACGGGTTAAAGCAGCAAATTAGGTATATCTAGGTCCTCTATTATCCTGGCCTAAGCGGCTCTTTAACACGGTATTTGTGGCACGCTGCCACACATTGTGGCCTTGACGACAGCTCGTTGGTTTTTTGACATTCTTTTTTGGCGGATTGCTGGCGTTCTCGAGTTCGGGACAGTTGTTAGGCAATTACTAGCAAGATAATTGATTTGAGAAACCCTTATGAAGGACGTGAGCCAGGAAAGCAAGTATGGTGGATGAATTTCTAAAAAAATCGAATCGAAGAAGAAATTGGACGTCATTAAAAATGAAGTGCTGAAGCCGTCCTTGTAATGGAGAAATCTCGTGAGTACCTGTCCTTCCCGGCTTACTTACGTACCTACCTATCCTTGAATCTTGCTTTATACCTACATACAGTTCTATACAGTTTGCATAACCGTTTCCACAACCCACTGGCAAATGTTTTTTTTGCTCATCGACCTGAGGCTGCCCCGCGCTTCAGGCGACCTACCGGATTTGCCTCTGTCCCCCATAGTGTATCTGATACATCAGGTAAGAAGCCTGGGCGACGTTCTGACCTCTAAGCCAACCGTGCCTGGGCTGTCATAATGTTAAAACGCCGCCACTGCTGTAATTCCAGTGTTACATCATTTTTGCGTCGCTCTTCAATGGCTGTTCATTGAGTCCTTATGCTTGAGATTCAATGCTTGTGTTATGTGTATTATTGCTATAAGTAGTCATGTTCGCTCATTATAAATTACCATGTTTTAGCTGCAAGACTTCGCCTGTCAGTGGGCCCTGCATGCTGGTTATATATGTTACTATATATTAATACAGAAATAATTGTATGAACGAACAAATCTGCCTGAATTAGATATTAAGCTGTGGAATGAAGGTGCTCTTTATTTTTCTTGTTACTATTGTAGTAATAATATGAAACTAGCTTTTGCTTATTTTGGGCTACAAATAAAGAAATAAAAACATAAACTAGACCATTATATTGTTTCAGATTTTGATTAATGTGAATATGTAGATTTTTAACATCGTTAGCAAAGGTATGCGCACCAAGTACCCCGATTTTCCGGTTTCAACTTTGTCCGCGATGAATGAAAACACTTATACTTTTCATAGTCGGATCCAGGATCCTTTCAACCCAAGGCCCCTTTTGACTCCTCCCTCCCCTGGCCCCTTGGATCCCCCAGTGGGCTTGTGTTGCAAATAATAATGCGTTTGTTTCTATTATCTACCCTAGTTTAAATCCTGACGGCTCATACAAATATCAACCTACATTTATTGACACAATTTTTGAGTGGAGCGTACGTGAAGGAATAATATGTGTGAAACAACCGGAACGGTGGGCATCACAGTTTGTATCGTACGATTAGGAAAGCTCCTTTGGTGCTGATTTTAGAATTGCCAGGAACCTCATTGTCATAACAATGATAGTTTTAGATCCTGCATCTACTTTGTTCATTGGCGCCCGTAGGTATAGGAATATGAGTAATCCTACTCGGCAGGAAGCTCTGACTGACTGGTGGGTATATAATTCATTCACTTTCAATTATTCCGCATTCTTCTACAAATTAGTTTATGCTTTAGGAATAGGAGTATGCTTCTTAAGTACATGCTCATTGGCCAGCTAAATGAAATTACTTACAGGGCTGGGATGTGTAGTTCTATCTAAATGTGAGGTGCCCAGCAACCCAGTATCTTTAGAAACCCCAACACCAGACATTAGACCATGTGACTTGGTTTCCTGTGTTTAAGGGGCAGTAGTGTTTTGAAAACAGTTTTATAATACAATTGTCGTAATCTACAGTTTTCGGATTTGGGCGGCTCCATTTTTTCGAGAATCCACGTTAGTATGATGGATTCATCAGGGGTGCAATCTTTAGACAAAAACATTCCGTTGCCTATGAATTTTTCGTCTTGCCATAGTTTTAGTTTTTGCTGTATGACGTCAGGAAGGTAAAATGCGCTAAAACGTCGACAATGTTCTGAGTCCCAAATGAGCTTATCTGCCTCTGAGCGTATGAGCCCTGCCAATGAGCGTATCTGCCTTTTCCCCACCCAACACGGAGCAAACAAAGCAACACGTGCTTTCTTCTACTGGTATATTATCTGGTTGTACTTCGGCAGTGCTCCCTATTAGTCCTCACTGTCAATAACTCGTCCGACGGTTAAAGGGAATGTGGCACCTTTGTAACGTGATTTTAACTGAGATAGCCAAGTTGTAAAGCAAGTCGGAAAACCCGGGACTTTATATATCATTTGTCTTGGAACTCGAGATTTCCGTAGGAAAAAGCTAAAACCTACCTGAAATGTACCTCTCGCCAGGTGGCTATTGTTGTGATCTGCTGGTGTGACGCCATATGCTGACGTCACGATGAGCATCAGCCAATCGAAGTCCTTGAAGCGTTTCGGGTATGGTATTGGTTGCCAGATCACATCATCCACAGGCAGATATTTATTTCTTTTCCTCAAGGAGTATTTTAAAAACCAAAATATTAAGCTTATTGTACATTTTTCAGAGAAATCATGAGTGGTTTCATTCTTTTCGGTTAAAATTACGCCTAATCACACTAAATTCCAGGATTCGACCAAGGTGCCACATTTCCTTGAAGTTTTAGTTTTAAGCACGCCTCTCTCTACCTTCCCTCGGTTGCCTTCGGGACAGGTCCCACACCTCTCCACTCAGCAGAAACCAATCTCGCCACACTCCTGACTTCAGCCGACCCCGCCGCCGGCTAGTCTGGGCTGACTGCCGCTGTCTCGCCTGTGCTGAACAGCAGCCTCGGATGGTAGCGCAGATAATCACGCCAATTTAGGGCAAAATATGGCTAGTAATGCTTGAATAAGATCATATCAATATATCTCTTGGTTTATGGTTTAAGCTTAATCATTCTCATGGAGAAATTTCCGCTGAATTTCTCGCTATGCAAGTGAACAGGGGCGCAGCCAGAGCTTTGGTATGGGGGGGCACACCAACTTTGAGGGGCACCCCGGGGAAAAAGGGCACTTTTTAACGTAACCTAAAAAACTTGCTATATCTTTGTTTATATCATTTTTTGGGCATCTTTGGTTCAATGAAAATGCAAATAAATCATTGACGGAGAAGGAAAACGCCATTAAAACCGAAAAAAGTAAACACATATTATCAAAATGTCATGGAAGTAGCCAAAACGTGACTGTTTTGGATAGATTTAAGGACAAATCAGCCAACTCATCCAAGTACTTAACATCAGAGAAATCAGCGAAGCATGTGATATCTGTTACAATGTGCAGGCTAAGGCATATTGGAGTCGAAAATTCCTTTGTTATGCCCACTGGTTTTGTCGTGACGAGTGAGCCCTGGCTGAACGCGGATTAAGTTCCTTGCCTCCCACAATCGCCGTGGGACGAGGAGTGGCATAGTGTCTTTGGAAGAACACATTTTTACTGCCGGAAAAATTTGGGAGATACCTTTTGAACGCGTTTATTAAGTTCCATGTTCTCAAGGATCGGTCCCAGTTAAGAGTAAATAAAAGGTGAACAGGCCGGTGGTTTGGGTGGGGAGGGTGTGACAGGGCTGAAAATTGTGAAAACTAGTTCTTCATTTAAATTAATAAGTAGAATCCTGGTTTAGGGGACTGTGCTCTGAGCTCAGGGGCACATGCCCTTTTATCATTTCTTCCCAGAATCCACCAGTATAATAAGCAATTTATATAACCAGGGGTGCCTAGGTATCACAAGCCGTTTTAGAGATTCCTCCTTCCTCGTTAGCTCCGTTTTACAAGGGGAATTTCCTTGGTATTCTTATTCCCCATCTATTCAAGACCAGCTCTGGGGCCCCCAAGTGTGGATCAGAGGCCTCCAGAGCAGCTTCCCCCATCCTCCCACTTGTGCCTCCAGGGACTAGACTAGCTCAGTGACCCCGCCCCGAGATGATGGGAGTTGGCCTTGTGTTCTTATTATCTGTCTATTTAAAACAACCTCAGGGGCCCCTGATGTAGATCAGGGCCACAGAGCTGATCATGCTTCACCCAGGAACCAGACTAGCTCATTGATCCCAGAGATGAGGTCATCAGACTAGGTCAATGGGCCACAGATAGGATCATAGGGCCTTAAACCAGTTCAAGAAGCCCCAAAACAGTTTAAGGCGCCAGATCACCTCAGGGGGCCTCAAGCCAACTTAAGGGACTCTCACAAGCTCAGCGCCCAGACCAGCTCAGGGTACCCTCAGAACCTAGATCCGCTCTTGGGCCCCATATCAGCTCTTGGGGCCCCAGATGAGTTCAGGGGCCTCAAGTCAGGTCAGGGGGCAAGATCAAGTCAGGGCCACTAAATCAGCTCAGGAATCCCTCACCAGCTCGGGGCCCAATCAGTTCAAAAGTCCCAGAGCTGCTCAGAGGACACCAGATCGGCCCATAGGGCACCAGATCAGCCTCGGGGACAAACAATCAGATCAGTGGTCCCCGACCAGCTCGGGGTCCAGATCAGCTCGGGAATACCAGATCAAGTCAGGAGGCACTTAATCAGCTCAGGGCCCCATACCATCTCAGGGGCCCTCACCAGCCCATGTGGGCCCAGCTCAGCTCAGGGCCTGGGAGCTGCTCAGGAAATCACGTAATCAACCCAGGAGGCCCGGGTCAGCTTAAAGGGCACCATATTAGCCATGGGGCACCAGACTAGCTCAGAGGGAATAAGATGGGCTCAGGAGACACACTGATGACTCAGCAGGCACCAGATCGACTCAGTGGGCATTAGTTAAGTTCAGGAGGCAGTATATCTGCTCAGGGTGCACCAGATCGATCAGCACAGGGGGCAAGTTCAAGTCAGGGGCACTAAATCAGCTCAGGGATCCCTCACCAGCTCGGGGCCCAATCAGTTCAAAAGCCCCAGAGCTGCTCAGGGGACACCAGATGCCCATAGGGCACCAGATCAGCTTCGGGGACAAACAATCAGATCAGTGGTCCCCGACCAGCTCGGGAATACCAGATCAAGTCAGGAGGCACTTAATCAGCTCAGGAGCCCCATACCATCCCAGGGGCCCTCATCAGCCTCTGTGGGCCCAGCTCAGCTCAGGGCTTTAGAGCTGCTCATGAAAACACGTAAGGAGGCCCAGTTCAGCTTAAAGGGCACCAGATTAGCTCAGGGGGCACCAGACTAGCTCAGAAGGCCTCAGATGGGCTCAGGAGGCACCAGATCGACTCAGGGGCATTAGTGCAGCTCAGGTGGCACCAGATCGATCCGCTCGGGGGCTAGATCAGCTCCCAGCCCCCCAGACTATGGCAGGAGCCTAAATCAGCTCAGGGAGCAACATAACAGCTTAGGGACACAAGGTGGGCTCAGGGCCCACCAGACCAGCTCAGGGGCACCAGGCCATCTAAGGAGACATCAATAATCAGCTGAGGGGGCACCTAATCAGCTGAAGAGGAGAAATAATCAACTTGGGGAGGCATGAGATCAGATCGGGGACCCGAATCAGCTCAAGGGGCACTAAATCGGCTATTAGGGCACCAAGCAAGCTCGAAGGCATTAGACTAACTCAGAGGGCATTATATAGGTTCAGGAGGCATAATTATTTGCTCAGTGGGGCACTCGATTGACTCAGGGGCACCAGATAAGCTTAGAGGGCAAGTAATCATCTCAAGGGGCCAAGACCAGCTGAGGGGCCACGAGATGAGCTCAAGGAGCACCAGATTAGCTTCACCCGTACGATTATTGGCGATGATGAGGCATTAGGTGGACACATACTAGGTGCCCATACTCTTCCCGGGTGCTTGGAAAGTCGACAGAATGCCCTAGCTGACCGAAAAAGGTATCAAGTTGTCCAACAATAGTTTCAACCGGTGCATGCGGTCCAGTTACATCTAGGTTCAACGGCGTAGGGCACTAAATTTCGAGCGGCACGGCCCAAATTGGGTACACCACCTGGCTATCAAAAGGGCACCCCATCAGTGATGGGAGGCACGTGCCCCATGTGCTCCCCTGGACAGTAGATCAACTCCGGGAGGCATTAATTAAGCCCAGGGGGCCCGGATCAGCTCGAGGGACACTAAAACAGCTAAATGGATACCAGGCAAGCTCGGAGGCATCAAACTAACTCAGAGAGTATTATATAGGTTCAGAAGGCACACTTATTTTCTCAGGGGGCACCAGATTGACTACGAGGGCACCAGATCAGATCAGAGGGCACATGATCAGCTTCAGGGGGCACCAGATGAGCTCCGCCCGTACGATTATTGGCGACGATGAGGCATTATCTGGAAACGGATTACGTGCCTATACTCTTCCCGGATGCTTGGAAAGGCGACAGAATGCCCTAGCTGACCAAAAAGGCACTTAATTGTCAAACAATAGTTGAAATCGCTAAATGCAGTCTACCATCTAGGTTCAACGACGTAGGGCACTAAATTTCGAGCAGCACGGCCCAAATTGGGTACACTACCTGGCTATCAAAAGGGCACCCGGCACCGATGGGGGCACGTGCCCCCTGTGCCCCCCTGGACAGTAGATAAACTCCGGGAGGCATTAAATAAGTTCAGGGGTCCCGGATCAGCTCAAGGGGCACTAAAACAGCTAAAAGGATACCAGGCAAGCTCGGAGGCATCAAACTAACTCAGAGAGTATTATATAGGTTCAGAAGGCACACTTATTTTCTCAGGGGGGCACCAGATTGACTACGAGGGCACCAGATCAGATCAGAGGGCACATGATCAGCTTCAGGGGGCACCAGATGAGCTCCGCCCGTACGATTATTGGCGACGATGAGGCATTATCTGGAAACGGATTACGTGCCTATACTCTTCCCGGATGCTTGGAAAGGCGACAGAATGCCCTAGCTGACCAAAAAGGCACTTAATTGTCAAACAATAGTTGAAATCGCTAAATGCAGTCTAGTTCCATCTAGGTTCAACGACGTAGGGCACTAAATTTCGAGCAGCACGGCCCAAAGAGGGTTCACTACCTGGCAATCAAAAGGGCACCCCGGCACCGATGGGGGCACGTGCCCCCTGTGCCCCCCTGGACAGTAGATAAACTCCGGGAGGCATTAAATAAGTTCAGGGGTCCCGGATCAGCTCAAGGGGCACTAAAACAGCTAATAGGGCACCAGGCAAGCTCGGAGGCATCAAACTAACTCAGAGAGCATTATATAGGTTCAGAGGGCACAATTATTTTCTCAGGGGGGCACCAGATTGACTACGAGGGCATCAGATCAGCTCAGAGGGCACATGATCAGCTCCAGGGGCCAAGACCAGCGCTCAGGGGGCACCAGATGAGCTTAAGAGGCACCAGATTAGCTCCGCCCGTACGATTATTGGCGACGATGAGGCATTATCTGGAAAGGGATTACGTGCCTATACTCTTCCCGGGTGCTTGGAAAGGCGACAGAATGCCCTAGCTGACCAAAAAGGCACTTAATTGTCAAACAATAGCTTGAATCGCTAAATGCAGTCTAGTTCCATCTAAGCTCAACGGCGTAGGGCACTAAATTTCGAACGGCACGGCCCAAAGAGGGTACACCACCTGGCAATCAAAAGGGCACCCCGGCACCGATGGGGGCACGTGCCCCTGTGCCCCCCCTGGCTGCGCCCCTGCAAGTGAACGCGCATCCACCAATCAGAGGCCAGCATCCACAGCTTGCCGCTTGCCTGCCGCTTTGCCTGCGGGCACAGAGGTTAGACAGTTTACGCCGAGCACGGCTGACGCCGAGCTCAAGCCTCGGTGGGGAGGGGTCGCGTGGCGGATTATAAATCTTATATGCGTTGTGTTGAGAATGGTGGTTGCTGTGTCTGCTAATAGACTGAGGGAGAGGGATAGGTGTAGGAGACATTCTGTGCACGTGGGTGAATATAGGGGTTGGTATATGTGCGATGTGCGTTGTCGATGGCGCTGGGAAACATGAGTTCATTAAATGAGTTCGGTTTGTGAATATCCTTGGATCGGCACCGATTTCAAGTCCTTAGTATTGTTCGGCATCAGGGTACATAATGCTGCAGCTTTTTAAGACGTTTTAATTGGCACACACTTATTGACAATACAGCACGCACGGTACATGTGAAATGCACGCCTAGCTGACATTTTATGCGTATGCAACACTGGAAGCTTAGGGTGCTAAAATAATAATTTGAAGCGAAGGAATACGTAATTCTGACTGCGTAAACAAGGATGATCCAAGGTAATTCACAGGGTTTACGAGGCAGTTAACTGAGTTGGTATGCATATTTTAATGGCATGAACATGACTTTACTCCTTTAGCTTGAGTCATTTCCCAGTCACGTCCTTTCGATGCCGCCGCCACCCGGCCTCCAGGTAGCCAGAGGTCACCGTGCACGGCCGCGACTGTCCGACTTTCCATTTGTATGCCTATAAATTGGTTTGTACGCTACGAAGTTCCGCTATTATCTCTCGGGTGGCGTTGTGTTGCTAGTTATTGTTTATTATTGTTATTAGTTATCAACAGTCGTACACCGCTATTGGATCAAGGCGTTCAACACCCAGCTTTTAAATTATTCCTAATTTGGTGCAACTGAGGCAGTGAGAAGCAAGTCGTGCCAAGCATTGAAAATGGTGAATCCTAGAAAGAGTACTTTTTAAATTGACTTTCATAGTAAAGGTTTCTTACTGACCAGCATTGGTTTGAGGATGGGAGAGGACACTAATGAATCATCAAGCAACGTAGGGAAGTGTTTTGTTTCAAGGCATGGCGTTTTGAGCGGCTACATTTTTAGCGTGTTGAAAATGTTTAAAATTTCATTGTAAAAGCTTTATAGCACGGCACATGTCAGTAGAAACGGTAGCTGAACGGCCTAGAATAGTGATTGATCGTTGCTCGGACCTTTGCCCTCGCCCAGTGGGTGGTGGAGTTTAAGCACCCACTCCCTCGGTTTTTCCGACTGGACTAGAAAACGGTGGCGCAAAGCGCCACTGAACCTGATACACCTTACCCTTGATTGTTTCCCTAACTGTTTGGAAAATTCTAAGTTTGTGTCATCTCAGGTCAGTTCACCTTGCCAGGTTAAGTAACCTCACCTCCAAAAGTGTTTCAGGTGGAACCAGTCGAAGCAGTTTTAACTAACCTATTGATCTGATATTCATATCACATAATGGGCCGACCGGGGTACCACAAGTTGCGGTAACGCGATTTTGTATATCAGTGACAGGGTCAGGTATGTATTGTTTGTACAATTGTACATACATACATGTTTGACCTCTCCATTGGAAATACATGGGGAAAACGGGAAATATGCTGAAAATAGCTCTAATTCTGTTCATATGTCTTAGAGTACTATTCTCCAAATCGTAGTATCTTAGGTCACGCTCCAGGATCAGTCTTTATTTTGGTACCGTTACGCTCAGAGTATCATTGCGAGTCAACAATGGTGACCTCGCGCTGCCGTTAGATCAGATCATTTTTTGTTTTGACGTAGTATGGTCATATTATACATCATTCGATTCACCGTAACGAGAGGAAGCGAATTGCTCCTAAAAATGCTCTCTAACCCAACCCTGCCAGACGCTAGTCAAGAAACCCTTCTTTAAGTTACCACCTTCTTTGACTTGTCATGACCTCAATATTGACTTGAGCCAGTAAGTGGCTGATATATTTTCTTCACTATTTATTAGGAGCTATTCATCAGTTTTCGCGTTTTTTTTCTCGCTATCCAGCGTAAGAGCCGAGATTGAGGAGGGGTGGGGGTTGTATTTGAAACCCTCCCCACTGTGGTGAAGGTGGCTCGGAGGCCCACTGGGGCGGGTGTTAATGAGCGGTACTATGCGGTGGTATGAACTTTCATTCCTTATGCCCAAAGCAAATATAATTAGATAATGTATTTCCCTCCGTAAATCGTTCAACAGTTCGTTAGACGGACTGCTGTTGTCACGCCGGTCTGCAGGGCGGTGTGGTGGGCTGTGCAGCTGTGGGGGCTCACTCTTTAGAGTGGCTGTGGTGGGCTCACTGTGGTGGTATGGCTGTGGCGTGCTCACCCTGTGGTATGGCTGTGGCGTGCTCACCCTGTGGTGTGGCTGTGGTTGGGCTCACCCTGTGGTGTGGCTGTGGCGTGCTCACCCTGTGGTGTGGCTGTGGTTGGGCTCACCCTGTTGTGTAGCTGTGGTTGGGCTCACCCTGTCGTGTGGCTGTGGTTGGGCTCACCCTGTTGTGTAGCTGTGGTTGGGCTCACCCTGTGGTGTGGCTGTGGTTGGGCTCGCCCTGTGATGTGGCTGTGGTTTGGCTCACCCTGTTGTGTAGCTGTGGTTGGGCTCACCCTGTGGTGTGGCTGTGGTTGGGCTCACCCTGTTGTGTAGCTGTGGTTGGGCTCACCCTGTCGTGTGGCTGTGGTTGGGCTCACCCTGTTGTGTAGCTGTGGTTGGGCTCACCCTGTGGTGTGGCTGTGGTTGGGCTCACCCTGTCGTGTGGCTGTGGTTGGGCTCACCCTGTTGTGTAGCTGTGGTTGGGCTCACCCTGTTGTGTAGCTGTGGTTGGGCTCACCCTGTTGTGTAGCTGTGGTTGGGCTCACCCTGTTGTGTAGCTGTGGTTGGGCTCACCCTGTCGTGTGGCTGTGGTTGGGCTCACCCTGTTGTGTAGCTGTGGTTGGGCTCACCCTGTGGTGTGGCTGTGGTTGGGCTCGCTCCCGTTCTGACGGTCTCAGCTCTGCAGCGGTGCAGTGCTGTGAAACTGCAGCAGGGCCGTGCCGAGCCCCGCCCCCAGCGCTCTGCTATGTCCCGGCTTCTGAGACCGACGCTGCCGCGGCTGAAGTTGACGAGCGGCGGCGCCGGGCACTACCTGGCTGAGTGACTGAGCGCGCCGCTCCGTTTCACCAACAGTGAGAGACGACCTCCGGCGTGCCCGCCCTCCCCTTCAAGCCGGCTCAAATGCTGCACTTGACGAAGGCTTTCACTACAGCTGGTTCTGTTATTGCTCCACCATGCTATCCGTCTCTTGTACTTAATCTTGAGTAGGCCCCCTTTGTGAGCCAACTGAATTGTAACCAACTACTAAACCACATAATTTTGGTATAAAGGCACCTAAGGAAACAAATCGTGGAAAGCTGTTTAGTTTGTAATTTTTCCATGGTGGAGACCGCTAATTCCCTAGTGGGGAGATAGTTCATGCAATGCACACCATGTAGGAGAGGTAACCATTTCAGATTTTACTTTATCTATTGACTTCTTACCAACTTTCTGCGGATAAAGTGGCAGAGTATGTTCTCTCATCATGCATCTCGTACCGTTGCCGATTACCGAGCGGGTGTTCAGCTCCCGCGAGGTTTCTCCCACATAAGGATAATGTCTCACATATCGCTAATATATGAGCGACACGGCCCGGCTCGACTGTCTCGCTAACGAAAAGCTTATACCTGCGAAAGGGCGCAACATACCTTGACGAGGTTTTTGCCATGCTGTAGCCGGATCAATTCAATTACTGACTGGACACATCAGAAATGGGTGGGGTTCTGGCGAAGCTTGTAGCACGTGAAAAAGCAGAGGCATGTAAAATAATCACATTTCCATCACTTATTACGTCATTACTTGGGTTTTGCTCATCTGAAAAGGTCCAGACTTGGTGTGCAGCGAGCAACAATGTTGTGAGATACTAAGCAAAGGTCAATTTTATCCTAAGTCAAAACGCCTCACCTGCAGGTGCTCGAGAAAGGCGTGAGCGGACTTCATCCCCATGCCAGGGGCGGACGCAGACCCCAGTTTGGGGGGCCAAAACCATGTCTGCCTCTCCTCCTGGAGGGGGGTGGGAGCGAATATTTTTTTGCTCTACAGACCTAGTGTAAACTCCTTTTTCAGTGCTCGACAGACCTAGTATAAGGTACCTCTCCATGTACATGATTGCTCTCCGGGGGGAGGGGGGTGGGAGCGAATTTTTTTCTCTACAGACCTAGTGTAAATACCTTTTTTCCAAAAAATCCGGCGTTTGGGGGGCAAAGATAGTTTGGCCCCCTCCAGCGCTTTGGGAGGAGGGGTGGCCATGGCCGGAATGCCCCCTGCGTCCGCCAATGCCTCATACTATATTTAAGAAACTATGAATCCCATCGCAATGAACCTTACAACATACAGTCGGCCTGACATAAGACCAAGATAGCATTGGTTACATCTGAGGTGCTACGCCACGTGCGCACGTGAGCAACCCTTTTCGACATCTCAGAAACTACCACTTTGAGTGGTTTCGGATTTGGTATGCATATTTTGGCCAGCAAAATAACTGGATAGTGCCGACTAGTATTAGATTCATGCCGCACGTGCGCACGTGCACGCCCTTACAATAATAATTTTTTGGGAAAATTCAAGGATGTGACACGATATCCCAAGCAGATGTCGTGACGTGAATTTTGCACTTTACTGTTCTTATGAATGTGTGCCGCGGTGTTCTGAAATTGGTAATTCTACGTGGAAAGCCATATCCGACTTGATACATTTTTATATCCTGAACCTGGGATTTTGACATCCTATAACAATTATAAGTTTCCTTGTTTTAGAAGTTGGGGAATGGAAGCAGGAATAAAACAGCAAGTGAAGCCAATATAGCCATGTATAGGTAGCCTGCTACACTTGCTTTGTGAACCGCAGCAGCGCCGATTCGCGCTACCATTGCACAAAATAATTTCAAGAGCAAATCAGAAACCCCGAGTCACTGCTGATAGTTTTGCTAGCTAAAACTGATAGCCCCAGGCTAGGGCTTGTCAAATCTTTGTACATACACTACATCGCTGGAAACCCGAACAACCAGTAACCACTGTTTTTGGCTGATACTTCGGACATAATAATTCCTTCGATGACGTCATCTCTTGGCCGCTGAATTTCGACGTCCTGACAAAGCAGCAGGTCGGGGTGAATTATCATTATGTTATAGTCATCAGTATTTTATTTTGAAGCTTAAACGCAAAAGAAATGTTTGCAAGTACCCAAGTGAAGAAATCAGGATTCGTTTTTTTGTGGAAAAACATTGTTTGAACATGTTCCATGCCTTGTCACTTTTGAACATGTTCCATGCCTTGTCACTTTTGAACATGTTCCATGCCCTGTCACTTTGCATTTTGAGTGGGGCAATGAGGCATGGTCAAATAATTTCGACGTTCTTGACTTAGAATAGAAATACTCGAATCTCACGATGTTTTGTTGTTCTCAAATATATAACTAAAACCTTGATTGTCTGAGTTTGATAAAACAAGCCCAATTTTGGATGTGGGTGTGGGTGTCCGCACAGCTCAGCCCTCCACCAGCCGCACACTCAGCGTGCGAAAGCCGCAGCTGTGTGCGCTACTGCCGCGGTGAGGTTCGCTGTGACTTTCTAATGAATGACGTCACGTCTACCTATGAAAAAATCGGATTTGGTAGGTTATGGTACAACCATAAAGATTATAACTGTATCTGTTATTGTTTTTCTTCCTGTCTTGCCTCGCTGTGAGAGTATTTGTATTTGTATTTGTATCATTCTTGAGCACATCCAATCAATTTTGGTTTTTCATGGCTCGTGTCACAGTAGATAGATGTGAATAAAGTGGGAAAAATACACACCCACACACCCACAGACACATCTTTCACACATTTACATATACAATAATCGATACAAGTGGTCACTGGTTATGGGTTGTGCATGTGTGCCTGCAGTCGTCGCTTAAATGAGCCTGCACGGCCACCAAGCACACGTCCGGGAAGTCGGTTGTAGTATTTTACAACGCGGTAAAAGAACTGCCTCCTCCCTGCCTCCGTTCTGATTCGTGGCAGGTTGTAGGCGCTATCCTGACGCGTAACGGCTTGTCGCACATCACGCCTCCTAGTCAGCCTTCGAGAGATGACGCGTGGTTTGCCGCTTTCAATCGCACGTCTCAAAAGGCCCACCGCGTGGTACATGCCGAGATCTCGCGCAGACAGCCAACCCAGCTTATGTATAACACTGCTTATGTGTGTGTGGTAGTTCAAACGAGCTGGGACAGACGAAAAAATGGGGTTCATGAGTTCGCGACTTGCACCCTCTTAGGTGTAGTAACGTTGTAATCATCGGGCGGCCAATGTGTGTTGAAGCCATTTCGTTCCAGTCACGCTATTGAGTTAACTGTAGAGAACCTTGAATATGAGGGGGAGCATCCCAGTTCCTACGCTTATGCTCACCCTCCTTGGCTAATACAGCGGCGAGACTGGCCTCGCCAGAGCGCGGTGGCTGGTGACTCTGCTGTGGGCAGTAAACTGAGAGCCGGCGGTGACGAGCTAAGGCCTGCACGCGTCGGCACCATCTCCCCACTCCGCCTGCGGCAGGTCACCTGGGTACAGGCCATTTTTTAACATGTTTACTGGGGGGCCATTTGCCCCCAGTCGGCCGAAATGCCCCCCCCCGTGCCTGGAAATTGGCCCCCCAGTGAAATAGACAGATGGCTTAAAATTGAACAAACGCAAACTCACGAAAATAAGACAGAACACCAACCGATGATAACTAGTTTGTTCTATTGCTCATCCCAAATTGGCAATCCACAAAAATTTTCTTAGGAATTTCCACCAGTTGCTGTCTACTTCATCGTGCAGAAACGAGACAAAGCGCGTAGTTACGGGAAATCCGGGCAAAGCAGCCTCAGCACCAACTAATTACAACGCTGGAGATAACCTAAAACCAATGAAACATCGTGTTTTATCCGACCGGAAGCCCAGCCAGTACCGGGGGACTGCAAGATGCTCTAAGTACTTCGAAATTTATTTATTTATTTATTTTTGTGGTGGTAGCATTGGTAAAAGTTATAGCGAGATCGCTGCATATTTTTTCTGTAAGTTGATGAGTTGTTAGTTGGTTTTTCTCATCGATTCCTTGATGTTGTAAATGGGGAGAGATTATATATTCGGCCAGCCCTTCGTCAGAATCAAAGTTGGCTCCTAAGAAACCCTTCCAACAGGGAAAGAGTTGGCGACTCCATATGACCTGGCAGTTGGTGTGTCGATAAGCCCCAAAAATTATTAACTGGTTTTTGCACTACATTTCCTAGAAAATTTTGACATCATAGTAGGTAGAGACAATAGAAACTTGTCTCGACTTAGACTATAAACCACATGTGTTCGATACTTTAGGAATTTGCTTACCTTGCTATACTCATAAAGAAAAATAAGAAAATAAATTATTCATCTCGAATACATTGCGGTAGAACCACGATTGCCTGGCTGGCCATTTTGTGGCCAAACATTTAGCTTTTGGGTTTTTTTGTCGTGTTTGGCCGCGTGATTTTTTCGGTTGGCCCTCTCTTGGAATCTGGCCTTCTTTGGCCCTTTTTCTAGCAGCTGGCACCTAAGCTCTTTTTCGTTTGTCCCTTGTATAAATATGGCTTCTCTTGGCCTTTTCCTGTGCCACGCAGCCGACCCGGGTTCAAGGCCCGGCGGCTTCTGAACAAGGAGCAAGCTGGCTCCCGAAAACCCTTCCAACAGGGAAAGAGTTGGCGACGCCATATGACCCGGCAGTTGGTCGTCGATAAGCCCCAAAAATTATTATCTTGGCCTTTTCCGGGCTTGAATAAGATGTTCTGACACCAATAAAGGGTCAGAGCAGCAGAAATAACTGCTATGCCAGTGGAAGGAGAACTCTGTGAAAAAACACGATCCAAATAAATGACCCACCGAAAACCGGACGCAAAGGATGCCGACTATAGGCACATTTTGGGTGGAAAGTCTACGGCAAAGTGCGATTTGAGGCTCCACCCTCCCCCTCCTACTTACCAAAATCTTATATCCACCACTGTTGAAAGAGCAAAAAACTCACAGTTGGAAAAGCAGGAAAAATATTAAATGTTAGCGGGGAGTGGTGCGGCTAAGATACTTGATGATGGTAACAAATGTTCTGGTTATATGGCTAAAATCATTTGATAGCCACGCGGGATTGAAGGGGCACTCCTGGCCTCCTATTTACCCGCGCCCCACCGGGGGTCCGGCGCCACCTTCGCCCCACTGAGGGCATCGATGAGCCCCTTTCTAACTCCAAAAATATGGGGGTTAGCGCAAATCTGCAAAGTGCATTAGGAAACTCATGTAACTTCAGTATGATTTTACTGCACATGTTTAGGCGCTCAGGGGAATGGTTTGACCTCCAGAGGTCAAGTTGGGTCACGATAGGCTATTTCTACTAAAATATGCAATGCTTAAGAAACCTGGACATGGCTCTCATGCCATTAGAGCTATTGAAATTTACTATAGTACGCGTGATAGGAAAGTACCAGGGCTTTCTCTGCTATGTAGAACATAATGGCCTCCCGCCAATGGTTTGGCCTCCAGAGGGCACCTCTTGACCTAACATGACCTGAGGTCACGAAAGGTCAGAAAGTGACATTGCCGTACATCAAACGGAAGCCATTGATGAGCCATACACGACGACGTTTAAATCAGCGCTCTAGCTTGATGAGGTTAAAAGTTATTGTCAGAATGCTGTTTTTTACCCCTGGTGACCTGTGATGACCTCAGATAAGTCAAAGGGAAGATATCGCCCCTGGAATCCGTGAAAGGGTATCCAAGAATGTTTTTCGGAGAACTCTGAGAATTTGCAACCATTTTTACGACTTTCAGATCTTAAGACGGATTTTCCATGTTCTTTTGTATGGGAGAGGTCCCCTTGGACCTGACCGCAGGTCACCAAATATAAAAAATCTGGATATACAATTTGTAAAACCTGGAAGGATCATCAAGCGTAAATAGTTTCAAATCGATTAGATTAGAAATGTAGCTAATGTAGAGCTCAAAAGTAGAAGCGAGCCTACCTTGGTTGACCTTTCCTGGTGACCTGATCTATTGTGCCCCGGGGTAAAAAATGTTTAGCGTGCGTGGGAAAACGATGGGCGGTGAAGAAGACCCCTCAACCACAGTGCTGCACCTCGTCGTATTTCTGCTATTCTGAAAAAAAACTTAGGGGCCATCGTTGTTCCCCCGATGAGACGAAGGTTAAATGGCCAGTGCGCTAAAAGAATATTGCGTCACGGCAAGATCAAACTGTCAAAAATTATTTTTAAACAGTGATACAAGTTGTACTTCTGTGAGTTTATGATTACTGCGAGGGGTCGTTTTAGTCTCAAATCTGACTTCTGTGATAAGTATTTGGCTGTTTTAGTGAAAGTAAAATTTGGTCCCTTTTGGCCCTGCTTCTAACTCGGTTTGGCCATTTTCTACTGCAAAAACTTGGCAGCCCTGGGCAGCATCTATAATTTCTAGCCGATGGAAAGACACAAGAATTGGGCAAAATTTTTTAACACTAGAGCTTCTAAGTCTTATTAACGCCCTCCCCCAACGGGGTGTCGATCCCCTGGAGATACATAATGGCCAGCACAAGAAATGCCCCCCCCACTGACATTTCCTTAAAAAAGCCCAGGCTGGGTACCCGTGCCAACAGCGGCGAGCGAGGCCTCAGGCGGCCCGCAGTTCCCTGCTGTCGAGAGCCTCATAACCGCGGATTTGATAGGGATGTGAACTGTATTAGATATGAAGGCATATTTTTTGCTTAAGACGTGCTTGCTTTCTAGATAGAAGCCCACCTTTTGATCCCTACGTCGCAGCGCCGGGACGTAACTTGTCCCGGCCGAGGCGTAATACTGGGATTAATTTGGTATGTGCCGGGACCTCTGCGGAGCCAAAGAAGCCAAAGAATATGCTATAGTGCGAGTTGATGCATAAAGGAAATGTGGCACCTTGGTCGAAGCCCGGAATTTAGTGCAATTAGGGGTATTTTAGCCGTAAATCATGAAAACGTCCATGATTTCTCTGAAACATGTACAATGAGCTCAATATTTTTTATTTTTAAAATGCTCCTCTGGGGTGATGAATTAACGTCTGCCAATGGATGGCGTCATGATGTGGCAACTACTACCATATTCAATAGGATTCAAGGGTTTCGATTGGCTGACTGCTCACTGTTACGTCTGCCATGTCGTCACACCAATAGCTGATAAGTGTGGCCAGAATGCTTGGGTACATTTGGGGTACATTTCAGGTAGGTTTTTAGCTTCTCTCTACGGAAATTTTGAGTTTCAAGACAACTGATATATTGAGTACCGGGTTTTCGGGCATGCTTTACAACTTGGCTATCTCAGTTAAAATCACGTTATAAAGGTGCCACATTCCCTTCAATTGTCCCCGCATAACTCATGCCACTCCAGCTTAAAAAAGTACGAAATCCGTTTATAATAATGGCAGCAGGTTTAGAGGGACTGGTGAATTCCGCCATTAATGCGTCGTTAGTTGTTAGTTGTCGTTAGTTGGGCCCAGGGGCGCGGCAGCCGTCTGTTCTTCTCGCCTCCATCACAATGATGCGTCGTACTCGAAGTACTTCACAATATGGATAGTTACCCGGAACCTGTTTGTGCCTTCCTGGGACCTTGTTGGGTTTGCCGGCGCCGGGACTGACCGATCGAGGGACGTTTTTTTATATTTCATAAAGGCCTTTAATTTTTAGATACTCGGCCGTTTTTACGGCTCAATGTTGTAGGCCTCACCACTCCTGGGCCTCCCCGTGCTCAGAGGCAATAAGAGAGCATCTGTTGTCCTGCACTGCGAATCTGCCAAGAAGGTTAATATTGCAGGCCTGTGCTTCATCAGGTCACTGCTCCGTGCCCGGAGGAAGGAAGCGAGGCCGTTAACCGGCGCTCCGCGGCCTGTCTGCCCGGCTGGTCCGTCTCTTCTGCTGCCCCCCCTCCCCCTGGCGACGCCCCGCCGTGACATCACCGCTGTGCCACCAGACGGTGCTCTCTCCGGTACCCCTGCGTCTCAGATCGGCCGCGCCGGGCTGATGCATCAGGAGCGTCTCATAACAACATCCGTGGCGGAGTCGCTTTGCAATAGGGCTCCTCACGTGTCAGGGGGAGTGAGGTCTGATATATGGTGGCTAGATTGCGCTTTGTTAGTGATTTACTCAAACGTAACGTTTCGAGAGGCTGGGGGGTAGCAAATGTACAAGTCGAGAAAAAATGTCGCCCAAAATGGGGATAATGGAGGGATACCGTCTTACCCCTACCCCTAGATTCGCTCTTGATATTATCGCGAACGTATTGGCCGGTATAATCGGCTGTCGGGTCTATCGACGATCCAGATAGCGTGATACCTTGATACCGATCAGAGGAAATGATGGTAAAGTCAAATAGAGTTGAATACGGGCGTAGGTAATACATTAAGATCAGTCTATTTCGCGATGGCGTTTGCAAAGAATTGTGTTGAAATGTGAGCCTCTCAATGTCTTAAAATGATTTTAAATCTGAAACAGCTCAAGTTTTAAAGGGAATGTTCCACTTGTATAATGGGTTTTGAGCTGAGATGGAAGTTTAGTAGAGCGTATCGAGAAACTTTTATTGACATATTTCATTCCACCCAGAGCTCCCTGTAGTAAGTTCCAGCACCATTTATAGTTCAAATTAAAGGGTACTAAGGGCCGAATTCAAACCATGAAGGAAACCCTTTCCATCTGGCTGGAACAATTGGATTGGTCTAAATCCTATACCCGTCCCACTTTTTGCATTTATTGTAGCAGTGGCGGATCCGGTGCTTCCTTTCGGAGTTGTGAAGGGTAGGTGCACGAGCCTCCTTCGCCGTTGCCTTGAAGCAGCCGCCGTCCATGCAGTTACTATAGGCACTCTGACATTTTGGGGGCTGAAGTCCCCCTGGCCACCCTGTCCTTGTATCGGCCAATGATAAGGAGTAAGCCGCACTTACAAAACATACCTTCTCTACTTTTTTGTTTATCAGCTTCACGTGTAGGTGACCTCCAAAGAGATATGAAGATATTTATGTATGTAAACATTACCAACGGTAATTTTAATCAGGGACATAAGGAAAATACTATTGCAAATGGAGTATCGATGTTGCGCTGTATTTGGGTCCTAGTCTTACCGAGTCTATGGTGCCTCTGTGAGCAAAGGTATTATTCTGTAGACGCTGAAAGCACGTTGTTTTGATGGTATTATCAGTTGAAGGAAAAACGCTATGTTTTTATCAATTTAACGTTGATACAGCGTTGTCTCCTGATTTCACGCTTATTTTGCACATAAATTGTCCTCAGAATTTCGTCAAAGTGGAACCTAAATCACTTGTATCGTCATAGGTATAGCACATGACCCTGTTCCGAACTGTGTCCAACTGCGTTATGGCGCTCCAGTTGCATCGAATGCTGGTGTCCAAAACGTCCAAGATCAAACGTGTGTGAGAAATTGTATCTCTCTTCTCCAGTATATAGAAAAAAGTCGCTGTTTTCAAACTGCCCTCTTCTGGGATGTATTTTGGTGATGAAACTTGTTTGAATTACGCGATGCATAAATGGGAGGCCGACCTCCCCCTGAGCATTGCATTCCACACGAGACAAGAATAGCGCCAGTGCGCTGATGGCAGTCACGTGACTGTGACGTCACTCCAGCAGGGTCAGGGACGGCACCACCGCCACGGCGGTGCAACACCAACCGAGCCAAGACTGGTGCTTTTAAACATGTCATATATTGGGGTCGGGTTTGTTAAAAGAAACTTGACATACAGTTTGAGGGTGAACGTTGGTGCAGTATTCGTATATGTTTCCTCCGCACCCATTTTTGCCGATTAACCTAATACCAGGCCTGGTTCCGAACGTATCCCATGCTGAAGTGTGGCGGTACTTCCGACAGGAGAAGATGAAGCTGCTGGAGGACTGGATCGACGACCTCAACCAGCAGAACCGCACCCTGGTCGACACAGTCAAGGAGCTGGAATCCGGTGAGATTACAATCACATACGCGCAGCTAGGGGAGGGGCAAATGGGGCACGTGCCCCCTCCCCGTTTTAGCTCCGCAGCACCCCACACTGCGCCCCGTCACTCCCCTGATACGTCACTTCCCACCCCATCCCCTCCCTGGGATGCAAATATGGCGCCCCTCCAATGGGTCACAGCTGAAAAACTGGCGCCCCCTTCAGGCCTAAAATGGCACCGCCTAGACAAAGCACCTCATCCTTCCCATGGGACATCATGGATCCTCCAATATTGAACAAAGCTGCTCTGTCCAGCACTCATAAACACAGGAGCGTCTAGAAAGCTGACACATTTTCAATACATTATTTCCCTGCAGCAACACAGGTTTAAGGATTGGGAATACGAAACTCCCGGAAAGGCGTCCCTGTCCTTTCTGCTCCTTTGTTTGTGCAGGAATTCCATTTACTTCTGATGAAGTATTGCTTTGCCTTTTGTACTTGGTAAATTATACCATTTGAAACTGGATATGTAGTGGGTGGCGAAAAGGGAACGTCCCACCTGTATAAAGGGATTTGAACTGAGATAGCTGTGCTGTAGAGCGTGTCGAGTAACAACTATTGACATATTATATTCACCCAAAGCGTTGTATCAAATTTCTGCACACTTTAAGTTCAAAATTAACGGGACTTTTCCTTATTTCAAACCATAAAGGAATCTGGCAAAGGGAAGGAATGGTCGTAGAATTGGTCAGGCGGAGAGACGACTGTCCACGACCGGAACGTTGCCTTTACTTTCTTCTATGCATTTACATGTCTTGACTCATGCCTTGTGGAACCCGCTTCGGCTGTTTTAGGGTTTTATAAGGGCTTTATAGCATTTAGTCTGTCTTTACCGGCTGTAGTGTTCTGTCGCCAAATTTCAAGTCGCTGCCATGAGCCAAAGAAAGATGCACAGCTATATGCTGTATTGGGTTAGTCACAACACACAAGATACATAGCAATGAACAGGGGCAACGGAGCTATTGAAGCATGTCAAAGTGAGAGCTTGGTTAGGCCAAGTCTGCGAAAAGTTAACAAAAACAAATCGGCATCGACTTATGCCGCCTAAACCCTGCTTCTGGTCATACACAATTACGTGGCGTTTTTCAGGCTCACGAACTGCCAAATGCTAACAAAATACCGATATAACAAACCTCTAAAAAACCTCAATCTAAGAAAACCCAATATCTGCCGACACTACACCAGCATTGGTGTTTTATGAGCCTTTTATATTTTGTATGGATTATTTTTTTCTGAGGGATGGATTTCTTCTGCTGTATCATCTTTTTATGGGCTTAGGTCACCATTCGAGACTTCCGTTGGTATGCCTGAGTTATCCCTTTATCTCACATATCCACGCCGCGTGGCTTGGTTTTGAATTCGAATTATAATTGTAGGTGTCCCCAAGTAATCTCAGAGAGGCTTAGAGAATGGCTACTCTACAATATTGTCGCCGAGAATGGATGTCATGGAGTGTCTCCAACAAAATACCTGCACCCTTGGCAGAGGCTTCCCAGCGCTGTGAGATGCTGGAGAGCCGCCTCGTCTCCACCACGTCCAGCACGAAGCAGTACATGCTGCAGCTGCATCAGCTTCAGCAGCAGGTATGGCAGGCACCAGCTACAGCAGCAGGTATGTAGGTGCATCAGCTGCAGCAGCAGGTATGTAGGTGCATCAGCTACACCAGCATGCATGGTATGCATCAGCTACAGCAGCAGGTATGTAGGTGCATCAGCTGCAGCAGCAGGTATGTAGGTGCATCAGCTACAGCAGCATGTATGGTATGCATCAGCTACAACAGCAGGTATGTAGGTGCATCAGCTGCAGCAGCAGGTATGTAGGTGCATCAGCTACAGCAGCATGTATGGTATGCATCAGCTACAGCAGCAGGTATGTGGGTGCATCAGCTGCAGCAGCAGGTATGTAGGTGCATCAGCTACAGCAGCATGTATGGTATGCATCAGCTACAGCAGCAGGTATGTAGGTGCATCAGCTACAGCAGCATGTATGGTATGCATCAGCTACAGCAGCAGGTATGTAGGTGCATCAGCTGCAGCAGCAGGTATGTAGGTACATCAGCTGCAGCAGCAGGTATGTAGGTGCATCAGCTACAGCAGCAAGTATGTAGGTGCATCAGCTACAGCAGCAGGTATGTAGGTGCATCAGCTACAGCAGCATGTATGGTATGCATCAGCTACAGCAGCAGGTATGTAGGTGCATCAGCTGCAGCAGCAGGTATGTAGGTGCATCAGCTACAGCAGCAGGTATGTAGGTGCATCAGCTACAGCAGCAGGTATGTAGGTGCATCAGCTACAGCAGCAGGTATGTAGGTGCATCAGCTACAGCAGCAGGTATGTAGGTGCATCAGCTACAGCAGCATGTATGGTATGCATCAGCTACAGCAGCAGGTATGTAGGTGCATCAGCTGCAGCAGCAGGTATGTAGGTGCATCAGCTACAGCAGCAGGTATGTAGGTGCATCAGCTACAGCAGCATGTATGGTATGCATCAGCTACAGCAGCAGGTATGTAGGTGCATCAGCTGCAGCAGCAGGTATGTAGGTGCATCAGCTACAGCAGCAGGTATGGTAGGTGCATCAGCTACAGCAGCAGGTATGTAGGTGCATCAGCTACAGCAGCAGGTATGTAGGTGCATCAGCTACAGCAGCAGGTATGTAGGTGCATCAGCTACAGCAGCATGTATGGTATGCATCAGCTACAGCAGCAGGTATGTAGGTGCATCAGCTACAGCAGCATGTATGGTAGTGCATCAGCTACAGCAGCAGGTATGTAGGTGCATCAGCTACAGCAGCAGGTATGTAGGTGCATCAGCTACAGCAGCAGGTATGTAATAGTGCAGCAATGGCATCAGCTACAGCAGCAGGTATGTAGGTGCATCAGCTACAGCAGCAGGTATGTAGGTGCATCAGCTACAGCAGCATGTATGGTAGGTGCATCAGCTACAGCAGCAGGTATGTGTAGGTGCATCAGCTACAGCAGCAGGTATGTAGGTGCATCAGCTACAGCAGCATGTATGGTAGTGCATCAGCTACAGCAGCAGGTATGTAGGTGCATCAGCTACAGCAGCATGTATGGTAGGTGCATCAGCTACAGCAGCAGGTATGTAGGTGCATCAGCTACAGCAGCAGGTATGTAGGTGCATCAGCTGCAGCAGCAGGTATGTAGGTGCATCAGCTACAGCAGCATGTATGGTATGCATCAGCTACAGCAGCAGGTATGTAGGTGCATCAGCTACAGCAGCAGGTATGTAGGTGCATCAGCTACAGCAGCAGGTATGTAGGTGCATCAGCTACAGCAGCATGTATGGTATGCATCAGCTACAGCAGCAGGTATGTAGGTGCATCAGCTACAGCAGCAGGTATGTAGGTGCATCAGCTACAGCAGCAGGTATGGTAGTGCATCAGCTACAGCAGCATGTATGGTAGTGCATCAGCTACAGCAGCAGGTATGTAGGTGCATCAGCTACAGCAGCATGTATGGTAGGTGCATCAGCTACAGCAGCAGGTATGTAGGTGCATCAGCTACAGCAGCATGTATGGTATGCATCAGCTACAGCAGCAGGTATGGTAGGTGCATCAGCTACAGCAGCATGTATGGTAGTGCATCAGCTACAGCAGCAGGTATGGTATGCATCAGCTACAGCAGCAGGTATGTAGGTGCATCAGCTGCAGCAGCAGGTATGTAGGTGCATCAGCTACAGCAGCAGGTATGTAGGTGCATCAGCTACAGCAGCATGTATGGTATGCATCAGCTACAGCAGCATGTATGGTATGCATCAGCTACAGCAGCAAGTATGGTAGTGCATCAGCTGCAGCAGCAGGTATGTAGGTGCATCAGCTGCAGCAGCAGGTATGTAGGTGCATCAGCTACAGCAGCATGTATGGTAGTGCATCAGCTACAGCAGCAGGTATGGTAGGTGCATCAGCTACAGCAGCATGTATGGTATGCATCAGCTACAGCAGCATGTATGGTAGGTGCATCAGCTGCAGCAGCAGGTATGTAGGTGCATCAGCTACAGCAGCATGTATGGTATGCATCAGCTACAGCAGCAGGTATGTAGGTGCATCAGCTACAGCAGCAGGTATGTAGGTGCATCAGCTACAGCAGCATGTATGGTATGCATCAGCTACAGCAGCATGTATGGTATGCATCAGCTGCAGCAGCAGGTATGTAGGTGCATCAGCTACAGCAGCATGTATGGTATGCATCAGCTACAGCAGCAGGTATGTAGGTGCATCTGCTACAGCAGCATGTATGGTATGCATCAGCTACAGCAGCAGGTATGTAGGTGCATCAGTTACAGCAGCAGGTATGGTATGCACCAGCTACAGCAGCAGGTATGTAGGTGCATCAGCTGCAGCAGCAGGTATGTAGGTGCATCAGCTTCAGCAGCAGGTATGTAGGCGCATCAGCCCGGAATGCGAATTTTGACGGCGAGTGGAAGCGAACGAGTTTCACGGCTGCGGTACCCACGCTGAGAAATAGGCCCGGGGCGTGGGAACTTAGGGCGGAGGGAGGCGCGCACCCGGGAGTTTCGTTTGGATGGGGGAGGGGTCGGCTGGCGAGGTTCGCTCTGATTCGCGAGTTCGGGGTGGGGGGGGTGAGTGTGTTCCACGCCCATGGGTGGCAACTGTCCTAAAGCTAACTTTGGCCATGACAGAGAAATTTCATCCCGTAGAATACTCGAGAGTAAGAAAAGTGACGTATGTATGATTATATACATACAGTGTATCCATCTAGTTTGGGAGCGAGTTTTCCTTGTACTCATGGACAATCCACCACACAGGGGCGTGGATTTATGAAAATGATAGGGTTAGCATGCGTAATTCGTGGCCGGCCGGTCGTCTAGGCCAGGGACAGTTGCGCGAAGGCTAACCTGACAGTAGGCATGAGACTAAATTTAGCGTGCAGGGTCCTGACGGGGGTGAGGAGTCGACACGCTGAGTGCAGGGATGGCAGGGCGAGAGAAGCACTGACGCTAACAGCCAGGTCAAGGCTCATCCCTGCCATCAACGGGTGTCCGAATAACGCCGCGCCTTCGGCACCTGACATGGTCACTCGCTTTAGATCCGAAGCGTTTGGGGGGCCCCGGCCCGCTGCCTTCCCCCTCGGGTGCGCTACTGGACGGAGGAGATAGGCAGACTCGTCTCCTGGGGTCGGATAGCGTGCGTGCCCGGCTCGGACTATGACATTCTGTATGTGTAGAGTGTCGCCGGTTCTAGCTCACCCAGAGACAGGATTTGGCGCCCTGCCCTAGCTCAAGGCTAGCTCATTCCCCTCCCCCTCCGACACCATATGGCGTCAGCAGTTAGTGCGTCGTTGAACCCCAAACAATATTATTACAGACATGGCCCTCTTTCTCACTTTTTATCCGAAATTTGTCTTATTTCAGCTAAATTGGGTATTTTTTATGGAGCAGGCACCGGCCATTGCAAGCAGGCCAAAACCAGACTTTTCTTAACATGAGCCAGAGAGTAGTTTTTAATCACAAACTCCGGCCCCCAATTTTCGACGGTCGACGACGCTTTTGGTCTTGGGGGTTCACGTCGTGACTGATATATGTAAGTGATGAAACCAGATGAGGGAGCTACGACATGTTTCAGATGATGAGGCACAGTTTGGTTGTACTGTTTGTGTTAGATTGCTTACCATTACAATGCGCATCATTACATGATTCGCCATCTATGGTTTTGATACGGCTTTCCTCCTTTTTCAAGCCTCCGAGTACTGGATTCGGCAAGGAACATAAACACGGAATGTTGCCAAATTATATCTGGAAGATGAAAACACAGTTTGGCCCTGGCGGGGCCGTTTCGAAGAAACAAACATACTGTGAAAATTTATTTTGGGGGAAGCAAATCGGTCGGTTGTAGTGAACTGAGGGTCTTTTCTCTCAGCGTACCCTCGTTGATATGCCGCCCGGATTAAATTGTACCGTTTTGATCACAATTACTGGAGTCCCCTGGCAGTCACCTACATCACCTGTAGTTTTCGTTTTGACCCAGGTGCAACAGCTGATGAATGGGCGGCTTCAGGCTGAGAGCAAGGCGGCAGAAATGACGTCATTGGTACACAAAGCCCGGGTCCCCGGAGCAGGATTAAGCATTCCATGACGTCATGGTACAACAGCTGACTGAGGAAAACGAGCAGCTCCACAGGTGAGTCTGGCATACCTCACGGGTGGGTGCTTGGGATGTATTAGGGTCCGATTTGTCACCGATCAGGCACCATGGTTACACTGCGATTCTCATAGAACGAGCGGAGGACTCATGCTATTGATAAGTGTCCTATTTCAAAAGTGGAGTGTTGTGGGAATGACCAGGACCTAAAAGATGATACAGATACAGTAAAAGCCTAAAGACGGCAGCCTAAAACGCCAAAGTCCAGAAACTAAAACGCCAACCTAAAAGCCCAAAAGGCTACGTCAAGGTAAAGATAAGAAGAAAAAGCGTGGGGTGAGGTAAATACAACGTTTCGGTCGGCGTGCAGGCGAGGGTGAAAGAGGAGGTGGCTGAGGCCTGAGGAACCTTTAGAGGAAAAAGGTTACCTCAGGCCTCTAGCCACCTCCCTCTTTCACCCCCCTGACGACCCAAGACCAAACGTTGTATTTACCTCACCCCCCTTTTTCTTCTTATCTTTACCTTGACGTGCCCCAGGCTTTTTAGGGTTGGGTTTTAGTTTCTGGACTTGGCGTTTTAGGCTGCCAGTCTTGCCTTTTACTGTCATCTGTATCATCTTTAAGGTCCTAGGTCATTCCCACAACACTCTGCGGTTTATGGCACCCTATCTCCAGCAGGCCTTCCGAGAACTTATTATTTCAAAAGTCGGATAGTGAGAATACTATTCTGGGCCATAGCGTGTGAAGTTTGTGGCGCTCGGGTTATGTGGATTGCTCCGTGGTTTGCACTGACAGGTAATGTCTGTTGGTTCTCAGGGGTCAGGACCTGGACAGCCGATTGACGCCGCAGGGGGACATGTCTGACTGCCAGACCCGCTCCCCATGCAGTGAGGTGAGGCTTTCCTTTATTTTGTCCGATATTTTGTGACATATTTTTATCAGATTTTCCGGAAGTTGATCTAGAAACTTGTCCCCGACTATTGAACGTACCGATCCGAAGAAAAATATTCATAGTGGCCCACCACCTTCCTATGGGTTAGCTGTCATCCAACCTACGTGGGAACCGATTCCAAAGCTTTTCCATGTTGCCACTGCACTCGATCTAATCCGGTCAGAGCACAACGCTCCACAAAGTGAGCTGCCGGGTGGCATCAGGGTGTTTTCCAAGTTTCCGTTTCGGGAAGCCGCCGCGAGACACTGGCTTAGCACGCGCCGCGGAGGGGTCATAGTGTTCCCACCTTTTTTCCCAAGGTAGCCGGAGATTTGTTCGCACCCGGAAAATGCCACTGGGCTACATTTGAGAGAATTTATGATTACGCCGATTGGTAAAACAGTTTTGACAATCAGTCTACAATTTGTTTTTTTTTTTACTTACAGGCGTTCAAAGTCGGACCTATATTTTCAGACCGCTACAATCGCGCGGTCGCACCAGTTCGCCTGCACTGTAGACGGAGTGGTGATGCAATGACGCCATATTACTGGGATGATATATCAAAGTAGCCTTACCTGGAGGTCAAGGTCCAAGGTCACAGTTCAAGATCATACCAGCATTTTCAAGGTCATTGACCATAATGTTTCGGTTAGATAACCTTACTCGGTATGGCATATGTTGTGCTATGACTTCATAGTTAAGGTTACTCAATGCTATGGTCAAAGTCACAGGTCAAGGGTCATTGGTGAAGGTTAAACCCTCATCTCCCGCCCAAAGGCTGCTATAGTGCTAGCTATAGTGTAAATTATTGGCAATATGCCAGATTGTAACGTCATAGGTCAGTGATCTGGAATAACCTTAACCCCAAAATTTCAGACGATATTGTGTAGGACCTTCCCTCCATGACCTTAGCCGGCTTCCAGTTGTGAGATATCTAGAAAGGAGACTTTAGGACCCCTCCCACTTTGCATGGACGCCAGACACTTCTCCACTGCGCGTATTAACTGGAGAAAAGATTTGAAGCCAGTGGAAAAAGACTTGGATGATAGCATTACCATGATTTGCCTCTTAGCATTCATTTGACGACAAAGGCAAAGAGCTCTTCGTTCGTAACATTGCTATGCCGACTGATAGCTATGCAGGTTGAGAATTGGTGCGACACGATACACCTTTTGGGAGGCACAGCATTGCTCAGAACTCGGCAAGGCTTTCGCAGGGATATAGAGGGAGAGGGAAGGGAAGTGAGTTGTATGAATTTCTCCGAGGGTTAAATAGTATTCATTTAAATTAGGTAAACAGTATAAATGACATCGCTAAGTTAAAGCCTGACTTAGACTGTGACCCTTGTCGCAATAAAGCTCGGTGCTCTCGAAGTGTATACAGCCCTTATCAAAGCCTGACGGCGCCGGGCTGAACTATTGAACGTGGCACCCGCCCTTTACACTGGGAGTCAGCGGGGCCGTGTGCTCTTATCTAAACAATCGCGGCCGTCCGCAGCTAGTAGGTGGTGGGAAGTGTGTGCGTCCAGACGCAACCATTGAGCCTCGTTTCTGGCGCCGGAACCAGCGCACGCCGAGACCCGGGAGGTGAATGTGGGAGCTTTGGAACTGCGGCACTGCAGACGGAGATGCTCTGTGCAACAGGGAATCACGTGTTCATCACACAGACCGCCTGTGAAAATTAGGTCATGGCCAGCTACCGGAATCTGCCGGAATTTTCAGCTCTTTCATGACATAGGTATTGTATCTGGAGAGCTAGATCGAAATGTGTGTCGAAAACAAGAAAATGTATAAGTCTTATTTACGCCGTTATGTTCTCATCTAACAAACTGCACAAGAAAACGTCACCGGCGGATATGTGACCGGATGTAACTACGACAGAATCGCTGTATTTTTGTGACTTGGTTCTTACTACTCTTGCTTTGTTGTTTGGTTCTACTTGGTCTCGTGCGATCTGTGATGTACTTCAGTGACTGTGTAATGTTTGCAGTGTCATTGGCATGATATCTGTCACCTGATACGCGCGTGATTTCTACAAAAATGTGCAATGAATGCAAGATAGGCATTATTTTCAACTAATTTTTAAGACTGCTTTGAACTAGTAAAAATATAAAATGACTTCAAATATGCATAATCGTAAATGTCCCAAAATTTGCTTTCGATTGATATGTAAATCGTACCACAATAACCTATATATAGTTGTATTATGATCAATTCAAAAATAGAATTCTTTCTGAAACACTCTGTAGAAGCCGGACGGGAATTTCGCTGGCAGGACTTGAGATGCGCCCATTTTTACATTCTGCCGTCGTCTGAATGATACGGAATCATTAGCATCGTTCATCTTACGTACTGCCGTAGCCAGGGTACTATGTAGCCAGACCTTAAAGGGAATGTGGCACCTTCACAACTTGATTTTAGCTGAGATAGCCAAGTTGTAAAGCAGGTCGGAAAACCTGGTACTCCATATTTCATTTGTCTTGGACTCGATATTTCCGTAGAAAAAAGCTAAAACCTACCTGACACCAGCCCCCTCAGCCCCCCGTCGCGGGCGGCCATTGTTGTGAGCTAATGGTGTGACGACATATGCTGACGTCACGATGAGCATCAGCCAATCGAAGCCCTTGAAGTGTTTCAAGTATGGTAGTGGTTGCCAGATCGTGACATCATCCACAGGCTGATATTTATTTCTTTTCTAGAGGAGTATTTATAAAAACCAAATATTGAGCTTATTGTACATTTTTCAGAGAAATCATAGTGGTTTCATTATTTTTGAATAAAAGTACGCCTAATTACACTAAATTCCAGGCTTCGACCAAGGTGCCACATTCCCTTTAACCTTGCTACTGCCGTAGCCAGGAGAACACCGGGTACCTTCATGGCTAACCTTTCCCATGCATAGATATGGGTGGCCAATTATGGGTGGCCCATTTCATGTTTCTCTTTGACAAATATTTGGCCACGCTACAGCTCGCTTCCCGTTCCTTCGCAAAATTATTACACCGAAATGATTTCCAAACCTGTGCCCACGATCGAAGATGACTAACATGCACAATCTAAATTTTCAAAATATCAATTTAAGCTTTTGATGTGGCGAATTTCGCTCACGAACTTTTGAAGTATTATGCAGAAAGGCCCAAATATACAACGCTATGCCCAAAAAAATAAGGGTTATGGTTTAGGGAAAACATGCAAATTTACTTAAAAAATATGATGCGTGTGGAAACAAAAATATGGTCACGAGCCGTGACCAAAGACGAAGATTTCGGTTATGAGGACTTATCGAATGCCCTCAATATCGAAAACCCTCTCTCGATTGTAAGACAGGTTTCGGTTCTTATCCAATCTAGACCCCTGCTCTTTGAATTGTCAAGTGTTTTCCAGCCACGGTCATGACAGGGATTTTTTTTGGAAAAATGAATTTTTCCGGCATCATTTAACGATGAACATCTCCGATAAGAGTTGGTAGTTGCCGCAGCTTCTGCAGTGCGATGGGCTTGACCATTGTTATATTGGTGCATTGTATAGGCTTACGAGGGCGCCAGCAGCCACGTGCTGAAATTGGAGGCCGACCTCCGTGTGGCGCTGCGCGAGAAAGACGACCTCGCCGAGATCCTCGACATCCGCAAATGGTAATGCTACATAACGCCTTTTATCAAGGAATCTTGATATTTTGAAGAATCGTTGTGACTGTTTTTAAAAACGGCTGAAAATGTGTGCAGAAAATGTTATTGTTATCTTTGTATAATGCTTTTTATGTGATACTCGCTGTATTTTGTAGAAATGAATTCCGCATAGCCATTGCATCACAAACTTTCCACTCAAAGGTGGTAATCATTCATCAACCCTCGGTGTTTACAATCACGTATGTCCCATTTCTTTCTCTCATTCAATACTCGCCACCTGCTCTCACGTTTCTTACTGTGCTGGGAGGGATGTCGGGGTGGATCCTAGGGAGGGAACAGGAACATGAGGCACCCTTTTCAATATTTATATTTCTCGATCTTGGCTTCAAAAGTTAGCTGTTTTGGTGTTTGTTTCAAAGTGGTTTGGGAGATAATTTCCAGAATGTTTATATTAAGGGATATTTCCTATTCCAGTGAATTGGAGGAGAGTCAAGAAGAAGTAAGTCGGTTAAAAGCTGAACTGGACCGCCTTCGACATCTACCAGCCTCTCCAGGCACCACTGGGCCCCGCCACAAGGTGAGTGACTGCTCTTAAAGCTCCACTGGGCCCGCCGCAAAGGGATTTACTCTCCTTTAAGCTGCACTGGGCCGCGTCACAAGGTAAGACTGCCCATAAAACGCCACTCGGCCACATCACAAGGTTAGACTGCCCTTAGAGCTCAACTGAGGCCCGCTACAGAGTGACTGGCCTTAAAGCTCCACTAGGCCCGCCACTGAGTGAGCGACTGCCCTTTAAAGTTCCACTGGGCCCTGCTATAGGGGTAATGTCAGGCTCCACAGTACTATTGGGCCCTGCTGCGAGGCCAGTGCCTCTCTCGAGTGCTCCTCTCTGGGCCGTCGTCGCAGGGTAATGCTTGTGCTATGTTTTCTTATGAACTTTCTATCAAGACTGCGGAACTCGGTCTCCATGTGCTGAACACGCCGAGCTGCAGCATTTCGAGACCGAGCGCGACAGCATCGATCGCCTACTTGATATGCAAGCTGCACACATAACGCTTCCAGCAGGTGTGGTTGCGAAATATTTCCTTCCGCCATATTACGGATACTTTCGCACAGTAATCGTTTCGCTAGTCCGTATGGTATTGGTAATGCTAGTGAGTCTGCCGTAATGCCAGTAATGCAGAGAAAATCTCCCGGAGCTTATAGATTTCCTGGGGTGACGCAGAGCTCCGAACATTCCGGTGCTTACACTGGCCCGTCTATCACTGCGTGAGAGAAGACTGCTCTCTTCCGCAGACCGACCCCCCGGCGGAGGTGCATCGGCTACAGCGGCATTGTCGAGATCTCGTCGACCAGCGCAACCAAGCGCTGGCCGAGCTGGCCAAGGTCAAAGTTCAACTAATGGAAGTGATGGAAGACCAGGTGGACTTAAAAGAGGTTGGTGCTGCTCAGTCGTTTTTTTTTTTGCTTACGCTAAGTTTGTGGAGGTGTTTAGCTGGTTTGAGCTTTGTTGAGCTAGTTCTCTCATTTTGTGTGAAACGTTGAACTTTCCACTGGCAAAACCCGATTATTTAGTTGTTCTTCACTATTTCACACCAAAAGCGTGGTCTGAGGTGGTGGTAGAAGCAGCGACGATCCAGGCTCAGAAATGTCTCCGAAAAGCAAAGTGTGTGTCGATAAAAACGCGGTCACTCAATTTTAGAATTTCCTTGTATAGTGCTTTATAGTTACTGTTACCCTTACATAGTACCTATCATAAGCCTGGGGAAAGGGGTGGGCCCGGGAGGCTTGGCCCTCACTTTTTGGCCAAAAATTCCCTGATCTCAGCCAAAATGGGAGAAACCGAACATTTTTATAACCAGCTGCTGCAGAAGACAACGAGGAGCCCGAATTCGAACAGTTTTTTGGTCCGAACGTGGAAAGTCCGCTGTCAGCATCAGCTTGAAGTTTGGCTGGCCCCCTCACTTTTTCCCGGTGGCGACACTTATGGTACCTTTATACCTGCATAGTGCTTTATTTCTTATGTAGTTGTTGACCCACAGTAATGTGAATTTCAGTGACACGAATGTATCATTTGACAGGATGTGCCCGACTCGTCAAACGACGCGGTCACCAGCGAGTCTGACGTCATTCTTCAGTCAAATGACGTTGTCTCTGTGTCCAATGACGTTGTATCGGAGTCGCGTGACGTCATAAAAGCAGTGCATCTGCAGCCGAATGGGCACGCTCCGCCATTGGCCGCGCCAGTGGTGCGTGAACAGCCCGCCTTCCGGCCCGATGTTCGTGTCCAGGATGAGGTAACTAATTACCCCTGTGCCGGTATTGGCATCGATAGCCACAGCAATTATCGTAATCAGCAGTGTAGGGTAGCCTCAAACATATTTCTGTGTTGTGTAATTTTGATTTTGCAAAGATTTGTGTAATTTGTAGATGATGTTTTATTTTCTTTGAAGATAGAGCTCCTTTACAGGGGATGTAGCGCCTTCATCATGGGATTTGAACTGAGATAGTCATGTGATAGACCATGTCGAGAAGCCACGTGATCAAAATCTCCTTTGTCCCAGCACTTACTGTTCGCAGAGAAAAAGGTTAAAAAAATTCACCGCCTGCCGACCCCCTCCTCCCCGGACAGTCATTTAGTATGAGTTGAACTTGGAAGCCTAATACTCAGGCCCACTGTGTGGACAAGTATTTCTCGCTTGTACCTCTTTAACCCTCGCCCCCCTAAGGTTTTTTCGAGATAGCAGAAAAACGACGAAACGCAGCACCGTGGTTGAGGGCTCTATCTCTCGCCTCACCATTTTCCCACCATCCCTTAAAAATTTTTACCCTGGGTCACCCAAGGTCAGGTCACCAGGCGAGGTCAACCAAGGTCACCTCATTTCAACTTTGAAGCTCTATAAGAGCTACATTTTTTAGTCGATCAATCTGAAACTTGCTACACTTCATAACCCTTCCAGGGTCTACAACGTGTATGTAGCCGCCTCGGCCGCCGAAAACAGTTGGAACTGGCACGTTGGGTGTATTAACACCGTGGTGTCGTTACTGACAAGAGAGCAAGTGCGTCAGACAAGGTAGCAGAGAATTGGACGGACAAGAAATTCGGTTTTTACCAAAAACACTTCCTCTGCCACATTAGCATTACCAATCCAGCTTATCCAGAAGCAATGGACTTGTCCAGCGCCAAAAAACCAAGCCAGTCACTAAAACGCCACAAGCCTAGCACAACTTGACATCACAATAACAGACGGATCCGAAATTACAATAGATTGGGGCTACAATACTGGCTGCAAAAATGAAAGAATATGAGATGTTTCCATACCAACACGTTGCGCCTCTGCGGCCTGGCGACTTCGATAGGGTAGATCCGTACAGTCCGTGGCAGCGCTACCAGCGCCCACCCCCAGGAGCGGCACGACGCTTCGGCCTCGAAATATCGACGGCCTCGACCTATGATGCATAATGTACTAATATTACGAGAAGGCTTACAGAAAAGTGTATGAATTTACGTAGCAAACCAAATCAATTCCAACATTAAATGGGCCCAAAAGTAATATTCATAAACACATGAGAATGGAGCTAATCCTTGCAAATACTGTAATAAGTCACAACTCAGATGCTCCAACTCACCAGGGTTGATAGTCCAACAAGTCCAACAGCGAACATTCCACCAATCAATCCGGCACCAGAATGACCCGCGCCCCCGAGACTGTGCCGGGGTCGGCCCGGCCCACCGGCTCGCCAAATTTAGTGCAACGCCAAATTTAAATCACACGTCAGCCCAACAAAACGCAACATATAATGCAACAATAATCTTCATGCCACTCAGACCTTCAAATGTAACGCAGTAGTTTGTACCGATGCGATCTATATACGTACATTTCCGAATAAACGCCACAGATCTCAAATTTCACAACATTTCGCTATATCACGCCAAACCAGGTTAAGTCACGTGATCAGTGACCTCAGTGTCGCTGCCATCTATCGGGAAACATAGCAACCCGCTCAACACAGAAGACCGACCCTCTCTAAGGAATTATTAACCAAATCCAGGTCGTGTGGGCTAAGGTCAATGGCCATAAGCAGCCATGGGCGAAGGAAGGATCTGGAGAAGGGAGAAAACACGTCTCAAATTAGCAATCGAATTCCTCCAATATTAGCTTACCCCAGAACAGTAGACCCCCATACCGACAAAACTAAGCCCCCGGTAAAGTAAGCTCAGAAGTTTATGCCGCGGCGCCAACAGTGTATATCCGGGATTTTGTGATTTCGTGACCTGAGGTCAGGTCACGAGGCGACCTCTCCCATTGGAAAAGCATGGGAAAAAGCTGTCTCATGATCTAAAAGCCACAAAAAATGATTGCAAATGCTCATACTGTTCAGAACAGCGTATTTGGACATCCTTTCACGGATCCCAGGGGTAATATTTGCCCTTTGACTTTGCCAAGGTCATCCAAGGTCACCAGGGTTTAAAAACAATATTTTGACAATAACTTTTGATCTAATTAAGCTAGAGCGCTGAAACAAACACCATCGTGTTTGTCTCGTCACTGGCTTTCATTTGATATACGGCAAGGTCACTTTCTGACCTTTCGTGACCTCAGGTCATATTAGGTCACGAGGTGACCTCTGGAGGTCAAACCACTGGCGGGAGGTCTTTACGTTCCACATAGCGGAAAAAAGTCTGGCAATTTCCTATCAAATGTACTTAACTAGATCTCAATAGCTCTAATGGCATAGGAGTTATGCCCAGTTTTCTTAAGCATTGCATATTTGAGTGAAAATAGCCTATCGTGACCTTTCTTGATCTCTGGAGGTCAAACCATTGACCTGAGTGATTAAACACCCCAAGTAATTTCTTACTGAATTCACGCGAGCTTTCTAATGCACTTCGCAGATTTGCGCTAACCCCCATATTTTCGGAGTTAGAGGGGCATCGATCCCCCGATGCACTGTGGTCGGAAACGCTGTCGTGGGTGGCCACGGGGCCGTTTTTCGGATTTTGGAATTTAGGGGTTTTATGGCTGCCGATGTGAAGAAAATTGTTAAGAGTGTTCTGAATGACCACTATTATCAAGTTAATTTGGTTGAAAGATGCACTTATTACTCATCAAAGTAAGGCGATGATGAAATCCAGAAGTAAGGCTCTAGATGCGTCTGCTGGATCCGATTTTTTAACTTTGAATAATAAACGTCAAAACTGAGTCAGACTAGAAATAATTGATATCAAAATGTTGCTCATAATGTCAGCTTTAAGATGATTAGTGTTATGTGTATATTTGAATTTTAATAAAAGTATATAATCTGCGTTTTAATTACCCCTTTCACAGATCTACCTTACAAACTAGTTGCTGACTTTGAATAGACAAACAAAAAAGTTACGTTTCTGTCAATTAGCTTTTTTGTGGAAACATAGGTCAATTAATTTTCCGTCATTGCCTAAAGAGAGCTAAGTGTGAAAATGTGCGCAAAATTGTCCACAGTGTAAATTGTATCGGGCCACCCGGAGACGTCCGCCCGCCGGCCACCCGGCGCCTCCGCGGCTCGCCGTGGCCCGCCGGCCGCCCGCGAGGTGCGGGAGACGCTTATCAGGTGCTTCTCATGTCGTATTGGTCGCCTTTATGCACATTATCTTCATTATAAGTTCATAGGTTTTCTTGACCCTACCCAGAATCACCCTTGGTCAAGGACACCCATGCATAAACCGTGCTCATATTGCACATGATTCGAAATGCTATGATGAGAGGGGTACACTGATAACTACTGTCTTGATCTTCCTGGCGTCTGAATATATGAAATGAAAGAAACACATATTATCGTGCGAACATTCAATGTGACATTTTGTGACTTCTGGGAACACCAATTTTAACGAGAGTAGCAAATGGTAAGCAGCTCACAAACTCATTTCACTCAGGAGTTCCGAATGACAATATGTATTTTGTTTTAGCCCGTTTAGACGATTAGTCTGAGAAGAGGCTGGGTATGCCCTTTTGCATGCGGAGCCAGCACACCTGACCAGGTCATTAGGGGTCGGGTAAGGTCAATTCATTTGCTTAACACGCGCATTAGAGGGGGACCTCGGAGGCTCCTTCACCTTTTTCCGAGGTGGCGTAAGAACAGCTCGTAGAGCCCGAAAAACGATATTTGGCTACATTGGAGAAAATTTAACGGCACATCGATTGGTGAAGATATAAAAATCGGCCGAAAATTTTATGACGTATAGGCTTTCAAAGTCAGACCTGCATTTTGAGATTGCCACAATCGCGCGGTAGGACCAGTTCGCTTGCATTGGATACCGAGTGGTGACGTCATAACGTCATATAACCGGGATAATATGCTAAGGTCACCTCACAGAAAGGTACAGGTTAAGGTCTAAGGTCACATGTCAAGGTCATATAAGAAGTTTCAAGGTCATTGACCCCAGCGCTTCCGGTCAAATAACGTTACCCGGTCGGAGGTGTATTATTCTATGAAGTCATAGTTAAGGTACCTGAATATAAAGATCAAGGTCAAGGTTAAAGGTCATTTTTTAAGGTCAATCCTTATTTGCCACCAAACACTGGCAAAAGTGTTAGTCAAAGTGTACATTATCGGTACATCATCATATTGTGACCTCATAGGTCAATGACCTTGGATGACCTTGACCCAAAAATTGGAACAAAGCTTTTTTGCGACCTCCTCTCTATGACCCTGGTCTGCCTTTAGCTTATTCCCGTCATTTTCCCGCTTAATAACGGTATTTCTCAATAGGTCCCCAGCATGGCCAATATTTGACGTTTATGACATCGTTTGACCTTGAAGATATTGACCTAGGTCAATGAAAATTGGTCATGATGTAGATCACCACAGCCCCCACCCACCCTCCAAACACAGTTTTTCTGTGTCTTTTAGTTTCCGAGATCTTAGAGGGGGCCTACCACGCCCCCTACAGTGCGCGTTAATGTCAGACCCCTCTCCAGTGCGGGTGTTATTTGAATCAACTTAACTATACATCTCCCATTGCAATTGATGTAGCATGATCTGCTGAAAATTTGGGGTGAATCGGTTCGGCCGTTTCAGCGCTGTAGCAAAATGAACATGAACAAAAACCTCGGTGGCCATCCGTGAGGCCGTTTCCGACCACTGTGCGGTGGGGCGAAGGTGGCACCGGACCCCCGGTGGGGTGCGGGTTAAAACGTACGTGCTAAACGTGTCTCCGTTATTGATGACTTTGAATGAGTATAACTTTCTTTCATGACTATTTGAAAGTAAAATTGTGTTCCAATGTATATCAACAAAGGTTTCCGAAATGGACAAGCGCCGCTTTTGGTTCCTAATAATCGGCCCTTTTGGCTAGACACGCTTCATGTGCATTCATAATCGTTAGAGGCGGAAATAAGGTGGTTCAATCCGGCACAAAGGGTTACCAAGTCCTGCGCTGATTTGACGGCAGGTGATTCGGATATTTTCTACCTCTTACAGAGAAAATTAAATGAAACCGATTATTAGGTTTATGGGTTACTTTTGTTCTTAAAATTGTTCTTAAAAACACTACACTCTGCAACTGATTCAAGGTGCCCTATCCCTTTGGCATTTGCAAGCAATCACAGTTTTCTGAATAGTGTAAATGTCGCGTCAAAGACGTCCAGTTGCTGGCCTTACACGCGCTGGGATAATCCGAACCCTCACCTGCTCACACGCTGCACGATCACATACACAGGTTCAGTGCGTCGTGAAATTATATGTATGTAGAAGGGAAGAAATGTGCATTATTTAGCCGTAAAAAGATAGTTGTTATCTAAACATGTAGATAGATTTGCAGGAGACGGGGAGCAGGGCGGGGCAGGATTCCCTAAATTCTGAGTTTTCATAAAGCTTGCGTTACCATACTGTGTCAGTATCAACACGTCCAGGACTCCCCCATCCCCCCCGTGGATGGATGAGCGATCTCTAGACATACGCACTCTTCTTTTACTTCCCGAGCAACATTCTAACACTCTGTCCTTGGCCTCCGCAGCTGGAGGAGCGTGCCCAGCTGATCGCCGCTCTACAGGGCCACCTGGCCAGCGCGAGGAACGAGGTGGTACTGAAGGACGAGACCCTGGCCCGGCTGGAGGGAAAGCTGGAGGCGGCCCGCCAGGAGGCGACTCAGCTCTCCGAACGGATGCTGCAGGCCGATGAGGAGAGAGCAGCCCTCTCCAAGCAGAACCAGTTGCTTACGGATGAGGTCAGTAGAAATTAGCTGGAAGGGGTTGGCTTCTTTATTTGTGTGGATTGACTAGCTAACAAAGTAAGCTAGTAAAGCTAACGAGTAAGCTAACGAAGGCCACACAGACTTTTCCTTCCAAACTGAGTCCGTTCTGGCTTGTTTGAGCCACAATCGCACGGTTAGATGCTGGCGGCATGTTGAAGTCGGCGATAGCCTCAGGCCGGGAATGATTCTGGTTTGGACCCATCGATATAAATTTAATGTAAAGAAACGCGCGGGCAGAGGGACATGGATGCAGGGATTGGTCGCGTACATCCACCTAACACGATTTGGGATACCTCTGAATGAAATTCCCGCACGCTTTATAGTTGAAAGCAGGGTGCTTATTAACTTATCTCAACCCATGAAAGAATCCCTCCTCATCTGGCAGCGCATGTCACGGGATAAAGTTACCAGATGGCATGACCACGCAACCTTACATGCTGCAAGCCGCCGCAAGTTGCCAGACTCGTGATTACACTGGGTCAACCCAGCGTAGAAAGAGAGGTTGCGGAGGCTGGAACAAAATGTGGTTTTCTGATTTTCAGACTTATTTTGTCCATAAATTGTCCTTTTTAGACTTTCGGCAAAGTTGTCTATTCCCTTTAAGCGGCCCGTCCTATCGTCTGAGTACGGTACTGTGACGTCACCGTCAGCCGGCGGTGACGTTATCACGTTATGAAGGTGCCACATTCCCTTTAAGCGGCCCGTCCTATCGTCTGAGTACGGTACTGTGACCTCACCGGCAGCTGGCGGCGCTGCGGTGGCGGATGGAGGAGTCCAGCTCGGCCCAGCACCGGCTGGAGGGCGAGGCCGACACGCAGATGGACCAGATCACCGAGCTGCAGGAGCGGCTGCTGGCCTCCGAGAAACGCAACTCGGAGCTCACGCAGAAGTGTGTCGAACGCGACGTGGAGGTGCGTAATGAGGAGGTGGGAGCTAGACATTGAGAATTGGAGTCACTTATTAGATAGGAGGTGCGGAGTCCTTTTATCCGGTCTCTCGTAAGTCGTATCAGCAGGTACAGTATGGTCCATGTTGAACATGTATGATGAGGTATATGACCTTTCAGAAGATGGTCGAATCAATTCCGAATGAAAAGCCAGCGGTTGTGTTCATCCGGTGGACATTCACGCTAGATATATTTTTCTGTGGTTCCTCCATCCTCCTCCAACCTCCTCACACACCCAACTCCTTCCGAATGTTCCGTTGCGCCTTGAACCTCCTTCAAGCTTCTCAAAGCTCTTTGAAACATTCTTCGATATCCACTTAAACGGTTCTTTTAAGAGGTGCCTGAAAATTCCCCCAATCTTTCCCCAAACGAGAACTAGATGAAGGGCTAGGGACAAATTGGAGGGGCTGGGGACCAAAAGCGGTATCAACTCTGTATGTAGAAAACGCTGGATGTGCAGAGCCACTGACGCCTGCGTCATCACCCCCAGATCGGACGTCAGTGGACCACCATCAACTCCCTGCAGGAGGCGCTGCTGGAGGCCAAGGGCCAGGTGGCAGCACTGCAGCCGGGACAGTCCTTCCTTGGCAGCCTTCTCGGTGGCGGGGTGAGGCGCGACGTGCACAATATCTGAACCAGTGACGTCAGCCTCTGACGTCACCGGCGCTCACCCTCTGTACCTCTCCCACTATCGCTCCTGTGTCCGCTGTGTGCGACTTACTGGCCAGCACCGCCTCTTTCAGCTGCTGTCTGCTGTCCCACTGTATACTAACAGCCCGCTTCTGCCGCGTGCGAGACGTCAGTAGTGCCAGTGCATGGGACTCGCCGCTGAAGGCCACTGTATACAGGCGGGGGCACGAGCCGCGGCCCTTCTGCCGCCGTCGAAAATGTCACATCGTTTCGTTAAAATGAAGATTAGTGTGAGAGGCCTGCGTGCTACGCATAATCGTGGCTCGCGTCAAATGAGGCTTACGTTCGTTTGAAAACTTTTGTGGGCTAGCCTACCCGTGGACATATTTGCTATGCATTCTTGTATTGCTGGTGAGCTTGTTACCCTCTTCCTGAAAACGGCTTTAGAGAAGCAATAAGACCGTCCCGAGCATTTGAAAACTGAAATCTGTGCTAATTTTACCACTATCGGGCGGCTCTTTTGTATATCATTGTCTTCAATTTCGGCTTTAGATAATTTTGTTATTTTACATGAGAAATATTTCGTCTTGGAGAGGATGATTTGATCTATTTATGTGCGTTATTGAGGTATTTGTAATGTTAACAAGTATCTTTTTGGACCATCATTACCTTTGCGATGAGTCCCTTAAAACGTATGGCATTTTTGACGCCCCAGAAGGGACTGATGTAGACGTTGTAGCAGCTAATACAACTAGTAAAATGGATTCTGGAAAGTAAAACGGAGAATTGCATGCTAAAACTAGCCATGGATCTCTTTGCTTTTGCTGGTGGAGTACAAAGTGGGAAGCCATGTTCTCGTGTCAGAACTACTTTCTGAGAATGAAACACTTGAGACAGATCATCGCAAAAGAGTAACGTTTTGGTGGCAATTTTAATGTGTACGCTGTTTACAAGATATGTAGCTCACAGCTAGGTGCAATACCTCAGAGTAAATGAAAGCTTTCCAAAAGAGCCTATTTGTTCACACAGACGTTAAGCAGATTGCATAAAGCATTTCTGTGTGTTTCTCTGATGGGCTAGGTTTCCAGTTTCGGCATCTCTCCGGGAGGCCGCGGCGGATCAGCTGTGGCTTACGTGGAGCGTGAAGTGCTGACGGCATTGGCTCACCCTATTTTCAGCTAAGCTTGGCTTAATGTGCATCTTGGACTTCTGTGCCAACTTCTGCGCCAAAGAAGTCATCAAACTGACATAATAGAATTACCAAAACTTATTTATGACCTGTGAATAGCTAGGTAGAATGTTTAGAGCGACAGTGTTCGCGACCAGATGGCCCTTGTGGAGTCGTTTTGTGATGAATGTGCAATGGTATACCTCCTCTGTGTAATCAATAAACAAATATCTGCAGAGTGTGTGTGATGGGGAAGGGAGCACCCTGAAACTGAAGTAGCATTTTTAATGAAACAAAGGCTTTTGGTTAAATACTGTTTTCCTTTTTATGAGTATATTAGAAAAGGGGTGCGGTTTCGAAACGCAAACGCCTTGCAAGATACTGAGCCTGATTTTTCACTCGGTATTACAAACGACAAAACAAAATAAACTGTAGCTCTAAATCTTATTCTTGCTTGGAGACAGTTTTGGCAGGTCAGGTAATTGTTTCAACAGCAAATGATTAGACTCTAGTGTAAGCCCAGATTCACTGATGAAACCACTGGTCAGTCCTGATGATGGATGTTGACAAACACCAGAAATCCCTCATACCACGTGCTGACTGCACTTGCAATGTATGTTTGATTGATTCGTTGCAGGCGTTTATTTTTTATTATCAGTACCCACTGCTATTTGTGGTGCCATTTCTAATTTACGTAGTTAGTCACTGAAAACGAGAAGAGGTCGGGGACATGTGTTTTCAGAATTATATGGCCATTATCAGACAAGAGGACCGAGTGTTTACGAGTGAGTACTTATTCTGATGTTGCCCGGCTCCTCTTGCCCTAAGCAGCAGAGCTAAGCCGAATTTCATTGTAGACCGAGCTAGACATATGCCACAGTGCGCAGTGTGGGTGCGTCCTCGGGGAGAAGTGTAGAGCAAAACCTGGCAGCGGGCTGGACCGGGCGATACATGGAGTCCAGATTCGGAGGGCAATGTATAAAAACGTGGTGTTGGACTGGACGGGCAACACATGGTGTCCAGAGCTGTGCAGCAGAGCAGAGCAGCTGATGCGGAAAATTCATATCTTCCTAAGGACGCAGTCAAAGGATGGCGAATGAGGTTTGTATGCGCTTACTACGCCTAGGTCTAGAGGAGATCGACTAGTCAAATGGGAGGCCCGGTTTTTCGTTGGTACCCAACACCCGAGAGAGAGAGGGGGGGAGAGATACAGCGAGGTCCTCGACATCGCACGGGTCCCCTGAAATGTCGCCTCCCACCCCCTTCAAACTCAGACATATGCTACGTCACCGCTCGGGTGGCCCTGCTTGTTCACAGAACCCTAGTATAGAGGCACAAGAGCACCGGTAGCTTTCCGACTGACTTTCAAAATGGGGGACAGTCTAAAACGATAAGAGTAAGTTATCCAGGGAACGGACTGGTCTACTTTTAATCACTCTCGTGGTAAAGCATAGCGTATCGCTAAACGGGTAGCTCCCAGTTCAAAGTTGACTAAGCGGAGAATTTGTGCATCTGTAAACCAATTCGTCTACTCAGTTCTCATGCGGCTATTGCTGTGGGAAATGTATATGATAATAGTGATCATGCAATACTAATATGACAGCAGGACATAAAATACCGCCCCGGTAGCTCAGGTGGTAGAGAGTTGGGCTCCTGCCCGCCCAGAAAGCCGCGCAGTCAGTGCACCGGCTTATACTTGAGTTTGATTCCCCTGAGACATTCCAGTGTTCAATATTTATCCGACGTAGGTCGGCTGGCAACTGACTGGTGAGAAGGTGACGTGAGCGGGGCGGCCGTCCCGGTGCTTTGTGGGACTTTAAACCTTGTCTTCCAAATTAACCTGTCATTGCGGGAATTCTGTTCGTTCGGATGCTGTGCCGGAGTTTCTGTGGCAAGTCCCTTATTGACTTTCGGGAGGATGCAATCCCAAAAGCCGAACCTGCAATAACTGGAACTTTTGCCTGCGCACCAAAGGTTTCTTGCGCGCACCGTTCTTTGGTTGTAACCCGTGGCACGAACCACGCTAGATAAAAGCAGTTAACGGCGTTAGATAGCCCATCCAAATCTCTATAGAAAACATTTGAACAATTTTTTGTCAGTTCACATTTAAGGTCATCCGAGGTCAACAAATGTCACCATTAACATGGAAATGAGGGTTTTCAGTCATTACATCTGAACTAGTAGAGAAAGAGCAAAACAATCTAGACAGTTGGAATCCTCGTAGAAAGCCGAATCGAATGATATGTGATATGACCTTGCGAGGTCAAATCTAGGATTTTACCTTACCTGGGTCAGGTCGAGGGAAGATTAGGGCATAATTACAACTGCAAAGATAAGACAGATGCAATGCCGTTAAAATAAGCGCTGTATCATCATGCATTACCAAGTTGTTCAGTTGAAACCATTTGTCCATAGGTCATCGATATCGAAAATCCAGGAATCTTTTTTTGTAGTACCCAGAAGGCCCACTATGTGGTATGAGTTTCTTACTTATACTATCTTCAACATTTTTCGAGGTGAGGTCACTTCAGGTCAGGTCACCTGCAATGGAAACCTGACTTGAAATGACTTGGGCCCAAAATGTTGACAAAGATTGTAAAAGTGGCCAGAAAAAGGCGCACATAGTACGGCGACGCTACGCACCGGCCGTTTCTATTCGATCTCCGAAAAAAACCCGAGGGGGAGTTACCCGCCTCCGTCAATGCTCGTTTGGAGAACGATTTAGCTCCGAAAGTCTTAACTACGAAAACACTACAAAATGTAAGAGAAATATTTTCTTTGAAACCTAGTTGTCCCGTCCAAAACTAATGATCAGCAAATAAAACCTGCAGCCATGCACCGTCTGCAGGATGAAAACAGGAGCGGCGCTCTGTCCGACACGTGCCAGCCCTGAGGGCGGTCCACGCAAAGCACTGCCGATTCCTGGATTTTTTCTTCTTTTTTTTGCTACAAGTCACTAGCGACCGGTAATAAAAGGCCAAATAATACGACCGAATCCTTGCAGCCATTGGGAACCAAATATTTGAATAAATATTTCCACGCGACCGACCCGCGTTCAAGGCCCGATGGATTCCCTGAGCAAGGAGCAATTTGGCTCCCAAGAATCCTTCCAATAGGAAAAAAGTTGTGGAAACCATTTAACTCTGGCAGTTGGTGCGTCGATTGGTTATTCTTTTATCAGTTTAAAGTCATTTTCTCTTTACTAGAAAATACGGCATTCAAAAATTCTGAAGCGTAATTTACCAAAGCCTAACCTGATTTTCCCTGTAAATGAAATAGTTTGAAAACTTCAGGCTGTATGTGGCTTTTTATCCGTTTTACTTCTTCTTTTTATTGTTTCCACCAAAGGGCTAATTTATTTGCGTGTACTCACCCCTACCCCGTTTGTATTTATTCACTGTTACTATGGCAACCGATAACACCAAGTGAGAGACAGGGAATACAATTTTAACTTAGTATCCCTGGCCGGTAAAACAGCTTCGGAATTTGCATCTTTCGTTCTTTATTTTGCAAATGAAACGTCTGTACTGTCCCTCCAGTGGCTATTTTGATGTGAAGGAAAATTTGTTCAGCATTGTTCGACATCACCAATGCCGTATAGAAAATGAAAACATCACGTTCTCACTGGTCCAACTGCATAGACTAAGATTTTGGCTTGGAGTTTTCGGTAGCAGGCGCCCGTTGGTTTTTCACCCCGCAGGCATCTCGCTGGCACATATCCTTTGGGGCGTAGTTACCGATAAGACGTTGGTAGACACAGTAACTGAGCCTTCTAATACCTTTTAGTTGAAAATTCGGGATCGGCGTTGTGGAGATCAGTTCAAAAGTCGGGATCGGCGTTGTGGAGATCAGTTCAAAAGTCGGGATCGGCGTTGTGGAGATCAGTTCAAAAGTCGGGATCGGCGTTGTGGAGATCAGTTCAAAAGTCCGAATCTTCCCAACTGGTTACAGAGTGTTTGTTGGCAATGTTGAAATAACCCACCATTTCCGTTATCAAATGAAGCCTGCAACGCCCACAATTCTCCGTGGAAGTTGGGTTTCCTATGTGAGTTTTGGAAGAGCGCTGCATGGGTTTATTGAGGCGAGCAATTTGCTCAACACAACATCACCACTACCGTCCCCCGCCCCTCCTAAAAAATGGTGATGGCCCTCGTCAGTGACGTTTTAACTCGTCGCCGACAAAAAATATCCCTATAAAACCAGCCGTCCAATCACGCTCTGGGCAAAGCTGGGAACTCTGAACCACCTATGACTGTGGATTTTTTCCAAATTTGGCAGAATTTGGAAGGTTCCACCAGAGCAGTGTGCGGACGCATCCCACACTTTTGACGCCCATCGGCCAATGCTCAGTACATGCATGCATGAATACTGCTGCCTATGAGCTGATTCATGATACATCTTTTATACATCGTTCTCAGTTATCGTATATATGTCTTGCTTGACTTAAAAAACGCACGGAAGTGTTCAGGGGCCCAGACCCTCGGCTTCCAGCAGCCGAGCTAAACTAGGCCTGGTCACGTGATAAGCGAGCGTGGAGGAGGAACAACCACGCTATCAGCGGATAGTGAAAAACACTCTTGCAGCACATGTTCTGCAGTGATGGAGGGAGGTTTGAGAAGATACAGTTAGAGGCTCAATTCCCAGGTTTGTGTGTGAAACTTTCTGACTTCCTTTTTGTTGTCGACGAGAATCGAGAGAGTGTTTAAATCGCTTCGTCACGGCAATCCGGTGCCAGTCCTTTTAAAAGCAAACATCACCGTCGGCAGGCTAGAAATTCGTTCTCTGAGGAAGACCAGTTTGACTCCCGAATATTCACTCAGACAATGTTATTGTTGGTGACGTGCTTACTTTGTAGTTGGTGCGTCAAGCGTATATGCTGAGCTCCTTAAGAGCTTTGTAGTAATTCTGCCCCGAGGAAAGATTTAGTTGCCAAGCATGATCTTTCACACCGATTTTTTACAGTAGCTATGTAGAGTTTTTAGTTTTGTAACTTGCAAAAGCACAGTTTCTCATTGTGTTCCGATAGGGGATACTTGTGTTTGCAGCCTACTCGCTTCTTCAGTTTTTTTCTTGTAGAATATACATTATCTTATCAGGCTCTTTCTTACTCGTACTGCACGCTATTATTTCAAGGATTACTCTGGAAAAATTATTATTGTTTTATCATGTTGAAACAAATGAAGCTACCGGGGTTGGGGGTCAGAAACCCCATGGAGCTTAAGTCTTCCAGAGAGGTGATATTGCCGTGTCAGTGGCAGCTCCTTCAGGGCCCTCTCGGTTTATCGAGAAGAGATCTGCAGCCATGTCTGTGGTGCGCACCTGCACAGCTTCCTGCCCCGTGAAGCCTCACGCCCAGTCACTGCCGCCCGCCACTGCTTCCGCCAGACCGGGTGCTTGAACGCCGCCGCGCTAAGTGTGGTCCCTGTTTCAGGACAGCAAAAAGCATCTGGGCGAGATCCAAAGGCTAAAGATGGAATTGACAGTTGTACAGGCTCAGCTCCAGGAGAGCGTTGATGAGGTATCTACTGGTGTGTCCTGTGTAATCGTCTCGGAGATGTGCATCAGTATATGTGTAATGATATGACTCCCTCTGCTTTGATAGTATGCATGTAATGAGTGCCAGGTCCCTTTGCTTTGCACAGGGGCTTTTTGTTAGTGCTTGTGAATGAATTTGAAGTGCCGCTATCCTTTTTCTAACAGTATCTACTAGCTCAGCTGCATGGGAAAGAACAGTTTCATGGGTTCTATGCTAATAGTATAGGTGAAATTTCCCCAAAATTGTGTTCTCTTGAAATTTTGTTTTGTTGTTTCTGTCCAAGCCAATAATTGTGTCATTTATTGGCATACGGAATTAAACTGAAACATCATGAGTGGGAGATATGCAGTAGGGGGGGGCACAATGTTCTCAGACACACTAATTTCGAATTTAGCATCGAAAAATTTGTTTCCGAGCTTTCTTTTCCAGCGTTGACGCCTAAATGTTCTTTGAAGAAATCATTAATTGCATTCTTTAAAAACATTACGTCTCTAGCCAGACAGAGCAGCTCCTCAGCTACAATTCTGTTAGAATGGCATGCGTCTTACGGTTTCCATTCGAGAGTTATCGCATTGGAAAAAAAAACAGATAACGAGCCAAGTGATGACATGCTCTGCCGTATAATCTGGGTGCTCGACAGACCTAGTATAAGCTACCTCTCCAAGTAGATGATCGCTCTCCTGGGGGAGTGAAGATTTTTTGCTCTATAGACCTAGTCTAAACACCTTCTTTCAAAGAAGCTCCGGCGTTGGGGGGGCAAAAGTTAGTTTGCTCCCCCTCCAGCGCTTTGGGGGCCGTGACCAGAATGCCCCTCCCCCCTGTATTCGCCAATGGTAAAGAAAAGACACTTAATAAATCAACAGGTACATACGTAATATATTGCCAGGGATCACAGCCCAGTAAAGGTCACGTGGTACCTCGGTCTTCTTGGTGCCGCTCGAATGGGTATTTTTTCAGTAGTCGCTTAAAACATGGAAGGCCATGCTGTTTCATCGTTGCTGTAACTTCGTTAAGAAAAAAATTACCGCTGAGTTCATAAATCTGCGCCGCCCTACCTCGGAATGCATAGCAGGCGTCACAAGCGTCACATAGACGTATAGCAGGCGTCACAAGCGTCACATAGACGTATAGCAGGCGTCACAAGCGTCACATGGACGTATAATTTTTGGGGCTTATCGACACACCAACTGCCAGGGTTACATAGTGCCGTCAACTGTTTCCCTGCTGGGAGGGTTCCTAGGAAGTCAGCTTGCTCATTTTTCAGGGAAGCCGCCGGGCCTTGAACCCGGGTCGGCTGCGTGGCAGCCAGCCTCGCTGACCATTCCACTACCGCGCCCCCTCACACGGACGTATAGCAGGCGTTCCAAGCGTCACACGGACGTATAGCAGGCGTTACGGGACGAGACGGTGGCCGGAAGGAGGATACCAATCTGGTTCCCCTGGATCCGCCTCTGAATAACACTAGGAAAACTGATTTCCTCTTCAATACAGCGATATTACAGTATGAAATTCAGTACGATATCACAATATCTGACTGAAGTGATGCTACTGCATAACATGCAGCGGTCGCCTCAGTTGCTCCTACGAAAGCAGCATTAAAATTCCGGAAACATCAAGCATAAAAATAGAGCGCTGCCATTTTGAATTGGTGACCTGATAGGTCGCGGCTAATAGCGAAACTATTAGCGTCGCGAAAACAATGAGCGTCGCGACCAGCAAAAATATGAAGTTGAAAACCTCATTTCCAGAACAAACAAACAAAATAGCGTCGGATTCTGGCTGCTAACACATTCAAGAAATTCTTCCCCAGTTTGACTGAAATGGAAAGTTTTCACGAAGGTTTTGGTTAGTCTTACAATGGTTTCCTTATTTCATCAGCATCATCATTGCCATCTTTGGTCCGCCGACTACTGAGGTCACTTTGCGTCATTAACAATGGCAAAGAGAGACGGGCAAAAAGGCAAAAATACCGTCAAGCTGCAGCTAAGTCATCAACTACAAGACCAAAAGGTACATGAAATCGAAGGTGGGTGCAAAATAGTACATGGGGCTAAAACCTCGCACATCCCAACCCAACCCTCGCACGGGCAAGTCAAGACATGTTATACAAGAAACCCAAACGGCTACAAAGGAGAGGAGTTGACGTTAAAGCAACGTCCTCCAGATAATACATTATGCTGGTGATCTCAATAGACGGTGTTTCCCCTGGAGCGACTCTAGTGTGGGAGACCCCGCAGATAACGATTCATGTATCGCAAAGTCCAAACAGTCCACCAGGACATGTTTCGGAAAGAGACTGTTTCCAGAACGTGGACACTATTCCGGGACATGACTTTAGCTATAACATAGGCGCTTAGCGTGGGTGTGTCCCATTTGCAATCTACCAGGATCCTAACCACGGCTTTGACACACTGAGTTTCTAGCTCATAGGGTCACCGTTTCTCCTTATTCCAACGTTTTGTATTTGTATATTTGTATTTTAGTATATAAGCAACAGTTATACACAGCTCAAGTCAATGGATAAAACAATACGTGAATATTTACAAAATGATAACGATAGTACATATAAGTTACAACCAGAAACATTAATTCAAATAAACATGTAAATATTAAAGAAACAGATGCTATAAAACAGTGAAATCAAAACCATGGGTTCACAAAAGGATGATCAAGATATTTAATACGGAGGATTTAAAGATGAGAAACTAGAATAAAAGGGTGATGGTGGATACGTCTGACATGATGATTAAAACGCGAATGCAGGATAACAATATCTCACGGTTTTCAAAAGGAATGTAGCGCTGGTTTGTCTGGTCCGACGCTGAGGAATGAACGGTAGGTGCCAAGCAGGAAGGCGGAGTCCGTTCGGGATGATAATTTTGTAGACGAACAGAATGTCGCTTTAGTCGCCTTTTAAAGGAAGTAATTTAAAACCAAGTAGATCATTGTAGGAGGTGATAAATTTTGAGGCAGTGAGTGTGGGCAGCCAACCACTCAGAAATTGTGTTGAATTTTTCAGTCGATCTAAGTGCGTTTTGCGGCTCCCAGATTACGCTACCGTATTCTAAGATGGAGCGAACGTTGCCAAAGAAGGCTGCAAGAATAGGAGCAGGTTTCATTCGTCCCGCCGTTCGGCTAGTCGGAGTGAGCGCATAGCAACTAGCATATCTTGCGACGGTATGTTATATGTGATGGTATATGATATTGTGCACCCAGGCTTATAATAAAGAACTGCTTGCAATATTTTCCAGGGATACCTTTTAGTTCTGGCGATTTTGTCACGCTGCCGAGAGGCATGTGTGCTCTATCAATGTTTGTGGACAGAAAGACAACGGCAGCGCCGCGTCTACTCCGCTCTGTAAGTTACCAATTGTTTTACCCGAACTGCTGCAGTACTTATGACACGTCATCGTTGTTGGTGTCGAGCCCTTGGAATCGCCCAGTGCTACACAATCATAGTTTAGAATGAAAAAGCAACCACACTATCCGCATGAGAAGAGAGCTAGAAGAAATCGCACTGCAAGAAATGATCGAGGAAAATGGAAAGAGAAATAAGCCACCAGGATAACACTTCTGGTAAAGAGCAAGGAATATATATTTTGAACTTTTGAATGGAGCAGCGTTAGAGGTTACGCTATAACACCCCCCCGCCCCCAAAACAAACTGGAGGGACAATCAACAAATTTATTGTAAGTCTTGTAGATTGTGCCGCATATCCTTGATTTGTTATTTTACTCGTCCCCAAAACTTGTCGCCTGTGGAAAAGTGAACGTTATCACAGTGGAAATCAGACAGAATTCGTCTCCATAACTCGTGCAGCCTTGACACCACTAAACGGAGAGAAGAAGGCCTCGGAAAGGGGCTGCTTTCCGCTCACGATACGCATACATGTATTTAGCTGCTTGGGTTGCGATAAGCGAAATATCGCTTATCGCAACCCAAGCAGCTTATCACTTATCGCAACCCAAGCAAAGGAGGAACAGTTTAGACCAAGAGCTGTCATTATAGAGTTGTTTCCAGAAAGACTGATGGCGGCGATATTCAGCAACCACACCAACTCAAAAGAAAATTAAGAGCCGAAACGTCGTGGGAAAATATTCGCCTATTCCAGCATGTTATTTGGCTTTTTTAAGGCCAAATAACGTTTTTTTCATTTCCCCAAAAAACGTTTTTCTTTACTGGTGTCGCTGAAGCCTTGGATTAGAAATAGTTTTAAGTTAATGCCTCTGATGTTTTACACCCGACAGTAATCGTCTTAAGACCACATGCCTCGTCAACGACGGTCAATTTTTAACGCCTATCATTTTCAGTGATCGCGTCCCGGTTCACGTTAGGTCATGGGAGAGGTTACACGCTGAGATTGAGGATTCAATGTACAAGAAAGAGCATATCTGAGGAAAACCAAGTGAGTGGATCTGCTGTCAGTCAGGTGTTGTCTTTAAGAAAAGTGTAACTCAAAGCTCCAACTAAAATACTCAGCTTCAAAGTTTCCTCCCGAAAGCCCGGACCAAGCGCGACGTAACTGCTGATTTCGCCGATTTAAGGGGGAGGGGCAACTCAACGGCTGTGCTCCCGTGGGCCTTCCAAGAACAGGCACGGTACCCCGGTGCCCCCTCTCCGTTCCGCTGCCTATGCATCCTTACACTGGTCTTGGCGAAAAGCCTTTCCTAGGCCCGGCCAAAACTAATCCTGGACGGCTTAGTTAAATCTAAAACTGCTCTGAGTGGCTCCGCCCGATCATTGTGCGGTGTATAGACTATCCAGTGGACGTGGGAGTGATCGTCTTCCTCCGTGAAGAGCCGTTGCTTTGGCCATGTGAGATGTCATCTACTTTAGCGAAAAAAACCTTGAGGACCAAGCGACGGTGAGCTCGAGTGAGCTTGTTTCCTCACAGTGCCTCCCTTGGGTCATCTGGAGGACATCATTATGGTGATGATGGATGACTAAAATCAGCTGGCTAGAACTCCAGCCGTCAGCATGGTCAACTATGTCTCGGCAGCGTGAGATCGCCGATGCGTTCGGAGATGACAGGACTGCCACATTTTAGTATCACGCGAGAAATGTACCTTTGTGCGCAGCGCGCTGCCACCTTCCATCTCTGAAGCGCACAGCCAACGTCTCCAGGCGGTGCAGTGGACCAGCTTCTCCAGGTAATGACAGCTCACAGTCGCCGGCCAAGCTCAGAGGTCTGGCCGGCGACGCCTGTGTCCGACGCTGCCAGGTCCGACCGGGGAGAGGGTCGTAACCCGCTGCAGGGGCAGTGGGCACCTACAAAGGGATGCACCTCAGCATGGAGGGGGCTGGTCAGCCGCACGATGTGAAACCAACTTTCGGAGAGGCTTCACACTGATTCAGCCCACGATACAGTTTTTTTGTATTTTGACCTATTATGGTCATATTTGCCGTGAAGAGAGGAAGCGGATGGTATTTAAAAATGATTCTAACTCAACTCTGCCAGACGTTAGAGCCCAAAAACTCTACTCCAAATCCCACTTTCTTTGACCTGTCACGACCTCAATATTGACTTGAGCCAAAAAAAGATAAAGTTTCGTCTTGAATTTATATAAGCTTTCCACCAGCCTTCGCGTTTTTTCGTTATCCCGCATAGGGGCCGAGTTCGAGGGGGAGGGGGTGTTCAAACACACCCCCCCCATCAGGGCGAAGATGGCTCGGAGGCCCACCGGGGCGCGGGTTAACAGCCGCACTGGAGAGGGGTCTGGCCTCCGCATGCTACTGATCATTCTGGATGGGGCCGCATCTTGGATCTGTTCAGGGGGTTGTTCTTGAAATATTTAAAAGGCAACCTTCTGTCGCAGGTCTAAAAGCGTCCTGTACCGCTTAGGGGCCTCGTTTGTCAGTCAGGAGGCTGCTCACGCCTGTCAGGACCTGAAATATAAGTAGAGCACGTATCAAAGGCGATCGTCTCTGTCGTTAATCGAGTCCATCGCGCCATTTCATGGTCGAACCGTGTCAGGGACTTCTTTCGCCGGCCAGAGGGCTTTCCCATGCCGGCCAAGGGAGTGTCAATGTCAAACAGGTAACCTTATGCCTGTGGTTAGCGCATTTCTAGCTTACCACGCTCCTGAAGCTATCAAAGGCCTCCAGCATCGACGAGAACCTCCTGAGTCCAGCGAAGAGGCTCCTAAAATATCATTGAGGCTAGGCCTCGCTATATTTTTGTATATGGAGCGATGTCCCCCATGGTCTCCATGGTGATAATGCCAATGTTGGGAATAGTCGCACTCTATAGAAAATTGTAGTAGATTTGCGAAATCCGTTATTTTCCAAGCTAACAAGACTAACACAGTATGAAATAGTCACAACATAGCCTAATAGAGGTCTAACTAATTTAAACTGAGCCTAAACATAAACATAACAGTAGTCGGAACGTAAGTCTAATACAGTGGTGGATATAAGGGAAGGGCTGGGGGTTCTAGCTCACCCCCCCCAAATGTCAGAGTGCATTAGTTAATGTATAGCAGGAGACTTCCGAGGCAAGCGGGCTTCGCTCGAGGTCCCTAGCCCTCCCCCTCCCCAGAAATGACGTCCTAAACCTGGCTGTGTTCTAACATAAGGGCAATTAATAAGCTGAGTTCAGCATTACCTTTTTTAGAAACATTGGTGTTTCCAGCACTTTCTTTTACATTTTTGTAGTTCATCTGGGCAATGGCGGATGCATGAGCGCCGTTTGAGGGGAAACTCGGGAAAATAGTAAAAACAGTGATTTTTAAAGAAAATCGGGGGGTCAGAGGTGAGACGCGCCGCCACCGTGCACGCCCTGAGGCGCATAGCAACTGAGAGTGGGAAGAGGAGGGGAGGAGACGGCGTCGCTTAGACTCGGCTCGACCATGCACGGTGGCGTATCAGGCTGCGCGCGCCACTGTAAAGGCTTACTGTTTCTTGGCAGTATTGCTTCATGATGGGGTGCATGCAAATAGGTCTGCAGAAAACGAATTTGCGAAACTGAGCATGAGATAACATAAACTGCTCAACAGCTCTGAATATATCTAATGCAGTGCAGAATCGGAAATTGCCCGTTTTTAACCTTCGCCCGGGTGGGGGTCTTTTTAGACCCCCTCGGATTTTTCTGAAGCGACCAAAAAACGGCGGCGCGCAGCGCCGCCAAACTTGATCTAGCTATTCCTTCATCATTTTTACATCTTTCCTGAAAATTTCAGCTCAAGGTCATATTAGGTCAGGTCACCAGGCCAGGTGAAGTGACCTCACCTCAAAAAATGCTTAGGATCGCATAACTAAAAGAAAGGTTAATCGATCAAGTTCAAACTCATACCACATATTGGGCTCACCAGGAGCTACAACATATGTTCCGGGATTTTTTATATTGGTGACCTAAGGTCATGTGCAGAGCATGACCTCCCCATTGTTAATACATGGAGAAAATCACGAAATGAGCTTTTCTCAGTAAGTATGGATGGAATCAACTTCAAACATCGGTTACGACCTGTTCTTAGTCCATTTCTGAAGATGATGCCAAAAATTTTGACTTGTGGGCTTTAAAAGGTCACCTTAGGTAAAAAAACTTTTTTGTGTTTTACTCTATAAATTAAAAAAACTAAGATAGAACTTTTATTTTGTCACCGAAGTGTTAGTGTAGTCACTGCAAGTCAAACGATATACATCATGACTATACCAGATCAAGTTGGGTCAGACCGTTGACCTGGGTCAGGTCAAATTCTTAAATTTGACCTGGCATAGCAATATCATTCGATTTGTATTGACGAGAGGGTTGCAATGGTGCATAAACTATGGCTGTATCTTATTTGGTTTGGAAGCTATTAGCGAAAAAGTAAACGCCCTTATGCATGGGTGGCTATGAACATTCCCAAGAATATGCCCAATATTCTGTGACCTGTAGCTCCCTAGGCTTTGACCTGACACGAAAATGAATGCCACTGTAATGAAAGAGCATCTCAAGAGCTTTCGAATGGTGTTAGAAAAATGTTTCTAGCTATCATAGTTTCTGAGATATGTGAGGTTTTCTTAGTACACCTCATTAGCGTTTTTGACCTATTTTGACCTCTGGTGACCTTGATATTGACCTGACAAGAAAAATGACCGAAGTATTTTCGATATCATTTTTGAAGAGCTTTTCGATTGCCGTTTTGCGTTTTTTTCTAGCTCTCTTGGTTTTTGAGGTCGTGGGGGTCTTTTTTAGCCCCCCCACCAGGGCGAAGGTGGCTCGTACCTGCCACCAGGGCAAGGGTTAAGGGGCTGTTCAGATATTACTTCGGGAACTTTGGTACTTCGGGAAAGGCTTTGAAAACACATATTGGATGAATGAGATGAGTCACAATGAGCATTCAAAAAGAATGGTCAGATGCATGGTCGGGTAGTGGTCAGATATATCCCTTCCAAACAATCAGATCAATAGAAACTAAAATATCTCCATTCCGTCGACTCTACTATCTGCGTCACCTTTGGTTGTAGTTAAAAGTATACCATCGTATCTTTCACATCTAGTGTATCATGTCGTCATTGATGACATATTTACTGCTGAATCTAACTTTGTGTCTTGCTGATTTGGTATAAATTTGAAGGAAAATGATGGCAGAAATATTCACCGCGTCTGTTTTGGTGGTAAGACCAGGTAAGACTAAGGTATATATTTAGGAACCGTGGGTAAGGCTATAACTAGGTATGCTCTTTACATAAAAATAAAGCAGGAAGACTTGATATCTTCTGGCACCGAAGATTAGCATGCTCAATCGGGAAAAAGGAGAGTGCTGCACCCTCACTGCCCTTTCCCTCCCCTATTGTCCAATGGGCTTCTTAACTGCATGCCGAGCAACGAAAAAAACCTATTGGCACATGGAGTGCGGTAATTTCTTGGATTGCCACACGCAAGCTGTCAAAAACAGAACCTTAACAACTGCTCTACTGTTGTTGCCCACAAAAAGCCAAACAGAATATGAAGCTTAAATTTATATCAAATATTATTTATTATAGATAAAATAGCCAAACGTTTCAAGGACAAAGCCTCTTCCTCAGTGGCTAAAAGAATGACACAATTTATATTGACTTGGGACTCCGGAAAACACGATCAAACAAAGCCACATTCTTAACAATGAAATTTCTGATTCATAGCTATTAATGATGAGCGACACAATATTGAGGATTGTGGTTTACCGGAGGGGACAATGACACAGTTGAGAACTAGTTACCTTATTCCTACAAGCAGCGGCGGATCTAGCCAGTGGGTTTGGAAGGGGCAAACCAAAGTCAGAAGTCGAAAAGCAAAAAAAAACGTCACGTCACAAAAGCTGCGCTACAATATCCCTTGCCGGTAGAACTTTGGGTATTTGAGGCAAAAAGAAGAAAAAAACGCCACGGGAAGAAAAATATGGGCTCGAGATACTTTTCCAGTCGAAGGCCCATTATTTACACTGAACTTAAATGGTTCTGCTTTGAAGTCGAGAGTTGAGCACCAAAATCTTGCTTATAAAACTAAAAAGGAGTCGGGGAAAAAAGGAGGTCGATCACTTGGGGGCAAAAACATAGTTTTGCCCCGAGATTTTCCGTTTGGGGGAAATGCCTTTTTGCCCCCCCTTGGATTCGCCACTGCCTACAAGACCCTGCGTGCCAAACGAGATCTAGGCAGCGTTTGTTCATCGGTTGAATCGCCTCAACAGAATGAATGACATTGTAGCGTGCTGTAGGCATGGGCACCGAAAGCGGTGGAACGGGGGGACGTGTCTCCCCTGTTGGCCAACCAGGGGGGGGCGTTCCCCCAAAATTGTAGGGTCAATCGTCATTAATGCTGCCAGGTACCGAATATGCTCAAAATTCGCCTCCCCGGTCAGCACCAGCCCGGGTCCGTCCCCCCTGCGAAAATTCCATGGCGGCGCCCCTGGCTGTAGGCACCTGTACCGAATTGTTTCATTCGTCACCTCCATTTTTACTCTCTATAATGGTGTTATGGCCTGTTTGACAGACTGCCCTAAACACAAAACGATGAAGCGACCGTTAGAAAGACAGATGGCCAGGATATTTAAAAAAAATGTTCAAACATCACTTCACAGGCAATCCTCGAAATTTAGATGACTCTTGCGAGAAGTGTTTACAACGTGTGACCAGTTCTTTGCACAAGGGGGTGGCACGCCATGGGCAGGGGTGGCATTTTGGGTGACGGTGCGGTAACTTTTTCAAGCTGGGGAGCAGCTTATGACATTGTGTAAGTGCAGGGTGTCGTGGGTTTGAGCCACCCAGATTTGGCGCCCTGCCCTAGCTCAGACCTGCTTCATTCCCCTTCTCCCTCCAGCGCCGTGTAGCCTTGGCAGTTGGTGCTTCATTAAACCCCAACCATTATTACTGAATCTAGGATTTCACCTGACCTTAGGTCAGGCCAAGGTCAAATTAGGTTAGAATGCAAAGCATTAGAACCAAAAGTATAAGACGAACTTAGAGCCGTTAAAATAAACGCTCTACCACCATACATTACTAAGTTGCTCTGTTAAAATCAATATGTCCCATGTTTTTCAAATGGAGAGGTCATGACTCGTACCTGTCCTTAGGTTATTGATATCGAAAATACTGGAATATATTTTGCCGAACTCGGTGGGCCCAATATGTGATATGAGTTTCAATTGGATATATTGACCCTGTTCAGACTTACGTCATGTTAATGTTTTCCAGTGAGGTCACTCGACCTGCAATGGTGACCGGACCGGACCTGAGATGACCTAACCTTAAAATTTGGATAAAGTTGTAAAATGGTATGAGGAAAAGTAAACCAGGCACAGTGGCACTCTACGCGCCGCCGTTTTTCTATTCTATCTCCAGAAAACTTTAGGGGGCGGTTAGCCCGTCGGTGCGCGTGTTCAGGCACCGGCTCCTCATTCTCGTGAAACTATTTGAAACGTTGGCTTCAAGGTTTTCTCCATCTTTCTCTTTAGAATCGATCATGAATGAGGATATAACTTCGTTGAAATCCTTCTTGGCAGGGGTGTGGATTTCTTTCTCTTTAGGGGTGCCCCGGCACACCCAATTATGAACTGGGCACCTCCAATGGTGATTTGGGCACCCCCAACCAAAATACGTGGCACATTGTCTTAACGTTATTCTGCATCCATTGGCGGACGCAGGGGGGGGGCATTCCGGTCATGACCCCGCAAAGCGCTGGAGGGGGAAAAACTATATTTTGCACCCCAAACGCCGGAATTAAAAAAAGTGTTTACACTGGGTCTTTAGGGCAAAAAAATTCGCTCCCACCCCCCCAGGAGAGCAATTATGTACTTGGAGAGGTTTACCCATGTCTACCCCCCCCCCAGCAGGAGAAGAGGTAGACATGGGTTTGGCCCCCCAAAACTCGGGTCTGCGTCCGCCCCTGTCTGCATCTAACCTACAACCTGATATTTTACCCAACAGCGGAAATACTCAGACATAATGGACAGTGGCGGGTCTAGCCGGTAGGTTTGGGGGCAAGTCAAAGTCGATGAAAAGCATCACGCAGTGAGAGTATGCCACAATTTAACTAAACGGTAGGTTTTAGGGGTAAGCCCAAGAACAGGCAAAAAAGTCGTGGGGTCAAACATGTGGCCAGAAGTCGCTTGTTTGCTATCCAAGACCCAACGTTTACACTGAAATTGACTGGTTCTGTTTGAAGTTGAGAGTTGAAGGACAAAAATTTTGCCTATAAAGTTAAAAGGTTCTGGGCAAAAAGGTGGTCGACAGCTTGGGGGGGCAAAACATATTTTACCCGAGCTTTACCGCTTGGAGGGGGAATGAATTTCATACCCCTCCTGGATCCACCACTGTTGTACATACCTGCAATAGAACTTGTTGCATACTGCATACTTAAGCAGTGATGGAGTCCATAAGATACAGCAAAGTAGAAGTTATTCACAATAGCTGAATTACGTGCATATTTTTCACTGCACAATTCGTTCACACATTGGAAAAGTATTTGAAATAAAAAAGGCGGAGCTTTGGTCTGTGGTGCCAGGCAGGGGCGTAGGAAGGGTTTGAAAAGTGGGGGGGTAACCTTAGAGGGGGCCCACCTCAAGGGGGCCCCAGCCCACGGGGACCCATAATTATGAACAATTTTAAATAATTCGTTTGGTGTCAATAAGGCACGCATTCACACTAGGTTGTCAATAGATGAAAAAGTGAAATTGAATTTAGCCCTAAGATTTCGAGTTATACCTATTATGATCTAATAAATCGTAGTAAATAGCCAAAAAATATGTTTTGACTTCTTACCTACAACGTTTTTCAAATAAGAAATAAATTTTTAAGCTCTTTTGAAGGATTTCAATCATTTTTTGACCACGAACGTTTTTTTATATTTGCATCTGCTTCGGCCCTTTTCATCATATTTACCAAATTAAAACTGCTTAGAAAACTACAAACCATGCTTTTATACCAAATTGTCTCACTTCGCTATACCTAATACCTAAACTTGTATTTACTTATTTAATGACAACAAATGGGAACATTTATTTAGTTTATTACGGATCCCTTCTTTACATGCTAGATATTGACTTAGGAAAAAGCTGGTCACCATAAATCCGCCTACCTATATATCGATGCCTAAAATGCAGAGTTCCAGTATGACTGCAAGTGCAATGCACTTGATGGCCAGCTTTGTGATGCTGAGGAGGTGGGAGCATGGTGTTATAGTGGTTAGCAACCTTGCTTTCCACGCGACCAACCCGGGTTTAAGGCACGGCAGATTCCTTGTGCAAGGAGCAATTTGACTCCCAAGAAACCCCTCCAACAGGGAAAGAGTTGGCGACGCCATATAACCCTGGCAGCTGGGGCGTTGATAAGCCCCAACAATTATGCTGGTTTCCACGCAGCCAACCCGGATTCAAGGCGCGGCGAAGATCCCTAAGCGAAGATCAATTTGGCTCCCGAGAAACCCTTCCAACAGGCAAAGAGTTAGCGACGCCATATAACCCTCGTAGTTGGTGCGTCGATAAGCCCCCAAAATTATTGTTATTATGCCGCGGAGGTCCAGCTTTGATCCTGAGCACCAGATCGATGTGCTACACCATTTGCCGGATGAATCCATCCCTCCTCTCAGTATTACAGACTGAACTATCCCCAGCTGTCACTTCCTTTACAGCTCTCTATGGCCTATGTGTGGGCGGCAGGGGAAGTACTCTACCTTCATGTGCTTCGCCATGAACTCTAGTGACTTGCACTTGGTCAAGCTGCAGGCCGTAATAAACTCGGTGGTGGCCTCCCGGTCGATTATATTCTTGAGGGCAGACGCCAATGTATTGAGGCAGGGCTTGATCTGCGACCTGAGCGAGGTGTTCTCCTTCTCCTGCTCTCCTCCGATGGAGATAATCTTAACAAAGACGAACTTCCTCCTCCGCGCTGCAGAGCAATGTCATCAGGATCGCCTCGGTGTGAACGAACATTGCAGAGGAGCACACGGTGGGAACGGCATTCAACTGCACCACCTTGGGTCGGGTACGAAGGCAGGAGAGCTCGAACATGACTTTCCGAGGGCTGTCCAACCAGTCGTTGCTGGTCTACACCTGTAGCCAGTAGGGAAAGTAAGACTCAATAATGATAGCGACGATCTCCTTCCGAGTTTCAATTTCCCTACTGAATTCAGATGAAGGTCATCAACAACTTGGTAGACGGTCCCAGAAACGTCCTATCCTAGCTCTCATAACTCAGGATGGAGCAATTGACTGCCATGCCGACCGTGTGCTCCTCTGAATGCTTCAATCACTCTGGGGAGATCCTTATGGGCATGACATGTTCTGCAGTGAGGAGGAGGAGTGGAGGACCACGTTCCACAAGATCATCTCCATCAGAGGGGAGCAGGAGGTGGGGAACACCTCCCTCAGGCTGCGCACCCTGCCCTACGTCAACATACATATGACCACTCTCAAAAATATAATTGACTGGGACGGGGTCGCCGAGCCTATCATCACCTGCAGCTTGATCAAATCCAAGTTCTCAGGGCTATGGGGAAGCCCATGGAGGTAGAGCACTTTACCAGCCACACGTAGACTATGGCTGTAGCTGCCACGTCTGTAAAGCAAATGACAGCTGCCAGTTCTGTCTGTCGTGCTGGAAGAGGAATGGTTTTATCAGGCGATGGGCCCAGCACACCAAACTGATGCTCAGCATCAACAGCAAGCAGGACCTCCTCAGCATCACAAAGTTGACGATCAAATGAATGGAACTTGCAATCAATCTGAAACTCTATTTTAGGCCTCGAAATACAGCTAGACTTGTCGTGACCATCAGTCAGCTCAGGAGGCCCAGGCCAGTGCATTGGCCTCGGGACCAGCTTATCAAGGGACCCCACGTAAGCACAGGGCCCCTAGAAGCTCAGCACAGAGGAGCCCCAGATTCGCACGGGGGCCAGATTAGCTTAGGGGCCCGGTTCAGCTCAGAGGTCCCCAGGTCGGCTTATATGGGGTCTCAAAACAGCTCAAGGGGCTTGTTCAAGCTCACGGATCCCAGCTTAGCTCAGTGACGCTAGAAGAGTTCAGGGGCCCCCCATACCAGCTCAGAGGCCCCAGCTAACCATAGGGGATACCCTGATTAGCTTAGGGCCCAGCTCAGCTTGTGGTGGTCTCAGAACAGCTCAAGACAGACAAGACTCTCAGAACTAGGGGGGGGTTATATAGTGCCTCAGAACAGCTCAAGAGGCCATTCAAGTTCATGGCCCCAGCTCAGCTCAGGGGCCCCAGACCAGTTCAGGGGCCGCCCAGTTAAGCATAGGGGCGCCATAGCTTAAGGCCTAGACTAGCTTTGGGGGCCCAGCTTAGCTCAGGGACCCCCAGATCGGCTGATATAGGGTCTCGTCTCATACCAGCTCAGGGGGCTCCATTCAAGCTCACGGCCCCCAGCTTAGCCCAGGGACCCTAGAAGAGTTCATGGGCCCCCATACAAGATCACAGGCTCAAATTAAGCACAGGGGTGCCCAGATTAGCTTAGGGTCCTAGTTAATCCTAGGGGGCCCCAGAGTGGCTGATATAGAGTCTCAGAACAGCTCAAGGGGCCCATTCAAGCTCACAGCCCCCAGGTCAGTAGCTGAAAAGCCTTATAGGGGACCCGCGACCATCTCAGGAGCCCTCAGTTCAACACAGGCGCCCACGTTAGCTCAGATGACCAGATTAGCTTAAGGGCCCGGCTCAGCTCAGGGGCTCCTTGTCGGCATATATAGGGTTTCAGAACAGTTCAGGGTTCGAAATAGAGCTTATGACCCTAAGTTCAGGTCACGGGCCCTATTGCTGTGCAGGGGCCCAGCTAAGCTTAGGGCCTCCCGTGCAGCACAGGGAACCCATATTAGCTCAGGGGACAAGATTAACTTTACGGTCCCAGATTAGCTCAGGGGCCCCAAGGTCGGCGGATAAAGGGTCTGGCCAGCTCAAGGAGCCCCGTTCAAGGTCACAGTTCTTAGCTCAGCCTAGGAATCCTAGAACAGTTCATGCTGCCCAAACCATCTCAGGGGCGCTCAGTTCAGCGCAAGGGGCCTCGTATGACATCAGAGGCCAGTTCAGGGGCCCCAGACAGCTCAGGGGACCTTAAAATCGACTCATAGGGCCTCAGCTTAGTTTAGGGGCACAGGGAAGTTAAAGGGGTTTCCGGGGCAAACTATCAGGCCAGTTTGAGTTTCTTGCTCGATATTACAGTTATTGGTTTTCTTATCTCCGTTGCAGGGGCCCATCACAGAAAAGTGGGGGGGGACAGTGGCCACCTGGCCCCCCAGTCCCTACGCCTATGGTGCCAGGTGTTTTCCAACATTTTTACAAATTTGTAAATATTCGTATGCATCGACATATTGCTTACTGTCCAATATCGATGAGCAGCGCTTCTTCTGTTGCGTTTCTGCCGGCTGATATGCCACGACGTGACAGTCCGAGGGCCTACTTTACTTTTTATTAAGATGCAATAGCATTACCAAGAGTGTAAAATGAGAAGCTGGTTGCACGACTACTCATTGCACAAATCAAGCGCAAATCAAAATCCAGGATGGCATCGCTCCCAATATAAAACACTGGTTCTTTTTTACTCCTTTGCTGATCTCACCTGCACCTGAAAAGCAATCCCATGATTCAACCAAAAACTCCCTTGGAAACCTTTTGGGAAGATAATTCAGACATTACCAAGAACCTGTTTTAACCTTCCCAGAAGTTATATCATCTATTCACCTGATGTTCCAGAAGCGTTTTGCCCTGTTGCTTTGTCGATTGCTTTCCCCGTCAAACATAAATAAAAAATGGAAAGGGTGAGCAGAATTAAGCACGACCACAAGAAATGACACTAAAACATTACAAAAAATATATATTTGCGATTGTTTCACTGTGTGTCCTAAGAATTGTCAGGAATATCCATCAATATATTTGGTGGGCATGTTTTGATATTTTGCAAATATAGTTATTTGGCTTTTATTGATTCACAGGGTTAAATGATAGCATTTATGAGGCACTTAATAACGAAAAATGCAGCAATAAAACAGAGCGCTGTTCTGTACGTAGCGTGAGGGTCTGTGGTTCAAATAATGATACGTTTGCTTCTACCACCTACCCTTGTTTAGATCATGACGGCTCATAGAAAATGTCCATCCACATTTATTTGAAACAATTTTCTGAGCATATGTTGAGGAATACTATTTGTGAAGTAGCCGGAAGGTGGAGCATGGCAGTTTTGTCTCTACGGATCAAGTAAACTCTCTCGCACTGACCTTAGAATGGCTAGGAACCTCATGGTCATAATATTTACTGTTTCTAGATGCTGCAACTGTTTTGGCTATTCGCGCCCATACCACTAGATGAGTCTTCCTGCTGGTTGGAAGCAGGAAATTTTTTTAAGGAAAAGTCAGTGGGGGAGGGCATTTCTTGTGCTGGCCATTATAGTGTCTTCAAGGGGTCAAGACCCCATTATGAGGGGGTTTAATACAACTTAGACGCGTTAGTGTTAGCAAATGTTTCTCAATTTCTTAGTTATTCCAAGTTTAGAGATTATAGATGCTGCCCAGGGCTGCCAGGTTTTTTTAGCGGAAAAGGTCAAACCGAGTTAGAAAAAGGGCCAAAGAGGGGCAAAATTTTATTTCCACTAAAATAGCCAAATAAATACAATAAAAGCCAGATTTGAGGCTAAAACGACACCTAGCGGTAGTCATAAAACCACAGAAAAAGCGACTTGTAGCACTGTTCAAAACTAATTGTTGACAGTTTGATATTGACTTGGCGCAATATTTTCAGCACACTACCCATCTAATAGGAGGCCAGGGGTGCCCTTCCAACCCCGCGTGGCCATCGAATGATTTTATCCACATAACCAGAAATTGTTTTGGGATCATCACCCCCCCCCACTTTTTGATCAACAATTTCCTGATCTCAGTCAAAATGGGAGTAAAGTGGAATTTTGTATAACCAGCCGCTGCGGAAGGCAACAAAAGCCCAAATTCGAAAAGTTGTTGGTACTAACGTGGAAAGTTTGCTGTCAGCATCAGGTTGAAGTTTGGCTGGCCCCCTCACTTTTTTGCCGGTGGTGACGCTTATGTATGCTACCACCACAATAATAAATTAAAAGGCTAATCACTTCATACCGCCACACCAGCAACCAGTCTTACGCACTTTGACTGCACCGTGTCCCGTCTAATCCACGAACGAGCTCTTAGCGCTGACAACTGACTGCGTGTGAAATGGGAGCATCATGCAATGTCACGGTACTGGCTGGGATGTGGGCTTCCGGTCGGATAGCCTCTTGAGGCCGGAGCCCAAAGTATTTGATGCAAGTGCAAACTGTTTTTGATTTGTTGGTGTTTTGGACACAAGTAACTCAATAATGAACAAAAATTTAAATTCCAAAATTTATAAATATAATTTATTGGGCTTATAAAATCCTACAAATAACATCTTAGAAGGAGATTGTTCGGCAACCAAAAATGCTAAAACCACCGGACGAAAACTAACAAATTTCCAATAATTTAAGCTTTCTGTTCATACGCTTATCAAAACTAAGTTCTGTTAGTAACATTTTTTGAACTACCTACCTTTCTCGGAGCAGCCGCGAAACCGCCCGGCGCCTGCGTCTATCATCAAACAAAGAAAATTTCGACTCACTTGCCATTGGGTTTAGTTCATAATTTTGACACCAGAAGAAAGGTAAAATGTTAAGCTGTCTATACATAATAGCTTTAAAAGGCTGCTACATTGGTAAGAGGTGGTAGAGCCATTCAAACCTGCGTATAGATACCTATACGTGGGGTCTCAGGAGGATAGAACAGGACGTTTGATTGGTTGTAGGCCAGCGTTCTTCTCCAGCGTTGTGATTAGTTGATGCTGAGGCTGCTTTGCCGGGATTTCCCGTAACTACGATCTTTGTTTCCTCTTCACACGATGAAGTAGACAGCCACGGGTGGAAATTTTTTAACACAACTTTTGTGGATTGCCAATTTGGGACCAGAAATAGAATAAAGTTATAATTATCGGGTGGTGTTCTGTCTTATTTTTGTTAGGCGAGTCTGCATTTGGTCAATTTTAAGTCATCTGTCTATTTCACTGGGGGGCCAATTTCCGGGCACTGGGGGGCATTTCGCCCGACTGGGGGGGAATGGCCCCCAGTTAACATGTAAAAAATGGCCTGGTTGGAAGCTATAACTAAATGGTGGGTATATGATTCCTCTGGGGTTATAAGTTTCAATCTCTGGATGTGGAGTGCCCGGTCGCCTCTTATTTTTCATATTAGGCAGTGCAGCATAGTTCATGTTTTTAATGGAGTGTATTGTATGTACATAAAGTGTTTGTAATACAGTAGTCCTCTTGACGCTGCGGTAGTTTTTTTGGGGGGGTCAAGATCACGCACTTTTTTTAATTCACAGAACATCAAGACGCTGCAATCACTGATGGTAGTTCAAAGTGCAAGTAGAAAGGTAGAACCTTCAAGACTGTACAAAAACAGAATTCAAAAAGAATAGAACCTCGAACCAAAAACGCGCTTAAGCAGCTTTCATGTACAGCATGAGCTACTACCACACTGCTACTAGTATTCTGCAACTAGTTTTGACGATCACTATTCGCATCCATTTACCAAGTCGGTCTTCACACATGCTCTTAGTGAGAGATGAAAAAGTAAACCAACTCCATATCCAGTGGCCATGGCTGGGCTTACATACATAACACCGCCAACATGTTAACACGAGCGGTGCCTGTGTTGGCGCTAGCATATTTCGCAACGCACACTGTGTCAAAATTTTTGGCACACGCATTATCACACAATGCACAGTTGTTCTGAACAAGACACCAGACTTGTAAACTGCACATAAAAACAACCGAAAAGAAGAAGTTATAATCGAGTGTGGAGACCCTGCCATTTCTTATCAAAACGTTCACTACAACCACTAATGATTGCGGCGCATCTTTCAGAATCAATATCCTTTCTGAGAATGCGTTTGAAATGTGAAATGTTTGGGACATCTGAAGAATTTTGTAGCAAATATTTGGAAACTATAATTGCATGATCTGCTATGTAGTTTTTGGTAAACCTTGTTATAACTCGTGAAACGTTCAGATTTACATAGATTCCCCAGCTCCTCAGGAGGACCTGCAAATTTATCCAGAACAAACGTACAGGTGGACATAAAAAGTACTTATGTTCTACTGTTTCAGTTGCATTTTGACAACGTTCACAGGTGGGACTGTCTCTTATTCCAAAGCGGTAAAGGTGTAGGTTTGAGGCACAAATACGGGTTACAATTTTATAATGTAAAGCAGCATAGTATGTCGACTTTGAGCAGCTTCTAACGGCACAATAGCTGTCGGGCCATGATGGTTCGGGAAAGATTCTGCTCCAGTATTCCTCCCATAATTTTGTCTCCTGTTCTTGGTTATTTATGAGCAATGGATACCAGTGATTCACTCCTTTGTTTATCGAGAGTGCGAAAGAAATCAGCGGATGTATAATTGGTGCTGGTATGGTACCTTTCTGAAGTTCTTGTTTTACTTCAGGTTTTATTGATTGGAGTAATAACAAATAGTCTAGAATATTTGCTTGTATATTGTAACGTCTCCGAAGATTTTCAAATGTCAGAAAACATCCACGCTCGTCTAAGAGATCGTTTAATCTAACGATACCTTTCCGGTACCACTGAGCTTGTCTTGATGTTGAAAATTTTGTGGTGATATCGGAATACCAAAGGCCCATACTCAGAAAATCCATGCCAGCAACTGTGTATATTGCAACAATTTGAGCCCATGACAGAAAAACGTCTTTCCAAAAGGGGTTGGAAATACCCCGAGAGAATACTTGAAGCGATTCAGAATTACGCTCCCAAATATTGTTGTCACTCGTGACAGTGCTTTTGAATAAATATGACCATGGGTGGGATGATAAAAGCTGTCGCCTAGCCCAGGAACACTGAAGAGCCGTTATGTATTTATCTATATCTACCATTCGTAGGCCCCCATCACACAAGTCTCTAACAACGATGTTCCGCTTAATTCGCTCGCTTTTACCACCCCATAGGAACACATAAAGTTCTCGTTTGAATTTTTTTATTGCGTTGGCATTTGGCTTAGGAAGCGCTGTAAATAGGTGGGTAAATTGTGTTAGTATAAGTGACTTTCTAACCGTGATCTTTCCTATCGCTGTCAGATGCCTAAATCTCCACAAGTGTACAGCATTTCTTACTTTGGTTAACATGCTGGAATAATTCAGAGCAATTATTCTCTTGACATTGTTTTCAAAGACAACTCCAAGTATTTTTAATAAAGTAACCCAACTAAAAGCAAAATTCCCCCCATTTTCAGCGATCAAACTCGATGATTGAGGTCTATTTCCGATGCACATGGCTTTACATTTACTTTCGTTTGGATAAAGACCGGAGAACTTAGCGTATGTTCCCAGGTCATTGAAAAGCGTTCTTACGCTATTTATATTGCCATCTAGGAAGCAGATAGTGTCATCTGCAAACGCAGAAACCTTAAATTCGTTGTTATCAATTTTGATGCCATGAATATCCCGATTACTCCTTATTCTGTCAAGTAAATGCTCGAGCGCTAGTATAAACAAATAACTGCTTACCGGATCACCCTGTCGGCAGGATCTTTGCAAGTAAATAGGCTGAGATATGTGGCCATTATAAGTAAGGCGTGCAAAAGGTTGGTTGTGAAGCACCCTAAACCACTGAATAACATTGGGGGAATAATCTCTAGCTAAAAGACAAGCTTCAATAAACCTCCAACTCATAGAATCGTAAGCGTTTTCGAAATCGATGGCAAGTTATCAGTCCCATATCGCTTCTGTGACTTAGCTCGTGTATCAAGTCGTAGATTAGCCTAGTGTTATCACCAATAAATCTTCCAGAAAGGAATGCTGTTTGCTCAGGTCTAATCAGTGAATCCAATACGTGCCTCAAACATTGAGCAAGGGCACCAGACAAAATCTTGTACGGTACATTTAAAAGGGTAATTGGTCTATACCCTTTAATAGTATCTTTCGGCTTATCTTTTTAGGCACTAAGCAAATGAGTCCTTCCCGCAAGGTTAATGGTAGAGTTTTGCTCAACATGCTACTCCTAAGGAGTCGAATGAGGAAATATTTTAGTCTTAGCCAAAAGAACTTGTAGAATTCTGACGGAAAACCATCTGAGCCAGGGGTTTTCATATTTTTCATCTTCCTTAGGGAAGATCCTAAGTCTTCCACACTCACGGCCTTCGCCAATTTTTCTTTTTGACATTTACTCAATTTGAGAAGAGTGTCCTGATTTAAGTACTGTAACGTATCAGTTATATCTTGTTCTGCATTTTGTGTAAATAAGTGTTTGAAATGAGCCACAAAAGCATCCATAATCTCGCCTTGTTCAGTTAATTTGACGTTATTAACCTTCAAAGAAGCAATTACTCTAGACGAAACATGGCGTTTCTCCAGGTTACAAAAATACGATGTTGGTTTTTCACCGCTTTCTTGCCATCGGCACCTTGACCTTATAATTGCTCCTTCAAGTTTCCGGTTCCTTAGCTCTTCATATTCTAATTTAGCATTAACATGTCTTTGGGTTAAAATTGGGTCATGGTGGAGATTATCATTATTTTCCAATACACGAATTTCTTCATGTAGGGAATTTTCGCGCTCACGTGATTTTCGTTCTTTTCGTATGCTATACGTTATTGTTTCGGTTCTAAGTTTAAGAATGAGGGCCTCCCATAGAAGGTCATCTCCAATTGTGAAGTGTAAGCTTTCCACGTTACGCTCATTTTGTTTGAAGCTATAAGTATAAACGGGGGCTGCATACTGGTCAACGAAGTCGATAAAAACTTGGTTCATCCTTTCAACGTAGTGTGTGTCCTTTAATAATGATGAGTTGAATTTATACCATCCCCTACCTCTAGGCTGATCATTAATAAGGATGTCTAAAGTGATGAGGGAATGGTCTGTTCTATAACCAGGGAGAATATCTGTGTGTTTTACGCGTGAGGCTAGGCTATGTGATACCAGGAAAAAGTCGAGCCTGGCTTGTTTGACGGTTGGCATATGACGCCTCCAAGTGAATTTTTTTATCATCGGGATTCTGCTCTCTGTAAATATCCACGAGCTCATGGCATTCCATCAAATCACAAAGTGCCCCTTTTGCCCGTGGGTTGTTCTCTCTTACGTAGTTGTCGGTATCTAAAGTCTGATCTAGGACCAAGTTAAAATCTCCCACCATGATTATTGGAATCATGCAATCATTTTTATCTGTAAGGATTCTATTTAGGAATTGAAAGAATTCTGGCCTGTCATCGTTTGGCCCGTAAATACAGGCGAGGAGGAAACTTGTTCCCGCGACGTCAATTTTACAAATTGTATAATTTCCACCGGCATCTTTTTCAATTTCTGTTAATTGGAGTGCTTGATTTTTCCCTGCAAGAATAGCAACCCCACGAGAGTTATTAGAAAATGGAGCAAAAACAGCGTCATACCCCCATGCATTTCTGAAAAACTTCTCTTTACCCTGTTCTACATGAACGTCTTGGAGACAAAATAGGTCAGCTTTGTGTTTCCGCAAGTGCAAAAAGACGTCTTTACGCTTTTTTAATTCACCAAGGCCTCTGCAATTAACAGATGCTATCCTAAAACTTGTCATATTCTACAAAGGAATAAGTTGAGATAAGAAACAGCTTATGTCATGGTCATGGTCAGGACAGCTTATGCCATGATAATATGCTAGTGAACGTTTCTGCAGTGTGGTAAGTGCTATAGCAAATGAGTTGTTCAAAAAATCGAGCCTCGTATTCAGCAACGGAGCAACTGCAGGGCAATGCACCAAACAAGCCATGAAAACAATGCATATAAACGAAAAACAAAAACAAAAACACCCACGTATGAAAAACTCTCACCGGCTTGAGAGAGGAAAATATCTTTGCTGGTACAAAGCAGCAACAGGAGGTTGAATAACCCAAATCAAAGCTGCATTACTTCCACGACACAGCTACTCACGCAGAGCAGATGATATCATGGCCAGACTTTCGACCCTGATCTTACGACCGTGCTGCCGTACCTTGCAATATACTTCACCGTTCTTGCTGAACATTGTATATAGCCGCTTCGCTTGCTTCTCTTTTAGCAGAGCCTGAAAAATTGTCTGGCGATATGGGGACAAATTTTCACTGATATACAGTGTGCTTGGCTCAGTCTCACCATTCACGTTCACATGTTTAGACTTGAAGCGGCTCTCATACAGCCGGTCACGCACCGAGTTTTTCGCAGAGCACTTAAAACGGCACACGATCCGCCTCTGCTTACCTATGCGGAAAGCCTCGGTGATGTCGTCCCGAGTCACGGGGACGTCTGGCAAACAGCGGCCGAGTAACGAGACCGCCGTGTCCGTGACGTCCTCGTTCCAGTGCTCCGGTGGTGGAGCCGGGACGGCGGTTCCGGAGAAGATGAGGTCCATCTTCCGTTGCTGTGCATGGAGTTTGTCGACCTCGATCTCTAGGTCACAGACGCGGGCGTCCCTCTCAGCCAGTCGCTGCTCCAGTTCTCCGATGAGGCAGTCGCGTGACGCCACATGCTGCTCCAACTCCTGCACCCGCCCATGAAGCCGCTCGATGTCGCCTCTAAGTACAGAAAACTCGGCAGACATGTCCCGCTTCATTCTCTCAGCGAGTTTGATCAGGGCCGATTCGAGTGATGCCTCTGTCAGAGGTTGTGAAGAGTTTCGGGGCATGGATGAGGCAGCTGAGGCAGAGTCGGAGGCAGCGGAAGAGTCTCTTGACCTCCGACACCGTTTAGAGGGACTTCGGCTGCCCGATGCTGTCGGACGAGCACTGTCCAGACGGCTTATCATCTCCCTGACGGAGGTTTGCCTCCCCGCTCCCCGTCCTCCGGTGCTGGCGCCGCCACTGGCACCGCCGGCGGCCCCGTGACCTTGGCCCGGCTGCTGCCGCTGCACCGACGAGGGCGGACGGGCCGGCGCAGCGGGCCCGCGCTGCTGCTGCGTTGGCTGGGAACTGCGTCCGCGGCCTTTTTTCCCTGAGTTTGGCATTTTGTTCTAAAGCACAAGGTCACTTGCCACAGTCAGAATCAGAATAAAAGGATGTTTTTATCTCTTACTCACATTAGCAGTCAGTTTCAGGAGAGGAAATACCCATCTCAGCCGGCGAGAACAGAGTTTAGGCCCACATGCTCTTACCCGAACGAGCCACCAGAAGACACGACCAAAAAAATCATTTCCCGCTTGCAAGCGTCACTGTTCACACCCTCGAAGTGCTGAGTAATTATTGCACTCGCAAATACTTCTCACTATCACTTCCCGCCACGCAAATGCGTGGGCCGGCACTGCTGGCGGGAGCGCGCGGGGAATGCGGCCGGCCGGGTCGGCTCCTCGGTGACAACTGTGACGCTGCGATAGTTGACAGTGTTCAACTTTGGGTGCCCACAATGGTTTCCGAAAATCCAAGTTGTCATGGTGGATCGATTAAGAGTGCCCTCATTAGACAGAAAAAATCCGTTGCCTGTGGCTTTTGCGTTTCACCATAGAATTTTAGATGTCATGTTATGAGGCGTGAAAGGTGAAATGCGTTAAAACATCGGAAATGTTTTGAGTCCCAAAGTAGGTTTGGTGCCTTTTCACCATCCAACATGGAACAAAACAGCACATACTTACCTCTTCTGGTATATTATCTGGTTTTACTTTGGCAGCGCTCTCATTACTTCACACGCTCCATAACTCGTCCGACGGTTAAGGTTTAGCTTTATGTATGTATATACCTACGTCTCTCTCCTCTCCTGTCATGTACCATCGGGCCAGGCCCCACTCTTTTTCGCTCAGCAAAAACCCATCTCGCCACTCTCCTGACTTCAGCGAACTCGGCCGGCGGCTAGCCAGTGCTGACTCTGCCGCTGTCTCGCCCGTACCAAAGAGTATCGGATGGTGGCGCAGGTAACCAAGCCAATATAGGGAAAAATATGACTAGTAATGCTTGAAAAGGGCCATGTTAAAATATTTCTTGGTTTGTGGCTTAAAATCTATCATTCTCGTGGATAAATTTCCGCTGAATTTCTCGCTATGCAAGTGAACGCCTCTCCACCAATTAGCAGCCGCCATCCACTGGATGCCGATTGCCCGCGGGGCACAGAGGTTAGAAAGGTCACGCTGGGCGCCGCTGGCGCCGAGTTCAAGGCTCCGTGAGGAGGGGTGGCGTGGCGTGGCGGATTATAAAACGCATGCGTTTGGTATTGATAACGGTGGTCGTTCTGCCTGCTGTTGGACTGATGGAGGACAGATATAGGAGACATTCTGCGCACACGGGTGGATGCATGTGTTAGATGTTTGTGCAGTGTACGGTGTCGATATCACTTAAAGGGAGACGCGCGAAAAATTGTTATTGCGGTTTCTTGCTATTTGAAAAATCCTGATTACGAAATTGTCAATTATTTTTGTATCTTCGGCAAAATTGTGGGAGGCCACTCACTTATTATCGAAATAGGTTAACAGTTCCGATGAAATCCTGAAACCGTCACCATCACTTATTTTTCGAAAACTATTTAAAGTTAAAAAGTAATTGTAGTCACCGCGTCGCTCCCACTCTCCGAAAGAGGCCGTGTTTTAACATGACAGTGTATTTCCGCCGTTTCTGCACGGATGAATGTCGTTGGGCACAAGGCATAAGCGGCAACCATCATGCAGTCAATCCATGATTTAATCTCAAATGACACAAAGAAATTATCCTGTCGTAATAATCCAAAGCTAGAGCTGGAACATCCAAAGACAGCACCTTAACACACGTACCGACAAATGTGCCCTCTAACACGACCGGCGACTGCAACCGAAAGGGTGCGAACGTCACTGGTCGTCGCCGCCCGCCGATGACCGATGCACACGCAACCCGCAACTCCTACAATAGACTGGCACAGATAAAGGTTAATAAGTCGCCTGAACTATCCTTTAAAGTATACGTATAAAGTATATAGCACAATCGTAATGAAGTTACCTTTAGACGTTCAAACACGTTGCGAATTATAAGTATGAATCAATGACATTAACGTTAGATGACTTAGAATAGCCTTGAAACATAGCTTTAGTTCACTCACCAGATCTCCGTCACTACCAACAACCGCTCGCCTGTACCGTCTCGACCCAACAGAGGTCGCGACCACCGCGCGCCAGCTCAGGGCGCTTCAGCTCGCCCGCCGAGAGGAGACAAAACTAAACAGAGGTGCAAAGGCCTAGTACGAATTATGCTGTAATAATATACATAATCAAATCAACATGTCGCTATCCATCAGATTCCTGCTCACCTATTTCCTAATCACCATATACATGGAACATAATTGCCCCCGGCTATGTCTGAGACATGCAGATGCCATACCTCAAACTTCGGCACGTAGAGGTGCCAACTGTAGCTATTCAAACCACAAATCCACTAAGGGCCAACACCACTTACAGTAATGTTTTTTTGTAATAAAAATGTCTGTTCTCCTGTATTTGTATTTGGATAAATTTTACAAAGCCTTTAAAAATACAAAATTAATTAGTTTGCCCTAGAAACGAAAAAAACACCATTACTCAGGTATTCAGCCGTTTCGTACCTCGGGTCTTGAGCCGTTTTCTGCTTCAGCCCCAGGATGACGAAACTTTTGCGTCAAAAGGTCACGTGGCCCACCTATGAGGTGGCTGTAAGTTCTGATTGGTCAATTGTGATTTCTTAAAAATCCTATATTTTTGTTTTAATATTATTTTTGGCTGTGGCTTTTTTAAAATAACTTTTTATTTAATAGTTTTAAACTTTCAAGTCACTGCTTAGGAAAAATGGGACCGGTTTTTTAGAGAATTTGGTAGCCTTAGCCGGGGGCACGTCATTTACATCGATAAGAGGTGTACCGGTAAAGTCGTCTAGAAATGTTGACTTTGAGAGTAATTTTAAGGCATTTGCAGGCCGAATTCGCAAAAATGAGAAAAGGACTTCTGAAACAACTGTTTGTGAACTTTTGATCTAGCCAATAAATTTTTTTCGCGTATCTCCCTTAGAAAACATGCGAATGAGTTCATTAAAGGTGTTCGGTATGTGAATACGATCGTGGGTAAAATTGCATTTACATATTTAGAATCCTTAGTATTTTTCAGCATCAGGGTACCTAAACGATGCAACTTTTCCTTTTTCTTTGACAAACACTTATTGGCAATACAACAAACACGGTACATACATGTGACATACACGACAAGCTGACTTTTCCTGTGTGTGCAACACCAGAAGTTTAGGCTGATAAAATGGCTTTTCGAGGTTGAAGAATAAGTAACTCTGACCGAACAAACAAGGAGGGTTTCAAGGCAAATCACAGGATGCACGAGGCCATTGACTGAGTACTTATGTATATCTTAATGGCATTAACATCACTGTATTTCTTTAGCATGGGCCACTCTCCTATCACATTGTTTCGATGCCGCCGTCACCCGGCCTACAGGCGGCCAGAAGTCAGTGGCGGATCTAGCTGGTCAATTTGGGGAGCAAACCAAAGTCGGAAAGCAAAAAAAAACGTCACCCAGTGAAAAATTGTGTTACAATTTGAAGTAACGGTAGAATTTGGGGACATGCCGCTCCAGTAGCTCAGTTGGTTGAGCGTTGGGCTCCGGCCCGCTGCTCAGAAGCATGCAGTGGCAGTGCATGTCCAGGCTTGGGATCGGTTCCCCTGAGACGCTCCGGCGCTCAATAGTTTACCCGACGTACAGGTCGGCTGGCAACTGACTGGTGAGAGGGTGACCTGAGCGGGGCGGCCGTCCCTGTGCTTTGCGGGACGTTAAACTTTCGCTTCTAAATCAAGCCTTCATGGTGGGAGTTGCTCGTTCTGGTGGTGGGGTCGGGGTCTCCGTAATAAGTCCCTTGATGACTTTAGTGAGACTCCGACTCCAACAGTCGAACTGAGAACAATTTGGACAAAATTTATATAAAAAGAAATTTGAGGCGAAAAGCAAAAAAAAAACGAAAAGCAAAAACAAAAGCAAAAAACGCCACAGCATAACAAATATGGGCTCAATATACCTTTTACCTATACAAGGCCCAATATTGACACTGAACTTTACTGATTCTGTTTGAAGTTGAGAGTTTAAGCACCAGAATCTTGCTTATAAACTAAAAATGAGTCGGGGCAAAAAGGAGGTCAACTGCTTTGGGGAACATAGTTTTGCCCCGAGTTTTTCCGCTGGGGGAATGCTTTTGTTGCCCCTCCCCCTGGATCCGCCACTGCCAGAAGTCACTATCCACTGTCGTTTAACCATAATGTCTGGCTTTCTATTTTGAGGCAAAGAAATAGTTTAAATGTTACAATACTTCGCTGTTTATCTCCCGGATGACGCCGCGCTACTAGTTGTTATTGTTTATCAATTTCATTTGTTTATTTTTCAATGGACTTAGACGTTCAGCAGTCAGCTTTCGAATTATACCTGCTTTGTTGGAACTGGAGCAGGATTAGAACAGTATGTCACGTGACCTTGAAAGGTTATTATTTAACCTTGACCTAAGGCAAATGTCATCTGTGACCTTACAAGGCCATTCCGCGTAACTTCTGAATCCTTAGGTCAAGACGAACACATGTATGACTTTTTTATTCTAGGTTCCTAATTTCCGAGGTCTAAGAGATTTTCTAAATGAGTCTGAATTTGACCCATTTGGTCCCACTGTAACGCCACTGGTCAACGGACACGCTTCAAACTTGGATCTAGAGTAGAAGAGGGTAAAGTATTTCCAGCGCCGTTTTAATTCTTCCGTATCACCTCCGGTTCCCGAGATCGTAGAGGGTCCCGTCACACCTCAGGCGGTGGTGTTTATGAAAAGAGCCCAGGTGCCGGGTTAATGAACAGGACCATATAAGAATGTGAATTTTTATCCCTTTGGAGCCCGGGCACCTGTAATGAAATATTCATTTAGTGTTAAGATATCCCTTAAATTTTATTGTTAATCATTTTCGGAATTCAAAAAGGCTGCGTGATGGCTAAAACAAAAGACCATTTTGCTTTATCCTTTCATATGGCGGTCATTTGCTTTTTTCCAAATTTGGGAATCCCTAATGATTTTTGGAAATCGACACCCATGTTTCTGGTTCATACTTTATCCTGGGTCTTAGGCAGGCTAGGATGAAAATCGGTTTTCATCATCCTTCGGACGTTTAAAATACCTACATGTAATAGTGTTTGTGAAGCACCTCACGGCAAGTGAAAATTTGTACTTCGCCCCAGTTTGTGGGTGGTAGTTTCTAATTTCCTGTCATTTTCTCTTAATAATCTAATGCAATAATATTGATCAATCAAACAGTTCAAGAATGTAATTTAATATCCATTCTCACCGACTCACCAGGAGGCGAGTCGGTGGCTTCATATATGGTGTAGGATTTGTAGCTGGTCTGTGAGCTGTAAAGCCGTACAAGTATGTTTCTACGGCGCCGGCCGGCAGGCGGAGCGCCGCAGGGCAACGGAGGAGCAGCTGCGAGACGAGAACAGCCGACTGGGCCAGACAGTGACCCAGCTGACCTCGCAGGTCACCGTGCTGGAGTCGATAGTACAGCCGCCGTCAGTGGTGAGCGAACTGGCTGCGACTGAAGGCTGAAGGTGGTGGGACGGCTCGATAGTACAAACCTGAGGGAGATGGTGCATTTCACTTCTAGTAACTAGTTATGATTTTAGTGTAAATAGTCAGGCCCTCTAAAATAGAAGTTAGGCTTCGTCATTCAGTTTTTATTCAATTTTCCTTTAGAATATTCACTGCCTCTCACGGAGTAGTACTTAGACAACATTTACCTACTTTTCCTCAATAAAGAGAAATCATTATAGGAATGTTATATGTTTTCTCATTGGAAAATATAATTTATTTCACTAGATTTAAGAGTCTAAAAACACCCTGTAATATATTTCGGCCTCAAGAAGTGCTTGGTGGCCCCATGGCATAGAATTCAAGATATTTTACGGCTGCTTTGGAACACACGTTATGTAAATCTATCTGACGTTCTTGGATGATGGGTTTTCTTCGCTGGCACATATCGAATGAATGGTCCGAATAGCATCCTCATGTTCTAGGAGAACGACAGCGCTGCCGCGGACGAAGGCGCCGACGCTGCGCTGGTGGAAGTGATGTTTGAACGCCTTCAGACGGACTTGGAAGAGCTAGCCGACACTTTAGAGCAATTTCCCCAAGCTTTTGGTCAAACTCTGCCTGTGAATGTGGTCAACTTTGAATCAGACGTCAAACCCGCCAGGAGCGGTTCATCTTCGCCGGTCGAAGAAAAACTTCAAGACTGCGCGACAGAATTTCAAAGCGCAGAACAGCAAGTGCAAACTGAATATCCGGTGAGAATCATTATATTTCCTATGCTCATTTCATGCTTCCTGAAATTCGTTGCTTAGCTGAGTGATCAATTGTAGGTTGATATCGCTGTACGGGTTTCCGTTTCAGTCCAGGTTGTGTGTGAGTGAGCTTTGGTCCACATGTGATGGCACAGATGGTGGCGGTGTATCGAGTCTCGGGGCGAAAGCTTGTCCCCGGTAATTAAGCACAGGGTGGTCCAAGAGCACTTCTCAGCTTGCCACAACTCATTCTAAACGACGTCGGTGTTAAATGGGTTGCTGATCAGCCCAGTGCCCTTTATTTGGACCTGTTGGAGATACCGTATTTGACACGGATCCGATTCGATGCACTGCGCACCTGCCACCCTCTGACGCCGCTGCTGGCCGCCAACACTTGTCACCCCTCCCCCTCCTCACTTTGGGAGCGGCAGAATGGCGAGACAGCAGAAGTCTGCTGCCAACACCAGGAGCAGCTGATAAAGCAGAGAGACACCACTGACTACCTCAAACGGCTTCTGCGGCAGGTACGCCAGTTTCAATTGTAAAGTGGGCATATTTTTCATCAGATTTTTTTGACACGCAAATTTCTCTTTCATTTCATGGGTGCTGCCAATTGATTGGTGTACTATTAGCAGGCGCCAGCTGCTATTGATAAAAGTGCGAGCGCGGGGAAGCGATAGATATACTAATGAGTTAATTCAACCACTATCGATGTCGGTGGACGTCTGCGTGCACCACAAGCACGTCTGCTGTCATTCCCTTCGCCGTTCACCGGGTAAACACGTTAATGCTCAGCGCCTTGAATGGTGAGGTCGTATAACCAGCTAATACTTATCAGAAATTGAGGCCAAATATCCTATTTACGTACATCTACTTCTACGTAAGCGTTGTCTCTGTAAATTTGAATCTGCTTGTAGAGCCAACTCATGACATAGCCATTCGTCGTTTACGCAGCCAAGTTCGTATAATATTTCTACTGGGCTTTAGCACAGTGTCGGAGTCCTTTGGTTTTCCGCCTTCAAATGGATCATTCTAATTTACATAACCCTCGCTGGAGACTTTTAGCATAAATCACAATAATCCAACCAAGTTATGTAACTCGGGATGGCTCCTTATGAAGCTAAGCTAGCATTTCGGGTATGCATGCATTATCAATGCAGCGACGGTGTTTTCTGGCCTTACCATGACAAAGTTACCTGGGATTTTCGGGAGAAAAGTACCTATTGAAATAAAATTATTTTGTAACTTCTGGCATACTTGCTTACTGTTAATGTGTGCCCTAATACTCTAATACTAAGAACACTCTCTAACCATATATTCGTGGTTTCCACCCTCATGAGTGATTGCTAGTACTATTCTTGAAACGTTGGTTGCTCCTCAGAGGTTTTCATCCAGCCCCAAGCACGTGCCCTCCTTGGAGACAGAGTTGAATCAGTTGGCTACAGAGAATCGCCAGTGGCGTCGCAAGGTTACCCAAGGTCAACGCCAGCTGGCTGATCTGAGGCGGAGTCTCACTTCTCTCCGGCAGGGGGTCGAGGAGTGTAAAAAAGAGGTCAGTCTACACAGTTTAATAGTGTTGTGTTCAAAGCTACGCTTATAATTGAATTAAGCTGTTTCCCTTCATGTTTTTATATAATCTTCCTCACTCCCTTTTCATTTGACAATAGGCAGCGAATCTTAGAGCGAGTGATATATATATATATATATATATATTATAATCGCATAGGCGTAGGAACCGGGGGGCCAGGGGGCCACTGGCCCCCCCACTTTTGAGTGATGGGCCCCCCGCAACGGAGATAAGAATATCGAGAACTGTAATATCAAGCGAGAAACTCTAACTGGCCCGATAGCTTGCCCCGGAACTCCGTTAAACTTACCTGTACCTCTAAACTAAGTTGAGGTCCTATGAGTCAATTTTAAGGTCCCCTGAGCTTCTGGGGGCCCCTGAACTGGTCTCTAATGTCATACGAGCTAATCTGGGCCTCTTGAGCTGAACTGAGCGCCCCTGAGGTGGTTTGGGCAGCATGAACTGTTCTAGGACGCCTAAACTGAGCTAGGAGCCGTGACCTTGAACAGGGCCCTGTGAGTTGGCCAGGCCCTATATCCACCGACCTGGGGGGCCCCTGAGCTGAGCTGGGACCGTAAAGTTAACATTGTCCCTTGTGCTAATCTGGATCCCCTGTGATGCACAGAAGACCCTAAACTTATCTGAGGCCCCTGCACAGTAATAGGGCCCTGCCTTGAAATTGGGTTGTAAGGTTTAATTGAAGCCCTGAACTGTTTTGAAACCCCATATATGCCGACAAGGGGCCCCTGGATGATCCGGGCCCTTAAGCTTATCTGGTCATCAGAGCTAATATTGGCCTCTGTGTTGAACTGAGAGCCCCTGAGATGGTCTGGGACCCCCTATAAGGCTTTAGAGCCACTGACCACTGAGCTTGAATGGGCCCCTTGAGATGTTCTGACAGTGGCGTAGCCAGGGAGGGGGGTCCCTGGGGTCCGCGGACCCCCTTGGGCTGACCTTATACACTAAAAACACGACCATTGATCTCGGGGCCCTCTGAGCTTGGTCTCGGGGGCCCTCCCGAGCTTGGTCTCAGGAGGCCCCCGATAATCGGTACCGAGGGCTCCAGAATACCGAATATTGATCTTGGGGGACCCTTGTGTTCAGTCTCAGGGGGTCCCGAGCTTGGTCTCAAGGCCCCTCCCCTGAGCTCGGTCTCACGGGCCTTTCGATCTTGGTCTCACGGGCCTTTCGATTTTGGTCTCAGGGGCCCCGAGCTTGGTTTCAGGGCCCCCGAGCTTGGTCTCAGGGGCCCCGAGCTTGGTCTCAGGGCCCCCGAGCTTAGTCTCAGGGGACCCCCGAGCTTGGTCTCAGGGGTGCCCCCAAGATTGGCCTCAGGCCCCCCTCTCCCCGAGCTTAGTGTCAGGGGGCCCTCGAGCTTGGTCTCTGGGGGGCATCCGAGGGTATCTGATGCATAAGGCTGACCGTATGCACTGGAAAACACCAGCATTGGTCTCGGGGACCCCTGATCTTGGTCTCAGGGGGCTCCCGAGCTTGGTCTCAGGGGACCCCCGATCATCGGTATCGAGGGCTCTGGAATACCGAACATTGATCTCGGGGGCCCCTGAGCTTGGTCTCAGGGGCCCCCGAGCTTGGTCTCACGGGCTTTCCGAGCTTGGTCTCAGGGGGCCCCCGATCATCGGTATCGAGGGCTCTGGAATACCGAACATTGATCTCGGGGGCCCCTGAGCTTGGTCTCAGGGGCCCCGAACTTGGTCTCAGGGGACAACCGAGCTTGGTCTCATGGACCTTTCGATGTTTAGTCTCATGGACCTTTCGATCTTGGTCTCACGGGGTCTCGAGCTTGGTCTCAGGGAACCCCCGAGCTTGGTGTCAGGGGGCCCTTGAGCTTGGTCCCAGGGAGCATCCGAGCTTGGTCTCAGAGTCCCCTCAAGCTTGGTCTCAGGGGCCCCCGAGCTTGGTTTCAGGGGTTCAGGGCCCCCCTCGGGGTGCATCCGACTATTGATATCGAGGGACTCATTAGTGAGGCACGAGCATTGATGTCATGGACGCAGAGTTTGGTCTCAGGGGCCCCCAAGCCTGGGTTCAGGACCCCCGAGTATCGGCATTGAGGGACTCCAGAGTACCGAGCATTAGTCTCGGGGGGGGGCTCGAAATATTGATCTTGAGGGCCCCGGAACATCGGTGTCAAGTTACTCACGAGAAAAGCGCGAGCATGGGTCTAAGGGTGCCCCCGAGTCTGATCTAAGGGGGATCCCGAGCTTGGTCTTAGAAGCCCCCGGGCATTAGTATCGAGGGGCTCCGGAGTATTGGTCTGGGGGAGAAATTATTTTAGGGGCCTCCAAATGGTGATTTTGAAGGGCCCCGAAAGTGTGGATGCAGTGGTGTAGCCAAGGGGGCCCTAGGCGTCCGCAGACCCCCTTGGGCCAATCTGAACCACTGCAAAGAATTCTCTGATCACGGGGCCCCCAGAGTCAGTCTCAGGGGCCCCTGAAGATTTGTTCTCAGGGCGTCCCGAGTCGGCCTCAAGGCCCCCGCCCTGAGAGTCAGTCTCAAGGCCCCCCGAAAGCAGATTTCGGGGGCCCCCAGAGGGTTGGTCTCAGGGGCCCCAAAAGTCGGTATCAGGAGCCCCGGGAGTCTGTCTCAGGGGAGGTGGGGGGGGGGGGCCGAGCTAGTCTCAGGGGCCCCAGAGAGTGGTTCTCAGGGCCTTGCAAAAGTCTATTTCAGGGGGCCTCCGAGAGTCAGTCTCAGGAACGCCAAAGACTCAGTCTCAGAGGTGATTCCACCCCCCCCCGGGGTGTTTGTCTCAGGGGCGCCCTAGAGTAAGTCTCAGAGGGCTGTTGGAAGTCATTCCCAGTCCCCTCCCCCACCCCAAAGACAGCCTCAGAGGACCCCAAGAGCTAATCTGGATGGCCACAATAGTCAGTCTCAGCCCCCCCTCCAGAGTAAATCTGGGGGGGGGGCAATAATCAGTCTCAGAGGTGCTGCCGAATAACTAATCTCAGGAGCCCCGAGAGATTCTCAGGGGCCCCCAGTTTTGATCAAGAGGCGCCGTGAATCGGTCTCAGAGACCCCCTGAGATCTAATCAGGAAAGCGGCCGAAAATAAGCTTTGTGAGTGCCGCCAAGTGTTAGTCTTAGGTGGCCCCAGAGCTCGAATAAAAATTTTCAAAATCATATGCCTCGGAAAAAAATGTATCTACCCCTATTGCGTACTAAGAAAAGACAAATTGAAACATGTCCATCAGGCACCAATTTCGAAGGAAAGGCAAAAATTAAACTAATTTTACCATAAGAGCACATCGAACAGGGAATTTGGCACTTCAGTCAATTTTTAATCTATTAGCTTAACACCAATAACTGCATTCCTAAATATTCTGAAATAAACAACCTTCAAATATTTTCGTAGGAAACCAGACAAACATGGGTAATGACAGAAATCGATGAGCATAATCCTCAAAGGAAAAATAGGTATGAAAGGTTGAAAATAACAATGACAGAGAGATCCAAGGCGATAGATACCTCAGGCGCCTTTTGTCTTGGTAATTTGCTCCTTTACAAGATAGCAAGGGTAAGAAAGTAACTGGATCTCAACAGGATCTATCGACGGAATAGAGGTTATGTAACTTTCGGGACACACTACATGTCCTTTGTATTTTTTTCGTTTTTTCCGTTTCTTTTGAAATTTCCTGATTAAAGAGTTCATGGATTCGGCACCGGGAAATAATTGTTAATCATTTCCCGTAGAAGATAATTTCTACGTACTCAAAACGACTGACCTTCAATAACTTCATGTCTGATTACCAGAGTGAATTGAGTTAGACTCGGGTGTAACATCATGCGCGCATCAACATTGAACTTCCCGAAATATGGCACAAAGCTGTCATTATAGCCACGCTACCATATAAGGTATAGGCCATTCTTAATATTTGGTGACCTTAGTTTAGCAACATTTGGTCGGATCGAAAAAATCAAGCTATAAACAAAATAAGAATAAATGCTTAAAAAGGCACAACAAAATTTCATTCGTGTGAATGTTAAAATACTATACAAAAGATATAGGAGATGGGCCCCGGTTACTAAGGAGACCCCCGGTCTGGGGCCCCCGACGGTAGTCGGATCCCTCCTTGGCCGAATCCTGGCTACACCACTGTGTTCTGAGACTCTATATCAGACACCCTGGGACACCCTAAGCCTAGCTGGGGCCCTGAGCTAATCTGGGTGCCCTTGTGCTTAACTGGGGCCCCTGATCTGGTATGGGGGCCCTGAAATCTTCTAAGGTCCCTGGGCTAAGCTGGGGGCCGTGAGCTTGAATGGAGCCCCCTGAGCTGGTATGAGAGGGGACCCTATATCAGCCGATCTGGGCCCCTGAGCTGAGCTGGCCTGTGCTGAACAAGAGCCCTGAGCTGGTCTGGGGCCCCTGAACTGTTCTAGCGTCATTGAGCTAAGCTGGGATCCGTGAGCTTGAACAAGCCCCTTGAGCTGTTTTGAGACCCTACATAAGTCGACCTGGGGACCCCCGAGCTGAACCGGGCCCCTTAGCTAATATGGCACCCTGTGCGAATCTGGGGCTCCACTGTGATGAGCTTCTAGGGGTCCTGTGCTTATGTAGGGTCCCTTGATAAGCTGGTCCCGAGGCTAATGCACTGGTCTGGGCCCTTGAGCTGACTGATGTAGGTTCCTGAGCCATGGTCTGGACCTTGGGGCCCTCCGAGATAATTTGGTGGCCCCTGGGCGGCATAGGCATAGGAACCGGGGGTCAGGGGGTGCTGCCCCCTTTTGAGGTGGGCCCCCGCAACGTATATGCAAATATCAGCAAGTACGCTGCCTGCAAGCCCCTGGGGGAGGAGTGCTTCGTGAAAAAAACCAAGGCACCTACTACCCGAGTGTTTCCAAATGAGTCCCGAGAACTGGTCCCAATCAAACTCCATCCCATATCAATCCCAACACAAAGCATGAATTGGATACGGACCCCGCATCAAATGCCGAGCAACAGTCGTCCCTGAGCCATTGAAAGGCGTGACGTCCTTCGATGCCAGGGTTATATGGCGTCGCCAACTCTTTCCCTGTTGGGAGGGGTTTCTTGGGAGTCAAATTGCTCCTTGCACAAGGAATCTGCCGTGCCTTAAACCCGGGTTGGTCGCGTGGAAAGCAAGGTTGCTAACCACTATATCACCACGCCCACACCTCCACAGCATCACAAAGCTGGCCATCAAGTACCTACATTGCACTTGCAGTCATGCTGGAGCTCTGCATTTTAGGCATCGAAATATAGCTAGACGTATTTATTGTGATCAGCCTTTACCTAAATCAATCTCTAATGATGGAAAGAAGGGATCCGTAACAGCCTAAATAAATGTTCCCATTTTTGTCATTAAATAAGCAAAATGTTGATTAGACATAGCGAAGTGAGGCTGTTTGGTATCAAAACATTGTCTGTAGTTTTCTAAACAGTTTTTAATTTTGTAAATGTGGTAAAAGGGCCTAAACATCTGTAAATATAAGAAACGCACTCGTGGTAAAACATGACTGAAATCCTCCAAAAAAGCTTAAAAATGTATTTCGTATTTGAACAGGGTCTAGGTAAAAAACCCCAAAAATGTTTTTTTTGCGTTTTACTATGATTTATTAGATCATAATAGGTACAAATCAAAATCATAGGGCAAAATTTAATTCCTCAGTTTTCCATACGTTGGCATCCTAGTGTGCATGCGTGCCTTATTGACACCAAACGAGCTAACTATTTTTTTATAATTATGGGCCCCCATGGACTGGGGCCCCCCCTTGAGGTGGGCCCCCTCTAAGGTTGGCCCCCCACTTTTCAAACCGTTCCTACGCCCCTGTATATTCGTCCCGTTAATTGTTTCACACTCTTTAGAAAGCTGCCCCGCAAGGCTTACTATTCCACTTTGCGGGCCAAACATTTTGCAGGCGTACTAATAGGTATGCTGCATTACAATTTTATCTCGGCACCCAGCTTTCAGACTTTTTTGTTGTCTTTTGTCAGAAGGTTCTTAAATCCCCAGATAATCCCTAACACTTTGACAGGCTGTGTCGTATTTTGTTGTAATTAATATTGAACAGTCCCGTGGGTGGATCCAGTATTTTTTTGGGGGAGGGGACGCCACCCGGGCCAGGGGGTGCCACTTTTGGGGCGGAAAAATATTCAAGGTGGTCGTCAAATCCTATCGAGTGGCCACCAATGCTCTCAGCCTCAGGGAGGATCGTCATTTCAGGGAGCGGAGTGACCATTTCAGGGAGTGCCGATAGTCGATCGGGGGAGGGGGGGCAGCGAGCGCCCCACTTGCCCCTTCCTGGATCTGTCTATGAATCGTCCCCAGTGCTTTATTCCAGCATAGTCTTTTTAGCAGCGGAGTGACACAATTTTTGCCTAATTTAGTAGACGGCAGCGCCAGTGGCGGATCTAGCCGGTCGATTTGGGAGGGACAAACCAAAGACGAAAAGCAAGAAAAACTTCACACAGTGAAAAATTTTGCTATGATATAACTCGCCGGTAGAATTTTTGGTATTTGAGGTGACAAGCAAAAAAAAACGTCACGGGTTAAACATATGGTCTCAAGATACTGTTTTCCTGTCCCAGGCCCAGTATTTACACTAAACGTAGTTGATTCTGTTTGAAGTTGAGAGTTGAAACACCAAAATCTTGCTTTTAAACTAAAAACGAGTCGGGGAAAAGGAGGTCGATCGCTTTGGTGGGGGGGGGCAAAAGCATAGTTTTTCCCCGAGCTTCTCCGTTTGGGGAATGCTTTTTCCCCCTGGATCCGCCACTGGGCAGCGCAGAGCTTCGTTTAAACAAAACTGCAACCTGATTCCATCAGTAGCGGACTGGACTGCAATGGTTTGTTCCCATACAGATTTTTATCTCGTCGTTAGAGTGTACCGCAATGCTTCTCCTCCAATGTTAGGCTCTCCCGCAATGATTTTCCTTCAGTGTTAGACTGGCCCGCCGTACTCCCTCTGAGCTTAGGCTTAACTTTCGCCCGGGTGGGGGTCTTTTTAGACCCCCTCGGGTTTTTCCGAAGTGACCAAAAAACGGTGGCGCGCAGCGCCGCCAAGCTCGGTCTAGCTGTTCCTTCATCATTTTTACATCTTTCCTGAAAATTTTGGCTCAAGGTCATATCAGGTCAGGTCACCAGGCCAGGTGAAGTGACCTCACCTCAAAAAATACTTAGGACCGCATAACTAAAAGAAGGGTTAATCGATCAAGTTGAAACTCATACCACATATTGGGCCCACCAGGAGCTACAACATTTGTTCCGGGATTTTTGATATTGGTGACCTAAGGTCATGTGCAGAGCATGACCTCCCCATTGTCAATACATAGGGAAAATCACGAAATGAGCTTTTCTCAGTAAGTATGGATGGAATCAAATTCAAACATCGGTTGCGACCTGCTCTTAGCCCATTTCTGAAGCTGATGCCAAAATGTTTGACTTGTGACCTTTAAAAGGTCACCTTAGGTCAAATAAGCATTTTTTTGGTGTTTTTCTCTATAAATTTTGAATAAACTAAGATAGAGCTTTTATTTTGCCACCGAAGTGTTTGTATAGTCACTGGAAGTCAAATGATATACATCATGACTATACCAGGTCAAGTTGGGTCAGACCGTTGACCTGGGTCAGGTCAAATTCTTAAATTTGACCTGGCATAGCAATATCATATATCATTCGATTCGTATTGACGAGAGAATTGCAATGGTGCATAAACTATGGCTGTATCTTGTTTGGTTCGGAAGCTATTAGCGTAAAAGTAAACGCCCTTATGCATGGGTGGCTATGGACATTCCCAAGAATATGCCCAATATTTAGTGACCTGTAGCTCCCTAGGCTTTGACCTGACACGAAAATGAATGCCACTGCAATGAAAGCGCATCTCAAGAGCTTTCGAATGGTGTTAGAAAAATGTTTCTAGCTATCATAGTTTTCTGAGATATATGAGGTTTTCTTAGTACACCTCATATTAGCGATTTTGACCTATTTTGACCTCTGGTGACCTTGATATTGACTTGACAAGAAAAATGACCGAAGTATTTTCGATATCATTTTCGAAGAGCTTTCGATTGCCGTTTTGCGCTTTTTCTAGCTCTCTTAGTTTTTGAGATCGTGGGGGGGTCTTTTTTAGCCCCCCCCACCAGGGCGAAGGTGGCTCGTACCCGCCACCGGGGCAAGGGTTAATCTCCATAGGAGAAATACGATCCGGATGGGACCGTCGATCAGGATCATAATGGAGTCATTGACTCCTTTAAGTGCTAGTTCACTAGCATTTTAGCACAGACCGCGCTAAAGTGCTGGGGAAATAGCCTTTGATAGAGTGGATTGGTAGTCTGATACGGATCGCAATTTGGCCATAGAGCCTAGGTCATAAATTGTCACTTAATGACCTCCTGGCCGTGCTAGGGTGCATTATAGTACGTCGTTTCAAGTGATTGGATGTGCCGCGGCTGTCTTTCTTTTGAAGTAGGCTGCCGTGCAGTATTCATTTTCCAACTTGATGATCAGTCATAGGGCCAGAAACGTCCAAAGCATGGGGAGGGGTGGTAGGCAAGGTGCTTTTGACACTGTTGTTTAGTCAATGCCATATGGCCATATATTTAACGTTTAATATCTTCAATATGGGGGGCATGGCTCCCTGGCCCCCCTTTTTCCACGCCTATTTGATCAGTCACGCTCACTGAAGTCAACGTGCATTCGAGTACATATGTTTGGAGTGGGATATCTGGGCCCCGAACCATTGGTAGATGGTCGACCTGAATATTTTACATGAATATAAGGGCAGAAAGAAAACAATGGGTTTGGATGGACCAGAAGCTGTTGATTTTGATCGGGCGCTGGCAGGAGCCTGGAGTTTTTAAAGATGATAGTTGGCTAAACTTGAACCAATGTCAATAAACACCATAATAAAAGGTGACAGCATAATATAAAGTGTGTTCTAGCATTCTCACAGGCCTTTTGAAGAGCACACAACCAGTCAAAATCCTTGAATTAAGAAGACAACAATTTAAAGGATATTTTAGCAATGCATTAACCTTTCATTGGGGGTGCTCAGGCACCCCCAGAGAGGTATAAATCAACTCCCCTGGGAGCTGGGTTCAGGTTCTAATCACTGTCCAGTTCTTCGGATGTTTCAGATGTGGATTGGATTCTTGGTTGGGTTTTTCAGATATGGATTAGATTCTTGGCCAGGTTTGTTAGATGTGGATTGGATTCTTGGTTGGGTTTTTCAGATATGGATTAGATTCTTGGCCGGGTTTGTTAGATTTGGATTGGATTCTTGGGCGGGTTTTTCAGATGTGGATTAGATTCTTGGCCGGGTTTGTTAGATGTGGATTGGAATCTTGGGCGGATTTTTCAGATGTGGATTGGATTCTTGGCCGGGTTTGTGAGATGCGTATTGGATTCTTGGTTGGGTTTTTCAGATGTGGATTGGATTCGGTATGATAATCTTGGTTTTGCGTCAGAAGTTCAGTTGGATCATGCAAAACTTCACTGCAGGATAAGGATAACTTTAACAGCTGTTAATGAGCGATTCGATGTAGGAGATGGAGGGGTCTGATTCCTCTGCCTTTTGGTACAATAAGTTTAGGATTTCTATTACTTTTGGGAAAAATATGAAAGGTTTACAAACTGTATGAGTGGCAGATACCAACGAGCCTAGTTTTTTGTCGGCAAGAAGCTGAAGGCTCATTTCACACCCTCCTCTCCCCCACCCTCTCGAGCAGTGGCGGATCCAGGAATTCATTTCGGGGAGAGGCTAGGGGGCTCGGGCCTCAGCCACCAGTAACTCAGGCAGCCCCTCGCCTATGTGTCAACTATAGGGGCTCGGACATTTGGGGGGACTTGAGCTCCCCTAGCCCCCCCCTTGAACCCACCACTGCTCTCGAACATTTTTTTCCAGTTTATACGCTCATGCAGTGATACCTTAGAAGTCCTACAGTAGTCTCCAAGTGAGCTCCTGCCAATGGCAGATACAAGGAGGGCTGGGTGGGCTCAAGCCCTGAAATGTCCAACTGTCTTTAGTTAATGCATAGCCGGAGGCTGTTCGGAGGAAATGGCGGGGGTACTCAAAAGGTTACATCTAAATGTCTTATTTTACTAGCTGATCAATTGTTGAGTGTCCTTGTAGGACGTTCTCCGTGGAAATATCCTTGTGCAGAGTGCTAGTTATGACACATACGACACACCAAACACCATAGCCACAGGGTGCCAACCTATATAGTAAGCTCTCACAGGCAGTTGCTTGTATGACTCGCTTGTGGCAATGTGGTTGGAGATCCGGGGGGTTGGGAGGGGGTCTGTACCCTCCCCTCTTGATTTTCGGTTTTCCATGGGCTTTATATAGGGCTAGTATTGCCGTGCCAGCGTTAACCTCCTGGATCGAAAAGAGATCTCCAGCCCTGTTTGACAGTGTGGTGGACCAGGTTCTTCGATAGCTGTGTGTAGCAGTTTCTTCCCCGCGGCAGGATCAGGAGGCGTGTGCGCTGCGCCGACAGCTGCAGCTGGCACGGGAGGAGGCGGAGCAGCAGGCAGCTGCCACCCAGCAGCTGGCCGAGGCTCGCGCCCAGCTGGATCTTCTCATCCTGGAGAAACAACACCAGCAACACATGGTGGGCTTCAGAGTCGCAGCTTAACCTTCGCCCGGGTGGGGGTCTTTTTAGACCCCCCTCGGGATTTTCCGAAGTGACCAACAGCGCCGCCAAACTTAGTCTAACTGCTCCTTCATCATTTCTACATCTTTCCTGAAAATTTTAGCTCAAGGTCATATCAGGTTAGGTCACCAGGCCAGGTGAAGTGACCTCATCTCAAAAAATACTTAGGTCTGCATAACTAAAATTCGGTCAGATACATTTTCGTCATAACATTCAACATAGCATTCAACATAACATTCTCGTCGGTTTTTGTCGCTGGGAAACATGCTAAGGTCACAAGTCCGATACCTGACCATGTGGCCAGATTCGAGAGCTGCAGTCAGATCTGGCGGCGTCGGAGGAGGACGGACCAGCAGGCGCTCCGGCTACTTCTCCTCATGAGGGGATCCAGTCGACGCCGCACCCGCCAGACAGCCAGCTGGTGGAGCAGCTGTCGGACCAGCTGGCAGAGCAGCGCAGTCTCTGCGACCACGTGACCGGCCAGCTGGCTGATGAGCGCTGTAACGCCCAGAAGCTAACCGAGGATGTGAGCCAAAGGAGGAGAGGAAAGGATGGGAACCAGTTAAAGCCAGCTATTTGTGCTTTGATAGTGATCGCACCGTTCTGGTGGGCCCCAGCATTCTGCAAGCACCACTTGAACCCAACACGCGACCTGGTCCCCTATCAGATGGGGAGTTTGTAGTGGTTGGCACGTTTTGGAGCTAACTTTGGGGCCATTTGCCGTGACACTTTTTCAGAGGTCTTATTAATCTCTGTGTGTTGAGACTTCATGGTGCTTCAGCATATCGAAGCTAACTGCTCCTGAATATACTTTCTGGAGAGGGACGTGCCATGGGGCTCACTTGCTGGAAATGGTACCTGTCCTTATTGTTGCAAAGTATTTTTTTAATCCACCTGATAGTGTTGTGTCAGTACTTTGTGACTGCGCCGTGTGGCCGACCGTTGCCGGGTGGCGCTGTGCCCAGCTGGAGCTGCTGCGCGCGGAGCACGCCGAGTGCGCGGAGCGGCGCAGCGCGCTGGAGTCGCGCCAGGCCGAGTCGGCCGACAACCAGGCCCGGCTGGACTCCCAGCTGTCCGACACCTACCAGCAGCTGGCCGAGACGCGCGGCCAGCTGAGCGAGGCGCGCGCACAGCTGGCGGAGGCGCGTGCACAGCTGGCGGAGACGCTGTGTGGACAGGAGGAGGTGCACTCCCAGGTACATACATACACCGTCGGCCCTATGGCGCTGTTGCGTTTTATAAAATCATTGATTGTTACGGCAGATCGAAAACATATTTAGATTCTGTGTATCTGAAAATATATGAACTTATATGTGGTCAAGTAAGCTGTGACCATCGGCTAAGGCTTATCCAATCATGACCACGTAAACTGCGTGATTCGACTGCCGATTATAATAATTTCCAAAAGACAAACTGCTGGTTGAGAAGTTAGGCAACCAACACATCGTTAATGTTGATCCGCCTCCGCCCCGGTGCGTTTCCAGGCGGATATAATAGTGGAGCACGTGACGGGCTGGCTGGAGGAGTGGCGTGCAGAGAACCAGAGGCTGTCCTCCAGAGTGCAGCACCAGACGGAGACCATCACGGCGCTGCATGTCGAGAACAGGTCAGAAACGCTCACGGCGCTGCATGTCGAGAACAGGTCAGCAACGCTCACGGCGCTGCATGTCGAGAACAGGTCAGCAACGCTCACGGCGCTGCATGTCGAGAACAGGTCAGAAGCGCTCACGGCGCTGCATGTCGAGAACAGGTCAGAAACGCTCACGGCGCTGCATGTCGAGAACAGGTCAGAAACGCTCACGGCGCTGCATGTCGAGAACAGGTCAGAAACGCTCACGGCGCTGCATGTCGAGAACAGGTCAGAAACGCTCACGGCGCTGCATGTCGAGAACAGGTCAGAAACGCTCACGGCGCTGCATGTCGAGAACAGGTCAGCAACGCTCACGGCGCTGCACGTCGAGAACAGGTCAGCAACGCTCACGGCGCTGCATGTCGAGAACAGGTCAGAAACGCTCACGGCGCTGCATGTCGAGAACAGGTCAGCAACGCTCACGGCGCTGCATGTCGAGAACAGGTCAGAAACGCTCACGGCGCTGCATGTCGAGAACAGGTCAGAAACGCTCACGGCGCTGCATGTCGAGAACAGGTCAGAAACGCTCACGGCGCTGCATGTCGAGAACAGGTCAGAAACGCTCACGGCGCTGCATGTCGAGAACAGGTCAGAAACGCTCACGGCGCTGCATGTCGAGAACAGGTCAGAAACGCTCACGGCGCTGCATGTCGAGAACAGGTCAGCAACGCTCACGGCGCTGCATGTCGAGAACAGGTCAGAAACGCTCACGGCGCTGCATGTCGAGAACAGGTCAGAAACGCTCACGGCGCTGCATGTCGAGAACAGGTCAGAAACGCTCACGGCGCTGCATGTCGAGAACAGGTCAGAAACGCTCACGGCGCTGCATGTCGAGAACAGGTCAGAAACGCTCACGGCGCTGCACGTCGAGAACAGGTCAGTAACGCTCACGGCGCTGCATGTCGAGAACAGGTCAGCAACGCTCACGGCGCAGCATGTCGAGAACAGGTCAGCAACGCTCACGGCGCTGCATATGGAGGACAGGTCAGTAACGCCCAGGGCATGTTGTGGCAAACTGATGCCAAACCCCACTACCTGGGGAAATACTATATATGCATATTATGCTCACATGAGAGGGTCCAAAGAAAATATCTGTCTATGTGTGAGACGTAGTCCAGAACTTGTAGGTACTGTTTTTTTATTCTGGATATAAATTGGTGAGTTGCACGTTTTTCTCATATTTGCCCAGGGAGAATGATTCGAGGCTTGATTTGTACAGGTGCGGATGCTAAAATCAGTACCAGTCCACCCTGGCTGTTATTGAAATTTGCAGCCAGCTTATCGTTATACTCTAAGCTCATCTAATTCTTAATTTATTGTATTCTTCTCACTTTATTTTAATTTACTCCTTCCTTCACTTTCGGTGACGGCATACTCCTTAGCTTTCTATATCTGTGTATGAAACAGTCCATATTTTTCTAAGCAGGCATATCAAAATGTTTTGCCAATGCGCCTTTCATTTATATCAATGAAAATTTCCGTAGCTAATGTGGTCTAATCTTTGCATGGGTCTGATCGGGTTCAGGCACTTGGTGGAGCGTCTGGAACTTCTGCATACACCCTCTTCAATTCCATACTCTTCTGGGCGCCCACCAAGTTTGCACAAGCTGCCATCTGCGGAGCCAGGCCGTCCCAGCCATGCTCACAGCCGCCGCGCTCTCTTCACACCGCCTGAGGGCTTTTCGCTGACGGAGCGCTACCCCGGCTCCTTCACGGAGGGCTGCCTGCCGACCCCGGCTCAGGTCGGCTCTTCCGAACCACACAGACACTCTCTGACAGAGGGTTTCCCGCTGGCGGAGCCACACAGACAGTCTCTGGCAGCGCTGGCGGAGGACTCGCAGGAGCAGCCTCACGCGCTCTCTCCAACCGAGACCAGTCAGTCGAACCCGATGCTGGAGGGACGCGCCACAGGCGGCGGCACCAGACCGCGTCTCACCTCCGGCTGTGACGAGGGCGAGACGCCCTCCCAACAGGTCAGGTCTCCAACTGACGGATTGATGCTGGAACGCTCATATCCCTGTGTAGGCGCGCGCGCATTAACACGCGAATTGACGGGGGCGGGTACCCGCCCCCCTCGGGTTTTTCGGAGATAGCAGAAAAACGGCGGCGCGTAGCGCCGCCGTACTTGGCATACCTTTTTCCTCATCATTTTAAAACTTCTGTGAAAATTTTAAGGTTAGGTCATCTCAGGTCAGGTCATCAGTACAGGTCAAGTGACCCGACCTCAAAAAAGTTTAAGATAGCATAAATCAGAGCAGGGTGAACTTATCCGATTGAAACTCATACCACATAATGGCCCCACCGAATCTCTCTAAAACATGTTCCGGTATTTTTGATTTCGATAACCTAAGGTCAGGTACGAGGCATGACCTCTCCATTGGAAATACATGGGAAAAATGGTTTTTACGGAATAACTCAGTAACGGATGGTGATAGAGCATTTATTTTAGCTGCATTAGACTCGCCTGGGCTTTTCGGTTCTAATGATATGCATTTTATATAATTTGACTCTGACCTGACCTCAGGTCAGGTCAAATCCTTGATTTGACCTAGCAAGGTCAAATTATATATCATTCGATTCGGCTTGCTGAGAGGATTCATAAAGTTCAAGTCGTTTTGCTCTATCTTTACCTGTTCAGATGTAATGGCCGAAAAACTGAATTTACAGGTTATCCCTATGACGGCATGTTTTGACCTCTCGTGACCTTAAATGTGACCTGACAAAAAATGGTCCAAATGTTTTCGATGGAGAAGTGGATGGGCAGCCCAACGCCGTTTACCGTTTTTCGTTACCTACCGTGGTTCTCGAGATCTTAGGGGGCGGGTATCCGCCCCCCCGTCAATGCGAAGGTGGCTCAGACCCCCGTCAATGCGCGTGTTAATATTTTACCAACTGCGCTAGTGGATTCAGGGGGCAAAAAAAACACGGGCTCCCTCCCCGAAACTTCCTGCTTGTCATCATTTCTTTCAAAAACACTATTTCTTTTTCGATATTCTTTTTGTCTTGTTGCCCCTCCTCTCCTCAACCTGCGGTTCGGATCTGCCACTGACCAGTGATGTTATCCTTTCTGCCTTTCTTTTATCAGTAGCGGTAATCGTTCACCCTTGGCAAATATCTTCAGCCCGATCATCTTTGCACCAATGACCAGTTTTGGAACCTTGTTTAATATTCAAACCTTTCAGTCCATATTCGGAACTAACAGTAACGGAATAAGGCCGTGTCTCTCTTTTGCACACTATCCAAGCCGGTAGTTTGCGGTCGCTAATGCGGGCTTCGCGGGACTGGACAGGGACGCGCAAAACGCTGATTATTTTGGCTTCCAACTTTTGCACTTCACACACTGTGCCGCGGCCACTGTAACCATGGTTCTGTTCAGTTTCAGCGTTTATTTAATTATCCTACTTTATTTTACCTTGTTTGTAGCCCCTTCAGATCCTTGAGCGAACCCGCTTCACCCCGCGTCGCTATCCCATTAGTCGTGCTGTGGGCTAAATTGCGGTAGAATGGTCACAATCTACTGCTGATAAACTCAGAACAGGTATAGGGAACAAGGTTTTACATTGCATTCATACGGTGCCTAACAGGATTCATTCATACCCGTGCTGTCATTCTAACAGCACGGGTAATTTGTTGATACTCCAATGGCTATTTGTGGTGTTACCGACTGTGATGGGCCATTTGCATCCCCGTTTGAGGCCTTTACACGTCCTGACATCATCTGTGCTGTTTCCGTTCAGGACTCGCTCACTGCCGGGGCGCCTCCGGCCGCCATGTCCTCGGCTTCTGCCGCCCAGCGCCCCCAGCCCTCTTCCGCGGGGAGGCCTGAACCTGGTGCCCCGCGGGCCGACGACTGGCCCTACCACCAACCAGCTCTCCACGACAGGAGGAGCCGCGACCCGGCCGCCGACCTGGACAACATGGTGGCTGACATGCACGACAGGAGGCCGCCATCTTTGAGGCTGGCGAGTGTAGAGATGGGTGGTGGACGGCGGTGCTAACTGGTTCGAGTCGTACTTGTGAAGGAGCACGGTTTCCTTTCGATTCCAGAAGCATGTGGTTTCAGATTCGCAGATCTTCGATGATACATATTGACACGAGATATGAATGCCTAGATGTTGTGGGTTGTCTTCAGTGTGACACTACGGAGACAGCCAAGACTAAAAGATACTGATATTATGAAGTGGCCAAATTTTTTTAGTCTTAGTCCCGGGAGCTTTAGCTTATTCACATAAGATTGATGATTGTTCGGAAGTCAAGAGATCCCGCAGTATTGCATATATGAGCACGATTATTCTATGGCAAGCTTCTATTTTGACTTAGCCCCTCGAATGTAAAGTGGAAAATTGAATACAAAAATGATTACGGTGTATTCAACAGCAGTGGCGGATCTAACCGGTCGGTTTGGGAGGGGCAAACCAAAGTCAAAAAGCAAAAAAAATGTCACGCAGTGAAAAATTGCGCTAAAATATGGCCTGTCGGAAAATTGTAGGTATTAGAGGCAAAAAACAAAATAAAAACGTCATAGGGTGAGAAATGTGGGCTCGAGATACCTTTTTCCTATCCAAGCCCCAATATTTCCACTGAACGTAACTGGTTCTGTTTGAAGTTGAGAGTTGAAGAATCTTGCTTATAAACTACAAAGCAGTCGGGGAAAAAAAGGAGGTCGATCGCTTTGGGGGAAACATAGTTTTGCCCCGAACTTTTCCGTTTGGGGAAATGCCTTTTTGCCCCCCTTGGATGCGCCACTGTTCAACAGTGTTTGGGCATTCCTCCACTTATTTGCTCCACCGGTATATCAAACTGTTTGGATGTTAATAGTTGGAGTTTAACGACACACCGACTGTCGAGGCTGACGGCGTCCCCAACTCTCACCGTGTTGAGAGGGATTTTGGGGATCAGACCGACTTTAAGGGAATGTGGCACCTTTATAACGTGATTTTAAGTGGGATAGCCAAGTTGTAAAGCAAGTCGGAAAACCCAGTACTCTATATATCCTTTGTCTTGGAACTCGATATTTCGGTAGAAAAAAGCTAAAACCTACCCGAAATGTACCTCTCATGTAACTCTCGTCAGGCGGCCATTGTTGTGAGCTGCTGGCATGACGACATATGCTGACGTCACGATGAGCATCAGCCAATCTAAGCCCTTGAAGCGTTTCGAGTATGGTGGTGGTTGCCAGATCATGACATCATCCACAGGCAGATATTTCTTTTCCTAGAGGAGTATTTTAAAAATCAAAATATTGAGCTTATTGTACATTTTTCAGAGAAAGCATGAGTGATTTCATTAGTTTCGGCTAAAAGTACGCCTAATTACAATAAATTCCAGGATTCAACCAAGGTGCCACATTCGCTTTAATCAGAGGCTCCGTCGGGACTTGAACCCGGGACCGGTGGCTTAGGAGACTCTGATGCTATCCACTGAGATACCCATCCCCTCGCAAGTTTTGGAAGTTTTCGGCATGTAAAACAGGCCTTCGTCAGCCATCATATTTCCCAAAGGCGAATCCAAGATTTCCGATCGGGAGGGGTACATGGTCAGGGAGCGCTTTCCGGGGGGGGCGCTATCCGGACCAGTGGGTGCACTTTTGGGCAGAAAAACCTATCGGGTTGGCGCCAGATCCTTTCGAGGTGCGCCGATAATCGCATCCTGGTGGGAAGCGACATTTCAGAGGACGCCATTGATCTTTCAGTTGGGGGGGCGGGAGGCGCCGAGGTTCGATCGAAGGGGAGAGTGCCTCCCTTTGCCCCTGGATCCGCCTATAGTCCGTACAATCGATTCGAGTTGAAAAGGTATGAGCATTCAAAAGTTGATTTTTCTTTGGATTAAAATGTGTGTCGGCGGCTGCGTGTTTGCCCCTAATGACAGCCTGGGTAGATTGGTAAAAATGCAGGTCGGTCATAACTTTGCCTTATTCGGAAGATCAGTTAAATATGGATAAGCTGCATACTTGAGATCTAACGAAATTACATTTCATTTTCTGGTAGGCTATCTAATGGGGAGAGGGTGAAAAACGAGCGGAATAAAGTCTGCTAGTTGCCAGACTACTGATTTTACTCAATTTCTGTCCTCGGAATCGAGGACGTAAGCCAAGTAACAGCTTGTTTGACGATTCTTTTGCATTCACATGCGTGCTGCTTCTTTGACCGAATCAATTATTGTGGCTTACGATCATTGCCTTACGATCATTGCATGTGTTTTCAGTGAGGACGTGAATTGGAATGTGCACGTGCACGAGCTGCCTTACCCTGGAAGTGGCGGTGTGTAGCGGAATATAAACAGACCGGGCAGCGCCAATGTCCAGTCCTGGGTAATGATAGGGTTGACTTTGGAAATTTCTTGGAAATGTGTTCGTGCAGTGAATGTTAACGACAACATGCGGAAGCAGGCTACTCAGTGGCCCGTGCCTGTTCTGTACATATATTGGTGTTCATATTCATGAATCCTGTTGGCGGTGGATGCCTACAGAGCGTTCTTTATGCACTCAGTACGTGCCGCTTATGTACGCACCCGTTGAGTAGTCGGTGGAAGGTCGATGGTACTACTGCTTGGTCCGAAAACGGGACATGGAGAGCACTGAACGACGGACAGACCCGACAAATGTACCGTCTTACATGTGCCTACTGATGTCTTGAGGCGCCATCAAAGCAGTGTGCGCATGCGTCGGAAAGGGCCTTCCCACTATTTTGCACAGATCAATTCCTCTTTTCATTCACATGACAGAAATTTTGAACCTTTGTGGTCGGTATCTACTGGAAGTAAAAACAACCTGAATCCGAAGAGCTTTAAGTTCTAGAGGGATTATTTACTAGCCAGCGGGCGGTTGAAGACTCCGGCCGCTCATTTTTCCGCTAGCGACGATTGTGTAGCACTGTTTCTGCTCATGAGAGGAAAAGGGAAACGGGACGTCTACTGAGTGCTGGTGCGTATGGGTTGTTTTCCTTGATATATTCCAAATTATGTGGTACCCAGAAATTGGCATTCTTGCACAGGTTTATATAGCTGCAAAGTTGCGTGCGAGCGAGGTGGTCTGACACAATAACTTCCCGCTTAATCATTAAAACGTGTGAACTGTCCAAGTTGCGTGACAATGTTGCTGCAAGTGCCTTCATTACATCGTATTCGCATGCAGGAACAGACTGTTCGTGTTGGCGCTGGATTACATCGTGGGGTGCCCTTCCAAGCACTAAGCTTGCTTCAGTGAATGGCCAGCTCAGTAGCGATGTGCTGTTCATCGATTCGTGAATGGTGCTGGACCTTCACTGGTCGTCATGGCTTCGCTTGTGTCGGGCCAAATAAATGATTATACATCAATGCAAGCGACCAGCTCTATCGTGAAAAACATCGGGAATGTATAAGAACCATCGCGAAATGTGTTGCTACCCGACTCTAAAGGTAGAAAAGCTATCGGTGCGTGCAACGGCAGCTACAAATCGTGTTGGCCAAAAAGCGGCGAGAGCGAGCATTTAATCGAATCTAATGAGGCTGGCGAACACAAATAGATGATGATTAGACGGGCCATCTTTACTTGACCGGACCGCGCAGGCAGCTTCTACGCGTCGATGCCGACGGGATGACGTCAGATGCCGACGGGATGACGTCAGCCGACGGCGACTGCCGGCAGCGCGGCGTCCGCTGGGGCAGGGCATGGGCGCAGTGGCCGGGCTGGTCCCTGGGCCTGCACACCCTAGTGCCTGGGGAGAATCCGGGAACTGCGACTGCGGACAGCGTGACGATGGCGACACGGGGACTCGAGCCGGAATGACCTGAACTTAGCACGCAGCAACAGATAAACCGAAAGCATCTGCACAGTACATGCATCATAATACGAGATATTCAACAAGTAATTGTTAACTTGTTTACCAACACATTTCGAACGAAAACATCTTCGACGTTAAAAGTATGAATCTTAACAACGCATGATTTAAGTCACAAAGACCAGGCCATGAACTATTCACAAGTGTATGACACTGAGCTGGCAGCCGCAGAGACGCATGTGCCAGCCCTACGCAGTGGCTACGACCTTCCGGTGTACGGCCTGGCGGAGGGTCGTCTTCTCGTCATCCACGTCCCGGCGTTGTGCTGCATCAGCGTCAGTCTCTGCTGCGCTATCATCGCCGTCGGCTGCTCCTTCTGGACTCACTGGCATTGCGACGGCCTGCCGTTCTCCCAATGGCGGCAGAGGGAGCGCAACGTCGTCTACCTGGCACTCTGCGACGCCCTCTTCAACCTGTTCCACCTGTTCGACCACATCCAGATCCTCATGGTCGAAGACCACGTGCGACCTCCCTGGCTCTGTCAGCTGTACGCCTTCGCGATCGCCGAGTTCATCACCGCTCAGCAGCTGCTGGTGAACGCCATCGCTGTGAGCTCCTTTCTGACGGTGCACAGGCTGAGAGCGGTGACGTTCGGTCACAACGACTGGAAGCTGGTGGTCTATGTGTTCGGCAGCGCTCTTGCCTTGGACATGCTCTGCCTGTGCATTGACGGCTACGGACCGTCCGGCTCGTTCTGCTACTTCGACGGCGTCCGCGGTGCCTGGCAGTTCCTGGCCTTCTCGACCGCGCCGTTTCTCACCGTGTTCCTGGTGAACGCGGTGCTGTACGCGTTGACCTGGCGGAAGGTGCGAGCTGAAGAATCGGAGAGCGCTGCAGTACTTGGGCGCGACGGCAGGGCGGCCGCTTCTGCTGCGCGCACCGGACTGCTCTTTGTGCTTGCCTTCATTGTCCAGTGGTGGCCCACGGCTCTCTACGGGACCTGGTCGATGGTACAGCCGGTGCCGTTCATCGTCCACCAGTTTGTGACAATCTTTGTCAACTTGGGCGGTGTTTTTAACCTCGCAGTGTTCTTCGTTCTTGTACGTAGAAGAAACCGACGGCGGCTTGCTTTGAAAAAGTACAGGAGCGGAGGAGGAGGCGGTGTCTGCTGCACTGGCTGCGGAGACAGTCGCACCTGCACGTGCTTGAGCATCTGCGACAGAGAGCGGCCGGCAGGGGACTTGTTATCTCCCACTGTCACTATAAGCAGCAGCATTAGTACAGCCTTACAGAGCCCGGAGGCCAACTACGGGTAAAACCAATAGTTCATACATGTATACGGTAGGGTCTTTACATGCAATGCACAGCTGGCATTGCAATGATTTCCTGAGCCCGGTCGTGTGTTCTCCCCACTTCCCTCTGTCAGCCTCTTCCTTTTTTCATCCATTCATTCCTCATCGTTCTGTTAAGGAGTGTGTACCCAACTCCATCCATGAATGCTGCGATAGTGGAGAACGAAGTTTTTTTTACAATGACACGTGGAAGTTTTTTATGTGAGAGACTTGTGTTCTAAATATCTGGGCTGCAAATATATCGGTATCCTTGCACTCTGTGAGAGGACGAGTGATGCCAGATAAACTTCCTAAAATAAAGATATTAAATAGCCTAGTTTTCTCGGAAAGATAATCATTTCTTAGCTTGGTGAGTGTCTTAAAAACTATCATTTCGTCTCTCGTCCTTTTTGTGTAACCTCTATTCATATTTGAGTGGCGTGGTTTGTCTGTCTGTCTCTCCCATTCTCTGTCTTCAATTCAGTGCAAGTTCATGGAGACGCCATGTAGCCAAGTCAATGGCGTCACAGGTCTGGAATCTGTTGTGGCACATTGGTGCTTGTTTCTGGATGTGCATATGCTAGCTTAAATTCCGCTAACTCTCACTGTATGTATGTGCGTGACACATGGTGTAAGTGGTTACCTATCGTCCTTCCATTGACTCAACAAGTGATCGGCGCTATACACACAGAGAAAAATTTACACCCCACGGAACACTTTGCTCGTGCCAAAAATCAGTATTCTCTGGATACTTAATTCAGTATACAATGAACGCTTTTCGGACATTTTTGGTACTCGTCAGATAACATGAGTACTTTTACTACGCCTCTTTTGTTACAGCTGGTTGTACTTCCCGTAGTACCCTTTTGCAGTTTCACCAAAATGGGTACTTTTGCGACTAGTACCCCCTTTGGTTCCGTGCCAAAAATGAGGCCTCCTAGGGTACTTCCATTTTAGGTACTAACGCTAGTACCCTACGAAGGTGTCTGAAGGGCACTGAAAGTAGTGCTTAAAATGTACTCAATCAATATAATTCAATACCTACTCTCCTTCGTGAAACAAAGAGGTACTTGAAGAAGTATATTTAAGGTGATTCGATAATTCGAGCAAGGTAACACTGCACAGCTTTAATCATATAGAGCACAATACAAAAAAGCAGCCACGGCTCACTGGAACAGCTTTGTCGTTTCAAGGGACAACATATACATGGCACTGAAATTGAGACTAAGCTGGTTCTAAAACTATGAGGTTCATATTCGTTTCTGCTGGTCTTTTCTAGGCATTTTTAATCTTGCAGATTACAAAAAGACACCCCAGTTGAGCTGAGCTGACCTCGCTGCTTGCATATTGTCGATGGATATTAAAAGAGAGTTAATTCTGTCCAGAACCAATCAGCCGTCCTTAAATCTTTCCGCTTCCTCAGGATTCTGTGTGAGGATCCTTCAAATGATTCGACGTCTGGGCCCTGCGCGCAAGGCAAACAGTCGGCTATTTGCTGCTAGAGATTAGCCTTTGCACCGGCACTTGTCACCACGTGGCACTATAACCGTTCCTTACAGTGGCGCAAAATAAGACTAACTTAGCACCGCGGCGTATTAGTGACCTGACAACATCATGCATGTAGAGAAAAAAATTTGTGGTTTAAGACAAGACAAATAAATATAGCGTACGACATAACTCTACATGACTTATATTGGCTGTTTTTACCTATTTTTTGTTTTTTTCAAGGTCTACTTAGCTAAATAACACGTGTTATCCCTTTATTATTTTCCTTGTGACACGGGAACCATCTCTGGGGTGCCCTCGAGATAAGCACTTTGCCCCCCCTCTCGAAACCAATTCGGGGGCCTCCTGAGAAGAATTGTTTGGCCCCTTGAGGAAAAACCTTGCCCCACGCCCGAGAAAAAAACTTTTGGGCCCCGAGATCAAGCCTTGGGCCCCCGAGACCAACTCGTGGAGGACTCCGAGGCCGAATCTGGGGACTCCCAAAACAACCTTTGGCCCTCCGAAATAAACTCTGCCCCCCCCTCCGGGACAAGCTCTTAAAGGCTCCCCAGACCAGTTCTGGCGGCCACCGATAACTTTTTTAGAGCATCCTTAGACAAACTCTTGGGGCCTTACGAAAAATTCAAGACCGGCTCTGCCCCCCCCATAACATAAACCCCCATAATCACCAGGGAGAACGTGATTCGGAGGCCCACCGAGGCGCGGGTTAATAATTGGCGGTGCCCAAATTTAAAACAATACCAAGAGCTACAAAGATAACATAGCGACATTTCCTAGTTTACCTATAGTCGTAAGAGTAGAGAAGTCTAAAGGGGCCATGTCCCCAATATTAATTATGTTTAATTATTAGATAAACAGCGTTGACTGAAAATAAATATCTCTAAGATAAGACTTCATCCCCAATGTTTTGGACGTATGTACCTACGCTTATGAGTCTAGCTACAAGCAAGGGTAGGGGTTTTTTTATTCGGTGGTGCTCGACTTAGAAAAAGGGTACTCTGACAGTTTAACATAATTTTCTTTTATCATTAACTGTTTTCTAAATAAACACGCCCTTCTTAGAATCAGGAAGCCAAATAGAAGCATGTGATCTTAAAATAACAAATGCTGAGTGATTGTAGAATGCCCCTACAGAAATAGAATCATCATCTCTGCCCCGTGGGAAGTTTTAATATTATTGGAGTTTCAACATTATTGGTAGTTACCGAGCACCTACCTAGAAATGGTTTCATGTAGACCTTTAAAAACTCATTAATGGAAGTTACGTGGGCTTCAGATTTTGCATTCAATCCAGAAGCAGGCAAATCAGTCAAATGCATTACCTAACCATAATCTTTGAAGCATTACCATGTTTTCAGTTTAGGTTTTATGGACGTGCTTGTATACACAATTACGCCGGTTATAATTTGGCTAGTCTAATGATGAAGATGCCATACACAAAGGATGTCAAGAGATAACTGGTACCTAATGCACCTAACCCTGTTCAATCACAAAACAGATGCCAGCTCTCACCTTTTGCCAAATTTTCCACGGGCTGAGCTTCCGTCTGCCAGTCACTGCAGGAAAATGGCGCTGGAAGATGCAAAAAGTCGCTTGGTTCAAAGAAAGAACTCAATAGAGGGTAACCTACCACCTTTATTGCACTAAGTTGGCGCCATTTTTCTGTCTTCACACCGAAGTATTCTAAAGGGGATTGAAAATATCGAATGAATACTCCATGCAGTACCACCTGGTGTTAGAAAACTCTCCTTTTCCAAAATAGGTACTAGATTAAGTACCCACAATTTTGATCAGGGGTTACTTACACCAACTTGGATGTTGGATGTAGTATAACCTGGTGTTAGGAAACTCTCATTTTTCCAATTAGGTACTGGATGAAGAGCCACCAGGGTACTGATCTACGATAACGGTTATCTTACCTCTTGCTTGCATGTTGTTAGTACTCTAATCTAATACAGCCATGGAGTCCATGCAGTATCGATTGGAGAGTGAAAAACATGACAAATACATTGACACTGTAAAATGTACTTTGGTGAATCACTTTATTTGGTGTGTCCGATTTCACTCCCGGATTAAGACTTAGCTTAGCAGCCCCAGGCTACTGAGTTATAAAAAAGAGTTCAAGTAGTACAGAGGGTACTAAAAAATTCTCTGTGTGTAGGCGTTCAAAATTGTGAAAACCACGCCAAGATCCAAAGTGGCACTGGGTCGTCCTTTTCAAAGTCTTTCTCGCAGACTGACTCCATGCCTACGTGGCGACGAACATTTACTATACTGTGGATATCGAACCAAACGTGCGCGTGCTGCAGGGCGAGCAGGGTGTACTTTCTCCGGCGTGGGGGGGGGTTAACGCTCCAAAATAACGAGTTTTTGGCCATAGTGCCTCAAGTCGACATCGCAGGGATACGAAACCCGCGTAGTTGGATGCGGCGGACAGATTTGCACGCTTTGGTGTACTTTTTGTAACTGCAGTCTTTTAATGAAAATACAAATAATAAACGCGACAAACATGAGAATCTTACAAAAAAATCAAAATCAGTTGCGTGTCTCAAAACCTACTGATACACCACGGAAGGCATCTGCGAGTCCAAGCTGCGCCCATGTACCCTGTACATGACGCAAAGAAGAGCAAGGTTCGTGTGTCGCATGTTCTGCACCGGAGGCTGGTGTAAACCAAGATATCTTCAACGCATGGTAGTTTTACGTGAAACAGGCGCCCAAGTCATAGGCGTATAAACGGGGGAGAGCTGAATGGCCACTGCCCCCCCCACCCACTTTTCTGCGGTGGGCCCACGCAACGGATAGGAAAATATCAGCCACTGTAATATGAAACAAAAAGCGTAAACGGGTCCGATAACTTGTCTTGGAAACCTCTTAGCCTAGGCCCCTAAGCTGATCTGAAGTCACATGAGTCGATCTGGGACCACGTGAGCTGTTCAGGGGCGCTAAACTGGCCTCTGTTGCCCTATGTGCTAATCTGGGGCCCCTTGATGTGGACTGAGGGCCTCTGGGCTGATTTGGGCCCCCTGAACTGTTCTAGAGTCTCTAAGCCGAGCTAAGAGCCGTTAGCTTGAATGGGGCCCCTTGAGATGGTCAAAGACCCTATATCAGACCACCTGGGGCCCTAAGCTAAACTGGTGCCGCTGTGCTGAATTGGGAGGTCCTGAGCTAATCGGGTCCCTTGCACAGTTATAGGGCCCCTGAGTTTAGCCGGGGACCATGAGCTTCAATTGACCCCCATGAGCTGTTCCGAGACCCTCTATAGGCCGAACCCAGGCCCCTGAGTTGAATCCGTCACCTAAGCTAATCTGGTCATCGGAGCTAATCTGGGACCCCCTGTGCTGAACTGAGGGTCCCTGAGATGGTCTGGGACTCCCTGAAGTGCATTAGAATCCCTAGGCTGGGGTTGGGGGGGGGTGACGTAAACTTGAGCAAACCCCTTGAGCTGTTCGGAAACCCTATATCAGCCGACCTGGCACACCCTGAACTAAGCTGGACCCCAAAGCTAATCTGGACCCTAAGCCCATTTGGAGACCCCTGGGCTGAAGTGGGCGGGCCCTGGGCTGGTTTGGGGGTTTCCAGCACAGTTATAGGGCTGCTGAACTGAACTAGGGGCCATCAGTTTGATTGGCCCCACGCATGGGTGCCGAAAGCGGGGTGACGGGGGACGCGTCCCCCTAAAATTGTTGGGTCAATCGTCATTAATGCTGTCAGGTACCGAATATGCTCAAAATTCGCCTCCCCTGGTCAGCACCAGCCCGGGTCCGTCCCCCTCCCTGCGAAAATTCCGTGGTGGCACCCACTGGCCCCACGAGCAGGAATTATAGACAGATTAGCATCAGTATTTCACCGTTGAAGCAATTATAGAGCGCGATCACCCTTTCACCCGCTGGAGGTGAAAATAGCCGTTTTCACACGAGGAAATAAATGGAACTTAGTTCATACTATTCACCTTCCTACTATTTACCCGGGTGAATAGTAGGTTTTAGATACGCACATTTTGGGGCCCAAGAGCTCATTTGGGACCAAAATACAGTTATAAAATAGATATTGTATGATTTTAAGTGATCTGCAATCATCCTCATTCAGAATATTCATAGAAATTCCCTTAAATCTAAGCCATAATCCCTTCGTGGGAATAAGTAGTACGCGAGCCCCTCCACCGAATGTTCTGACCCGCCCGGTCGGAATTTACATCTGGCAAAGTTCCACCTTGGGAAAAGTACAATTCTAGTAGGAGGGTACTTAGCCTCTGCCTATGCTGCCGTGAGCATTTTAACCAATCAGCAGCACTCACGGTTCACGAAACTTGGGATATGTTCACCCTTCGCAAACTTTTCTCAAGATAACAGAAATTAACCCCATGCTGCCACCCCAAATTTTCTGGCAAATTGTTGGATGTCCAGGCAGCCATTGTTGATGGGCAAATATCTTAGGAATTCAGATGTGTGATGCATAGGTTTGTCATTGCAAAGTTGCTGCCAATCAATTGGTCAAAATAATTGATATAGCAGGTGTTTAAATAGGAAAACTAAGTTAGAGATGCGCTCTTCCAATTGATTAGTTAGAAACATTCACAAACATCTACCACGTGGTCAAGCAGAAAACCTTCACAGTAAGCTGTAGGCTTATGCTGCTACCCATATGCAGTGTATTTTTCTTGGAAATAAATAGGTATTTGCTAAGCTGATGGAATACAGTTTGTGGGTGTATGAATTTTTAAATAAATCCCATGATTATCCATATTCTGGTTAGCCGCAGTCTTCTGCGGAACAATAAAAATCATATACCAAGTTTATTAATTATTTGATACTGATGTATTCATTAAAATATGAAAAATGTTCTTAAAAATAAATGTGATTGTGAAGCTGATGAAAATCCATTCATGGGTGCCTGAGTTTATAGAAAAACTGCACACACATCTGGCACGAGACCATTCAGAGTAGGCTGTAGGCTTATGTTGCCAGCCATAGGAAGTGTTTTTCTTGAAAATGAAGAGGTATTTGTTTAGCTGATGCAATCCAGTTTGTGGGTGTATGAATTTTTAAATAAATCCCATGATAATCCATATTCTGGTTCGCCGCAGTCTTCTGCGGAACAGTAAAAAGCATATACTCAATTTATTATTTGATAATCCTGAATTCATTAAAATATGACAAATGATCGTAAATATAAATGTGATTGTGAAGCTGATGAAATTCAGTTCATGAGTGTGTAAATTTAAAGAAAAAACTTTGCACACACATATACCACGAAACCATTCAGGGTAAGTTGTAGGCTTATGCTGTTAGCCATATGAAGTGTATTTTTCTTGAAAATGAATAGGTATTTGTTCAGCTAATGGAATCCAGTTTGTGGGTGTATGAATTTTTAAATAAATCCCATGATTATCCATATTCTGGTTAGCCGCAGTCTTCTATGCGGAACAGTAAAAATCATATACTCAATTTATTAATTATTTGATAATCCTGAATTCATTAAAATATGAAAAATGATCTTAAGTATGAATGTGATTGTGAAGCTGATGAAAAATCAGTTCATGAGTGCTTACATTTATAGAAAAATTAGCACATACATCTACCACGAGACCATTCAGAGTAACTTGTAAGCTTATGCTGCTAGCCATATGAAGTGTTTTTCTTGAAAATAAATAGGTATTTGTTAAGCTGACGGAATCCAGTTTGTGGGTGTATGAATTTTTTAAAAATCCCATGATTACCCATATTCTGGTTAGCTGCAGTCTTCTGCGGAACAGTAAACATCATATACTCAATTTATTAATTATTTGATAATCCTGAATTCATTGAAATATGAAAAATGATCTTAAATATAAATGTGCTTGTGAAGCTGATGAAAATCCATTCGTGGGTGCTTGAGTTTATAGAAAAACTGCACACACATATGGCACGAGACCATTCAGAGTAGGCTGTAGGCTTATGTTGCCAGCCATAGGAAGTGTTTTTCTTGAAAATGAAGAGGTATTTGTTTAGCTGATGGAATCCAGTTTGTGGGTGTGTGAATTTTCTTTATAAATACCTTGATTATCCATATTCCGGTTAGCCGCAGTCTTTGGTGGAACAGTACAAATCATATACCCAATTTATTAAGACCAATTATTTGATAATGCTGAAATCATTGCAATATGAATTATTTTCTTAAAAATAAATGTGATTTAGAAGCTGATGAAATTTAGTCCATGGGTGCTTAAATTTATAGAAAAAACCCAAAGTGATTGATATTCTGATGAGCTGCAGCCTTCTGCGGAGTAGTACAGATTATGTACCCAATTTTTTAAATATTTGATTATGTTTAAATCACTAAAATGTGAAATCCATTTTTCTAAAAAAAGTATTTGGTAAACTGATAAAATCCAGTTTATGGGTTCATGGGTTTTTAGAAAACTGAAAATTATTTATATTCTGATGAGCTGCAGTCTTCTGTGGAGCAGTAAAAATGATGTACTGAACTTATTAACTATCTGATAATGTTGAATTCCCACTTTTCAAAGAAATATTTAATGGGATGGGTCTTAAGGCTGATTTCATTTTATTTTTACAAAATATTCTGGGAAATTCACCTGTTTGAATGTTTTTTGTTTTTTGTTAAGTACTGTCCTTACGTATGGTACAGATTGGGAAGTTCATATTCATGTGTTTACATCTTAAGGATGTTGAAGCTTAAATATTCTGTCAGGGTATGCATCATTTAGTTCAGAGGTTTGATTTCCATGTGATCTCTGTATATCTTTTGGTTAAATTCACATGTTTCATCGTCTTCTGGTTCTCTCAAGTGGTTGTGAAGCTAGATATATGTTTCCCAATTTCAAAGCCTGATGATATTCAATTAGAAACTTTTTATCAAACTAAGCATTATTAATATCTTCAGGTTGACTTCTAGGTGATTTGTGATTTGAGTTTTCTTTGAACTTGATATGATTGATAATGTAGGTACTGGTTTGACAATTATGTTTCAAGGTTACTCAAATAAGAACCATTTTGTGTTTGAATTGTTAATTTTAAGCTACAAACTATGTGGTAAACTACACATAGGTTGGTTCTGGAGCTGAATATTGCGTGTTTTACACATTTTCTGTAAAATTTGACAATTTCATCATTTACAGGTTCTTGTCATTCTTGTTGTTTCACAATGCATGTGCTTCATTTTCCTTTTTCATCCCCACCTCCATCCATACATGTATTTTGCGACAACGCACACAGGCAAAACACTACAACGGTAAAAAACGAAGAAAACAATGGGTGCGCACCCTAAAATCCTAGCGCCGGGCGGCATGATTACGCTAAGCAATATTATAAAATGCATGAGTACCAGTACAAAACAGCGGAACAATATAGTGCACACAACCGCCGGGCCAGATCCCGGCCGCAGAGAAAGACGCAATGCCGCCACACGGCGACCGGAGACGTGCAGCCGCAGAGCGCACACCGCTCTGGACGGCGAGAGGCCGCCAGGGCGCGGCGGTCGTTGAAACTGCAGAGTAGCCGCCGCGGCGACCGGAGACATGGAGCTGCAGAGAGGACATCGCTCCGGACGGCGAGAGGCCGCTAAGGCACGGCGACCGCCGAGACGCAGCCGTCGAGCAGCCGCCGCGCCGGACGGCGAGAGGCCGCCAAGGCACGGCGACCGCCGAGACGCAGCCGTTGAGCGGCCGCCGCGCCGGACGGCGAGAGGTCGTCAGAGCGCGGCGATCGTTGAGACCGCAGAGTGGCCGCCGCGGCGGGTGGCGGGAGGCCACCCCACCGCGGCGACTGGAGACATGGACCCGCAGGGAGGGCACCGCGCCGGACGGCGAGAGGCCGCCTGGGCGCGGCGATCGCCGAGACGCGACCGTCTAGCGGCCGCCGCGCCGGACGGTGAGAGGCCGCCAGGGCGCGGCGACTGCCGAGACGCAGCCGTCGAGCGGCCGCCGCGCCGGACGGCGAGAGGCCGCCAAGGCACGGCGACCGCCGAGACGCAGCCGTTGAGCGGCCGCCGCGCCGGACGGCGAGAGGTCTCCAGAGCGCGGCGATCGTTGAGACCGCAGATTGGCCGCCGCGGCGGGTGGCGGGAGGCCACCCTACCGCGGCGACTGGAGACATGGACCCGCAGGGAGGACACCGCGCCGGACGGCGAGAGGCCGCCCGGGCGCAGCGATTGCCGAGACGCGACCTTCGAGCTGCCGCCGCGCCGGACGGTGAGAGGCCGCCAGGGCGTGGCGAGTGCCGAGACGCAGTCGTCGAGCGGCCTCCGCCCCGGACGGCGGGAGGCCGCCCGGGCGCGGCGATCGCTGAGAATGCAGAGTGGCCGCTGCGGACATGCAGCTGCAGACGGACGCCGCGGCGGGCGGCAGGCGGCCGCCCCAGGTACGGCGACCGGCGAAACGCAGCCGCAGAGCGGACGTAACCCTCCCACGGCCGGACGGCCAGCCGTCGGTGAACCGCGGCGACACCAGCCCCCACCAGGGGCACCCCGCCCCGGCCATCAGCGCCAGGCACAGGCGACCCAGGAGCGCTAAAAGTGGGTTCAGGAATTAAGTAAGGGAGGGAGGAAAAAGAACCTTGTATATATATATATATATATAAAGTATTGACATATTTGAAATTGATTAGCTGTTGAAACTTATTGCACATATGAATGAGTTTTCAGAAACATCCTTGAAAGAATATTGGTATGCTGCATAGGTACAGTCTTCTGCAGAGCAGTAGTTATACATCATTTACACAATTTATTTAGAATTTGATGGTGACCAATTCAAACTCTGTGAAACGTACCTAATGTGGTGGGTCTTAGGGGCTGATTTTTGGTGATTTGTATTGGTTATTCAGGAAAATTGGTCAATTGGAACACTTTCTGCTTTTGGTCAAATATTGCTTTTAAGCAGGCTGATTGGGCAGATAATGCCCATTTGTTTACAAATTGATAATTTTAAATTTCAAACCTTCTGTTGGGATATACCTATTTGCATGTGTCGTCATCTTTTGGTTCTCATCCAAGTCGTTGTAAAGTGTGATACATAATTCGCAAGTTTCAAAATCTGATGTTGAATTGGAAAAGTTCTGTCAAATTTTGCATTATTTATATCTGAAGGCTGACTTCTAGAATATTTTCGCTGAGTTTTCTGTGAACTCAACGGGCTTGGTTCCGTACGCTGGGGCGTGCAAGCTAACGGAAATTCGTGCCTCGAACGGTGGAGCGCTCCTTGCCCAGGGTTAGGTTTAGGGGCGCACCGATGTCAGGGTCATATGGCGCCCATAACAAAATAATAAAATTACACACCGGGGTACTGCTAGGCCCAGTCAAGTTTAAAATGCGGTAATGAGACACAGTTAAAAACGATGGGTCTAGGGGCGTAGCCAGAATTTCGCTCGGGTGGGGGAGGGGGATGGCGCCCCGAAAAGGGCCCGTGCGACAGCGCCATAAGGGATCTGATGGGTAAAAAGAGCCATGCTTGTTCCAGAATAGAGTGCTGAAGAGGGCTTAAGAGGGCTCGTCTGATATAAAATTTCAAATTTGGCCAACGAGCATAATGCGGGCGAGCCGCTCGTCGCGCGGCTCATATCCTCAGAGGGGCTCCTCGGGCCCTCAGGGGGGACTGTCCCTGCCGCCCCCTGGCTACATCCCTGGATGGGTCGATGGTAGAACAAATTAAAAGAAAAAAATTGTCAAATAGTCGGCGATAACAGTAGACCGTGCATTTCAGGGGCGGCTACCTCCAGGTGAGCAAATAACATGAAAGTTAGCCTTGTTTAGAAATAAAACAATATTATAAATGTCAGCAGTGCGGCGCTCTCCGAACAGCTCCTCCAGAGAAGGAGCTCCCGTCAGGTATATCGCCGTCTCAGTCTTGGAATCACGACAATCTACTAACACGTGTGCCACTGTGAGTCGCCAGTCGCAGCACGGGCACCCCAGCGGACCATCAACGCAGACGAGGTACGGCTGTGTCGCGTATGTGTGGCTCGTACTCAGCGTGGCGAGAATCTCCTCCTCTCTCCTGCACTGCGCACTGGCCGACGACCATACCCCTAATTTGGGCTTCAGCACCCGTATTTTACTGCCCTTAGGGTGGTTCTCCCATGAGCGCTGCCACATATCCCGGACAAATGCACGGATTTTCGGATAGCAGTCCGAAAATGGGATGCCTAAACCGGTTGGCACCCGACTCTGAGCATTGCAGCATATGCAATGCTTAAAGGGAATATGGCACCTTCATAACGACCTGATTTTAAATGAGATAGCCAAGCTGTAAAGCAAGTCGGAAAGCCCGCTACTCCATATATCATTTGTCTTGGAACTCGATATTTCCGTAGAAAAAAGGCTAAAACCTACCTGACACCAACCCCTCATCAACCCCTCGCCGGGCGGCCATTGTTGTGAGCTGCTGGTGTGACGACATATGCTGACGTCACGATGAGCAACAGCCAATCGAAGCCCTTGAAGCATTTCAAGTAGGTATGGTAGTGGTTACCAGGTCATTACATCACCACAGGCAGGTATTTACTTATTTTCCTAGAGGAGTATTTTTAAAAACAAAATATTGAGCTTATTGAACATTTTTCAGAGAAATGATGAGTGGTTTTATTTTTATTTTTCGGTAAAAGTTCGCCTAATTTCACTAAATTCCATGATTCGACCAAGGCATAAGTGTTGCCACCGGCAAAAAGTGGGTGGGCCAGCCAAACTTCAACCTGATACTAACAAAACACTTTCAACATCAGGACCAAAAACTGTTCGAATTTGGGCTCCTCGTTGCCTTCTGCAGCGGTTAGATATAAGAATGTCCGGCTTTCTCGCATTTTGACGGATCAGGAAATTTTTGGCCAAAAAGTGTGTGGCCAGGCCCCCCTGCCCCCCTTTCCGACGCGTATGGACCAAGGTGCCACATTCCCTTTAAAGACAACGCTGCATCTTTATAACGTGATTTAACACGCGCATTGACGGGGGTCTGAGCCACCTTCGCTTTGGCGAGGGGGAGCGGGTACCCCCCTAAGATCTCGAGAACCACGGTAGGTAGCGAAGAACGGTAAACGGCGTTGGGTAGCCCATCCACTTCTCCATCGAAAATAGTTGAACCATTTTTTTGTCTGGTCAAATTTAAGGTCACGAGAGGTCAAGACATGCAGTCATAGGGATAACATGTAAATTAAGTTTTTTGGCCATTACGTCTGAACAAGTAAAGATAAAGCAAAACGAATTGAACGATATGAATCCTCCCAGCAAGCAGCCGAATCGAATGGTATATAATTTGACCTTGATAGGTCAAATCAAGGATCTGTCCTGACCTGAGGTTAGGTCAGGGTCGAGGTATATAAAATGCAAAAATGGCGGCGCTACGCGCCTCCGTTTTTTCTACTGTATCCGAAAAACCCGAAGGGAGGGGGCGGGTATCCGCCCTCCGTCAATGCGCGTGTTAACTGAGATAGCCAAGCTGTAAAGGGTGCCGGGAAACCCGTTATTCAATATATTTATATTTATCAATATATCATCACAGAAAAAATGTTGCCACACAAACGATCTGATTAGTTAGAGTTTGCAAATATATTACATTCTGTGTTAGTCCGAATCGGTGCGGTTAAGGAACGCTTTGAAAGGAAGTAAAACACCCTTTTGTGGAAATGTCCCAATACAAATTCAATGCCTCCAGTGGGGCTGGGCGCGGGGCGGCAGACGAATAATTTCATCACCGGTAAAAATAAATCGCCCCCAGGACAGTGTATTGTGCCCCCTTAACTAAATCATTCCGGGTAGGGTCCTGAGACTAATCGTAAGGTCACTCCAAAACTGATACTTTGGGCCCTCGTAACAAACAATTTTGGACCGCCCCGAGATAAACTCTTTACAGCCCCCGGGATAAACGATTTAAAACCACTCAGACTAGCTCTTGAGAACCACCGAGACCAACTTTCGGGACATCCAGACCAACTCTTCTGCGGACCTAAACTAACTCGTGGGACCCCAGCCCAATTTGTGGGCCACTTAACCAGTGGCGGATCCAGGAATACATTGAGGGGCTGCAGGCTCAAACCTCCTCCGCAATTTGCTCAAAACGGAATCTAACTATGCATTTATTATAAGCACATATTTGGGTTCGAGCGCCCTCCACCTTTGTATCCGCCACTGCCTTGGCCAATATATGGGTGGCGTTTGAGCTTCCCATCAACGCCCATCTGACATCAAAGAGAGCCGCCTTGCAGTGCTTAATCCTAGCCCAAAGGGAAGCGGCCACGCCCTCGCCCACCCCCTTGGATCTCCACCTGAGGACCCCCAAGTTAATGGCGGACACAGGGCATATGTGAATCGAAGGAGGCAGATGCCTCCATCGCCCATCGGCGCTCCCTGAAACGGTCACTGCAGCCCTAAAAGGCTGATGGCGCCTCCTGATATGTCACTTCCCCCAGGATGCGAAAATCGGCGCCCAATGATAATATTTGGAGCCCACCTGGTGAGTTGTCGACCAGAAAAGGCGTGCCTGGTCTAGATGACACCCCACGTGGGGAAGGGAAGGCACCCCCCCTTACAGGAGGGTGCCCCTCCCTCCGAATGCCAATCCTGGATCTGCCTATGTTCAAGGGAAGCCGGGCATACACAGATCCAGGGGCAAAGAAGGCATGTGCTCATCCCTCCCGAACGACACTTTAGCCCCCTGAAATGGTCACGGCGCCCCCTGAAAGGCCGGTGTCCCCCTCCCTGAAATTTTGCTTCCTACTCCCCTCTTAAGGATGCATAAATCGGCACCCGCCGCCGAAAGGTTTTGCGCCCACCTGAAAGTTTTTCCCGGCCAAAAGTGTCCCACCCTAGTCCCGATGCCCCCCCTGATTGATAATCATGAACCTGTTTATGTACAAGGGGTGCTAGGCATACGCGGATCCAGGGGGAAGTTGCGCCTTGAGATGGTCACGGTGCCTCTACGAAATGATCACGGCGCCCCCTGAAACGTCGGTGCCCCCTCCTGAAATGTCTCTTCCTACTCCCCTCCTCAGGATACGAAAATCAGCGCCCACAGATAACTTTGGCAACCATTTTATAGATTTAGTCGGCCAGAAGTGGCATCCCCTGGTCTGGATGGCGCCCCCAGGGAAGGCGCCTTCCCCGATGGCCAGTCCTGGATCTGTCTGTGTTCAAGGGGGCTAGACATACGCAGATCCAGGGGGCAAAGGGGAAGGTGTCCCTCCCTCTCGAGCGACCCTTGGTTCCCCCTGGAATAGTCACGGCACCCCTCGAACGTCGATGCGCCCCCCTGAAACGTCGCTTCCCACCCCCTCAGGATGCAAAAATCAGCACCTGCCGATAGAATTTTGCGCCCACGTAATAGCTTTCCCGGTTAAAAGTGGCGCTGAAAAAGAAGATCGGAAGTCCAGATAGCTCCGCCCTCGGAAGCTGCCCACCCCCCCCGACGATCGGCAATTCTAGATCCGCCCGTGGCAAACGCTACGCAGGCGGATGGAGGGATCTAGTCCCCCTGGAAAATATCGGATTCGTTATAATAACTACAGAGCCGGGGGCTGCTACGAGGCAGGAGCGAGAAAAGCGAGAAAGGTCCCCAATAAAGTCCTGAATTCGCCATCGCCCTGCGACCAACATTTGGGCGGCACTTGGGTTCCCCATTCAACTTCCAGAACACCCATCAGACCTCGCGTGGGAACAATGTCGGTTCATTTGCAGTGTTTTGGCTCAGTCCAAAGGGAGTCCTCGCCCCATCACCATTGCCCCTGGGTTTGTCTTTGAACTGAGAAATTCCAATGACGTTGAAAAAAATAGATCCTGATAATACCGTCTTCGATACCAGTAACCCGGGATCCTGGGAAAAATCCCAAGGGTATGAACAAATCCCAATACAAATGAATTTCTACTAGCACAAATGCGTATGTTGCTCTACAGAGCAGAAATGTATCTTTGTGTGATATTCCCTTCTAAATATGTAAAGAAATATTTATTATCATACTTAAGAGCTTAAATCTTTTCATGAATACAAAATTGGTGCTCCAGAAATGCAACTACCTAGTACCTACTGTTTACCTTTAGGATGGTAAACAGTAGGAACTAAATTCCCTTTATTCCTCGTGTGAAAACGGCTAATATTTCACCAGCGACGGATTCAACACCGACGGCTTCGACTAAATCGGCGACACTTCCAGTTGCGCTGCAATGCTTCTTTGTGGTGAGATACTGGGGCCATGGTCGAGGGACACGCCGGCACCGATAGGGGAGGGGGCACCCCTGGGCATATTGCTGGAGTGTATCAATTCTAACCAAAACCCCAAGCAATATGCAGACAGTTTTTCTCCCTTTTAGGTTTCCTTTTGGTGATCTGAAAGTGCCCTTTTGACGTAGAGACGTGCACTTTTCAGCTGAGTTCCCCACCGGTTTCCATTCCTTGAAAGATGCCCTGCGCCAGGGCCGGTGTAATACTTGTTTGTATAAACCGTATTGCAGCCCTCGTGCCACCTACCGGCCAATCCTGGCACTGTGTGTGTGGTCATTCGCGCGTCGCCTGTGTGCCTCGATGCACGTATCCGAATACAAGTCCTGTCGGTTCTACCGCTGTGCTCATCTATACTGGCGTGGTGGCAGCGCATCTTCCTACTTTCGCCTCCTTATTTGTAGGTTTTAGTGACAGCACAATTTCTTAACCTGAGAACGGTAGAAACAACAATACTTCGTTGGAAATCGACGGGACTAATTTTCAAGATGGCGACGGCCCGTGCCCCGAAACAATGGGCTCTTACAAAGCATGAGACTATAACAAGCTTTGAAAACTGGCGTCAGAACCTTGAATACACACTCTCTCTGGATGTCAACCTCTCTCATTTCCTTACCCCAGGTGCCACCTGGCTGAAGAAATCCCGAGACGCCCCCTTCCGGGGTTTCGTCGACGACGGCGAGGCTGTTCCTGCCGAACATCGTCGTACTGCAGTTCAGAAATCCGCTCAGCTTGAACTCATGCTGGGACAAATTGCGAATTTCTGTCCCGTCATCGCCCGGAACACCATTACCAAGTCATCGACGTCTCTGGCCACCATCTGGCAGCATATTCGGCTGCATTACGGATTCCAAACATCCGGCGCCCACTTTCTTGATTTTGCCGAGCTGCGGCAAGGTGCTGACGAACGCCCTGAGGACCTGTACCAACGTTTGCTGGCCTTTATCAACGACAGCCTGCTTCGACCGGAGTTTGGCATCAGCCATCATGGAACAGTGCCTGCTGAAGAGGAAGACTTGTCCCCGACCCTGGAAAACTTAATTGTGCTTCAGTGGCCTCGGCTCCTCCATCCCGGCCTCCCAGCTCTTGTGAAACAGAGATACGGTCCTGAGTTGCGATCCAGGACTCTGGCCTCGCTTAAGCCGGAGATTAGCCAGGCTCTTGACTCGCTCTTGGGCGAGTTACACACTGCAGAGGACGCTAAAGTTCTTCGTGCCGCCGCGGAGAATATCCGGATTTCTCCGCGCCAGGACTCTTCCTTCCCGACACGTCCAGGTCCTCGGCCGTCACCGGGTGTGGACCGACCCCGCCCGTCCTCCCAAGCTCAGCACAAGAACAATCGTCTCGGCCAGCGCTCATGTGCCTTGTGTCAGGCTGCCGGTCGCCCGGGAAGCGAAACACATTTTTTGAGCCGCTGCCGCTTCTTGCCAGATGCCGATCGCCGTTTCCTGGCTGGTGTCCGCCTCATTGTGGGTTGTGAAGGTCACGCAGGAGATGACGAACTTGACGCTCTCGCCAGTCCGCAGGTTAGTGACACCGACGCTTTTCCTGCCGTCCCCGACTCTCAGTCCTCTGATTCAATCCGTCGTGTGCAAACAGCACCCTCTCCCCACCTCATCGTGTTCCATGACCACCATTCCCTCCGTCTTACGCTTGACACCGGTGCGGAGGTGAACCTCCTCCGTTCTTCTGCGGCTGTGAAACTCGGTGCCACCATCCGTAAGACCTCACAGACGGCTTATCAGGCCGACGGTCATTCAGCCTTGGCTATTGTGGGTGAGACGCGCCTGTCCCTGCACCGTGAGGACCGTGTGTTGACACTTGATGCGCTGGTGGTAAGCGACCTCGATGTCGATGTGCTTGCTGGCGCTCCATTCATGCGCACCAATGACGTTTCTGTACGTCCCGCTGCTTGCACCGTTTCAATTGGTGACTCCGTGGTTTTTAGATATGACTGTGATACGTCACCAGCTCCCGATACCCCTGTGGCACGGCGCGCCCCCCTGCACGCTGCGCGCTCCAGTCTCCCAAACTGTCTGGCCCGGAGACTACTTGGAACTCACCGCACCCGAGTTTGCACCTGAATCCTGCATCTCTATCGAGCCGACCTTGTCCTCACCACGCCAAGGTGACCCGGCAGACCCGTGGCCCCGTCCGACTGTCACCCAGCTAGTGGCAGGTAAAATTCGTGTCCCAAACCTGAGTGCATCACCTGTCCATGTCCGTCAGCACAGTCATCTGTGCAAGATTTATTCAGTGACCTCTCCCAGTGCTAAGCCAGCCACGCAGCCTCCTGATCTATCGGTCCCCCCCCGCACTCGCACCTGGTGCTCACGTGGGCGTGGTGCGGATCGATCCGGACAATATTCTGCCTCCATTTATTCGATCCCAGTTTGCTGATCTCATGGATGAGTATGCGTCTGTATTCAATCCCTCCTTCCCCGGGTATAACGGGGCCAAAGGCCCGATCAAAGGTGTGGTTAATATCGGCGCTGTCCAGCCTCCACAGCGCCCTGGTCGGGTTCCCCAGTATGAACACAGTCGCCTCAACGAGCTTCAAACTAAATTTGACGAGCTGGAAGCTCTTGGTGTGTTTAGAAAGCCAGAGGACGTAGGTGTTGTGGTTGAGTACGTCAACCCCTCCTTCTTGGTTCACAAAGCCGGGGGCGGGACCCGCTTAGTCACCGATTTTTCGTCTGTGAGTCAGTACTGTAAGCCTCAACCTTCTTTGATGCCAGACGTGGAATCTACCCTCCGCACCATCGGCGGATGGCGTTTCCTCATATCCACAGACCTCACTAAGGCGTACCACCAACTCCCATTAACCCGCTCATCCATGAAGTTATGCGGCGTATCCACCCCGTACAAGGGAACTCGCGTCTACACACGTTGCGCCATGGGTATCCCTGGCTCAGAATCAGCACTCGAAGAGCTCATGTGCCGCGTTCTTAGCGATCTTATTCAGGAAGGCCGGGTCGTAAAACTCGCAGATGACCTTTTCTGTGGGGGTAACAGCCCACAGGAAGTTCTTGACAACTGGCGCCTCGTTTTGGAGGCACTGCACGCTTGTGACCTCCGCCTGTCTGCATCAAAAACTGTGATCTGTCCACGGTCAACAACTGTCCTGGGTTGGACATGGTCTGAGGGTTCCATCTCTGCCAGCCCTCACCGCATCTCTGCGCTTGCTACCTGTAAACTCCCCAACACAGTGAAAAACCTGCGGAGCTTCATCGGGGCTTACAAAGCTCTCAGCCGAGTGATACCTCACACTGCCAACATTTTGTCTCCACTTGAGACTGCTTGTGCAGGACGTGAATCCTCTGACCGGATTGCATGGTCAGATGATCTGACCACAGCGTTCTCCGGTGCTCAGACAGCGCTCAGAACTCAGCGGTCCGTGGTTCTGCCCCGTTCCTCAGACCAGCTTTGGATCGTAACCGACGGCTCTGTTAAAGAGCGTGGTATCGGTGCCACCCTGTACATCAGTCGTGGCGACACCACGCATCTGGCTGGATTTTTCAGCGCCAAGCTCCGCAAAAACCAGGTCACCTGGTTGCCTTGTGAAGTCGAGGCACTGGGGATTGCAGCTGCAACAAAACACTTTGCGCCGTACATTCTCCAATCTTCAACGCCCGTTACTGTCCTCACAGACAGCAAACCATGCGTCCAGGCCTATCAAAAACTTGCCCGTGGCGAGTTCTCCGCTAGTCCTCGCGTGACGACATTTTTATCCACCATTAGTCGGTTCCAGTCTCTCGGTGCTTCACTTGGCCGGATCCGACAACGTTCCGTCCGATTTTGCCAGCCGCAATGCCCCAGAGTGTGCTCATCCCAGCTGTCAGGTCTGTTCGTTCGTTTCTGCTCTGGAAGAAGCGCCTGTCCGCCAGATAAGTGCGCAGGACGTCCTGACCGGAGCTGCTCGCATGCCCTTCCTGAGCCGCAACACTTGGCACCAGACCCAGCAGGACTGTGCTGACCTGCGCCGCACCAAGGCCCACCTCCTTCAGGGCACCAGGCCCTCCAAAAAGCAGACCAAAATCCGAGACGTGAAACGCTATCTTCAGGTCACCTTTATCGCCAGGGATGGCCTGCTGGTCGTTAAACGCCCTGAACCCTTCGCGCCCTCGCGCGAGTGCACTGTTGTCCCGAGATCGGCCGTCGCTGGCCTTCTCCAGGTCATTCACCTGAAGCTGGCACATCCTACCCAGCACCAGCTGAAGCAGGTCTTTATGCGCTACTTCTATGCGCTTGATATAGACTCTCATTTGTCTTCTCTGTATGAGTCGTGCCACACATGTGCCTCACTCCGAAAACTACCGCCCCCACTAGTTGAGTCTAGTACCACGGCTCCAACCACCGTCGGCTCCCACTACCCCCTGACCGTCGGCCCCCTGACTAGCCTCATTCCCGATGAGACTGCAGCATCCTTAGAGTCTGCTCTTGTCTCACTCTGCTCCCTCTTACGCTCACCCGATGGCCCACCCGTCACCGTGCGCGTTGACCCAGCTCCCGGCTTTGTACGCCTTCAGTCAAGTAAGGCTCTTCGTCAAGTTGGTGTTGAACTGGAAATTGGCCGGATCAAAAACCCAAACAAAAACCCCATTGCCGAACATGCCATTGGTGAACTGCGTGACGAACTCAAGCGTGCCAATCCGGATGGCGGCTCTGTCAGCGCCTCACTCCTCTCACTCGTGACCTCCCGTTTGAATTCACGACTCCGCCGCGGTGGTATGTCCGCTCGTGAAATGCTGTTTTCGCACGACCAGTTCACGAACTCTGCTTTTGATATCACTGATCTCGAACTGATTGCAAACCAGAACACTAGCCGTATGGAAAACCATCGCCACGATTATACATCAAAATCCCGCACCAAACGGTCCCTCCAGTCAGCGCAGGTCCAAGTAGGCGACCTGGTATACTTAGCTCAGGACCGAGATAAATGCCGCCCACGTGACCGGTATCTAGTGATCGCTGTGTCTGACCAGTGGTGTGAAATCCGCAAATTTACCGGATCCCAACTCCGAGCCAAAACCTACAAGGTTCGTCTGGATGAATGTTTTCACATTCCTAGCGCCATTCCCAGCTCTTTTTGCACAGCATACCGAGACCTCCAGCAGTGATCAGTCTGATGACGACTGTCATCCTCTTGGTGTCAGCCAACTCCCACACGCCATCCCACCTGTTACCAGTGATCCACACTGTTCTCTGGACGTTGTGCCTCCCTGTCGAGCGTCGCCGCCCCCAGCAGGCCGCCCTGTGCCATCCCCTAGCCCAGCCCCGGCCCTTCCCTCACGGCCACGGCGTTCTGTGAGGCCACCCGCTCACTTGCGGGATTTCGTGTTGTAACGTGTGCATCGAGTCACTTTTATAAGTGTCTGTTGGGTATCTTGTTTTACTGTCACTGTTCACTCTATGTTCTTTTGGTGTTACATGAAAAAAACAAGGGAAAAAGGGCCCCGCCAGGGCCGGTGTAATACTTGTTTGTATAAACCGTATTGCAGCCCTCGTGCCACCTACCGGCCAATCCTGGCACTGTGTGTGTGGTCATTCGCGCGTCGCCTGTGTGCCTCGATGCACGTATCCGAATACAAGTCCTGTCGGTTCTACCGCTGTGCTCATCTATACTGGCGCTGAGGACGTCCGATATTAGCAAAAGAAAAATATTGCGCTGAGGTACTTACCTAATGCTTACACGTGCTGGAAGCAGGGGCGCAAGTTTCCATATATTTGGGGGCTCGAGCCCCCCAATGCTCGGAGAAGCCCCCCCAATGACCCGACGAGCCCCCCAATCCCAAGTTGCGGGCCCCTGCGGACAAAGCCGGGCCCCTGCCACGATTCCGGGCCCCAGTGGTCTACTTGGGCTAGCTTTGGCTGAGGCCAGGCTCCCTGGCATGCTTGCGGGTGCCCTGTGGGCCACCTTTAACCTCGGTGTCCGCAACCGGGTCCCTAACGATATTTTTTCAGGCCCACTTTGACTGCAGCCGGGTCCCTAATTCCGGCAGTCTCGGGCCTCCTGTCATCCAACCGGGCCCTCTGTGATCCACCCGGGCCCCCTGTGATCCAGCCGGGCCCCCTGTGATCCACCCGGGCCCCTGTGACTGCAACCGGGCCCCCTGTCATCCACCCGAGCTCCCTGTGACTACAACCGGGCCATCTGTGATCCACCCGGCCCACCTGTGACTGCAACCGGGCCCCCTGTAATCCATCCGGGCTCCCTGTGATTACAACCGGGCCCCTATCATCCACCCGGACCCCTGTGATACACCCGGGCCCCCTGTGATTACAACCGGGCCCCTATCATCCACCCGGGCCCCTGTGATACACCCGGGCCCCCTGTGACTAGGACAGAGCCAACTGTGATCCACCGGGGCCCCTGTGACTGCAACCGGGCCCTCTGCGATCCACCCGGTCCCCTGCGACTGCAACCAGACCCTCTGTGATACACCCGGGCCCCCTGTGACTGCAACCGGGCCATCTGTAATCCACCCGGGGCCCCTGTGACTGCAACTAGGCACTCTGTGACTGCAACCGGGCCCCCTGTGACTGCAACCAGCCCCCCTGTAATCCACCTGGGGCCCCTGTGACTCCAACCGGGCCCCCTGTGACTGCAACCGGGCCATCTGTGATCCAACCTGGGCCCCTGTGACTGCAACTGGGCCCTCTGTGATCCACCCGGCCCATCTGTGACTGCAACCGAGCCCCCTGTAATCCACCCGGGCTCCCTGTGATTACAACCGGGCCCCTATCATCCACCCGGGCCCCCTGTGACTGGGATCGGGCCATCTGTGATCAACCCGGGCCCCCTGTAATTACAATCGGGCCCCCTATGATTCACCCGGGCCCCTGTGACTCCATCCGGGCCCCCTGTGACTGCAACCGGGCCATCTATGATCCACCCGGGCCCCTTGTGACTGAAACCGGGCCCCCTGTCATCCACCCGGACCCCCTGTGACTGCAACTGGGCTATCTGTGATCCACCCGGGGCCCCTGTGACTGCAACCGGGCCCCCTTTGATCCACCCAGTCCCCCTGTGACTGAAACCGGGCCGCATGTGATCCACGCGGGCCCCCTGTAATTACAACCGGGCCCCCTATGATCCAACCGGGCCCCCTGTGACTGTAACCGGGCCCCCTGTGATACACCCGGTCCATCTGTGATCCACCCGGGGCCCCTGTGACTGCAACCAGGCACTCTGTGACTGCAACCGGGCCCACTTTGATCCACCCGGGCCCCCTGTAATCCACCTGGGGCCCCCTGTAATCCACCCGGGCCCCCTGTAATCCACCTGGGGCCCCCTGTGATCCACCCGGGGCCCCATGTGATCCATCCTGGGCCCCCTGTGATCCACACGGGCCCTCTTTGACTGCAACCGGGGCCCCTGAGATTCACCCGGGCCCCTGTGACTGCAAAGGGATTCCCTGTGGTCCAACCGGGCCACCTGTGACTGCAACCGGGTCCCCTGTAATCCAGCCGGCCCACTGTGACTGCAACCGGGCCCTCTGTGATACACCCGGGCCCCCTGGGACTGCAACCGGGCCATCTGTGATCCACTCGGGGCCCCTGTGACTGCAACCATGCACTATGTGACTGCAACCGGGCCCCCTATGACTGCAACCGGGCCCTTTATGATCCACCCGGGCCCACTATGATCCACCCAGGCCCCCTGTGACTGCAATCGGGCCACCTGTAATCCACCTGGGGCCCCCTGTGATCCATCCTGGGCCCCATGTGATCCACACGGGCCCTCTTTGACTGCAACCGGGCCCCCTGAGATCCACCCGGGCCCCCTGTGACTGCAAACGGATTCCCTGTGGTCCAACCGGGCCACCTGTGACTGCAACCGGGCCCCTGGAATCCACCCGGCCCCCTGTTATCCACCCTGGCTCCTGTGACTGCAACCGAGCCCTCTGTGATCCGCCCGAGCCCCTGTCACCGCATCCGGGCGCCTGTGATCCACCCGGGCCCCCTGTGACTGCAACCGGGACCTGTGACTGCAACCGGGCTCCCTGTGGTCCAGGAGGCGCGGGTCCTCTAATGCCACGGACGGGCCCTTGCCATGAGTGCGGGGCCCCGTGGTCTATCGGGGCTTGCTGTGGCTGCGGTCGGGCTCCCTGGCATGCTTGCTTGGGTGCGGTCCCCTTTAGGGCCACCCATAATTGCTGTGTCCGCAAACGGGCCCCTAACGATATTCTCAGGCCTATTTTGACTGCATCCAGGGCCCTATTTCTGGCAGTCTCGAGACCTTTTTGTTTCCTCTGTGACTGCAACCGGGCTCCTTGTATTCTGCCTTGGCCCCTTTTAGTCTGCCCGGGGCCTTTGTAGGTGGTATGGGCTTTTTGTAGTGTGCCTGGGTCCTGTGTGGTCCGCCCGGGCCCCTGTGGTCTGCCCGCGCCCCTTGTGGGCGGTCTGGGCTCCTTTTAGTCTGCCCGGGCCCTCTGTGGTCTGCTCGGGCCCCCTGTGGTCTACCCAGCCCCCTGCGGTCTGCCCGGCCCCTTGCAATTTGCCCGGGCTCCTATGGTTTGTCCGTGTCCCTGTGGTCTGCAAGGAACCACAGCACTAGCGGATCCAGGGGGGGGTAAAGGTAAAATTGGGGGGATTTGATGCCCTCCCCAAATCCCCCCGATTTTACCAATTTTTACGGATTTTCTTCAAACAAAAACCATATGTTTTTTTTCACGATTTGGGGCCCCGTTGCCCCCTCCCCCACCATCGGCCTGAATCCGCCCCTGATTCCACTCCTCCCACTTCGCTGCATCCGGGAATCCGTGCTATAATTTCAGGCTCCCTCTGGGCTATCCAGGCCTCCTCTGGCTCTAGCCGGGCTCCTTGCCTTGCTTACGACCCCCTGTAGTTCACCACCCCCCACCGCGCGCAGCCGGGCCCGTTCCGATAAGTACTGGTTTAATAAATTGACATGTTTGTTATTTTTGCATCTCTCCGCCGGCACTACTTTTTTCATTGATATATTTCTAGGCATTTTTGTCAGAAATGTGCATGAAGTTTTCCATTTTTGTTTGTTCTAGTGGAATTTTAAGTACAGACAAATTTAAGTCTCTTAAATTTGTCTGTCAAAAAGTGTATCAAATCTTGTCGTCAAATCTGGGTTAAATAATGTGCTCCGCCGGCGAATGGTAGCCTCTTAATTTCCCGGGCTTGTCAGCGCAGCGCGAAGGAAGCTAAGGCATGCTCCTGGCTCTCTTGTCGCATTCGCCGAGGCGAATGATTTGCACAAAGTTTGCCTTGAACAGTAAAATTGGCATGCCTATGATTCAATCGGCTTGTGTCTACTCTGGAAAAGTTTCGTTAGGCTCTGATTTGGATTTTACGTTTGGGCTTTTCGTGTCAATCCAAATCGTGCTCCGATGCGCAGTGTTGAATGGCAAGTGAAGTGATTGTTTGCTATTAGCTCCTGTCGGGCTAAATCCCAAATGAGTGATGATCCCCTGTCCGGCTCCCCTGATGGCTAAATACCAAGACTTGGAGAATCTTTTGCCCCTATGGCCGCCAGTGACGTATCTAGAATTTGGGTAAGGGGAGGGGCAAAGCCTCAGGGGACAGGGCGGCACTTAGCCACCCGAAGGACGCACTTTTCACCCAAAGGGCGACCAATCGTCGCATCCTGGGGGAGGGGAGGGTTTGGGGGCGGCATTTCGTCCTCAGAGGCTCTTGGGTTTAAGGGGTGGCTGCCCCATTCGCTCCCCCCCTGGTGGCCACCCCATTCGCCCCGCCCCCTGGTGGCTGCAGCTCGGTCCCTACTCCCAGTAGTTAATACCCTGTGGATGCAGACGGGCCTGCCATGGATGCGGCTCGTGTAACTGCAACCAGCCTCTGCCATGCTTGCCATGCGGGCCCCTGTGGTATCCCGGGCCCTTATTGGTCTGATCGGGCCTCCTGTGGCCTGTCTGGGCCCCTGTGGTCTCCCCGGGCCCCAGTGTGCAAAGTATGGCATTTTCGACGAGATCTCGTCGGTGCGAGTGCCCTTGGAGACAGAAGCGAGTGGTGCGAATTTTATCAGCCTGGTGCGAATTTGCAAGACTGGTGCGAGGAAGTTGACACTGAAAACTAAAAAAAAATAATGACTGAATAGTTAGGAAGACACAGGAGGGGGCCTTATAAAATGTCCTTAACTTGTAGGATTCAACTTGGCCACGTAAGGCCTTATTCAATCTACCAATCGAAGGAAAGAAGTCGACGATGATAATGTCCAATTTATTGATGCAATTGCCAAACAGCGGATGAGAGACAAAAATGATAACCGACAACAACAGTGCCAATATTTACAAATGGGAACATATACCCATTCCAATGGGAAATAACAAAAATCCCAGAGAAATACGTAACACTCGGTATGAACGCGTGTAGAGTGAGTGAGAGCGTGAGTGATTGGGAGAGCGTGTGACGGCGAGAAATAAATCGCCGGCAGGTTCGATGCCGTAATTGACAATGAACTCAGCGACGGCTGCAAACCGAAATCGGACTTGCACTGAGCAGAGATATGCTCAGTCAAGAGTGCAGACCCAATGACACGACGGTATTGTCAGTGTAGTTGGGAGGGAACGAAACACTCCAGGGAGTGGCCCTGGCGAGTGATCGCAATGCAGCGGTGGAGGAGTGGACCAGCCCAGAGAGTAGCCCTGGCGAACTGACCGGTGTTGTCACCACGCAGCGCGCCTTTATACCCGGCCGGCAGTGGTCACGTGACCAGGTCGCGCTCTGGTTGGTCGGCCGGGTGGGTCGCTGGTGTGGTGGCAGTGACCCGGCGCGCGCCTGTGCCTGCGGCGGTGGTCGGCTGACCGCGCCGCGGCTGAGGGCGCCGGGTCAGCTGGTCGGCTGCGGCTGGAGCCGTGTAGCGGTGCAGTGGCCGCTACAGGACCCCCTCCCAGATTAGAGGTCGAAGCGTACCGGAGGCTTGGAGACGCGTCCTGAACGGGTGCGGTAGTTGGAGGCCTCCAACTCCGGTTGAACGTTGAGGTTCTCGCGAGCTTGGCTCTGAATGGAGCTGGCTGATGTAGCTCGTGGCTCGGGAGCTGTAGAGACCGTTGATGGCATGGATGCTGCTCCAGGGCTGGGAGATGTACACACTGGCCCGGTTGATGGCATGGGTGTTGTTCCAGTGGCAGGGCTTCACTTGCTGGATCACCCGACCTCTCTGGCTCGGGATGCATCACGATGAGAGGTTTGGGTGGAGGCTGCACGTTGGCGTTCTCTATGTAAGCCGGTTTCAGTCGGTTGATGGACACGGTGTCTTCGCGTCCATTCCGGAAGATGACGAACGCCTTAGGTGACCTCTTCTTGACCTGGAACGGGCCGTCGTAGACGAAGGCCAGAGCAGGACGATGGCCGTCATGACGAACCATGACATGAGAAGCTGTGGACAGATCAGGTGAGACAAACACATCGCTGGCAGTCACACGTGTCGGTGCTGGTCGGATGGATATGAAGTGCTGTCTGAGGCTGGCTAGGAATTGTGAGTGATCTGGTATTGTTTTGGGCGGGTCGATATACTCCCCGGGAGTCTGAGTGGCGTGCCGAAGACTAGGTCTGCGGAGGAACATTGAATATCCTCTTTCAGTGCCGCGCGTATTCCCATCAGTGCAGTGGGGACACGATCTACCCAGTTATGGCATCCTTGGAGTGAACTTTTCAACTGCCGATGTAAACGCTCCACCAGACCGTTGGCGGCTGGGTTGTACGCTGTGGTGTGGACACATTCCGCTCCGATGTGCTTGGTGACTGTTTTCCACAGTGCAGATGTGAACTGGCTCCCACGGTCCGATACGATGCTGCTCGGGACACCATAACGGGAGATCCAGGTTGAAATGAACGCAAGTGCAACCTCGCTAGCCTCTATGGATGCAAGGGGACATGCTTCAGGCCAACGTGTATACCGGTCGACTATCGTGAGAAGGTAGCGGTGGCCTTTATGCGGTGGAAGTGGTCCAACAATGTCCACGTGTACGTTGTGGAAACGAGCGGAAGGCAAAGGAAAACGACCGACAGGAGATTTGACATGGCGATGAACCTTAGATCTCTGGCACTGAACACATTGCTGTGCCCAGGACCGGACATCCCGTCGCATCCCTGGCCATACGAAACGTGCAGAGATGAGGTTGAGCGACGCCTTGCGTCCAGGGTGTGAGATCGAATGTAAGGTGTTGAACACCGTCTTCCGCATGGGGACTGGTACGATTGGTCTGAGTACTCCGTCTTTCTCATCACAGATCAACTCGAGATCTATTCGACCAGGCAATGGTCGGGAGACGGGGTTGAGACTGCTGTTTTTGGTACTTAGGTTGCGGATCTCTGGGTCGTTGTGCTGGGCCTTGGCCATGTCGGCCAGGTTGACGTTCTCGGATGGCTGAATAGCGCTGATCCGCGAGAGAGCGTCTGCCACGAGGTTATCGGAGCCATGCACATGGTGTATGTCAGACGTAAACTGGAGAATGAAATCCAGGTGTCGTTGCTCCCTGGGTGCGTGACACGATGTAGATGACATAAGAGCCTGGACCAGGGGCTTGTGGTCTGTGTGGATGGAAAACTCGCGTCCCTCAAGGAAAGGCCGAAAGTGCTTAACAGCCTCGTACACTGCCAGCAGTTCTCGTCCGAAGGTACTGTAGCCTGCTTGCGTGGAGTTGAGCCTGCGAGAGAAAAAGGCCAAGGGTTTCCATGTTGACTGGACCTGCTGTTGCAGGACTGCGCCTATGGCATCTGAACTGGCGTCTGTGAACAGCCCGATCGCCGAATCTGGGTCTGGATGTTGAAGCGTTGTGGCCTGGGAGAGGACCTCTTTTGTTGCTGTGAATGCGGCCTCGGCCTCGGGGTTCCATTCCAGGATGTCTTTCTTGCCCTTCTGGGTCTTCTTCAAAAGACCGTTGAGGGGGCAAGTGTACTTGCGATGGAAGGTACGAAACGATGGTAGAAGTTAACCATCCCCAAGAAGCGACGAAGTGACTTTTGAGAGTCTGGTCTGGGGTACTCCTGTACCGCTTGTACTTTGCTTTCCAGAGGACGAGTGCCGGAAGGAGAGACATGATGGCCCAGGAACTCGAGCTCTTGTACTCCAAAAAGGCACTTGTTAGTGTTAAGGCAGATGCCGTACTGATCGAGGCGCTTGAGTACCTCTTCTACGTGAAGAAGGTGTTGTGGTTCAGAGGCGCTCGCCACCAGGATATCGTCGATGTAGGCGAAAACGAACGGCAGTCCGCGGAGGACCTCGTCGATAAGACGTTGAAAGGTCTGTCCAGAGTTCTGGAGTCCAAATGGCATCCTGGTCATCTCATAGAGTCCAAAGGGAGTCGTGATGGCCGTCTTCGGGATGTCGTCTGGGTGGACAGGGACCTGGAAATACGCTTTGGTGAGGTCCAGCCGGGAGAAAATCCGGGCACCACTGAGATTGGCAGTGAAGTCTTGGATGTGAGGGATGGGGTACCGATCGGGGACGGTGATGCGGTTCAGGGACCGATAGTCGCCACAGGGCCTCCAACTGCCAGGGTGTTCTTCGGGACCATGTGTAGTGCGGATGCGTATGGGCTCTTACTAGACGGATGATACCTTGCTCGAGCATGTGTTGGAATTCGTCCTTCACGATGCTTAGGCGAGCTGCATCAAGGCGCCTAGGTCGGCAGAATGGAGGAGGACCCTTGGTGACGATGCGGTGAACAACGTTGTGCCGGATTTCCTTGCCGATGAATGGCGAGCCTGTGACACCTGGGTATCGCTTGAGGAGCTCCTTGTACGGTGGTTGACACTGTGGGAGGCAGGCAGAAACATGTTTCTGCAGAAACAGAGGCATGTTTCTGCCATGGTAGCGTGAAACAGAATGACGCAAGTTGACAATATGCGTAACTGTGGGAGCAGGTTTTCCCGGAAATTGAGCCTTAAGAAACTGGACAGAACCAGTCGACCATAGAACTAATTTAAAGTCGGGGTCACCAGTTGTAGGATTCAACTTGGCCACGTAAGGCCTTATTCAATCTACCAATCGAAGGAAAGAAGTCGACGATGATAATGTCCAATTTATTGATGCAATTGCCAAACAGCGGATGAGAGACAAAAATGATAACCGACAACAACAGTGCCAATATTTACAAATGGGAAAATATACCCATTCCAATGGGAAATAACAAAATCCCAAAGAAATACGTAACACTCGGTATGAACGCGTGTAGAGTGAGTGAGAGCGTGAGTGATTGGGAGAGCGTGTGACGGCGAGAAATAAATCGCCGGCAGGTTCGATGCCGTAATTGACAATGAACTCAGCGACGGCTGCAAACCGAAATCGGACTTGCACTGAGCAGAGATATGCTCAGTCAAGAGTGCAGACCCAATGACACGACGGTATTGTCAGTGTAGTTGGGAGGGAACGAAACACTCCAGGGAGTGGCCCTGGCGAGTGATCGCAATGCAGCGGTGGAGGAGTGGACCAGCCCAGAGAGTAGCCCTGGCGAACTGACCGGTGTTGTCACCACGCAGCGCGCCTTTATACCCGGCCGGCAGTGGTCACGTGACCAGGTCGCGCTCTGGTTGGTCGGCCGGGTGGGTCGCTGGTGTGGTGGCAGTGACCCGGCGCGCGCCTGTGCCTGCGGCGGTGGTCGGCTGACCGCGCCGCGGCTGAGGGCGCCGGGTCAGCTGGTCGGCTGCGGCTGGAGCCGTGTAGCGGTGCAGTGGCCGCTACAAACTAACTAATAAGAGAGGTAGTATTGCATCGTGTGGGTAGGAATGTGTGCGTTTTTCTCCCTAGTAGATCTGGCAGATTGGTGAGAATTTTTTTGGGCTGGTGGTGCGATAATTTTGGATGGCTGGTGCGACTCGTCTGGCCTGCTGCCATACTTAGCAGACTGGCCGGGTCCCATTTGGTCTGCACGGACCCCTTGTCTGCTAGTGCCCATTTTGTTTTGATCGAGCCCCTTGTAGTCTGCCCGGGCCTCCTGTGGTTTTCCCGGAACCCTTTTGGCCTGTCCGGGCCTCTGTGTGGTCTCTGCGGACCCCCTTTTGTCCGTTCGGGGCCCCTTTTGTCTGCGTGGGCCCTCTGTGGTTTGCCCGGGCCCCTCCCAGTCTGCAAAGTATGGCACTTTTGGCGAGATCTCGTGGTGCGGACACCCTTCAGGTGGTTCGAACTTTGGAGCAAACAAGTGCCGACTTTTGCTGTATGGTGCGAGGGAGCTCAAATCAAACACCCACAGAGATCTGAGAAGGGAGAAACTGGTAAAAACATCGAAATTTCCGGGTCAATGAAATTTCTCACCAATGCTTGGTGTGAATTTTAGGCTGCTGGTGTTGCGAAAAATCTACAAGGCTGGTGCGGACTCGTCAGGTCTGCTGCCATACTTTCCAGACTGGGGCCCCTCTGTGGTTAGCCCGGCCCCTGTGTTCAGCTCGGGTCCCTGTGGTCTGCCCGGGTCCTTTCATCTGTCCAGGCCCCGTGTGGTCTGCCCGGGCCCGCTGCCCAGCCAGCAATTCCAACCGGGCCCAGAGCGGGCTGGGTCGGGCTCTGCCCGAGCCCTAAGACTCATAGCTGAGCCACATAGACTCGGGCTGAGCCCGACATTAGGTCGGGGGATGACAACTTGCCCGAGCGGTAGAGCCCGGTCTTGCTTGACCATGGGCTCTGCCCAGACGGAGCGGAGCCGGACCTGGGCTGAGCCCATATACACGGGCTCTGCCCAGTCAAAGCCCAGCATATATCGGGCAGAGTCCAGCCAAATTGCTGGCTGTGTGTGGTCTGCTCGGGCCCCTTTTGGGCTTACCGGCGTCCTATGGTTTTCTGGGTCCCTGTGGTCTGCCCGGCCCCTTTGGTGTGCTCAGGCCCTATGTGGTCTGTCTGGGCCCCTTGTGGTCTAAGAATATCGTGCAGAAACTGAAGCTGTTGTGTTAGTCGCGTATTTGCAGAAGTATCTTATTTGTGAGCAGTTTCGTGCCCCAGGTGGTGTATCCGTGCTCCCTGTTGCCGAAACCGGCCCCCTGCCATGCTTGCGGGCCCCCTGTGGTTTTCCCGGGGCAACGTGCGGCCGGTCCCATGCAACATTCGGGGAAAAATGGATGGGGCGTGAGAAATGTTAGGCCCCCATTCCTTTTGTACTGATCCTATATGAGGATTGTAAAGGGAAATAGGCAGTACCACCTATTCATAGTACCCCTTGACCGGTACCCAGTGTTGTACAATGCCATGAACTGGCAAGGTGAATGGATCAGAAAAAGGTGTCTTGATCATGTAATATAAATATCAGTAGGTTCGATTTCCCCGCTGATAAAGGAATTTCGCACTTCGATCTCTACCTTCCATTTGTATCAAATTATTCGCGATAATGCGATTTCGTTCCAGGTGTGAATGTTAAAATGGTTGGACAGTACCTATAAACATAAGTTGGGTGCACAAAAGCGTAAAACAAAGAACATTCAATACCGAGGGCCTGCTCTGGCAAAACTACCCAAATTTTGTACATTTTTCAGGTAAACTATGAATCTAGAATCGTCTTGCTAATTTTGCATACTGTTATAAAATGACCCCGATCATATTTGCATTTAATCTCCAGCAACGTACGCGTCCACTTAAAGTAGTTCATATCACTACTATTTTTGGTACTTTGCAAGCTACCTACATTCATTTATCGACCGCAAAAAATTAAAACCCCAACTTAAAACTAACTCGGAAAAGTGCAATAAGTATAGTTTCCAGCAAAACGGTAAAGTAAGGTTGTAATTCCAATCCTTCTTTTCCTGATCATTGCCTTCCTCGGCCAGGCCATCAGCCGGATCCCGTGTGCTAAAAGACCCTCCAGCATCCATCCCTCCTGCGTCGTCCGGGGCTGATCCCGTTGTACCTCCGGAGGAGAGCATCCACGTGGACGACAAAGACGGTAAGTAGACACCTACTTGTCCAATATCCTTACATAGTTTGGCAACTCGTTTAAAAGATTGGGTCTTCTGACTACTTTTTGGGCTAATTAGTGCAAATCAGGAACAGTGACGAATAGCGCGCTAAAAATTGTTATCTAACCTTTGCAGTCAGTTTTTGACCACAAACGGTCGAAAATACGTTTTTTCGGTCACATTTTCATTAAAAAAATACGGGCCCCCATCATGTACGGGCCCCCTTTCGAGCCGGGTGCCCCCCCAATCGAAAACATAAAGTTGCGCCCCTGGCTGGAAGCGTAAAAAGCTAACTAATCCCAAACCACGAGCTTACAAGACCTACGTAGGACAACCCCTTCGCATCACACGAGTCATCGATAACAGTAATGGTAGCCGTGCCCAGGGGCGTAGCCAGGATTTCGCTCAGGGAGGGGCGGCGCCCCGAAAAGGGCCCCTTCGACAGCGCCAAAAGGGCCCTGATGGGTAAAAAGGACCCTGCTTGTTACAGAATGGAGTGCTGAAGAGGGCTTAAGAGGGCCCTGTCTGGTATAAAATGCCAAATTTGGCCACAGAGCATAGTGCAGGCGAGACGTGCGAAGCGCGGCACGTGTCCTCAGGGGGCCCTTCGGGCCCTCAGGGAGGGGCGGCTGTCCCTGCCGCCCCCCTCTTGGCTACGCCCCTGGCCGTGCCTGAGTAAATAAACCACCATTTGCTGGGCTCTGCACAAATATCATTGGGGATTTCGCAGTTTTTAGTCTGACATCTATGTCAGTGGCGGATAAAAGAGAGGGGGGCTAGGGGGTCTCAAACCATCCCGAAATGTCTGAGTGTGCCTATATCGGTGCATAGGTGGAGGCTAATCCGAGGCAATGACGGGGAGGCTCGAGCCCCCCCCCCGAGATGAAGTCCTGGATCGATCTCTGACCCATGTGATGACACGTTGAAATCAGAAAAACAATGCAATCAGCCGATTCGCCGCACTCTGGCCTGGACGCTCCTTTATTATCGCCGGCCAGGGCGACTGCTTTTCACCATAACGCTCCGGCTATTTTGGGAAATGCTCATAACGCAATCATAGCCAGAGAACACGCTGCACGGAGGGCAGGGTGTTATCACCCTCTGACCCGTACCTCTGATGATAGCAGTCCTCAAAAGTTTACACTACACGTGTATAAGCGAGGCTTTCGCCTAACGCTTGATTTTGCTACACGCTAACCGTAACCCTCATATGTGTCTTACTATACAAAACACGTCGTTGTAGTACGGGCAGTAAATATGTCTCTAGCTCAGCAGTAGCACCCAGTGTCAAACTGCGCACTGGGTGTTTCCACGAGAGACAAACAGTATACAAAATGTGGAGACTGCGCAAGTGCAGTGGCCACACAAATATGCTATTTTAGAATATAATGGAGTTAAAATTTGTGATTATGGAAACATGTGGCACAGCAGGTTGAGTGCCTAAGCAACAAGTATACGAGCCTTCTGGGCCGCAGGTCCCGGGTTCTAGTCCTCCCGCGCTCTCTTACTAAGCGTCAACTGGATACTGCGAGTCCTTCTAACAAAGTGACGCGGTAATCGTCACCTATCAAAGCGACGCAGTAACAGTTAAAACGCCTAACACGCTGCGGTACGCTGGGTCCCCGCCACCTTCGCTGGTACGGGGGAGGCGAGTATGCTTTCATCCAAAAACGCTAGGTACAATTTTTATTCAAGTCATTTCTGATGCTAGTAGAGGTCAGAGTATGTGTTTGTGGAATACGATATAATAATAGGGACACCTTCGATCTGGTCAATCTCGTCAGCGACTTAGCTTCCATGGCAAAAATGTGAATTGCAAATTACAAAACACTTTTTTGTCCCTACCACCACAAAACGGAAACAGTCATCCAAGGCTACAACTAAAGGAACGTCTGCAAGTGCTAGTGACGATAATTGATTTCAAATGACAGTCCTTGTTTGGGCAGGAGCCCTGGTGTTTCGTGATGATGATGATTGGGGTTTTAGGGCACCTCAACTGCTGAGGCTATATGTGCCCAATCTGGTGTTTCGTCTTGCCCGCCAAAGCCAGTTTACCCCACTTTCCTTTAACACATGGTGTGCCACTAAAGGGACACTTTGACAGAGTTCTTAAAAGGAAGTTTATGGACAACACAAGTCTGTTAATCTGGAAACCATATTCCCTTTTCACCTTCAACTCCTCAAAACAAAAACATCGTTTTTTTCTTCTTACTACCCTGGGTCCAAGCATCGCGTGTCATTACGAGGCTCGCCGCTAGGGCTCCATTCGGCTTGTAACGTTGCGCTGAGCGTTGCCATTAATAACATTTATCATGTAAGCTGCGTGGTAGTAGGATTTAGACTAATAAAATTATTTCAGCCAGATGGAAATATATTCCTTCCTAGTTTGAATAAAGGCCCTAATGCTATTATTTTGAACTGTGCGGAAATTTTATACAGAGAGCTTGAAGAGAAACGAAGTATGCCAAAGGTGGTTTCTCGACACGTCAAAAATTACCTCATAGCTGTCCCGGTTTGATGACGCCGCAATTGCCATGGTTACAAGGCGTCACCAACTCTCAACTTGTTAGGGGGATTTAGGGGACCAGATCGATTCATTCAGGGGCTCCACCGGGGTTGGACCCGGGATCGGTGGCTTAGGAGACAGGAACGCTATAAACCGTTCAAAACCCGGTGGCTTAGGAGACAGGAACGCTATAAACCGTTCAAAACCATTTACAAGAGAGAGAGAGAGAGAGAGAGAGAGAGAGAGAGAGAGAGAGAGAGAGAGAGAGAGAGAGAGAGAGAGAGAGAGAGAGAGAGAGAGAGAGAGAGAGAGAGAGAGAGAGAGAGAGAGAGAGAGAGAGAGAGAGAGAGAGAGAGAGAGAGAGAGAGAGAGAGAGAGAGAGAGAGAGAGAGAGAGAGAGAGAGAGAGAGAGAGAGAGAGAGAGAGAGAGAGAGAGAGAGAGAGAGAGAGAGAGAGAGAGAGAGAGAGAGAGAGAGAGAGAGAGAGAGAGAGAGAGAGAGAGAGAGAGAGAGAGAGAGAGAGAGAGAGAGAGAGAGAGAGAGAGAGAGAGAGAGAGAGAGAGAGAGAGAGAGAGAGAGAGAGAGAGAGAGAGAGAGAGAGAGAGAGAGAGAGAGAGAGAGAGAGAGAGAGAGAGAGAGAGAGAGAGAGAGAGAGAGAGAGAGAGAGAGAGAGAGAGAGAGAGAGAGAGAGAGAGAGAGAGAGAGAGAGAGAGAGAGAGAGAGAGAGAGAGAGAGAGAGAGAGAGAGAGAGAGAGAGAGAGAGAGAGAGAGAGAGAGAGAGAGAGAGAGAGAGAGAGAGAGAGAGAGAGAGAGAGAGAGAGAGAAGAAAAAAAAAAAAAAAAAAAAAAAAAAAAAAAAAAAAAAAAAAAAAAAAAAAAAAAAAAAAAAAAAAAAAAAAAAAAAGAAGAGAGAGAGAGAGAGAATGTATATGTCTCAATATGTATATTATGCATGTATGTTTATGCCTCTGAAATAACATCAGACGATTCTGGCTTTCCCAGCGCTATGCGCCGCATATATCAAATGACCTTTTATGGTTTGCTCACGGTTTTTCCACCCGACTTTTTACAACGCCCAGGACTCCCTGGTATCTATTTAGGTAGCGTGCGCCAAGCCGTTCCATTTCACTTTCACAAAAGACCCCAGGGAGCAGTAAAGGACGGAGCTGGTGCGGAGTGCGTACACCTGCGCCACCAGTCAGGAAAGCAGCCAATTAGCCAAATGTTGGTACTGCACGGCAATGGTATCGCAGATCGACCACACGTTTTGAATACATTGGCATTACTTGCAAATTGAGACTACGCCGCCGTAACATGGTTTCATCTGAATGGGGAAGTAATGGACTTCAGTATGTTTTTTTCTATTCCCTTCAAATGGAATGTAACATCTTTGTGATGGGATTTGAACTGGGAGAGCGATAGAGCATACCGGAAAACCCCGGATTTAATGATCCATTAGTACCAGCACCATCGTTTGAGCGAAAAACAGGCTATTTAACATGTTAACTGGGGGCCATTTGCCCCCCCCAGTCAGCCGAAATGCCCCCCAGTGTCCGGAAATTACCCCCCCCCAGTGAAATAGACAGATGACTTAAAATTGACAAAATGCAGACTCACCTAACGAAAATAAGACAGAACACCACCCGATTATTATAACTTTGCTCCATTTCTGGTCTCAAATTGGCAATCCACAAAATTTTGTTAAAAAATCTTCACCCGTGGCTGCCTACTACATCGTGCGAAGACGAAACAAAGCGCGTAGTTACGGGAAATCCCAGCAAGGCAGCATCAACTAATCACAACGCTGGAGATGAGCGCTGACCTACAACCAAACATCCTGTTCTACCCGACTAGAAGTCCACATCCAGGGGCGCAGCCAGAGCTTTAGTATGGGGGGCACACCAACTTTGAGGGGCACCCCGAGAGAAAAGGGGCACTTTTTAACGTAACCTAAAAAACTTAATTTACCTTTGTTTATATACTTTTTGGGCATCTATGGTTCAATAAAAATGCAAATTAAGCATTGACGGAGAAGGAAAACTAGATTAAAAAATCACCAAAATTGCATGGAAGTATCCAAAACACGACTGTTTTGCATAGATTTAAGGGCAAATCAGCCAACTCATGCAAATACTTAACACGCGCATTGACGGGGGCGGGTACCCGCCCCCTCGGGTTTTTCGGATAGCAGAAAAACGGCGGCGCGTAGCGCCGCCGTACTTGGCATACCTTTTCCCTCATCATTTTTACAACTTCTGTGAAAATTTTAAGGTTAGGTCATCTCAAGTCAGGTCACCAGTACAGGTCAAGTGACCCGACCTAAAAAAAGTTTAAGATAGCATAAGTCGGAGCAGGATGAACTTATCCTAATGAAACTCATCACATAATGGCCCCACCGAGTTCTCTAAAATATGTTCCGGTATTTTGATATCGATTACCTAAAGTCAGGTACGAGGAATGACCTCTCCATTGGAAATGCATGGGAAAAATGTTTTTTTTTACGGAATAACTCAGTAACAGATGGTGATAGAGCATTTATTTTAGCTGCATTAGACTCGCCTGGGCTTTGCGGTTCTAATGATATGCATTTTATATAATTTGACCTTGACTTGACTTCAGGTCAGATCAAATCCTTGATTTGACCTAGCAAGGTCAAATTATATATCATTCGATTCGGCTTGCTGAGAGGATTCATACAGTTCAAGTCGTTTTGCTCTATCTTTACTTGTTCAGATGTAATGGCCGAAAAACTGAATTTACATGTTATCCCTATGACGGCATGTTTTGACCTCTCGTGACCTTAAATGTGACCTGACAAAAAATGGTTCAAATGTTTTCGATGGAGAAGTGGATGGGCAACCCAACACCGTTTACCGTTTTTCGCTACCTACCGTGGTTCTCGAGATCTTAGGGGGGCGGGTACCCCCGTCAATGCGAAGGTGGCTCAGACCCCCGTCAATGCGCGTGTTAACATCAGATAAATCAGCGGAGCCTGTGATATCTGTTATCATGTGCAAGTTAAGAAATATTGGAGTCGAAAATTCATTTGTTATGCCCCCTGGTTTTGTCGTGACGACTGAGCGCTGGTTGAACGTAGATTAAGTTCCTCGCCTCCCAGAATCGCCGTGGGACGAGGAGTGGCATAATGATTTTGGAAGAATACAATTTTGGCTGCCGGAATAACTTTGGGGATACCTTGTGAATGCGTTTATTAAGTTCCATATTCTCAAGGATCGGTCCCAATTAAGGGTATTGAAAAGGTGAACAGGCCGGTGGTTTGCATGGGTATGGTGTGACATGGTTGAAAATTGTAAAAACTAGTTCTTAATTTAAATAAATAGATAGAAATCCTGGATTAGACGACTGTGCTCTGAGCTCAGGGGCACATGTCTTTTATCATCCCTTCCCAGAAACCACCAGTATCATAATTTATATAACCAGGGATGCGTAACCATCACAAACCGTTTTAGCGATGCCTCATTCCTCGTTAGCTCATTTTACAAGGGGAGTTTCCATTGTATTCTTACTCCTCATCATTTCAAGACCAGCTCTGGGGCCCCCAGGTGTGGATCAGAGCCCTCCAGAGCAGCTTCCCCCATCCCCCCCAGTTGTGCCTTCAGGGACTAGACTAGCTCAGTGACCCCGCCCCGAGATGATGGGAGTTGGCCTAGTGTTATTATTCTCTATCTATTCAAGACCACCTCAGGGGCCCCTGATGTAGATCAGGGCCCCCAGAGCAGCTCATGCTTCACCCAGGGATTAGAATAGTTCAGTGGCCCCAGAGATTAGGTAATCAGACTAGCTCAATGGGCCCCAGATAGGCTCATAGGGCCTTAAGCCAGTTCAAGAAGCCCCCGAACAGTTTAAGGCGCCAGGTCACCTCTGGGGCCTCAGGCCGACTTAAGGAGCTATCACAAGCTCAGCGCCCAGACCAGATTAGGGTACCCCCAGAACCCAGATCCACTCTTGGGGCCCAGATCAGCTCTTGGGACCCAAGATAATTTCAGGGGCCCCCAGTCAGGTCAGGGGCAAGATCAAGGCAGGTCAAGGGGCAAGATCAAGGCAGGTCAAGAGGCAAGATCAAGTCAGGGGCACCAAATCAGCTCAGGGACCCCTCGCCAGCTCTGGGCCCAATCAGTTCAAAAGCCTTAGAGCTGTTTGGGGGACAGCAGATCGGCCCGTAGGGCACCAGACCAGCTTTGGGGACAAACAATCAGATCAGTGGTCCCCGACCAGCTCGGGGCTCTGATCAGCTCGGGGGTACCACATCAAGTCTGGAGGAACTTAATCAGCTCATGAGCCCCATACCAACTCAGGGGCCTCATCAGCCTCTGTGGGTCCAGCTCAGCTCAGGACTTTACAGCTGCTCAGGAAATCACTTAATCAACCCAGGAGGCCCAGGTTAGCTTAAAGGGCACCATATTAACCCAGGGGGCACCAGACTAACTCATAGGGCATCAGCTGGGCTCAGGAGGCACAATGATGACTCAGGAGGCACCAGATCAGCTAAGTGGGCATCAGTTCAGCTCAAGGAGCAATATTAATGATCAGGGGACACCAGATCGATCAGCTCGAGGGCCCAAATAAATTCTTGGTCCCCAGTCCAGAGTGGGGGTATAATCAGCTCAGGGAGCACTATATACGCTCAAAGGACAAGGGATCAGCTTAGTCTTTCCCGACCAGCTCGGGGCCCAGATCAGCTCGGGGGGTACCAGATCAAGTCAGGAGGCACTTAATCAGTCCAGGAGCCCCATACCAGCTTAGGGGCCCTCACCAGCCTCAGTGGGCCCAGCTCAGCTCAGGGCCCCAGAGCTGCTAAGGAGATTGTTTAATCAACTCAGGAGGCCCAGATCAGCTTAAAGGGTACCAAATAGGCTCAGGGTGCGCCCAACTAGATCAGGGGCACCGGACTAGGTCAGAGGGTATGGGATGAGCACAATTATGGCTCACGGGGACACCACATTGACTCAGGGGCACCAAGCTAGCTTAGAGGGCACGTGATCAGCTCAAGGGGTCAAAACCAGCTCAGTGGGCACCAGATGAGCTCAAGGGGCACCAGATTAGCTCCGCCGTACGATTATTGGCGACGATGAGCCATTAGCTGGAAACGGATTATGTGCTCTTACTCCTACCGGGTGCTTAAAAAGGCGACAGAATGCCCTAGCTGACGAAAAAGGCTCTAAATTATCAAACAATAGTTTTAATCACTAAATGCGGTCTAGTTGCACCTATGTTCAACGGCGTAGGACACCAAATTTCGAGCGGCACGACACAAACGGGGTCCACCGCCTAGCGATCATAAGGGCACTCCGGCACCGATGGGGGGAGCACGTGCCCCCTGTGCCCCCCCTTTGGCTGCGCCCCTGCCCACATCTTAGCCAGTACCGTGGCACTGCATGATGTTCTCATTTCACACACAGTCAGTTGTCAGCGCTAAGGGCTCGTTCGTGGATTAGACGGGACACGGTGTAATCAAAGTGCGTAAGACTGGTTGCTGGTGTGGCGGTATGAAGTGCTAAGTCTTTTTAGTGTGTTACAACAATTAGCCTTAAACAGTGATACAAGTCGCTTTTTTGTGGTTTTATGACTACCGTTATGGCTCCTTTTTAGCCCCAAATCTGACTTTTGTATTGTTTATTTGGCTATTTTATTGGAAATAAAACTTTGCCCCTCTTTTGCCCTTTTTCTAACTCGGTTTGATCTTTTTCGCTGAAAAAACCTGACAGCCCTGGACAGCACCTATAATCTCTAGACATGGAATAACACAAAAATTGAGAAACATTTTTAAACACTAACGCGTCTAAGTTTTATTAAACCCCCTCAAAATGGGGTCTTGCTGCCCTGAAGACACTATAATGGCCAGCACAAGAAATGTCCCCCACTGACTTTTCCTTAAAAAATGCCCTGGCGAAAACAGCGTATACTGAGGGCGGGCATACCGCGCCGAGCCCGAGCCCCACTGCCCCGCAGCGCAGTCGGCATACCGCGCCGAGCCCGAGCCCCACTGCCCCGCAGCGCAGTCGGCATACCGCGCCGAGCCCGAGCCCCACTGCCCCGCAGCGCAGTCGGCATACCGCGCCGAGCCCGAGCCCCACTGCCCCGCAGCGCAGTCGGCATACCGCGCCGAGCCCGAGCCCCACTGCCCCGCAGCGCAGTCGGCACGCCGCGCCGAGCCCGAGCCCCACTGCCCCGCAGCGCAGTCGGCACGCCGCGCCGAGCCCGAGCCCCACTGCCCCGCAGCGCAGTCGGCACGCCGCCGGTCGCTAGCGCCATGAGGAGGCGGGGCTTATTAACTCTAAAGATCCGCTCCCTAAAAGTAGTGCGCTTATGAATAGTTGTTTTTCGTAAAAGGCGAGTTCTGTGAGAAACGAAATATGAAGCCAAGGATTTTTCGGCCATACTCTACGCAACTGATGACTGATTCAAATTCCAAGTTGGTATATTCCCGCAACTGATGGCTGATTCAAATTCCAAGGTAGTATATTCCCTTTAAAGCTACAATGCTTATACCGCCCAAGGTTCGCTATCACCAATTAAAACACCTTCAGTTGGCATTTGAAAACTGGTTCGTCGAATGAACTGAGAGCAAAAAAGCTGAGGGCCGACAGCAGGTAAAGCAAGGTGCAACGACAATAAAGGAAACGAAATCCGGCTGGGAAGTCTACACAGGTACGATAGCAACTGCAGCGAGTGATGAGGTCACGTGTTTAATTATTTCGACCTGCAGAGGTCAGGTCGCGTTCTTGTGTTCCAGCCGACGTTTAATGTCATAACTAGAATCCGAGCTGACGGAGGGAAAGAGTTCAGAGCACATGTGCCGCGACAGCATTCAATCACTCCTAAAGGCCCATTGCGCGATCTCCACAGCTTGCTTTCCAAAGAGAAAAAAAAGAAAGGAAAAGGTCCGGCACCAAGTACACGTCTACCCCGTCTACCCTTATGTGAGCACTGAGCCTATAACAGCAAAATTCAAGCTGGGCTTCAAAAGCAGAACGATGAATATGGCAATATATTATGCTCCGTGAAACAACACAGGTGTGTCACGGGAGACAACAGGAAAACAGGTGAAAACGCATCGGATTCAATGGACACATACGACAAACACATTTCCACATAAACAGCAGCCGTAACAACACAGCGATGGCATGATCCACAGGCAGCGGTTCTCATCTCGCAGATTACAGAACATTCTACCGACGCTTGAGCAGCATGCCGCGAGGTAGAGCTGCGCCTGCAGGCACCCCCGACTGGCAGTCTCACCCTTGGCGAGTTTACCGTCAGAAGCGACACAGTGGAGGTGCCATGAACAGTCACAGCCCCGGCGGCAAACATCAAACAAGTCACCCCACGCGAATTTCTCATCGATACTTGCAACAGAATCCAGGTATAAGTTTGAACCGCATGGTGTGGCCCATTTTTTAATACGGCGAGAAACGTAAGTTAAAAAACAAGCCCTAAACTAAGAAATATAAACTCAGACTTGCCTGAACAGTAACGCGAAACCGTAAGATGCACCCATACCAACGAATGCAGATTGAAGTTTCATCCCTCTCAACATCGGTCTGTCATCGACCTCGTCTGGCAATCCCCTTCAGTTGGAGATATTTCCAGCAGCTACACCACAGGCTACAATCGAAAGCCGTCACGAGGAGCATTGCATCCAGGATGATGACAGGGAGGTGACCGATTAATTCAGCCGGCCTCACCGGCCGATTCGGGTATAAATTGCAGGGTCGCCTTCAGATTTACGGCTGTCTTTACTACGCCAAATTATGTCTGACCACAGCGCTGGCAGCGAGGCTGGAGCATCAGCCAGTAGCCAACCAGCACTACCCACACATTCTAGCTATTGCCAGCTGATCACTTTCCCAGAACTGCCAACCACGCACGTGAATACTAGCTTTTATTGCATATAAATTACCTTAACCCTCGCCCCCCGTGGGGGAGGTGTTTGAACACCCCCTCGGATTTCTCCGGCGACACCAAATAAACGGCGGCGCGAAGCGCCACCATACTTGGCACACCTTATCCTTGATTAATTCTGCAATATTTGCCAAAATCTTACGATTGAGTCATCTCAGGTCAGGTCACCAGTGCAGATCAAGTGAGATTTCTTAAAACCTGTTTACGACAGTGGTAAGAACAGGGTTGATCTATTGAAATGCAAGTCATATTACACAATGGGCCCACCGAGTACTACAAAATATATTCCAGGATTTTTGATATCCATGACCTAGGGTCAGATACGGATCATGATCTCTCCATTGGAAATACATGGGGCAAAAGGGGAATTGGACAACAAATGATTCTATGTATTAAGATACAGCTTCGAATACCGTCCTATTCTACAAATCGTAACATCTTAGGCCCCTTTCTAGATTCATGTTGCAAGTTTGGACCTGACATCTGAGAAGTTATCTGGGACTATACGGATATAAGCAGGTTTTCAGACTTGGGTCAATAATTTTGCAGGAAATGATAGAGATTTTAGTTTGAGACCATTACGTTTGGATTATTATTACCGAGACGATTGGTATGCATATTGACAGTGCGGTGTCAGATGGTGGCCTTGATCTGACCTTAGGTCACGCCATTTTTTATTTTTTACCTCGTATAGTCATATCATACCTCATTCAATTCGCCGTAAGGAGAGGGAGCGAATGGTGTCTGACCACTGATTCTTACTCCACTCTGTCCCACGCTAGAGCTTAGAAACTAGTCTCTAGCCTGTCACCTTCCCTTGCCTGTCATCACCTCAATGCTGACCTGAACCAAAAAGTGAATTATGTAGTTACTTCATAAATGTATATGAGCTATCCACCAGCTTTCGCGTTTTTTCGCCATGCCGTATAGATGACGAGATCGAGGGGTATTTAAACCCCCCCCTCCACCACCAGGGCAAAGGTGGCTCGGAGGCCCACCGAGGCGGATGTTAAAATTGCACTGAAGTATGCCGCAGACAAAAAACCTTCGAAAAAACACCAGTTCAATCTGCCATCATCCCTTCAGGGTAAGTTTCTATATTTTATCAAATGAATGGCTTACAAATACTCTGAGCGTAAAGCGTTTTTTCCTCAAAGCTCTCCTTGTTGTTCTGCACAATTTACATTAAAGACGTTGACGTAGGATTAGTTCAGTTCTCAGCCCCTTTTTAAAAGAACAAGTCCTTTGAATAGGACCAGTGATAGGAGTTTGGCTAGTCAAGTAAGGAGATGAACACCTTTTGCTACTTTAACCTCCACTGACTCCTAAGCCCAGATCCTCAGCAAAGTTAAAGCTCGCCATTTTTAACGAATAGTAAGGACACAAAACACATGTACACGAAACAGCAAATATATGACACATGCCACTTCCCACATTTTTGAAACGGCACCAGGCATTGGCAGCAGTACACAGTCCTCTGGCGACGTGAGGAGATTCCACCATCATCAGACATCGCGAGAACTAACCGGCACACTCGAAACACGAGTCAAAAACTAGCCATCCAGTTCACTGTGGCACTGCAGCGTCTCACACTGGTCCCCAACACAAACATGGGCCTTTCGCCTCCGGCCTGCTGCCATCACGATTCCGTCTGCTGACCCTTACAGTGCATGATGAACTGGGAGACCAGGTCGTCGCTGCCCCCCTCATGCTGTCCGTGATCTCCTCGTTCTCCACCATCGGCAGAAAGAGCTGTGTGAACTCGGCCGAGTACGGCGCCGCGATCATGTCCAGCACCTCTGTGACGAAGTACCTGCCGACGCACCGCAGGCTGAGTTTCAGCCACCGTCCTGCAGGTCACACACCAAATCCGAAGCCAATGAAGCCAATTCTACCATTATAATCACTTATGATTACACATAATTTTGTAGCGAATGACACATATTTTATATATTTCCTTGACATTTATCAACAAATTACAGAAACGTTCATTTGCGATATATAATCATGCCGTTCCAGAATTGAAACAAAGTCAAAATTACCCAGCGGCCACCAATTTGAGCTTAGTTGGTGCATAATTAGCATTCGCCCCGTGGGTGGGTATGAGCCACTTTCGCCCGGGTGGAAGACCCGCTTCGATCGAAAACTCAGAAAGCTGAAAATACGCAACAAAAACTAAAGCTCGTCCCAAACCCAATCAAGCCTACTTCGGTCATTTATTCATTGAAGTTACTAGAGGCGAAATAAGGTCATAATTTCTGAAATGAGGTATACGCACAAAACGTGGTTTATATCAGGAAAAAATAGCTACACAAAAATAGCTACACACGTTTTCCCAGTGCCATTCGAAAACACTAATGACTCTTTCATTCTAGTGGCATCGATTTTCGGGTCAGGTCAAAGGTCAGGGCGCTGCAGGTTACTGGATATTGCGAATCTTACATGCCATTAGGCTAAAATTATTGTCGTCGTCGCTTGGACTGGACGGACGTGTTTTTGGAGCGTCGTGGTATTACTTCCATAACTTCTTTCAAAGTAGAAAAAGTAGATTGTGTTATAGAGCGTCTGTAAGGGAAAAGCTTAAAGATCCTAAATATTTCAATTGTATTCCATTCTGGTTAGATATTGACTGAGTTGAGGTCATTTCAAGTTGGCCATATTTACAGAATTCTAAAGAACTTAAGTATTTTTCGACAAGTTCATCAGCAAGTTTTCTGCTCGATTTTCAATTTCCGTGACCTCGTGACAAAAAATAATCACTGTTCTCCCGTTTTCGATAGTCATTGAAGTGGCAAAAATTTGACAGGCTTACGAAGCCCCGTGACGTAAGCATAATAAACAGAACGTCACCGGTAATGATATTGTGAAGCGTTCTATAACTGGAAAACCATGGCAAAAACAAGAGCAACAATTACAACAGCTGCACCACCATCTACAACTGGAACAATACCGAAAACAAGCCTCAACAAGGTGGCAGATGAAAGCGACGAGAGCACGGATAATGTGGAGGGTGTGCGGACGACTGTGAGAAGGAAAAGGACCAAACAGGTGAAGTACACTTGCAAAGGAGGGAAAAATGCATGCGGACTTGTTATCGACCAAAGTGCCAACAACATTGGGTGCAATGGATGTGGTGGTTGGTACCACCCTGCTTGTCAGGATCTTGAGATTGGTGCACTCAGGGCTTTGAGTAGATATGATCTAATCTGGCTCTGTATGGAGTGTGGAAGCAAGCTTCCAATCATGATGGAAATGGGGAAAGTAATCGACAAAAGGGTCTCAGAAGCAGAAACAAAAATTTTGGAGGCTGCCAATAAAACAAAAATGGCTACAGATGAAGTAAAAATAGAGGATAGAATAACAATCATGGAGTCTAGAGTAGCACAACAATTGAGAGAACATAAAGAAGCAATCATAAGTAGTTCAAAAGATTTGAAAAGAGTTGTTCAAGATCACGATAAAAAACAAGACCGTGCCAGAAATGTGATTATTCACAATGTGAGCGAGAGTGAGTCTGAGGACGCTGGCGAAAGAAAGGAATTTGATTTGGAAAAGTTTAGGGAGATCACAGAAGCGCTACTTCGGGAAGAGGGTAAAGACATAGCAGTTGGAAATATTATCAGATTAGGCACGAAAAATGAAGAGCAAAGTAAATCAAGGCTACTTCTGGTGACTCTTGAAAAAAGAGCTTGTAGATCAGCTGTTTAAGAAGAGGTTTCAACTTAGGAGCTTAGGCTTTCCAAATATATACATCACTCCAGACCTCCCACAGGAAGAACGTGAGAAACGTAAACAACTGAAAGAGGAGTGGTTAAAAAAGGGCAAAGCCACTCACAAAATATTTCGAGACAAGGTTGTACCCAGATAAAAGTAGTATCCCTTCTTATGTGTGCGAACAAAGTGATGCAGAAAATGGCATAGATGATAATCTCGTGTGTCTGTACACAAATCTGAATAGTTTGAAAAACAAGCAAGCCGAATTCAAAAGAAGGGTAGATGCAATCAGACCCGATGTTATAGGGCTAACTGAAGTCTGGCAGAAAGAACAATTTGGGTTGAATGGCTACAACCCTGCATTAAGAAGTGACCGAGAGGAAAACAAGAAAGGGGAGGTGTTATGCTGCTGGTCAAAGACGGATTAATGCTAAACGAGTGTGAGGAGCTTACATCAATGAACTTTGAAGAGTCGGTTTGGGGCATCATTAAAATATCTAAAACTAAAAGGCTATTAGTTGGTGTCTGCTACAGGTCTCCTGGTAGCAACAGCGATAATGATTCAGAGCTCTTCAGACTTCTTGAAAGAATAAGACCAGTCCAGCACATGGAGTTACTGCTGATGGGGGATTTTAACTTCAAGGAGATCATATGGGAAGATGGATTGGTTAATGCCCCTGTAACATCTGCTTCAAGTATGTTTTTTGAGGTGGCACAGGATAACTTTCTGCATCAACATGTCGAAGTTCCAACAAGATATAGGATAGGTTGTGATCCCTCTAGGTTGGACTTAATTTTCACGTACCATAACAATGATATTGAAGATATCGAATGCTCTGCCCCCATTGGTAAAAGCGATCATTGTGTCTTAACGTGGAAAATGATAATTTGCTCTAAGAGGAAAACGGTCAATGGCACACAAAAGCAGTACGATTTTCGAAGAGGTGATAACGACAACATGAATACTACATTAGAAGAGGTTGATTGGCACCTTTTGGAGGAAATGGATGTTAACGACAGCTGGATATTTTTTCGAGACAAGGTGTTGAATTGCATGGATCAGTTCATTCCCAAGAAAAAGAGAACTAAAACAAAATCTGTGCCTCCCTGGTGGAATAGGCAATTGGAAAAACAGGTAAAGATAAAATTCAGAGCATGGAAGGTCTACCCGCACTTGAAGGCAAATAGTTCGTTAAGTTTACACGATGAAGAGATGCTGCAGAATATGCACACCAAGTATACGACGGAAAGAAACAAAACTGTAAAAGCTGTTAGAGCAGGAAGGCGAAAATATAAAGCCAAGTTAGCAAAAATTTCGAAACAAAATCCAAAGAAGCTCTCCCAATACATAAGGAACCAAACCAAGGTCAGGGAGTCGGTATGCCAGCTAGAAAAACAGGATGGCACTGTGACCGACTCCGACAAGGAAGCTGCTAAGGAGCTGCAGAAATTCTTCTGCTCTGTTTTTGTCGAGGAAGGCAATTATGGGTTACCTACATTTCCTGAAATGGTAGATGACAATCACCAGCTTTGCGATATTGGTATGTCAAGGGTGATGGTAGCAGATGAATTGAGAGGCCTTAGTGAAGACAAATCTTCTGGACCAGACAATATTCCAACAAGAGTTTTGAAGAAGGGTGCAGACAGAGGTGCTTGCATTACCTCTCAGCATCATTTACAGGAAATCTCTTGATTGTGGAAAATTGCCTTTGGATTGGAAAAGGGCAAGTGTTGTTCCGATCTTTAAAAAAGGTTCGAAGAAAATTCCAGGAAACTACCGTCCAGTAAGTTTAACCAGTCAAGTCTGTAAAGTAATGGAAAGGATCATCAAAAAAGGCATCATGTCGCATCTTATCATCAATAATCTACTCAGTACACATCAACATGGATTTGTTCCTCAAAAGTCATGTCAGACAAATATTCTTGAATGCCTTGAAGACTGGACCAAATACCTAGATATGAACCAATCACTGGATGTTGTGTACCTCAATTACCAAAAAGCCTTCGACACTGTACCACACCAACGACTCAAATTAAGCTGAAAGCATATGGAATCAGAGATAAAATTTTGAACTGGATCGAAGATTTCTTGACTGACCGAGAGCAGCAAGTCTCGGTGAGAGGTGAAACGTCCAGTTGGAATAAAGTTACCAGCGGCGTACCCCAAGGTTCAGTCCTGGGACCCACATTATTCCTCATATATGTGAACGAGCTCCCGAGCATAGTCAAATGCAAAATGATGATGTTTGCTGATGACAGTAAAATTTACCGGCAAATAACAACATCTGAAGATGCCAGTTCCCTCCAAACAGACCTAGACTCACTCAGCAAGTGGTCTGAGAAGTGGCTTTTAAAATTCAATGCCAAAAAATGCAAGGTTATGCACTGTGGAGAGCACAATCCAGGTCACCGATACTTCATGACAAACTCCGACAACAAAGTTATTCAATTGGAAACAACAACCTCTGAAAGATATCTAGGAGTTACAATAACATCAAATCTTAAACCATCTGAGCATTGCAAAAAAGCTGCAAATCGAGCGAGTGGGGCTCTCAGACTAATTAAAACAACATTTGACGAGCTGACCCAGCAAAACTTCAAACCACTGTTTAATGTGTATGTAAGGCCACACCTTGAATATTGTGTTCAGGCTGTTGGTCCCTATTTGATTCAAGACTTGAATGTACTTGAAAAGGTTCAACGGAGGGGCACAAAAACAGTCCAGGGTTTAAGTCAATTACCCTACGAAGAACGCCTTAAGAAGCTGGAGATGACAACCATCAGGGACAGGATGAATCGGGGAGACATGATAGAGACCTTCAAGATATTAACAGGGAAATTGAGAACAAACCCGGACGACTTCTTCGTTTTGAACCCATCACGTACCAGAGGCCATTTTCTCAAGATAAAGAAGCAGAGGGCAACACATCTCAGAAGAAACCTCGGCCTGCGGCCTGGGCTAACGCCCCACCGGCGCAGGAGAGCCGCATGACAATGTGCCGAAAGCAAACCATATTTCGTTCTTAATGTATCTCTTCATAAGCCTGCAAGTCAGTTTTATCATTCTTTTCTTTGAAATAACCAATAAAGAGTACGTGGTCACCACCGGATTCGAACCGGACCTACCTGATCAAGAGACAGGGCCTCTAACCACTAGACCACCGTGCCACACTACTCATCCTCCCACTAGCTGAACAGCTGTGACCCGTCAGGAGGTCACTGGCTAGTACAACTCCGCCGAATATGCCGGGCCGCTGGCGCCGGGTGCTGTGCTTGTCCCGAAAAGGCACGATATAAAGGTGCTTCTAGAAGACGAACCAAACATTCTTTTGGGCTGAAATTAGTTGTATCGTCGAGCTAGGATCGTAAGCTAGCTTCATGCCAAATTACTTCCACTTCCATCCATTTTAAGGACTTCAAACCATGGTGAGAAGCAAAGGTGGTCCGAGAACTTTAGCATCTTGTAATACATTTTGGACTAATTACTCGAAAGCCATTAGAGATAGGTGGGTAGTATAAGTGAGCGAAATGACCGCAAGTAACTTTCCTCTTCAGCCATGTCAGTTCTGAGTTTGTGAGTGACATGAGCTTGGAACCAGGAAGATGCAAATAAAAAGTTTTTGACTCAATTTCTATTTATGCCTATAAAACAAAGAATTTCACATTCACAACTTCCATCTCCAAATATTATCAGGCGGAAGCAATGTTCTTTCATTATTTGAAATGAAAACTCAAATCGGTCAATTAGACTGTGAGATATTAACGTTGAAATGAAATGAACCAAAATTCAGTCTTCCGGAAGAACTGTAAAAAGTAGGTCAAAATTTTGCGTTTTGCACTCAAAACTATGCCTAAGCACTACAAAATTTTCCTAGCTACCCCTAGGTAACTGCCTTTCAGCTGAGGCCTGTCTTCTGACATTTCGAGCGCACAAGTCGGCCATCAACTTTTAGCAGGTTTTTTGCTCGCGTGAGAAATGCCGCGTTTTCGCGCAATAAATATTGTCGGATCAGCTCAATTCGTTTTCCCTAGCTGGCCCTTGTTATCTTTCGAAAAGGACATACGTTTCAAGTTCGTAGGTTAAGAAGTAAAAATTAGAAAAATATAAAACAGAAAAAGTTTGAGCCAAAATTTCTCAAAAACTATTTTGGATTTCGACTCGGGGCTTCAGTTTGGGTGTCTGGAGCAGAAGGGCTATCACCCTACAAAATTCCAGAGCTCTGACATCAATTCTCAGGACGGACAGACGCCAACAACAACAGACCACGACGAGACCCGTCTGAGCGGCCAGAATAGAGCCGCTTGAGAAATCTCAATGCGCTTCGCTCCATGGATTTCGTCATGCGGGTCTGACAAGTTCTTCTCTAACAGGGTTGTAAACAAGTGGAACTCTTTACCTGAACATGTGATAAGTGCGCCATCTACTAATGCATTCAAAGCAAGGCTGGACAAACATATCCTGTCCTAACACGTCCTTACCATGAAGTGGGCATTCAAATAGACTCTGTCTAACCTCAGCCCATAATACCTAACCTTAACCTTCACCTTAAAATTTCACGCAGGCTCGATTTAGACGCAATATAGGACAGAGCTTCAGCGATAATTTGAAAGCTGTCATAAACTAGCATCGATAGTGGTTACTCGTGAATGTCAAGTCTATGTTGGGATCAATCGAGGAAGAGGAAGATACAATACCCATGATGGAATTACTGTATGATTACTGTAGTAAGAGGGAATTACTTTTTGCTAATAACTTCCAAACCAAACACGATCCTTGCTGAGACATCCCTCTAATCTTCTCGCCAATAGAAATCAAATGATATACGGCTTTTTCGGGATTTGCCATGCCAGGTTGAATTTAGAGATTGACCTGACCTCAGGTCATCGATTGACCCGACGAGGCCTGGTATAGTCATGACGTACATTATGCGACGTGCAGTGATAGGTAATATAAACAAAATCATGGTAAAATGAAAGCAATGTCTTTGTTAGCTCAATATTTATTGGGTCAAATATCGAAAATTGCCTGCTTGACCTCAGATGACCTACCAAAAGCTACAGGTCAAAATTTTCAGTTTTAGCGTTAGAGATGGGTCACGAACACATGCTACTGAAACTTTGAAGCTGATTTGAGGCGAAGTACCAAGAAAAGCGCATTACAAAAATTCGCACAAATTTACATTAGGGAGGTTATGGCCCATATGCCATGATATGCCTGATATGCCCCAGGTCATTGACATGAAAAACACCCCCTTTCACATATTATGGTCATTGGTGGTTTTATTGTGTGCTATGAATCTCGGACTTTAAGGTTAAACACGCTCTCATTGCAGCCACTTTGAATATTCTTGGAGGTAAGGTCACTTGACCTCACCTGGTGACCTGACCTGACATGACCTTGATTTGAAATTTTCAGGCAAGATGCGAAAATGATGGGGAAACAGCTATGCACAGTAAGGCGGAGCTGCACGTCGCCGTTTTCAGGCCACCTCAGAGAAGCCTGGGGGGGAGGTAAAATCACGCCCACCAGGGCGAAGATTAATGGCACCCTCGTATCTTCATATAGGAAATAGCAGCTAGTCGACATCACTAACAAGTGTGAACGTTCTATTATGGTTGCAACGCTGGTGCCGACACTACAACCGACGGGCTAAGAGATCTGTCACGACCTGGACCGACCGAGGTAAGCAGTCCTGTCGCGTCCTGCTCGGTACGTACCACGCCAGCGTACTGGCCGACAGACTCTGGTCCCACCAGCCCCGCTCACCTGATGAGGGAGATGTCGGTGTCGTTCTTCTTCCAGCACTGGTGGATGTACTTAACGACGGGCACCACGCAGCCGCGGCTCAGCAGACACACCATGCGGTCCAGCAGCATCTTCCGCATCTCCAGCTGCATCAGGATCTCCAGCTCCGACTGTTCCGACTCGAACAGCTGGATATACAGCCGCAGCACCTGCACGCCAGGGGTGGATCGAGCAGCTGGATATACAGCCGCGGCACCTGCACGCCACGGGGGACCCCAACACCTGGATATACAGCCGCAGAGGGGGAGGACTCCAACAGCTGGATATACAGCCGCAGCACCTGCACGCCACGGGGGACTCCCAACAGCTGGATATACAGCCGCAGAGGAGGAGGACTCCAACAGCTGGATATACAGCCGCAGCACCTGCACGCCACGGGGGACTCCCAACAGCTGGATATACAGCCGCAGCACCTGCACGCCGCGGAGGACCCCAACACCTGGATATACAGCCGCAGCACCTGCACGCCACGGAGGACCCCAACACCTGGATATACAGCCGCAGCACCTGCACGCCACGGGGGACCCCAACACCTGGACATACAGCCGCAGCACCTGCACGCCACGGCGGACTCCAACAGCTGGATATACAGCCGCAACACCTGCACGCCACGGCGGACTCCAACAGCTGGATATACAGCCGCAGCACCTGCACGCCACGGCGGACTCCAACAGCTGGATATACAGCCGCAGCACCTGCACGCCACGGCGGACTCCAACAGCTGGATATACAGCCGCAGCACCTGCACGCCGCGGGGGACCCCAACACCTGGATATACAGCCGCAGCACCTGCACGCCAGGAAGAGGACTCGAGCAGCTGGATATACAGCCGCAGCACCTGCACGCCACGGCGGACTCCAACAGCTGGATAGCCGCAGAGGGGGAGGACTCGAGCAGCTGGATATACGGCCGCGGCACCTGCACGCCACGGAGGGACTCCCAACAGCTGGATATACAGCCGCAGCACCTGCACACCACGGGGGACCCCAACACCTGGATATACAGCCGCAGCACCTGCACGCCACGGGGGACCCCAACACCTGGACATACAGCCGCAGCACCTGCACGCCGCGGAGGACCCCAACAGCTGGATATACAGCCGCAACACCTGCACGCCACGGGGGACCCCAACACCTGGATATACAGCCGCAGCACCTGCACGCCAGGAAGAGGACTCGAGCAGCTGGATATACAGCCGCAGCACCTGCACGCCACGGGGGACCCCAACACATGGATATACAGCCGCAGAGGGGGAGGACTCGAGCAGCTGGATATACAGCCGCAGCACCTGCACGCCGCGGAGGACCCCAACAGCTGGATATACAGCCGCGGCACCTGCACGCCACGGGGGACCCCAACACCTGGATATACAGCCGCAGAGGGGAGGACTCGAGCAGCTGGATATACAGCCGCAGCACCTGCACGCCGCGGAGGACCCCAACAGCTGGATATACAGCCGCGGCACCTGCACGCCACGGGGGACCCCAACACCTGGATATACAGCCGCAGCACCTGCACGCCACGGAGGACCCCAACACCTGGATATACAGCTGCAGCACCTGCACGCCACGGTGGACTCCAACAGCTAGATAGCCGCAGCACCTGCACGCCAGGGGAGGACTCGAACAGCTGGATATACGGCCGCGGCACCTGCACGCCACGGGGGACTCCCAACAGCTGGATATACAGCCGCAGCACCTGCACGCCACGGGGGACCCCAACACCTGGATATACAGCTGCAGCACCTGCACGCCACGGTGGACTCCAACAGCTAGATAGCCGCAGCACCTGCACGCCAGGGGAGGACTCGAACAGCTGGATATACGGCCGCGGCACCTGCACGCCACGGGGGACTCCCAACAGCTGGATATACAGCCGCAGCACCTGCACGCCACGGGGGACCCCAACACCTGGATATACAGCCGCAGCACCTGCACACCACGGGGGACCCCAACACCTGGATATACAGCCGCAGCACCTGCACACCACGGGGGACCCCAACACCTGGATATACAGCCGCAGCACCTGCACGCCACGGGGGACCCCAACACCTGGATATACAGCCGCAGCACCTGCACGCCACGGGGGACCCCAACACCTGGACATACAGCCGCAGCACCTGCACGCCACGGGGGACTCCCAACACCTGGATATACAGCCGCAGCACCTGCACGCCGCGGAGGACTCCAACAGCTGGATATACAGCCGCAGCACCTGCACGCCGCGGAGGATTCCAACACCTGGATATACAGCCGCAGCACCTGCACGCCACGGAGGACTCCAACACCTGAATATACAGCCGCAGCACCTGCACGCCGCGGAGGACTCCAACACCTGGACATACAGCCGCAGCACCTGCACGCCACGGGGGACCCCAACACCTGGATATACAGCCGCAGAGGGGGAGGACTCGAGCAGCTGGATATACAGCCGCAGCACCTGCACGCCACGGAGGACTCCAACACCTGGATATACAGCCGCAGCACCTGCACGCCACGGGGGACCCCAACACCTGGATATACAGCCGCAGAGGGGGAGGACTCGAGCAGCTGGATATACAGCCGCAGCACCTGCACGCCACGGGGGACCCCAACACCTGGATATACAGCCGCAGCACCTGCACGCCGCGGAGGACTCCAACACCTGGACATACAGCCGCAGCACCTGCACGCCACGGTGGACTCCAACACCTGGACATACAGCCGCAGCACCTGCACGCCACGGGGACCCCAACACCTGGATATACAGCCGCAGAGGAGGAGGACTCCAACACCTGGACATACAGCCGCAGCACCTGCACGCCACGGTGGACTCCAACAGCTAGATAGCCGCAGCACCTGCACGCCAGGGGAGGACTCGAACAGCTGGATATACAGCCGCGGCACCTGCACGCGAGGGGGAGGCGTGGCAATGTCGGCAGACGACAGTACGGGGGTGGGTGGCCGGAATATGTCGGTGGAGACAGTGCACGGGGACGGGTGGCCGGAATATGTCGATGGAGGCAGAGCACAGGTGGCCGGAATATGTCGGAGGAGACAGTGCAGGGGACGGCTGGCCGGAATATGTCGATGGCGACAGTGCACAGGTGTTCGGAATATGTCGGTGGAGACAGTGCACAGGTGTTCGGAATATGTCGGTGGAGGCACAGTGTCCCAAAACCTGGTGTGCTGGGTGCAGAGCGATACCCAGTCAAGCAGAATTTTCCACTCACTTTAATATTTTTTTGCTGAATTCTCCACTCACTTTTCAATAATGGTTCTAGTTACCAAAGTTACCAAAGACACAATTCACTCACAAAGTTAGCAATACTGAACAATACTTACTACAAGGGCCAGTTGAATTGCCTCCTCTACTAACGTCCACTGGAAAAAGAGAGGAGCAGAACCGAATAGAAGATCGCCAAATTAACTCGGCTCTTGTGCGCTTCTTTCGCTTTTCTGCAAGAAAATCTGGCGATTTCTATTTTTCTGGCCAATTATACCTGGCATCCTTATCTCCACCGATTCCAGTGGAACAACAGAATCGAAATTCTGGCGCGGGCAAGACGTTCAGTGCCCCCTGCCCCACCGGAGAAAATTCCAATGGTTGAACACCGCCACTAAATTCCACCACTCACAAAATTGGTGAGTTGAAAATAAGACACCCCTAGCCTTTTTTGCCAAGGAAATGAACTGACCGCTTTGAGAGATACATTTCTGGAAAGCAGTTTATCTGTGCACATTATTTCTAGGCTTACGTCCTTGAAAAATTGTTTTTGTATTTCTGGTACCGAGAATAGTGAAAAACTATTTTTGGTCATATTTTTGTTCAAAGCAATTATCTTGAAATTTGTACGCCAAGCAGCATATTTTTTGACATTGTATCATAGAAAATTGACCATTTATTGTGAAGAACATCATTTTTATCCGTATGAGCCCTTCATTGCTGCGTCCACGCCGTGTGACACCCAAATCCACTCACGACACCCAACGACACCCAACGCATAAAAACGCTGATATTTTAGTTGAACTGAAATTGTCCGGTATTTGAATATATTGAAACTACATTTTCATTAAATGAATTTTTCTGGAAACAAGACTGCATCCAGTTACCCTTTAAACATCGGCACTTTTTTGTATGGCTGGTCTACGGCGTGGACTTACCAAAACGCCGTCTTTACATCTAGTAAATAAAACCGGCATCTTTAGGCTTTTTGAAAGGCAGGTTACATATTCGTTATTGACAAAACATTGTTTGTCTTCCTCTTTGTGTAATTTTATCTGTATAATTTTCTAGTCTATAAGGATTCAGAAAATTAATTTAGGGCAATTTTTAAAATGCAAGTTATGTGGCTCAGGCGATCGGCAGGCAGCAAGCGACAAGAAATTTAAGATAGTAGTTGCTCTGACGCTGTCGCAACGGTCGCAACCTGCCGCGCCTGGCTGATGTAGACGAAAGGAAGAAACAAAACAGAAATAAGGCTGTAGCTTCGATTAGATTCATACAAAGCAGCATATTCATATGAAGGTGAGAATATATGTGAAGAGGAGCATGGGAATTGACAAGTAAAGAAAAGAAACTTTTAGCAAGAGTCTGGAAGAGTTTATTGCCATGATAGAAAGTTTGTAGTTTCGTCTGGGTTAGTTAAGTGTAAGCCAAGGCTCTACTGGGCCCTAGCATAAGTGTACGCGAGGTGCAGTGATTGAGGTCAGGAGTGGCCTCCAAAATTCCGATTACTTTAGGTATAGGAGGGGCGTTGTCCCTGACAGAAAAACTATACAGTGTATGCTTAGATCATAAATTTAGGCAAATCTCTTCTTTATTTTTCACCACCTGCCGGTATCTGAGGCCTCCTCTGCAGAGTTTGCCTAAGGGGCCCCGATATAGGTATCTTGCCCCGATATTTTGTCTCAGAGGCTTTTTAGAGCTGGTCATGTGGGAGAGGAGAGGAAGGGCATAAGAGTTGGTCTTTATCCAACAAATGTTAGTCTTGGTGGCTCCCAGAGTTCTTTCTCCCCGAAGGTTGGTCTCAGAGGCCCCTCAAAAAAGTTTTTCGTGACAAATCACCAATGCCTTAAAAAATAATTGGAGTCTGCATCAGGGGGTTTCAGTTGGTAAAGATTTACCTGTTAAACCCAAATTTTTCACATAGTAATGGTCAAACAATGCTGCTTGGGGACGATTTAAAAATATTTACTTTGAGAACATTAAACAAAATATCTATCCCTCAGTTCAAACAAGGGCTCTGAGTGTTTACCACCTGAGTACCCAAATTGGAAAATTTTTACTCCACCATACATTTTGAGGGGAATTTTCCACTCACTCGCCATATATTCCAAGCTGAATTTTCCACTGGACACCCTAGCGAAAAACCTATTTTGGGTCACTGTGGAGGCAGTGCACGGGTGGCCGGAATATGTCGGTGGAGACAGTGCAGGGGACGGGTGGCCGGAATATGTCGGTGGAGGCAGTGCACGGGTGGCCGGAATATGTCCATGGAGACAGTGTAGGGGACGGGTGGCCGGGATATGTCGATGGAGGCAGTGCACAGGTGTTCGGAATATGTCGATGGAGGCAGTGCACGGGTGGCCGGAATATATCGGTGGAGACAGTGTAGGGACGGGTAGCCGGAATATGTAGGTGGAAACAGTGTAGGGGACGGGTGGCCGGAATATGTCGGTGGAGACAGTGTAGGGGACGGGTGGCCGGAATATGTCGGTGGAGACAGTGTAGGGGACGGGTGGCCGGAATATGTCGGTGGAGACAGTGTAGGGGACGGGTGGCCGGAATATGTCGGTGGAGACAGTGTAGGGGACGGGTGGCCGGAATATGTCGGTGGAGACAGTGTAGGGGACGGGTGGCCGGAATATGTCGGTGGAGACAGTGTAGGGGACGGGTGGCCGGAATATGTCGGTGGAGGCAGTGCACGGGTGGCCGGAATATGTCGGTGGAGGCAGTGTCAGTTTGGTATACAGATATGGGTTCACATTTCAGGCTCTATCTAACAAAAGGTTTGGGCTAGAAATATATAAATATCCGTTTTGGAATGGTCACGTGAAGGGTTCTGCCATGCAAAGGTTAAGCCGCGTATGTCCCATGGAACAATCATGGTTTTACCTTCGACGGCAGAGTTTTCACGTGATGTATTTTTTAAAGGGAATGTGGCACCTTCACAACGTGATTTTAACTGAGATAGCCAAGTTGTAAAGCAAGTCGGAAAACCCGGTACTCCATATTTCATTTGTCTTGGAATTCGATATTTCCGTAGAAAAAAGCTAAAACCTACCTGACGCCAGCCCCCATCAGCCCGTCGCCGGGCGGCCATTGTTGTGAACTGCTGGTGTGACGAAATATGCTGACGTCACGATAAGCATCAGCCAATCGAAGCCCTTGAAGGGTTTCAAGTATGGTAGTGGTTGCCAGATCGTGACATTATTCACAGGCTGATATTTATTTCTTTTTCTAGAGGAGTATTTTAAAAACAAAATATTGAGCTTATTGTACATTTTTCAGAGACATCATGAGTGGTTTAATTATTTTTGGCTAAAAGAACACCTAATTTCACTAAATTCCAGGATTCGACCAAGGTGCCACATTCCCTTTAAGACCCAGAGTACGCCAACGACGCAAGATATTCTGAAATCTCAACATTATTCTACATGTCAAGCTACAATCTTCAGTCATATTAAGAGAGATCCGCTGAGCAGTTCATTCGGGGGATCAGAAGACGTATTCTGAGGTTTGCGCAAACTTAAAACTTGCGAAGCCAATCCGGCATCCTGATCGCTGAGTCGAGTAGTCAAGAGGAGAGTTTGACAAGGTGTACAATACGCAATGAACATTTTTTCCGAAAGTCAAAAGTCCCTACTACCGACCCGGCGTACCTTCGCAAAAATATCACAATATCGATATGGCGCACGAACTGCATCAGAAGGCCAACTCTTCATACGTGCATAAGAAATGGCACTGATAGATCCGCGTGGTACACCAGAGTTTATGTAGGCACGAGACCAGAGTGCGGGCTGGTGTGGTACACGCCAGCGTGGTACACCAGAGTTTATGTAGGCACGAGACCAGAGTGCGGGCTGGTGACAGCGTAACATAGCCTCCACTCGAAACCAGAGAACAGATTCCAGTACTCAAATTATTACTTCAGGCCTTCGAAATTGGTTCCGTGCAGTTTGCGCTTATTTATGGCTTTGATTCCACCCCAACCAAGCGCACTTCATATCAGGAAGCTGCGTCCTTGTTATTACGGCGTTACGCTAGATATAATGTAGTGTCAAGCGATGCTGTTCTTCATCCAATTATGCAGCAGAATGTAATGACGCACGCGACGCATATTTTCACGACGGAACTGTGCCCCTGTTGCGTTCCCGCGTGTAGAGGCAGCCTTTCCATCCGGGCCTAATGGCAATGAAACGGTTCAGAAACGAAGCTAATTTGGGTAATGGCAAAGCAGAAGCAGCGGGAGAGAATGGGATGACTTAGCCTCGTTTCACGGACCAACAACATGCAACAAAGTGTAAATGGGAATCGTACTTTCACCCCTAGTGCCCACCTTATTTTTTCGCAGAAGATAACAACATCTGGCCATGCATTTGTGATTATTACGCCATCGGAAAAGTTTTGTTTTCAATGTTAAGGGCTACGTCAATTAGTTTGGGCTGTGGAGACTGAGGTCGACACATATATAGCCATGGGTACTAGGGCTGTCAATTTTGCAACTTTACGCAAGGACGTGAAATACACCGCGACTGTGCCTTGAAAAATAAGCATTGCAGGTTGCAGGGAAATAACATAATGATGAACTAAGCATTATTGACATCGGCTCAAGCACACCTTGAAAGAGGTGCATGACTCAGTGGGTAGAGAGCCTATCCCCGAGCTGTAGGTCCCGGGTTCACGTCCCAGCGGGTTCTATGAACAATCGTAATTTGACCCGCGAAATCCATCCAACGTCGTATGACCTCAGCATCTCTTACCACATTTAACCCCACCAACATCGGTTTAGAAAGGCTGCCCAGTAGACAAAGTATTCAAACCAAACGAGGAGAGATCTCGGAATGCTCTCGGACATATATATACATCCGACAGTTCTACATTGCTAGCCTTCCAGCGATTGCATACATCCGAACCCCATTTTCAGGGGGCGCCAAGGGTCGATGAGGAAGGGAAGGGCAAGCACCCCCTGCTATATATGTTTCGAATGGAAATATCACCACATAGACTACCCCGGTCTGCGACCTGGGCTAACGCCCCACCGGCGCAGGAGAGCCGCATGACAATGTGCTGAAAGCAAACCATAGTTCCTTCGCAATGTATCTCTTCATAAGCGTGTAGGTCAGTGGTATCATTATTTTCTCTGAAATAACTAATAAATAGCGCTCCCGCCCCAGATTCGAACCGGTCACCCCTGCTCAATATACAGGGCCTCTAACCACTATACCATTGCGCCACACTCCGCACCCTCCCAATTGCCCTACACCTGTGACCCGTCAGGAGGTCACTGGTTGGTATCACTCAACCGAGGATAGCGCCGTGGCGTGGCACCGGGTGCTGTGTTCGTTTAGAAAAGGCACGGTTTAACGCTGTTTCTAGAAGACGAACCAAACATTATGTTGGCCTGGAATTACGGTATCGGCGACCCAAGGCCGTAAGCTAGCTTCATGCCAAATTTCATCCATTTCCATTTATTTTAAGGACTTGAAACCATGGTTAGAAAAAAAGATTGTCCGAAAAATTTAGCACCTTGTAATCAGGGGCGCAACTTTATGTTTTCGATTGGGGGGCACCCGGCTCGAAAGGGGGCCCGTACATGATGGGGGGCCCGTACATGATGGGGGCCCGTACATTATGGGGCCCGTATTTTTTAATGAAAATGTGACCGAAAAAACGTATTTTTGACCACTTGTGTTTGTCAAACACTGAAGTTGCACCGACCGCCGAAAGGATCTTCGGAATGATGTATCGAGCTTCGAGAGATGCGTACAACCAAACAGTAATTCTCGCCCCCGCAGGTGCGAATAAACGGCGGCGTGAAGTGCCACCCGTACCCGGAAGTATGTTCAAGTTATATATCATTCGATTCGACGGTACAAGAGGAATCGAATAACGCCAATTTAAAAATGGGCTCTAATTTAACCCAGTCAGACGTTAGAGATCTTAACTAAAAAGAAAAAACAGCCACACTCTCAACTGTCACCTCCTTTGACCCGTCATGAGCGGAATATTGGCCCGAGAAAAACTGACAGATAAAGTTTCTTCTTCATTTTCATGGCCCATCCACCACGGTTCGCGTTTCTAGCTATCCCGCGCAGGAGCCAAATTCGAAGGGGGTGTTCTAACACTCCACCCGCTGAGCCGGTTGTTAATAATCCATTTTTAAATAGTGCGTTTCTCGAACCTTTCACTCTCAATGCATGTCAACAAGTGTTGCGACCTTTTGCTGTATTTGTCATTTCTCAGGTCAAATGTACAGCTTACTACAATGGCAATTAAAGTTTGTCTTGGCGATCATAACATTAGTATCACATAAATTCAGTCGCCTGTGAATGATGTCGCCAGGGCCCTTGTGACTAGTCTTCCACATCTGACAGTTACATACCTCCTTGCCATCACGAGAGCAAGCTTCTCTACATATGTGCATTGTGTATACATTCCTCACAGTGATTTCATTTCCGGATTGAAGGGCTCGGCCAGTACTCCGAAGCACTCGTTATGATACATATCGTATGACTAGCACGGGCAAGTTGGTTTCTCTCCAATCACTTACAAGGTTGTTACGCTGGAAGGATACGGACAGTGCCACCTGTGTCCCTGGTGCAGTTCCTTCAAAATATACACAGACTTAGAAACCAAGTACGGATATCTCTAAGGGAGCTAATTTCATCATGCATAGGCAAAATTTCAACGTGCGCATCTGCCTCAGCTTTAGGTCCAGTCAGTCTCATATGGTTAACAACAGCAACTCGTATTTTCGCACAGAGCAATGACAGGTAATAGTAGAAGGACATCTACAATGTCCACATAGCGAACACAGATAAACCATAGTATGATGTCACCTATCAGTCACAAAGCCAGCCACCATACTGAGTGGAATTATATATGGCATGCATCATCGATTTATCCCTTCATCGACACTCTTTGTCTCTCGTCCCGCTGGTCAGATGCTGCGTGGCATCGCTCAAGACATCCACCCCCAAGATTCCGAAATGCTACGATGTTGTCTCACACTACTCGACCACAGTGTATCACGGGAAATCGCATTTGACTGGGACATGTTCCATATATTGAAAATTCGTTAAAACACCAGTAAACAATGAGTTCAATAGTCGGAGCTTTCGAGAGACGTTCGACCATCTTGGTCAGCGATAAATAGGTATGAGCTTAGCCAGCGCCAAATGTAAATTTACGCAGGTTCAAAAATGTTTTTGTTCACACTCGTGCCGAAATGCGAACCCTAATTGTTTTATGAAATTTTCCCAAATATAACAGTTGCGTTACAGCAAATATTAGCAAAATTTCATGAAACAAGTAGCATTTGAATTTCGGCACGAGTTTGGGACAATGTTTTTTTAAACATGTGTAAGTTTAGATTAGGCACTGGCTAAGCTTATATCTTTAACCCTCGCCCCACCGGGGGGCCATCGATGGCCCCCTAAGGTTTTTCCGGGATAGCAGAAAAACGACGAAACGCAGCACCGCAGTTGAGGGCTCTACCTCTCACTGCATCATTTTCCCATCATCCCTGAAATTTTTTACCCCGGGTCACCCAAGGTCAGGTCACCAGACGAGGTCAACCAAGGTCACCTCACTTCACTTTAGAGCTCTGTAAGAGCTACATTTCAAAGTCGATCGATTTGAAACTTCCTACACTTCATAACCTCTCCAGGGTCTACAAGGTGTATATCCGGGATTTTTCGATTTCGTGCCCTGAGGTCAGGTCACGAGGCGACCTCTCCCGTTGGAAAAGCATAGGGAAAAGTTGTTTCATGATATAAAAGCCACAAAAATGATTGCAAATACTCAGACTGCTCAGAACAACGTTTTTGGACACCCTTTCACGGATCCCAGGGGTCATATTTGCCCTTTGACTTTTCCAAGGTCATCCAAGGTCACCAGAGGTCAAAAACAGTATTTTGGCAATAACTTTTGACCTAATTAAGCTAGAGCGATGAAACAAACACCATCGCGTTTGTCTTGTCACTGGCTTTCATTTGATATACGGCAAGGTCACTTTCTGACTTTTCGTGACCTCAGGTCATATTAGGTCACGAGGTGACCTCTGGAGGTCAAACCACTGGCGGGAGGTCTTTACGTTCCACATAGCGGAAAAAGTACTGGCAATTTGCTATCAAATGTACTTTACCAGGCCTCAATAGCTCTAATGACATAAGAGTTATGCCCAGTTTGCTCAATCATTGCATATTTGAGAGAAAATAGCCGATCTTGACCTAATTTGACTTCTGGAGGTCAAACAATTGACCTGAGCACTGAAACATGCGAAGTAATTTCTTACTGAATTCACGCAAGCTTTCTATTGCACTTTGCAGATTTGCCCTAACGCCCATATTTTCGGAGTTAGAGGGGGGCATCGATGCCCCCCGTGGGGCGAAGGTGGCGCCGGACCCCCGGTGGGGCGCGGGTTAAAGGGAATGTGGCACCTTGGTCGAACCCTGGAATTTAGTGAAATTAGGCATACTTTTAGCCAAAAATAATGAAACCACGCATGATTTCTCTGAAAAATGTTCAATAAGCTCAATATTTTGTTTTTAAAAATACTCCTCCAGGAAAATAAATATCTGCCTTTGGATGATGTCATGATCTGGCAACCACTACCATACTTGAAATGCTTCAAGGGCTTCAATTGGCTGATGTTCATCGTGACGTAAGTATATGTCGTCACACCAGCAGCTCACAACAATGGCCACCCGGCGAGGGGTTGATGAGGGGTTGGTGTCAGGTAGGTTTTAGTTTTTTTCTACGGAAATATCGAGTTCCAAGACAAATGATATATGGAGTATCGGGTTTTCCAACTTACTTTACAACTTGGCTATCTCAGTTAAAATCACGTTATGAAGGTGCCACATTCCCTTTAACGCTGGTGAGGACGATCGAAAGAATCTCGAAATCTTCAACTATTTAAATTTTTGTTGAATGGTGTTTTAAACAATTTGCAATATATCCACGACAGTATCTTCTCAAGCATAATGGCCGAAAGTGTTGCGCCGCTGCTCCGAACGGCTTATGAACTCCCGGGCGAGTTTTGCTCGGCTTAGGGAAGATAATACCTCACGATACACGGCACACACAACTGCATGGTTGAGTCGGCACTGCGACATGCTGGTACGCAGATAGCTTTTCACACGACCCATCACACTGAAGGAGCGCTCCGCCTGACAGCTGGTGGCTGGAGCGGTCAGCACCAGTTTTAGAAGACACGTCACCTCAGAAAGTAACTCACCATGATCCCTAGCACTGCGAACTGCATCTTGTAGGGTGGCTGGTATACCAGCGATATCATGAAGCATCTGAATGTGCAGGATTAAGCGAGATGCGTCCATGCCATAGAATGCCGCCACGCGTTTGGCTGCGCACTCATCGCCTCTCAGGGCGGCTTCCCCGTCACAGATAACGCTTTCGTCACCCTCTACACTTTCGAATCTGTCCGCAAGAGCAGCCTGCATGCTATCCACGTTCTCCATATAAAGTCTCCGAAACTCTTCCTTGGGAGATCCGGGAGTGTAGCCAGCAGATCCTCCCAGACGAGTAGGCTGTCGCTTCGCCCTTGCCAGCCGTGGGGGGTTCACACGAAGCTCCTCTGCCTCGGCCACGGTCGCAGCCCAGAACTCGTCACAGGCCTCGTCCGTTCGATGGCTGCCGACACGGTCGCGTAGTTTTCCTACCATGCTGAGGGCTTCAGAAACAGCTAGCGTGGGTCTTTGTACGGCTGTGATCACCGGTGTGATGAGACCATACAACACAGATGACAGCCTGAGTGCAAAGAAGAAGCGGAAGTCTGTCATGGCACGACTGTAACCTCTGGCACTCGAAGCAGCCTTCACATCTGTAGACGGATCGTCTGCGATGGCATCCAAAGCATCGGCGATCTCCGTCCAGTTCTTGAGCAGGCTGGACACACACTTGTCGTTAGCGGTCCATCGAGTCGTACAAAACTTGGGCATACGACTGGAGCTTCCAGCTTCTTTAAGAGCCGTCATCCGTTTCGGGGAGTCACGGAGATACGTGGTCATACTCGATGCCTCGTCTAGTGCATGCTTCAGCTCTGATGTGAAGGACTCTTGAGCCACCAGATTCAGTCTGTGGCCGGAGCAGTGAATGAACACTGCTTTAGGCTGTTCGGCCTTTAGCAGCGCCTGGACACCTTTGTAGCGACCCGACATGTTAGCTGCACCATCATAACATTGTCCGCGTAGGTCGTCTATTCGGAGACCAAGCCGCAGCAGCACATCCTTGATTATGGCTGCGAGACACTTTGCCGTAGAAGACTCTGTGTGGTAGAAGCCAACAAACAGCTCCTGTGCCTCCAGATTGCTGTCTACAAACCGGATGCTTACTGATACCTGCTCCTGCTGCTTCCTGTCTTGGGACTCATCTACGATAACGGCGAAGTATGGCGACGCCTGTTTGATGCTTGAGGCTACATCTCGCAACACCTCGTTGCCCAGCAGCTCGAGTATCTCGTTTTGGATTTCCCAGCTCCTGTACTGATGTCCGGCTTTATCGAGCCAAGCTCTGAGACCGATGTTGTGCCTGCTCAGTGTTTGGATCAGTTGGTCGAAGTTGCTCGTTTCTGCTTTCTGGCCACGGAGTGCGAGGCCTTGACAGGCTAAGTACTCAATCGAATCAAAGATGCAATCAAGCGCCTCACGAGCGAGAGCTTGAGACCTTGCCTTTCCTGTCATAGACATCAGCTCGGTTGGATTTGTCCTCTTCATGCTCTTAGTCTGCTGCACAGCCAGCTTATGCGTTGAAGTCCGTTCATGTGCGGCAAACCTTTCGAGCGCTTTTTTCCAGTTGGAGAAGCCACGTTTTGTAAAAGCCTCGTCAGCTTTGTTGGATGATAGCAGCAGTCCTGCAGTAGATGCCTCCACACAAACACGACAGATAGCTGTATCATCATTGCGATACTGCAGCCATGTAAACTTCTTTGTCCACCCGGTGTTGAATTGGCGGCCACTGGCGTGGCCTTTTGGTGACTGGTCCTCACAATATGAAGGAGTGGTAGGAAGTGTGAAGGCAGTGACTGATGAGGACTGTACTGAGGTGGGATCCACCGGCCGGGTTTTTTCTGACCTGAGGAGGACGAGACATTCCAGGAATATTATATCCGTTTACATTGACTTCGTAGGAACAGGTTTAGGGGTTCTCAGCTCATTTATTTCGACAGCAATTGCTCGCAGAATCGTCATGGCTTTGCATTTTCATGATTTGCAAATTGTCACGCAGAAATTAAGCCCTTCAATATCAAATTCAAACACTAAATCCGAAGTCGGAAAACGTTTAAATTCAGTTGATAAAACAAATATGATGGTCATCAAACAAAAATTACGTCCGAACGACTAGGGCTGGTATGTTCCTAAACTCAACTGACTAATCTCTTAGAACGTCAAATGTCTAAAGTATCGAAGAAATAGCGTTGCGCGAGTTGCCGAGTACGCGCTCGTTGTCTATTCTGCTCTTTTTTGTTACCTTGTAACCAGAAATTGCCTTTAAAATAGAAAAAGCAAATGACTTCATTCTCCCGAATTTCATAACATGCGCTGCAAGGCCTTTTTGTCATAGGATTAACAAAGTTGATCATAGTTCGAGAAGGGTCATTTAAACATGGCGTCATGGGCCATACCTTTCATGAGGTGGTGTCTGGACAGCGAAACGGTCGAGTCGCGACTGTTTCTTACGTGCCTCCTTACGGTACATGGACCCTGGAAAGGGGGTAGGATTGTTGTTTCAGAAGTAAATAACTGGAACTGATGCGATGGGAAGAAATACAGGTGGTGTCTGGATATTGGATAATGCGCATTTATTTTTTATGTTTGCATGAGATGACTCTGTACGAACATGTGCGCAGAAGAGTTTAGTCAGAATCTTATGCATTCCTTATATACATGTATTGCTGTTTGAATCGTCAACTGATACACAGTCCAGCAATTATGTGCATTAACTGTTTCCACAGCCGCCACCGAAACATGTACATGCATACATCTGCAAAAGCATACCATAAAGCATGCATGATCCTATGGTACTATTTGTACTAAGATATTTGGTAACCAGACCGTAAATAGGCTGAGACTTTGAATATGAAACGAAGAAATCACTTAAAACCAATAGTCAAATCCAAATCAGAAAGAACCCATTACTATCAGTGCCCAGCTCTCATGCCTCGAGCGTCGGGTAACCATGCGGCTACGGGACTCGACAAGAGAAAATTTGCGAACGAATTCAAGGGTTCAATATGCAGGGGCGGATCAAGCCGGTCGGCTTGGGGCCCAACTCTCAGTCTGCTTCCCCCTCCCAATTGATATTTTCGTACATAGCACTGGTAAACAGCCAAAATGGATCAGGCACGTGAACACCTTTTTCTGCCTATTTCGATACCGCTGATTCCAAATTTAGTAACCGTTTTTTGCCATCGGACCTGGTTTCATCCCCAGAGCATACCTGGTGTATAGTCCCTACGCTTTCCACACACTGTCATCAGCCTAGCCTTTTGTGGAAAAATCTAGATCAAGGATGTCGAGAACCCGGATTAACTGCACCCAGACAATGCAGCTAATCACTATATATGTGAATTTATTGCAACGGAATACTACCTCACATTCAAGTGCATGAACATTGTACATTGCCGCCCCGGTAGCTCAGTTGGTAGAGCGTTGGGCTCCGGCCCGCTGCTCAGAAGCATGCAGTGGCAGTGCATGTCCAGGCTTGGGATCGGTTCCCCTGAGACGCTCCGGCGCTCAATAGTTTACCCGACGTACAGGTCGGCTGGCAACTGACTGATGAGAGGGTGACCTGAGCGGGGCGGCCGTCCCTGTGCTTTGTGGGACGTTAAACTTTGGCTTCTAAATTGACCTTCCATTGAGGGAGTTGCTCGTTCGGGTGGTGGGGTCGGGGTCTCCGTGACAAGTCCCTTGATGACTTTAGTGAGACTCCGACTCCAGCAGCCGTACTAGGAACGACTTGAACAAAATTTATAAAAAAATTGAACAAAGTTTGCGCTCGGTCGCACAAGATCGCCGGTATTGTAGACCGAGACGTGATGTCGCAACATTATATGATGATGATTTTATGTCAGAGTCACCTCCCTTGAAGGTCAAGTCCAAGTAAAAAGTCACAGGTCAAGATCATACCACCATTTCAAGGTCATTGACCCTAGTGCCTTTGATCGGATGACGCCGCCTAATATGACGCATACCATGTTATGACGTCATAGGCTAGGTCACTCAATCTTGAGCTCAAGGTCGCAGGTTCAAGACAAAGGTCATGGGTCAAGGCCAAACATTATTTCCCGCCCGACGGTTGCCATAGTGCTAGTTGCAGTATGCTTTATAGGAAAAATGTAATATTTTGACGTCAAAGGTCAATGGCCTTGAACGACATTGACCTAAAATTTTCAGAGAACATTGGCTCAAACCTTTCCTACGTTTTTTTAGATCACTTTCTCTCCATACCGGCTTCTCATCGCATAATCACGGCATTTTCCCTGCACAGACAGAATTTAACCTGTATGGCCTCGTTTTACCTTGAATATATTGGCCTAGGTCTATGAAAATCGGCTTTAAGGTAGAATACCTTAGCCTCCACAAACACCCAAACGTTCATTTTCCTAAACCTCTTGGGTTTCGCAATGTCAATGTCACTGATGCCAAGTAGGCTTGCACAAAGACGACACACAGACACACTGGATCTCAAAATTCTCATCTTATACGGCATTTCTGCTGCCAGATTCGTGTTCAGCGCCACAAATTACCCTAGCAACGAACTATTTTGTATTGGATCCACGACAAAAGTTCAATTTTGTTGACCAGTGATAATCCATTGCACCTAGCATAGACATAAAAAACTCCGCACAGGCACCCCACCATACATAGCACACACCATAGGCCCTCCACGTAACAACATTCACAGCCACGCAACACACCGGTCAGCGAAGCTGTCGCTGCCGCGGATCCGGACGGTGCCGGCTTGGCTACCGGGGCAGCTCTGCTGAACGAGCTGAACATCGAGGATGGCGTAGTTTTCAAGCCAACTTTGAGAACTTTGTTGTTGGAGAGGCAGCTGAGAGAGGTTCGTCGATTAAAATGGTTGTATGCAATTCTTACTATATGTGTCTGATTTTATCGAGCCTTTATCCCTGGTTTTTATTCTTAGTCTTACCTTCCTTTTAATTACTGACGTGGAAACGTGAAAAGCCACCTCATTGTTTCATCAACATGTGGATCGTTTTCTAAATATACTGAATACAATCGATTTGTCATTATACGACAAATCAAATGATGCATAAAAATTGTATCTACTTTATAGCTCCGCTCAGTAAGCATCCCTATTGCGGAAACTCTAAGCCCGTTTTAGTGTATTTGTGACTTTTTCGCAAAATCCCGGCATTTCCCGGTAGATCTCAAGCACGGCCAAAATTTGACCTTTGTGACCTCGTTTGACCTTGTAGATATTTACCTAGGTCAAGGAAACTTGGTCAAAATGTAGATCACCCCCATCAACACCCAAACGCACGTTTTACTAACCCTCTTAGTTTCCGAGATCTTGGGGGCACCCCAACTCCAGTGCGCGTAAGTTTCAGACCCCCTCCAGTGCACGTGTTTAAAAAAATGTTTTTTTCACGATTTTGGGTTCCGTTGCCCCCACCCCCCAACCGTCGGCCTGCATCCGCCCCTGATAGAGTGTGTGTGCGTGCGTGCGTGCGTGCGTGCGTGCGTGCGTGCGTGCGTGCGTGCGTGCGTGCGTGCGTGCGTGCGTGCGTGCGTGCGTGCGTGCGTGCGTGCGTGCGTGCGTGCGTGCGTGCGTGCGTGCGTGCGTGCGTGCGTGCGTGCGTGTGTGTGTGTGTGTGTGTGTGTGTGTGTGTGTGTGTGTGTGTGTGTGTGTGTGTGTGTGTGTGTGTGTGTGTGTGTGTGTGTGTGTGTGTGTGTGTGTGTGTGTGTGTGTGTGTGTGTGTGTGTGTGTGTGTGTGTGTGTGTGTGTGTGTGTGTGTGTGTGTGTGTGTGTGTGTGTGTGTGTGTGTGTGTGTGTGTGTGTGTGTGTGTGTGTGTGTGTGATGGCAACATGTAAAAATGTCCCCGGGTCGTGGGCGCACAATTATATTAAAAAAGCATGGGCACAATTTCAAGAAACCCAGAGCCATGAGGTGTAAAATCACCCATCCGGTGTGCCGAAATAACGTGGAATGCCCAAGTATTTAAACATTAGAAAGCCAAGTTCAAGCGCAGTTGCTTAAATTTGTCTCCAACGTCTTGAAATATCCTAACACGGTTATTTTTCCAAGCTGATGCAGCGTGATTCAAATACATGTGTTCAGTAGGTTTTTTCTACTAATGCTCGCTCGCCATTCTCATAAGACTTTAAAAGAACACCGTTCGTAGCAGTGTCATCGCCCAGCTTTCTGATATAATTTGGTGTATGGTACATATCTGAAAAAAGAAGGAAAGGGGAGCTTTCTGGGGAACGAGCTGCCAAAGTATGTAGGGATATTGGACAAGTAGGTGTCTACTTACCGTCTTCGTCGTCCACGCGGATGCTGTCCTCCGGAGGTACCAGGGGATCAGGCCCGCACGACGCAGCAGGGATGGATGCTGGAGGATCTGCGTGGAAACGGATTGTTTTGGGTCCATCTGTTGGTTGTCTCGTTGGGGAATGGTCGGAACACCTTCCGAAGCCTGTCACAGCCTAGAGGTAAACCTGAGCCAAAAACTGACTGCAAAAGTTAAATAACAATTTTTAGCGCGCTATTCGTCACTGTTTATGATTTGTAATGTTTAGACTAAAAAGTTGTCAATCTTTTGAACGAGCTGCCAAAGTAGGTAGGGATATTGGACAAGTAGGTGTCTACTTACCGTCTTCGTCGTCCACGCGGATGCTGTCCTCCGGAGGTACCAGGGGATCAGCCCCGCACGACGCAGGAGGGATGGATGCTGGAGGATCTGCGTGGAAACGGATTGTTTTGGGTCCATCTGTTGGTTGTCTCGTTGGGGAATGGTCGGAACACCGTCCGAAGCCTGTCACAGCCTAGAGGTAAACCTGAGGCAAAAACTGACTGCAAAAGTTAAATAGCAATTTTTAGCGCGCTATTCGTCACTGTTTATGATTTGTAATGTTTAGACTAAAAAGTTGTCAATCTTTTGAACGAGCTGCCAAAGTATGCAGGGATATTGGACAAGTAGGTGTCTACTTACCGTCTTCGTCGTCCACGCGGATGCTATCCTCCGGAGGTACCAGGGGATCAGGCCCGCACGACGCAGGAGGGATGGATGCTGGAGGATCTGCGTGGAAACGGATTGTTTTGGGTCCATCTGTTGGTTGTCTCGTTGGGGAATGGTCGGAACACCTTCCGAAGCCTGTCACAGCCTAGAGGTAAACCTGAGCCAAAAACTGACTGCAAAAGTTAAATAACAATTTTTAGCGCGCTATTCGTCACTGTTTATGATTTGCAATGTTTAGACCAAAAAGTTGTCAATCTTTTGAACGAGCTGCCAAAGTATGTAGGGATATTGGACAAATAGGTGTCTACTTACCGTCTTCGTCGTCCACGCGGATGCTGTCCTCCGGAGGTACCAGGGGATCAGGCCCGCACGACGCAGCAGGGATGGATGCTGGAGGATCTGCGTGGAAACGGATTGTTTTGGGTCCATCTGTTGGTTGTCTCGTTGGGGAATGGTCGGAACACCTTCCGAAGCCTGTCACAGCCTAGAGGTAAACCTGAGCCAAAAACTGACTGCAAAAGTTAAATAACAATTTTTAGCGCGCTATTCGTCACTGTTTATGATTTGCAATGTTTAGACCAAAAAAGTTGTCAATCTTTTGAACGAGCTGCCAAAGTAGGTAGGGATATTGGACAAGTAGGTGTCTACTTACCGTCTTCGTCGTCCACGCGGATGCTGTCCTCCGGAGGTACCAGGGGATCAGGCCCGCACGACGCAGGAGGGATGGATGCTGGAGGATCTGCGTGGAAACGGATTGTTTTGGGTCCATCTGTTGGTTGTCTCGTTGGGGAATGGTCGGAACACCTTCCGAAGCCTGTCACAGCCTAGAGGTAAACCTGAGCCAAAAACTGACTGCAAAAGTTAAATAACAATTTTTAGCGCGCTATTCGTCACTGTTTATGATTTGCAATGTTTAGACCAAAAAGTTGTCAATCTTTTGAACGAGCTGCCAAACTATGTAGGGATATTGGACAAGTAGGTGTCTACTTACCGTCTTCGTCGTCCACGCGGATGCTGTCCTCCGGAGGTACAAGGGGATCAGCCCCGCACGACGCAGGAGGGATTGATGCTGGAGGGTCTTTTACCAAACGGGATCCGGTTGGTGGCCTGGCCGAGGAAGGCAATGATCAGGAAAAGAAGGATTGGAATTACAACCTTACTTTACCGTTTTGCTGGGAACTATATACATTGCACTTTTCCAAGTTAGTTTTGAATAAGCGTTTTAATTTTTGCGGTCGATACATGAAGGGTGCTTGCATAGTACCAAAAATAGCAGTGATATGAACTACTTTAAGTGGACGCGTACGTTGCTACAGATTAAATGCAAAAATGATATTGATCATTTTATAACAGGTTGCAAAATTAGCAAGACGATTCCGGATTCATAGGTTACCTGAAAAACGAAGAAAGTTTGGGTAGTTTTGCCAGAGCAGCCTCTCGGTCTTGAATGTTCTTTGTTTTACGCTTTTGTGCTCCCGACTTATGTTTATACTGTCCAACCATTTTAACATTCACACCTGGAACGAAATCGCATTATGACGAATAATTTGATACAAATGGAAGGTAGAGATCGAAGTGCGAAATTCCCCTATCAGCAGGGAAATCGAACCTACTGATATTTATGGTACATGATCAAAACACCTTTTTCTGATCCATTCACGTTGCCAGTTCAATGACATTTTACAACACTCGGTACCGATCAAGGGGTACTATGAATAGGTGATACTGCCAATTTCCCTTTACAATCCTCATATAGGATCAGTACAAAAGGAATGGGGGCCTAACATTTCTCACACCCCATCCATCTCTCCCCGAATATTCCAGGAGGCATGGGACCGGCCGCACATTGCCCGGGAAAACCACAGGGGGCCCGCAAGCATGGCAGGGGGCCGGTTTCGGCAACAGAGAGCACGGACACACCACCTGGGGCAGGAAGCTGCTAAAAAATAAGGAACTCCTGCAAATACGAGACTAACACAACAGCTTCAGTTTCTGCACGATATTCTTAGACCACAATGGGCCCGGACACACCACAGAGGACCTGACCACACCAAAGGGGCCGGGCAGACCACAGGAACCCAGGAAACCATACGACCCTGTGCAGACCACAAGGGGACCGAGCGGAGCACAACGGGCCCGGGCAGACCACAGGGGTCTGGGCAGACCACAAGGGCCCGGACAGGCCACAGGGGGGCCGGTCAGACCAATAGGGGCCCGGGATACCACAGGGGGCCCACATGGCAAGCATGGCAGAGGCTGGTTACAGTTACACGAACCGCATCCATGACAGGCCCGTCTGCATCCACAGGGTATTAACTACTGGGAGTTGGGACCCGGCTGCGGCCACCAGGTGGGGGGGGCGGGCGAATGAGGTGGCCACCTGGGGGAGGGGGCGAATGGGGCAGCCAACCCTTAAAGGGAATGTGGCACCTTCATGATGTGATTTTAACTGAGATAGCCAAGTTGTAAAGCAAGTCGGAAACCTAACCTAACCTAACCTAACCTAACCTAACCTAACCTAACCTAACCTAACCTAACCTAACCTAACCTAACCTAACCTAACCTAACCTAACCTAACCTAACCTAACCTAACCTAACCTAACCTAACCTAACCTAACGTAACCTGACCTGACCTGACCTGACCTGACCTGACCTGACCTGACCTGACCTGACCTGACCTGACCTGACCTGACCTGACCAAACCTAACCTAACCTAACCTAACCTAACCTAACCTAACCTAACCTAACCTAACCTAACCTAACCTAACCTAACCTAACCTAACCTAACCTAACCTAACCTAACCTAACCTAACCTAACCTAACCTAACCTAACCTAACCTAACCTACCCTAACCAGTTGTGGTCAACGCCAGTTGTGGTACTCGGAATATTGCACTGGAGGATGTTTTGAACAGTGGCACTTATTATATATTTTAACCTGTAGCGATTCTAATTAAAGGAAGCTTTGATCCATTGGACCTTTTGAACAGTGGCACTTATCATACAGATCAACCTGAAGTTATCTGGCAACATGTGTGAAGCCACCTACCTCATTACCGATATACCTAGGTACCAAGTACCGGCATCTTGATCTACTTATTCTTCAAAGATGTTTACTCCCTATTCCTTTCCCAGTTTCATGAAATTATAAGGTTCACAGACCGACCTTTCACAGTTCACTCATGATTAGTCAACACAATTCACCTCCAATTCCACTAAACTACACTCGCACAACAATACAATAACCCTTTTAGGGGCTTTTTGGCAGTAACTACCTAAAACAATGAGGTACGGACAAAAACAAATCCGTCGTATTTTTATTGCGTCAGCTGATAGTGCATCTTCCGCCACAGTACTTGTAAAAGTGCATTAGAAACTTAAAAATCGAATAAGAGCAAATAAGTACAATAATTTTCATTCAAATAATTTATTGAAAAATATATATGCGATTTTTCATCTTAATAAAGCAGTTACACGCAATATTTGAAAGGGGTAATTCCATTCTGGAATTGGGCGTTATTCACGCTGCATTTGATACCTACGCCGCTTTCGCGTGAATGTCACCGCTCTTTGTGAAACGTGATTCTGAGTACGCCCCGGGTGAATCACAGAAGGCCCAGTTACAGTCACAGGGGCCCGGGTGGATGATGGGGGCCCAGTTTCAGTCACAGGGGGCCCGGGTGGATCATAGGGGGCCCGGTTGTCATTACAAGGGGCCCGGGTGGATCATAGGGGCCCAGTTGTCATTACAGGGGGCCCGGGTGGATCACAGAGGGCCCGGTTGCCGTCACAGGAGGCCCGGGTGGATGATAGGGGACCGGTTGTAATCACAGGGAGCCCGGGTGGATTACATGGGGGCCCAGTTGCAGTCACAGGAGGGGGGACGGGTGGATCAGAGGGCCCGGTTGCAGTCACAGGGGGCCCAGTTATAATTACAGGGGCCCGGGTGGATCAAATGAGGCCCGTTTGCAGTCACAGGGGGCCCGGGTGGATTACAGGGGGCCCGGTTGCAGTCACAGGGGGCCCGGTTGGATTACAGGGGACCCGGCTGGATCACAGGGGCCCGGGTGGATCACAGGGGACCCGGCTGCAGTCACAGGGGGCCCGGTTGGACCACAGGGAAGTTTGCAGTTACAGGGGCCCCGGTGGATCACAGGTGGCCCAGTTACAGTCACAGTGGCCCGGGTGGATGATAGGGGGCCCAGTTTCAGTCACAGGGGCCCGGGTGGATCATAGGGGCCCGGTTGTCCTTACAGGGGGCCCGGGTGGATCACAGAGGGCCCGGCTGCAGTCACAAGGGGCCCGGTTGGATTACAGGGGACCCGGATGCAGTCACAGGGGGCCCGGTTGGATTACAGGGGGCCCGGCTGCAGTCACAGGGGGCCCGGTTGGACAATAGGGAATCCGTTTGCAGTCACAGGGGGCCCGGGTGGATCTCAGGGGTCTCGGTTGCAGTCAAAGAGGGCGCGTGTGGATCACAGGGGGCCCGGTTGCAGTCACAGGGGCCCGGGTGGATCATAGGGGGCCCGGTTGTAATTACAGGGGGCCCGGGTGGATCACAGAGGGCCCGGTTGCAGTCACAGGGGGCCCGGGTGAATTACAGGGGGCCCGGTTGCAGTCACAGGGGGCCCGGTTGGACAATAGGGAATCCGTTTGCAGTCACAGGGGGCCCGGGTGGATCTCAGGGGTCTCGGTTGCAGTCAAAGAGGGCGCGTGTGGATCACAGGGGGCCCGGTTGCAGTCACAGGGGACCCGGGTGGATCACAGATGGCCCGGGTGGATCATAACTGGCCTGGTTGTAATCACAGGGGGCCCGGATGGATCACAGGGGCCTGGGTGGATCATAGGAGGCCCGGTTGTGATTACAGGGGGCCCGGTTGCAGTCACAGGGGGCCCGGTTGTAATTACAGGGGCCCGGGTGGATCAAATGAGGCCCGTTTGCAGTCACAGGGGGCCCGGGTGGATTACAGGGGCATTGTTGCAGTCACAGGGGGCCGGGTGGCTCACTGAGGGCCCGGTTGCAGTCACAGGGGACCCGGGTGGATCACGGATGGCCCGGGTGGATCATAACTGGCCTGGTTGTAATCACAGGGGTCCCGGATGGAACACAGGGGGCCCAGGTGGATAACAGGGGAACCGGTCGCAGTCACAGGGGCCTGGGTGGATCATAGGGGGCCCGGTTGCAGTTACAGGGGCCCCGGGTGGATCACAGATGGCCCAGTTACAGTCACAGGGGCCCGGATGGATGATAGGGGGCCCAGTCTCAGTCACAGGGGGCCCGGGTGTATCATAGGGGGCCCGGTTGTCATTACAGGGGGCCCGGGTGGATCACAGAGGGTCCGGTTGCAGTCACAGGGGGTCCGGGTGGATGATAGGGGCCCAGTTTCAGTCACAGGGGGCCAGGTGGATCATAGGGGGCCCGGTTGTCATTACAGGGGGCCCGGGTGGATCACAGAGGGCCCGGTTGGATTACAGGGGACCCGGCTGGATCACAGGGGCCCGGGTGGATCACAGGGGCCCGGGTGGATCACAGGGGACCCGGCTGCAGTCACAGGGGGCCCGGTTGGACCACAGGGAAGTTTGCAGTTACAGGGGCCCCGGGTGGATCACAGATGGCCCAGTTACAGTCACAGTGGCCCGGGTGGATGATAGGGGGCCCAGTTTCAGTCACAGGGGCCCGGGTGGATCATAGGGGGCCCGGTTGTCCTTACAGGGGGCCCGGGTGGATCACAGAGGGCCCGGTTGCTGTCACAGGGGGCCCGGGTGGATGATAGGGGGCCGGTTGTAATCACAGTGAGCCGGGGTGGATTACATGGGGGCCCGGTTGCAGTCACAGGAGGGGGGACGGGTGGATCAGAGGGCCCGGTTGCAGTCACAGGGGCCCAGGTTGGATCACAGATGGCCCGGTTGCAGTCACAGGGGGGCCCGGTTGGATTACAGGGGACCCGGCTGGATCACAGGGGCGCGTGTGGATCACAGGGGACCCGGCTGCAGTTACAAGGGGCCCGGTTGGATTACAGGGGACCCGGCTGCAGTCACAGGGGGCCCGGTTGGATTACAGGGGGCCCGGCTGCAGTCACAGGGGGCCCGGTTGGACAATAGGGAATCCGTTTGCAGTCACAGGGGGCCCGGGTGGATCTCAGGGGTCTCGGTTGCAGTCAAAGAGGGCGCGTGTGGATCACAGGGGGCCCGGTTGCAGTCACAGGGGGCCCGGGTGGATCATAGGAGGCCCGGTTGTAATTACAGGGGGGCCCGGGTGGATCACAGAGGGCCCGGTTGCAGTCACAGGGGGCCCGGGTGGATTACAGGGGGCCCGGTTGCAGTCACAGGGGGCCCGGTTGGACAATAGGGAATCCGTTTGCAGTCACAGGGGGCCCGGGTGGATCTCAGGGGTCTGTGTTGCAGTCAAAGAGGGCGCGTGTGGATCACAGGGGGCCCGGTTGCAGTCACAGGGGCCCGGGTGGATCATAGGGGGCCCGGTTGTAATTACAGGGGGCCCGGGTGGATCACAGAGGGCCCGGTTGCAGTCACAGGGGGCCCGGGTGTATTACAGGGGGCCCGGTTGCAGTCACAGGGGGCCCGGATGGATCACAGAGGGCCCGGTTGGATGACAGGAGGCCCGAGACTGCCGGAATTAGGGACCCGGCTGAAGTCAAAGTGGGCCTTAAAATATTGTTAAGGGCCCGGATGCGGACACGGAGGTTAAGGGTGGCCCACAGGGGACGCGCAAGCATGCCAGGGAGCCTGGCCTCAGCCAAATCTAGCCCATGTAGGCCACTGGGGCCCGCAATCGTGGCAGGGGCCCGGCTGTGTCCGCAGGGGCCCGCAACTTGGGATTGGGGGGGCTCGTCGGGTCATTGGGGGGGCTTTTCCAAGCATTGGGGGGCTCGAGCCCCCCAAATATATGGAAACTTGCGCCCCTGCTTGTAATACATGTTCTGACTAATTACTCGAAAGCCGTTGAAGATAAGTGGGTAGTGTAAATAAGTGAAATGACTGCCATTAACTTTCCTATTCAGTCATGTCAATTCGGAGCTTGTGAGTGACATGTGCTCGGAACTGAGAAACTACAAATAAAATGCTTTCTACTAAAATTATATTTATACAAATAAAACAATGACTTTCAATATCACGGTATCCATCCCCAAATATTATCAGGCAGAAGCAATGTTCTTTCATTATCTGAAATGAAAATTCAAATCGGCGCGTTATATCGCGGGATATTGAGATTTGAATGAAAAGAGTAAAAATGCAGTCCTACGGCAGAATGGTAAAAACTAGGTCAGAATTTTACGTTTGTCACTGGAAACTATGCCTAAGCACAATAAAATTTACCTAGCTGCCTCCAGGTGGCTATCTTTAAACTAGCTGAAGCGTGCCTTCTGACATTTCGAGTTTATCAATCAGCCGTCAAATTTCAATAGCTTTTTTGCTTTTATCAGAAATACTCCGTTTTGGCGAAATAGATATTGTCGGACCAGTTTGACAATTTGTTCTTAGGTGGCCCCCGTTGCTTATTCAAAAGGAGCAAAATTTCAAGTTCGTCGCTTAAGAAATAAAAATGAGAAAAATGCAAAATTGAAATCATTTGTCCCAAAATTTCTCAATATCTATTTTCAATTTGGATTCGGGGGCCTTAGTTTGGGCGTCTGGCGTAAAAGGGCTATCACCCTACAAAATTGCAGAGCCCAGGCATCAACTGTCAGAACCGCCAAGCGGCCAGAATAGGGCCTCTTGAGAAATCTCAATCCGCTTCGCTCCATGGATTTCGTCATGCGGCTCTGATTAAGCTTCAAGCCATAATTTAATAATTGCTCTTTTACTTACGTTATCGGTCATAGTCTCTTGTTCGAGAGTTAAAGTAAAAGTGAGAGTAGATTTGATACTGGATTTGCAGAGCTGAAGGTGCTCACAATCGATCTGTGATCGGACGACTTGGGCTTGTATAGCCATGGAATACGAGTTAGTGTTTTAGAGCCTTGGAATTCCAAGAATAGAACGCCGTCCTCATCGAGGCCTCATGAGAATTTGAGCCCGGAACTGCTGCTTTCACTCGAGGAGGGGCTCCAGCGGCGGTGCCGCGGTACACGTGCTTCTGTAGCGTGGCGTCACCAGGGGTGCGTGGGGAGACAGATAAGAGGCGAGGGGTGGGAGGGAGAGGGGTGTACTTACTTTATACTCTACGTGCTTGTGGCTGGATTGGTGTGCGCGCGCCCATGACTGAGTGCGCTCCGGTGTCTCTGCGGCTGTGGCTTCTGCGTGCCCGGAGCTGACCCGGGCCGTGACCTAAGAATGCGGACCATGTGCCCGGCGCCTGGATTCTCCGGGCTCCGGGCGACGCACAAGCCACAGCCGCACACACCGGAGCACACGCACGCACGCACGCACGCACGCACGCACGCACACGCACGCGCGCACGCGCACACCCACACCCACCCACACACACACAACCACAGTGGTCAATACCCTGTGCTCTTGCTTGCGTAAATTTGTATACCTACTTTTTTCTGCGTACTTTTCGCATGTGTGCTGGGGTTTTGGAACGCTTTAGCTGCTAGGGCCATATAGCGCGACGAACAGATCCGTTAAATCCTCCTCAATAATTAAGCCTTGACTCTGGGTGTTATCCCACATGCAGGTAGCCAGAAAAGAGCTTCTACTTGGCTTCTACGAATCTAGTTCCGTTGTCTTTGTCTTATATCCTACGCACATTTCCTTACGTACCTTTGCATACGTTCTTTTTCCTACGTACTTTTGGCATACAAACTTCATACCCTGCGTACGTTTGCTCACGTACTTTTACGTACCCTACGTACTTTTGGCATACTAACATGCCCTGCCTATGTTTGCTTGCGTACTTTTACATACATACTTTATACCCCACGTACTTTTGGCATACTAACATGCCCTGCCTATGTTTGCTTGCGTACTTTTGCGTACACACTTTTTCCTACGTACTTTTGGCATACAAACTTCATACCCTGCGTAGGTTTGCTTACGTACTTTTACGTACGTACTTTATACCCTACGTACTTTTGGCATACCAACATGCCCTGCCTATGTTTGCTTGCGTACTTTTACGTACATACTTTATACCCTACGTACTTTTGGCATACTAACATGCCCTGCCTATGTTTGCTTGCGTACTTTTGCGTACACACTTTTTCCTACGTACTTTTGGCATATGAGCATTGTTCTCTACATACGATTAGGGAGCGTAAGTATGTACGCATTAGCCCCTCCCCATGTACCCTAAAGCGTTACATGGGGGAGGGTAAAACAGTGGAGTATGCGTGACGCAGTTTATGAACGCCCCTAATGGCTGGGCTCGTGTAGAGCAGGGTGAATTCCACCCTTCAGCACATTAGAGCCCATTCCGAGGTGAGACATGACCTCAGTCGCGTGCACTAGAACCCAGCAACAGTAAACAGCCGTGCCCACTGTCCACTGCGGCCAAACAGGGGCCGGCGTCGGCTCGGGGGTGGCACGCCACTCAGGCAGGGCGACACGCGAGTGGTTCACATGCGTCACTAACAACCGTAACACGACAGAAACAGTGATTTTACTTCTGCGGAGGTTCGAAGCAACAACGCGTTCCTTCCGTCACGGATTGTCCGTGTTTAGACAATGCCGTCCTACGTCCCCGTTTCTGCACTGGGGTGATGCCGATTGAAATTGAAAATCTCTTGAAAATGTGCCTCCCACATTGGAAAAAATTCAAACCCGTGTATCATAGAAAATACTACATGTTGATAGGTTTTGGAGTGCTGAGGCGAGGAGCATGATTATAAGTTGACAACGTGTATACTGGCCTGTCTCCTCGATTCCTGGATGTAAAATACACTTAGATTTTACACTTATCTAAATATAAGTCGATTTCACATCCACGATTCGAGGAGACAGGCCAGCATACACCTTGTCAAAACACAATATGCATGAAACGCTGTTTCAGGAAGTACCAGGCTTGGCATTGTGCACTGCAAAGGCTCTCATACTGAGGTCTGTACTGTGGCCAACCATCGACAACAGGCAGCAGTCCCGGAGGCAGCCTGTCAGCCGTTCCCACCTTCTCGTGCAGCAGCGCGTGGCAGGTGACCACCTCGTCCAGCAGGGCCAGCTGAATCGGCGTGTGCTCGGTGCAGAGCTTAAAGAAGGACGGCTCCGTCACAGTGGCCTCCACCCACTGGATCAGACCCACCGAGACCACCGGGAACCTGCGGTCCGGGACAGGGTCTCACATCACCGCTGGGGGGGTAGCTGCGACAGCGGACCCGGGACGAACCAATGCCACACACGCCACCTCCAACCAGACGCACCGGCTAGTCAAGTGTAAATCCGGTGATTCAATCGAAACCAATCCCGATTGAATATCGATGTTGTTTCAGATTTAGCTGTAGTCGTCTAGAGGGTTAATACATTCAAAACAAGGCATATTACTTCATGACAATTGAATTACAGCACAGTCGAGAGGTTAGTAACAAAATAGCATAGGAAAGCAGGTAAGTACGACATTTTCAATTTCCCGACTTCATACCAATCAGAAGATAAAAATCACAAAAAGTCAGCTCCCATATTACGGGAGAATACGAAAAACTTAAAATAAAATTGGCCATTCTGCCCAATGACAGACACGCCATAGAGGCACAGAGCTTCAGCATGATTCGTCCTGCCATCCCTCTTCTTCTGTTGGAGGCGCGCCTACACAGCACACCTCCAGCATTGATAAAGCGTAAAAGGCTCGAGCAACAACCCTGCCCCACTGAACAGACCTGATGCACTGGTAGAGGGCGTTGAGCTCCGACATGATCTCCAGCGTGCTCTTGCTGTGGCTGGCGATGCTGTGGACGCGCTCCAGAGCGGCGATGGTGGGCCGCAGCTCCTCCTGGTTGAGCGCCGAGCGCTGGCCCCGCCGCCACTGTTCACACACCGACGCCGCGTACGCCAGCAGGTACACGTACTTGGGCCGGTGATCCGGGTTCACCTGGCGACCCGGTCGCCGGTCAGGGGCACACGTCTTTCAAACGGTACGAACGGCAGACGAGAAGCTGCTCCTGTGGAGAGTCCAATTCTCCGACGGGTAGAAGGGAGACCTGCGCTGGTCAAAAGAGAGTCAATCTGAATTAGGGGAAAGTCGGACTGAATCTAGCAAGGGACCTAAAAAAACATACAAACACACAAGTCACCAGATGCACAGGCACAGCAAAAGAAGGTCATTTGCACGTGAGAGAAAAACACCAAAAAACATTTTCGAGGATGCTCCCCAGAAACAAAATACGGTGGAGATGACAAATTCAGAAATAAGACTCAATACACGAGCAAGCAAATTCTCGTGATCTCTACAAACAGCACAGTTTTCTATAGTATGCTGCACATTCATCAGCAATACCGTCACGCCACGAAAAAGAGACGCCCTGCTCCATCGGGCAATCAGTGCCCTGCAGACCTCGCCCTTGTTATCGCTGACCTTATTTCCGGGCCGGAACAGCGCGCCGATCAGCAGCTCGAGGAACGTCGGCGACCGGATCAGCTCCACCGGCGGCGGGTCCTGCGTGCTGAACAGTTTAAACAGCGCCGTGATGTCGGCCGGGTTCAGCGCGTTTCTCGCCAGCATCGAGGCGAGCGCGCCGGCCGCGCGCGGGTAGGCGGCCGCACCGTTCAGCGCCAGGATGATGGGAGTCACGTTCTGACCCTGCGCCACCGCGCAGCGCGTCACCTCCTGGGAGAGCCGCTTGGCGTTGGCCCCGGCGCGGCCTTCCTGCGACAGAACGTGCAGCAGAGCCTGGGTGTAGATGTAGGTGTGCTGGCCGTGGCAGACCATCGCCGCAAACTCGGAGATGTGCCGCCGGGTCTCGTCGTCGGAGCGCGACAGGATGTTGGTGATGGAGGTTTTGACGATGCGGGAGAAGACCTCGATCTGCTGCGAGGCCGTCGACAGGGAGGTGATCTCGCCCTGGAAGCCGGCGTCCGAGATCAGCTTGATGGTGAAGTTGAGCATCATGCAGTCGGGGTACTCCTCGGCCAGGCGGTAGATCAGCGACCTCCAGGTGGGGTGTTTGATGATCTCCGACAGCCACGCGGGCGTCACGCCCTCCTCGTTGAAGATGGTGTCGGCTTTGGCCGGGTCGAACGTGCGCAGGATCATGTCTTTGAGGTGGTTCTCGACCAGACTCTGCACGTCCAGGATGTTGACGCCAGAGAGGATCAGCCACTCGGCAATCAGGTTGGCCAGCCCCGAGATGGCCTTGTAGTTGGAGGAGATGGTTTCTATCACCGTCTCCGGATCGCCTTCAGCCTAAGAGAGACAGGCCGGGTTAGATATCTGCTGGCCTCCACTTGTCTTTATTTGTACTAAATCTTCCTCCGAATATAATTATTTTGGAGCAAAGCGCTCCAGCAGGCTTGTGCAAACTTAAAGTGATTCAAAATTTCATTCATCAGAAGTGCAGGATAAATAAAATCACAAAATGGGACTGGAATTGACAATTGCATCACAATCAGACGGTTAACATATGAAAGAAGGGAACAACGCTTGACGACGAATGCCCAGTTTTACATCAGAGTCTGAACCAAGCCTTGTACAACATTAGTGGCTCAAGAGCATGGTTCCTAATTCATCCATCCTCCCTTTGAAGCAAATCAGTGCCAAACTCTGCATTTATGTAAACTCGATCATCATCCATTCACAATGGTGCCTAAGAACAAAACAACTAGAAAGTAATGGTCAACAAGCGCAAACCGTAGCTGTCTCACCGAGAAGTATCGCTTCAGGGTAGCAAAGATGCCAGGCTCCATGATGTAGTCAGGGGAGGCGAAGAGCTGCATGCAGTCCTTGATGACCTGTTGGGGGTCCTCCTGCGGCGCGGAGTCCTCCGGCTCCGAGTCGGCGTCGGCGCCGTCGTCCGCCCAGTCCCGGTCCTCAAACTCCTCGTCCATAGCCAGCGCGGTCTACACAGCCGCACGATCTGCGACATGGGGCGACGGTGAGGCGAAACCGCGCCACTGAGGGTCGCGCGCAATCTGTTGTTAACTTCCTCGAGCCTTCCGCTCCAGCTGCCACCGATAACGACAGCCTTACAGCCTGATGGTGAGGACGCCGCATGGGCGAAATTAACTTTTCGAAAGTTTCCTAATTTTCTATTGTGATTATAACGCTGTTTAAAGTGATGTTCCAGAATATGTTAGAGCTTAGTGAAGGGTATGGGCGTGTTGTGGATGAGAGTAAGATTTTAGGACTGTTCTAAATGTTAAGGTCATTACTTTGCACACTGGCGGAGGCAGAGGGAGACCAAAGGGCCATGCCCCCTCCAAATGACGAAATTTTAGCAGATTTTCTTTAAAAATACTGTTTTTACCATTTTCCCGTATTGCCTCCCCCAAACGGCGGTCCTGCATCCCCCCTGACTGCAAGTGTTGTGGTTAATGTCTAATATATTTTTATACAATCCTACATGAAAAACACTGCATGAATATTTGGGGGAGTACTACTTGGAAGCAAGAAATCCAACTTTCGACACTATCCTAAATATCCACTCAAATATCACGATTTCACTCCATCGGAAAATACTGACAGAACAAATTGCATTGAAGCGATTCTTGAAAACTTGAATAAGGGTTCTGGGCTCAATTTTTTTAGGGAAAATCATGCATTATAATAATAGGAGAAATTTTCAAAAAAAGAATGTGTTCAATTTTTTTCTCACAAAAACAAGTGCTGCCCATAATGTGACCAGTCACAGCGGGGCCTTGTCTATAAAAATGTATTGTTCCGTGAATTATCAGATGAAATGTTTACAAAAGCTACTTAGGCAGTTTTTAAATAGTTTTAAACTGCTATAGATCAAATAATCCTTGATTATTACATTTTTCTACCTTCAAGGAAGTTTTTTTGCTAGTGTTTAAGCATCACATCATCTTTTGATGACCAATTCCAGCACTCACTCACACACACGCGCACGCGCACGCACGCACGCACGCACGCACGCACGCACGCACGCACGCACGCACGCACGCACGCACGCACGCACGCACGCACGCACGCACGCACGCACGCACGCACGCACGCACGCACGCACGCACGCACGCACGCACGCACGCACGCACGCACGCACGCACGCACGCACACACACACACACACACACACACACACACACACACACACACACACACACACACACACACACACACACACACACACACACACACACACACACACAAACAGAGGCCACACAGGTACACTGTGTGGTCTCTGTTGCCTTGACTCAACGCCTTCACTGCAGACTTTTTAAGGACAGTTTTTTGCTTTCTTACAGATGCATTTCATCACTGAAAACAATTCCATGCCATTGCGCTGGCGGGGTGCTCGCGTCGGCATCGGACGCGAGGCCGCCGTATTTGTCGATCAAGCTCGGCGTTGCCCGCGGCCGCTCACGTCAACCGTGCTCGGGGATGCCGGTCACCTTCGGGCCGACAGTGCCCGGCCCCGGAGTGCCGTCGTTGCCGCGGCGTCGCTTTGCCGTGGGTCCGTCGCATATCTACCCTGTCTCTGTCTGATTCCCTCACCAGTGACCGCTTCTGGTCACCTGTCTCTGCCTCCATCCCATTTTCTTCCAAAATTTAAACCCAGTGTACACTGGTATCTGTGATCAGCTGCATGTGTGTGTGTGCAAATACACTTGTATGGTTCCAAATGCATCGGGCAAGCTACACTGTACAAAAAAGAAGATATCCTAAAGAACCAACTTAAAAAAACATCCTAAAAAAAGTTTTTAAAAAAATCCTTACAAAACAAAGGCAGACCCAGGGGGCAAAAGGGGCACTCTCAACCCTCCATCGATCCTTGGCATCCCCTAAAAATTACATGGTGCTCCCTGAAAAGTTGCTTACCAGTTCCCACCCATCCCTCACCCTGGATGTGAGCATCAGTACCCATTATAAAATTGACTTAGCACCCTAGAGAAATTCTGTTTGCATTCCCCCTGATTCCATCCACAGGGAAAAATAAAAGTTAATTTGAGCTGCATAACATAAAATTTGGGAGCACTGGCCATATGTATAAATTTTTTCATCCCCTGAACACATAATGTAAGGATGTGTACAGAGCAAAGCAGCGGCATGGCCTTTAAAACATTCAGAGTAGAGGTGGGACTTTCAGGCAATTTTGCAGGCCGGGCCCGGCCCGGCCGGCTGCTGATTTTAGAAGCCCGTCACAAGCCCGGTTTGTGGAAGAAATGGATTATCAAGCCCGGGAAGGCCCGGTATCATGGAAAACCATTAACGACTATATACAAAATTTATTTACTTTAAAGCTGTTTCAAATATATGTTTTAAGCCAATTTATCCTGTAAAAAGTTTTGGTTTCACCCAAAACCATATCAAAAAGGTGCATGTAGTATCAGTAGCCTCAGCTATCTTAATAATTCAGCAGAAAATGATACTGAAAAACACAGTATGAAACATGGCTTGCTTATGATGCAGGCTTACTTCAGGTAATGACCAGCATCACCTTATAAAAACAAAGGGTATTCTAGATAGAGGTATGCACATGGCAGCTATAAGAATTGGAATGAAATAAGTCCACTCATTTCAGACATTTCCTCCATTTTTGCACTTTTATAAATCATTATATGCTGGCACGAGCCTCACAATTGAGTTCCAATAATGTTTATAAATAGAGGAGAGAGCAGTGACAAGTTTTCAGCTAAAACTTTTCAGAATATCATGGCAGAATGGCTGTGAAGGAACCAAAACTCCTTCACATTGTCCCTCAATTGATACATGTGAACATTTTCTTTTAGTTTAGTCAAAAATAGTTAAAAGAATGTTCTGCTTGGGTCAGCCCGGTCTGGAAAGTAGGTAAGCCAACAGGCCAACATGAACAAGGCCCATCAGCCATATACAATTATCAAACCACCAGCCATAAAGAACTATCTTGATAAGGAACCACTAGTTTTCCACAGGTTCGCACCAAACATTGAATAAAAATATTGCACCAATCTCCACCAAAAAGTAGATCTGACACAAAAAAACAACTCAATCCCACCCACATCACCATTTGGGCTTGAACACTATTTCTGTTTGCTTTGTTGTATTTTACGGGCTTGCGCTTAGTAGGTATCTGAAGCGCCGTGCTTGTCTACATTAGAGCAATCATTTATGAAAACATTTTTCACCAAAATTTACCAGAATAGTAAGTTTATTTCAGCGAAAATATTTCAAGACTTTTGAAAATATATTTTAAAATTTCACAGATTTAAAAAATAAGCACAAAGTGTGTGGTGCATTTCTTTTGTTCCTGAGAATAGGCCACTTTTTGTGCACTTGTTTGTGGACTTCTTGTTCAAAAGGTCTAGCTTTCACAGGGTAGAACCTATGAACATTAGACCCTTTGATCAGTGGACCTTCTGATGTAATCCTTTTGAACCGCGAGATGTGATCCACCTACTGCGATAATACCCCCCACAACTGACTAATTTATATGTTTTGAAGTACTTCGATCAAAAACATGTTTTCTTTGTGGCTATTTCCTTGCTTATACTAGCCCTTTCTGAGTGGATTTTGCATCTTTTGGGCAATGAAAGAGCAAGATGAAGCTGTGGAAGGGTCAAACTTATCAACATTTGTTCTTGCAGCTAGAGTTACCAGGCCAATTTGACAATTATGGGCTCCCACTAGATAGTTTGTACCTGACATATTTGCTTCACCATTTTTCGTAGAGGACATGGGAATGGCTCCATAGATAACATTTTCTTTTACCTGGAGCAGAAAGCTTCTTGAAAGAATTTTCTAGCTAGAGCTAGGTGTTAATATCAATATGTTAGCAGCAAATTGGTTAAATGACTTCCTTTGAAATGGTATACTGACAATATGGAAGTAACAAATATGCTATCACAATTTATATTTTGTTCACCCATATATGACTTGAAAATTTTAAAGTAATTAGGATATTCATAAGATGACACTACGGCATGGATGTGTGCAACTGTAGGCATTATTCAATATTTGATTTTGAATATTAATTCAGGTTTAAGTAACTTGCTTTTGACCCTGGCATGAGTAACAGATAGAAAGCTAGAGCTTCATGCTTTTACATTCCTGATGTATGTCTAAAAGTCTCAAAATTAATTGTAAATGCATTTTCAAAAGCTGCTGGTGCATGAATAAGATTATGTTTCAGTGGAAAAAACTAGGTCTGTACTGAAAAAGGCTTATTTAACTTACAGAAAATTGACTTGAAGTCCCAGTTTAGTTGAAGCCCGGGATGAGCCTGGGTGAAGCCTGTTATCAGCCCGACATGGGCTTAAATCAGGCCTTCAGGCCCGGTCAAAGCCCGCGGGCCTGGGCCGGGCTTTTGCCCCGGGCCCCCGGGCCTAGAAAGTCCCACCTCTAATTCAGAGTAAACCACCACCACCGTGGCGCAGTTGGTTAAGGCGCCTTGGTTCAGTGTGGGAGGTCCTTGAATCAAAGCTGACCTCTGGAAGTATTTTCCTCGACCGCCTCCTACCCAGGAGATGGCAGTACACTGGGTAGTACTCGCCTTGACTAGGGACTTCCGCTGGCCAACCAGCGCCCTTGTTATTGGGAGCACAGGCTTGATCTGCCTTTAAATAGATCCACCAGTCCTGTGGCACCGCCCGCGGGCATGGCCTCACAGCGTGTCAACAGAGCAGTCCTCTGTTCCGTCAGGCCCGAGAAATCGGGATAGCTCCACTGCCTGGTACAGTAGGGCATGTGACAGGGATCGTGCAGACATGACTGTCCCGCAAGGGTGCCAATAAGTGTAAGCCCCGCTGCTGTGTACATACCTATACCTATACCTAAATATTACAGATTTTGCAAGGCCTTATCGGCCTGTTGGCTCTGGTCTTTGACGCGCTCTTTCCAGGCTGAGTCTTCTGTCAGTCTTTCTCAGATCGAAGCATCTGAGAGAAGCAGAGGCCCTTGTTGACCGAGTGACCTGCCGAGAAGTGTTCCTAGAGTGTATGTGTGGGCCTAATGAGCTCTTGGGGAGATACATGGTTCTCGAATACCGAGAAGCCCACACACCTCAGGCTCTCGTGTCGATTAACGGTCTTCGTCGGGGACGTGGAACATCTGCCGGGCCCAGTGATTGTCCAACCGAGACTTGAACGTATTTAATGAAGGAGCTGCTATCACGTGGGCTGGCAATGCATTCCAGCTGTTCACAATCCGGACCCCGAAGGACGCCCTACGCACGCGCGAGACAGCATCCGGCTTCGTTAACTTCATAGCATGCCCGCGCGTTCGAGATCGGTCATCAAGATGGAAGAACTGGGTGTAGTTCTGATCGATGGCGCCATGTAAGAGTTGATAAACTCTTATCATGTCCCCCCGGAGTCGACGATGGTAGAGGGAGGGTAGATTGAGTGCACACAGTCTGTCAACATACGAGTGTCGTCTCAGGGATGGTACCATGCGGGTGGCTCGACGTTGGACTCTTTCAATAAGCCTCTGATCTGCCCTGTTAAATGGTCCCCAGACAGAGTTTCCGTATTCGAGCAGTGGGCGCACCATAGTTTTGTAGAGTAGCGGAAGGGTGAAAGTGTCGATGTTGGCAAAAGACCTCCTCATGATCACCAGTACTCTGGATGCCTTAGAGGCTGCTGTGGCTGCCTGGCGTCTAAATTTCAGGTCCCTATCCACAAGAACTCCCAGGTCCTTCTCAACCTCTTGTGCCTGGACTTTTCCGCCGTCCATTTCGTAATTGTGTTCTTGGTTGTTGTTTCCTAAGTGGAGCACGCCGCATTTGCTTAAGTTGAAGGGCATCTGCCAAGTGGAGGACCAATTCAGTGCCCTTTCCAGGTCCGCCTGGAGGGATGCAACAAGAGTGGAAAAGTCGGCTCTGGCATAGAGCTTGGTGTCGTCCGCAAAGATTTTGATGCCTGAGGTGATGGTGTCCGGCAGGTCATTGATATAGACAAGGAACAACACGGGGCCCAGCACTGAGCCCTGCGGGACGCCACTGGTAACATGTACCCAGTCAGAAGCTGAAGAGCCAACCACCATCTGCTGGCGGCGACCCGTGAGAAATGCTCTCAACCAGGCTAGCAGCCTCCCCTCTACACCATACCCTTCTAATTTGGTAAGCAGGCGCTCATGCGGGACCGAGTCGAATGCCTTTTGGAAATCTAGATACACAGTGTCGATGGGGTGGCCTTCCTCAATTTGCTGACTCCAGTCTTCCATGGCTTCCAGGAGTTGCGATTCGCACGAACGTTGTGGACGAAACCCATGTTGATGACTGGTCAGAAGGTTATGCACGGCAAGGTGGCCCAGAAGTGCATCTTTTATCAGAGACTCAAGCAGTTTGCATGGTATGGCGGTTAGGCCGACAGGCCTGTAGTTCCCTGGGTCTTGTTTGTCTCTTTTTTGTACATGGGTGTAATTTTGCCCAGTTTCCAGTCCTGCGGGATGACCCCTGTATCGAGGGATTTTCTAAAAAGGAGGGCCAATGGTGAACACAGTGACTCAGCACCATCATGGAGCATCCGAGGGTGGATGTGGTCTGGGCCAGGCGAGCTGGTTGTTTTGAGCAAAATCAGTTTTTTGCGGACAGCATCTGCCGATATCAACGGGATATCGGGCGTGTCTGTGTGTGTGATGCAAATGCGATACATAGGGCGTGTCTGTGTGTGTGATGCAAATGTGTAAAATGCTCCCAAGTTGGGAACACAAAAATATAAAAAAATTCAGAGCAAACCACTTGAACTCCTCTACATTTCCCCGAGCCTTTTGAGCATAAAATAAGCAACATTTTTTAAAGTAAGATGGGACGACTTTGAAATTGTGGGTAAATGCTAACAGCATTAAGAATTGATACAAATGTTATTTCATTCAGGAATGGTTCCATGGAAATTGTTACATAATTGTCAAGGTAAAATAACAAATCTATAAGCAAAGTTTATTTACTTGATATTTATGACAATGTGTAAAAATTCCATGTTTCTTATGCTGCATAACTTTAAAGTATGGTGCATGGCTGAAGATTGATAAGTATTTGAAAGCCCACTGCTTAAGAATTTGTGCCATACCCAAGTTTTTTTCCCTGACTGCCCATGGTCCATGGACAACCTTATATGCCCAAAAAGACAAGGAAAACATAAACAAAGCGCAATCATGCAATCATTCAACAGCTGTTCAAGCCACCAATCAGATTTTGGTTGTATTTTCACAGCTTTCGAACATCATACAACTTTCTTGATCACAAATGATTACTTAGCCAGAGCATCAGTCAACACATTGGCTGAGCAATCAAATGACTGCTCAGCTGCTGATGCTGATGAAGATAGTTGTATCAGACCCCGTTCAAGTTGTTTGGCAGCATTACGTCATCATGGCTGGAGAGGCACTACAGTTACTATGCAGGGCATTGGAGAAATTGCACTTTTTCGAAGCTCTAAATAACCTGTTTTAGAACTGTATCAACAAAACTTATATGGTTGAACAGAAAGCTAAAAGATTTTTATTTGTGAAACCATCAGACGTTTTGCAAAAACTCCAGTGAAGAATATTATTTTTACAAATTTTCCAGAGCCCTGCTAACAAGCAGTAGTGGGAACCATAGGTATTGGAAGTGGTGGCGTCTCAGAATTGCCAGGTGAAAATGAGACGCTTGGGATATTCGGGAATTGGGCAAAAATCCCAAGGAATTTGAGCTGACGCCCTAGGAACCCAGGGAAATCTCGAGCAATTTAGGAAAAGGCGTACTCAGGTTAGGGAATGGAGAGGAGGGAGATGGGGGTACAGAGGCATACCCAGGGAAAGGGGAAAGTGGTGTTCTGAGGCAGCGGGGAGAAGTGTAGTAAGTGCAGAGGCGTGAGGGATATGGAGGAAAGTGCAGAGGCGTACCCGGGCAGTGGAGCGAAGGGGAGGAAAGTACAGTGGCGTACTCATGCAGCGGAGGGAAGGAGAGAAAAGCGCAGAGGCCTACTCGAGCGGAGAGGGGGAGGGAAGTGCAAGGGCGTAGGGAGCGGAGGGAAAGAGAAGCATCTGCAGAGGCGCACCTAGGCAACGGAAGGAAGGGAAGTAAAGTGCAGAGGCGCACCCAGTGGAAGGGGAAAGGGATGTGCTTTTGCAGCCGGAGGAAGTGGGGAAAGTGCAGAGGCGTACCCAGGCAGCGGAGGGAGGGGAAGAAAAGTGCAGAGACTCGGCCAGACAGCGGAGGGAAGGAGAGGAAAGCGCAGAGGCGTACTCAGGGAGCGGAGGGAAGGAGAGGAAAGCGCAGAGGCGTACTCAGGGAGCGGAGGGAAAGGGAGAACAGTGTAGAGGCGTACCCAGGTAAGGGAAGGAAGGGGAGGAAAGTGCAGAGGCTCGGCCAGACAGCGGAGGGAAGGAGAGGAAAGCGCAGAGGCGTACTCAGGGAGCGGAGGGAAAGGGAAAAAAGTGCAGAGGCGTACCCAGGTAAGGGAAGGAAGGGGAGGAAAGTGCAGAGGCTCGGCCAGACAGCGGAGGGAAGGAGAAGAAAGTGAAGAGGCTTACCCAGAGAGCAGAGGGAAGGGGAAGAAAGCGCAGAGGCGTACCCAGGCAGCGGGGGGAAGGGGATGAAAGTGCAGTGGCGTACTCAGGCAGCAGAGGGAAGAGGAGGAAAGTGCAGTGGCGTTTTCAGTCAGCGGAGGGAAGGGGAGGAAAGTGCAAGGGCGTACTCAGGGAGCGGAGGGAGGAGAGGAAACTGCAGAGGCGCACCCAGGCAATTGAGGCCAGGGGAGAGTTGCTTAGGATATCCTGGAATTGGGGAAAACCCAAGGAGAGGCGCACTCAGGCAGCAGGGAAAGGAAAGGCACAGAGGCGTCGTCAGGCATCTAGGAAAAAGAGATCAGGATGTAAAGGCGCGCTCAGGTGACGGGCTAGGGAAGAAGGTACAGAAGCGTGCTCAGGCTGCCGGGAAAGAGGGAAAGACAAAGAGGCGTCCTCAGGCATCTAGAGAAAGAAAGCAAGGTGCAGAGGCGTGCTCAGGCAGCCGGGGAAGAGGAAGGGAAGTGCAGTGGTGTGCTCAGGCAATCAATAAGGGAGAGTAAAGCACAGAGGCGTACTCAAGAGTTGGGGATCGGGAGTATGTGCTGAGTCGTACTCAGACAGCTGGGGAAGGGGAGAAGAGTGTAGAGGCATAATCAGGCATCCTGGGAAGGCACAGGAAAGTGCAGAGGCGTACTCAGGCAGAGGGGGAAGAGAGAGGAAAGCTCAGAGGCGTGCTCAGGCGGCTGGAGAACGGAGAAGAAAGTGCAGAGGCGTACTCAGACAGCTGGGGAAGGGGGACGTGTCGTGGCGTAATTAGGCAACCGGGGAAGAAAGAGGAAGTCATATAAACATGCGAAAGAAGTTAGGGAACGGGGTTAGCTGCAGAGGCGTACTCAGGCAGCCGGGGAAGGGGAGAAAGGCGCATTCAGGCAGTAAGGAGAGGGAGGAATATTCAGAGCCGTTTTCAGGCACCCAGGGAAAGCGAAAAAAGCAGAGGGGTACTGAGACAGCTGGGGAAGGTAGATGAAGGCACATATGCGTACTAAGGGAGTTTGGGAACTGGGGTAAGTGCCGAGTCGTTCTCAGACAGCGGGGAAGGGGAGAAGAGTGCAAAGGCGTACTCAGGCAGCGAGGGAAGAGAGAGGAAAGCGGACAGGCGTGCCAAGGCAGACGGAGAACGGGAAGGAAAGTGCAGAGGCCTGCCTACTCAGGGAGTTAGGGAACCGGGGTATGTGCCGAATCGTGCTCGAAGGGGGAAATGCAGGGGCGTACTCAGGCACCCGGGAAGATAGCGGAAGACACGTAAGTATGCTTTGGGGAGTTGGGGAACACGGCTAAATGCTTACTCGTGCTCAAACAGCTAATGAAAGAAGTACAACCCTGCAGAGGCGTGCTAAAGCAAATGGGAAAAATTGAAAGGCACAGAAGCGTTATCAAGCATCTAAGGAAGGGAGCAAGGTGCAGAGGCGCACTGAAGCAGCTGGGGTTAGGGGAACAAAAACTGGTTATGCCTCTGCACTTTCCTCCCCTTCCCTCCACTGCATGGGTAAGCCTCCGTGCTTTCCTCCGCTGCCTGGATACGCTTCTGCATTTTAAGCTCCTTTCCTACGCTCCCTGGGCACGCCCCTGCGCTTTCTCTTCCTTTCCTCCAATGCCTTGGTACGATTCTGACTTTCCTCTCCTTTCCTCTGCTCTCTGAGTATGCCCCTGCACTTTCCTCCTCTTCCCCCACTGCCTGGGTACGCGTCTGCACTTTCATCCCTTCCCTCCACTGCCTGGGTACGCCTCTGCCAGGGGCGTAGCCAAGGGAGGGGCGGAAGGGACAGCTGCCCCCCCGAGGGTCTGAAGGGCCCCCTGAGGACACGATTATTTAACAAGCAGGGCTCTTTTTACCCATCAGGGCCCTCTTGGCGCTGTCGCACGAGCCCTTTTCGGGCCCCCCTGAGCGAAATCCTGGCTACGCCCCTGGCCTCTGAATTTTCCTCTCCTTCCCTACGCTGCCTGGGTATGCCTCTGCACTTTCCTCCACTCTCTGGGTACGCTTCTGCACTTTCCTCCACTTTCCCTCCCCCGGCTGCCTAAGCACACTACTTTCACTTTCCCCGGTACGCCTCTGCACTTCCCTCTCCTTCCCTCTGATGTCCGGCCGCACCTCTGCACTTTCCTCCCCTTCCCTCCGCTGCCTGGATACGCCTCTGTACTCTCCTTCTCTTCCCTCTGGCAGCATAAGCACACCACTTTCCCTTTCCCTGGGTGCGCCTCTGCACTTTTCTCCCCTTACCTGGGTACGCCTCTACACTTTTCTCCCTTTCCCTCCGCTGCCTTGGTATTTTTTTTTATAAATTTTGTTCAAGTTGTTCCTGGTAAGGCTGCTGGAGTCGGAGTCTCACTAAAGTCATCAAGAGACTTGTCACGGAGACCCCGACCCCACCACCCGAACGAGCAACTCCCTCAATGGAGGGTTAATTTAGAAGCCAAAGTTTAACGTCCCACAAAGCACAGGGACGGCCGCCCCCCTCAGGTCACCCTCTCACCAGTCAGTTGCCAGCCGACCTGTACGTCGGGTAAACTATTGAGCGCCGGAGCGTCTCAGGGGAACCGATCCCAAGCCTGGACATGCACTGCCACTGCATGATTCTGAGCAGCGGGCCGGAGCCCAACGCTCTACCAACTGAGCTACCGGGCGGCATGACTCTGACTTTCCTCTTCTTCCCTCTGCTCTCTGAGTATGCCACTGCATTTTCCTCCCCTTCCCTCCGCTTCCTGGGTACGCCTCTGCACTTTCCTCTACTTCCCACGGCTGCATAAGCACACCACTTCCCCCTTTCATTGGGTGCGCCTCTGCACTTTCTTCCCCTTCCTTCCCTTACCTGGAGTACGCCTCTGCACTTTCCACCCTTTTCCTCCGCTGCCTGAGTATGCCTCTGCGCTTTCCTCTCCTTCCCTCCACTGCCTGGGTACGCCACTGCAGTTTCCTCCCCTTCCCTCCGCTGTCTGGCTAAGCCTCTCCACTTTCCTCCCCTTCCCTCCGCTGCCTGGGTACGCCTCTGCACTTTTCCCACTTACTCTGGCTGCAAAAACACACCACTTTCCCTTCCCCTGGGTGCGCCTCTGTACTTTCCTCCCCTTCCTTCCGTTGCCTGGGTGCACCTCTGCAGATATTATTTTCCTCCGCTCCCTGTGTACGCCCTTGCACTTCCCTCCCCTTCTCTCCGCTCGAGTACGCCTCCGCGCTTTCTTCTCCTTCCGTCCGCAGCCTGAGTACGCCACTGTACTTTCCTCTCTTTCCCTCCAATACCTGGGTACGCCTCTGCATTTTCCTCCCCTTCCCTCCGCTGCCTGGCCGAGCCTTTCCACTTTCCTCCACTTCTCGCGGCTGCAAAACACAATTTACCTCTCCCCCTGGATACGCCTCTGCACTTTCCTCCCCTGCCTAAGCACGCCTCTGCACTTCCCTTTGCTCCCTGGATACGCCTCTGCGCTTTTCTCTCCTTCCCTCCGCTGCCTGAGTACGCCACTGTACTTCCCTTTCCTTCCCTCCACTGCCCAGGTACGCCTCTGCACTTTCCTCCACATCCCTCCACTACGCCTCTGCACTTACTACACTTCTCCCTGCTGCCTCAGAACACCACTCTCCCCTTTCCCTGGGTATGCCTCTGTACCCCCTCTGCTTCCCCTCTCTCCTTCCTCTCCATTCCCTAACCTGAGTACGCCTTTTCCTAAATTGCTCGGGATTTCCCTGGTTTCCTCAGGCGTCTGCTCAAATTCCTTGGGTTGTTTGCCCAATTCCCGAATATCTCAAGCGTCTCATTTTTACCTGGCAATGCTGAGACGCCTCCACTTCCAATACCGGAACCATATTAGAGGTGGGACTGTTTGGAAAAAGCTGGTCCCGGTCCCGGTCGTCCCGGCCAACATTTCTTGGTCCCGGCGAGAAAGATGTGGTCCCGGCCCGGTCCCGGCAGCCTTTTTCCCACTTATTGGCTTTTAAACATACTAATTCTTGTGGATTAAGAGCCAAACATATTAAGCAAATTTACATCATTACATAAACAAATCAACATAAAGTATGAACTATAGCTTCAAGAAATCCTTACCTACTATCATGAAAAATGGCCACAATTATCTGACAATGCTCTCTGAGGAAACGTTTGCATGTTAAACCCTTAAAAGGTACCCAAGAAATTATACATCAATCAAATTCAAGCTGTATCACACCTCCCTTCAGTCCATCAATAAACATTCGATCAATAAGCTTACCTAAGTTTTATCAGGGAAGGTCAGGACACAAATACCTTCAAGAGCCTTAAGATCAAATCACCAAAGCACAGGAGCAATTTGACATATCACTTTTGCAGTTGCCATGTGACTACAGGACTGTTTTTGGCTGTTTATGAAGCATTATGAGAGTTGATACACTGGATGAAGGAACTGACAATTAATGTTTTACATACCTAGGTAGTTCTCCAAAAACAATTAGGTAGGTAAGCACCCACCTTCCTTCCTTTTTTCCTTCCTTCCCAACAACCAACCAACACACACACACAAACAAGGGACATGCTACTACACTGCCGACTCCAACTGCCAAAACTCAAAATCTGAACCATTGCAGCAACTGCTTAGCTTTTCAGTATGACAATAGATGACTACCTTCTCTACAAATTTGTATCTTTTGGTGAGGTTTTGTTCACTAGAAACTGTTTTATTAGACTTTTTGTTACCCGGAAATAGGGTCGGTTACTGCCAGAACTAGGTGCCAAAAGTCAACTCACGAAGGAATGTAACAATCGCTTAGAAAAGCTTTGTGCCGAGCTAAAAATAGCTATTAGCTTAAAATTTGTACCTTTTCACGATGTCCTTTCGAGGACAACTATAGTAAAATCATCGATTAAAAATGTCACTACATTATTACAGAGGCATATTTTCTTTTGCTCCTGTTGTTCATGCCCGTAACCAAAGGCTGCATACCAGATCAGAAATAACCCAACATTCTTTCCCATATCCCAAGATATCAATAATTCCCCATACCAGGAGCAGGGGCGTACTTAAAACGTTGTCAACACAACAGAGAACGACAGCGCATAGGCGGATTCAGGATTTCCGACGGGGGGCACCATCCGGAACAGGGGGCACCACTTTTGACCGGCAAAACCTATCAGGTGAGCACAAAATCTTATTGGTGGGTGCTGATTTTCGCAACCGGAGCGGGGATGGGAAGCTATATTTCAGGGGGGCGACTATAGACCTTGCAGGGGGGTGCTGAGGGCTGATCGGGGGGAGGGCGTGGGACCTCTGCCCCTGGATTCGCCTGTGCGACAGAGGCGTGCTAAGACTGCTGGAAAGGGGTGCAGTTGGAAAAGGCGTTCAAAAGAGACTGCTGGCAACGAGATGTATTCTACAGAGGCGTGCTCGAAGGTTAGGAAAAGGGTACAGTTGGCAAAGGCGTGTCCAGGAGACTGCTAGTAGGAACATGTAATGCAGACAGGCGTGCTCAGAGTGCTAAAAAAGATATAGAGTACAAAAAGCGATCTCAGAGTGTTGGAAAAGAGTGCATTGTACAGAGGTGGTCTCAGACTGTTAGGAAGGGGTTCAAGTAGAAAAGGCGTCTCCAGAAGACTGCTGGTGGGGGATGATTTATTCAGAGGCGTGTTCAGAATGCTGGGAAGAGGTGCAATTGGCAAAGGCGTATCCAGATCAGTGCCGTAGCCAGAGGAGTCGTTGGGGACCACGGACCCCCTTGGGCAGATCTTGTGCACTGGAAAACACGAGCATTCAACTCGAGGGCCCCTGAGCTTGGTCGCACGGGACCCCCCGACCTTAGTCTCAGAGGGCCCCCGGGCTTGATCTCAGGGGCCCTGGAGCTTAGTGTACCACTGCCCTCCGAGCTCAATCTCGGGGACCCCCGAGCTTATTGTCAGGTTGCCCTCCAAACTTGATCTCGGGGACCCCGAGCTTGGTCTCAGTGGCCCTTGGTTGGTCTCGGGGAGTTCCCCGAGCCTGGTCTCAGGGGTACTCCGGTATCGAGGGCTCCCAAGTATCGAACATTGACTTTGGGGCCAACTGAGCTTGGTCTCAGGGGGCCCCGAGTTGGTCTTAGGTGCCCCCCGAGCTTTGTTTCAGGAAACCCCCGAGCTTGGTCTCAGTGGACCCCCAAAACTTAGTCTCAGAGGACCCCCAAGCTTGGTGTCAGTGGCCTGAGCTTGGTCTCAGTGGGCTCCATGAGCGTGGTCTCAGGGGCACCTCGATCATCGGTATCAAGGGCTCCGGGTTACCGAACATTGATATCGGGGGCACCTGAGCGTAGTCTCAGGGGCCCTGAGTGGGTCTCAGGAGCCTAAACATGGTCCCAGGGGCCCCAATTGGGCCCCTGGGATCTTAGTCTTAAGATGTTAAGAAGGTCCGTGAGACCAATCTTAAGATTGTTCCCACGGGCCTTTTGATCTTGGTCTCACGGTCTTTCGGTCTTGGTCTCAGGGAGCCCCCGAGCTTGGTCTCAGGGCCCCCAAGCTTGTTGTCAGGGGACCCCGAACTTAGTTGCAGGGGACCCCCGAGCTTGGTCTCAGAGGATCCCCAAAATTAGTCTCAGAGGACCCCCAAGCTTGGTCTTAGTGGCCTGAGCTTGGTCTTAGTGGGCTCCACGAGCTTGGTTTCAGGGGACCCCTGAGCTTTGTTTCAGGAAACCCCCGAACTTGGTCCCAGGGGACCCCCGAGCTTGGTTTCAGTGGCCCGAACTTGGCCTCAGGGGCTCCCCGAGCTTAGTGTCAGGGGTCCCTCGATCATCGCTATCGAGGGCTCCGGATTATCGAACATTGATCTTGGGGCCCCCTGATCTTGGTCTCAGAAGCCCCCGAGCTTAGTCTCAGGGGCCCCCAGCCTGGTCTCAGGGGACCCCCGAGCTTGTCCTCCGGTGGTCTGAGCTTGGTCTCAGGGGGCTTCACAAGCTTGGTCTTAGGGGCCCTCGATCATCGATATCAAGGGCTCTGGATTATTGAACATTGATCTCCGGGGCCCTGAGCTTGGTCTCAGCGGGGCCCTGAGTTGGTCTCAGGGGCCCCGAGCTTGGTCTCAGGGGCCCCAAACTTGGTCCCACGGGCCTTTTGATCTTGGTCTCACGGTCTTTCGGTCTTGGTATCAGTGGTTCCCCGAGCTTGGTCTCAGGGCCCCCGAGCTTGGTCTCAGAGGACCCCCAAAACTTAGTCTCAGAGGACCGCCAAGCTTGGTGTCAGTGGCCTGAGCTTGGTCTCAGTGGGCTGGTCTCAGGGGCACCTCGATCATCGGTATCAAGGGCTCCGGATTATCGAGCATTGATCTCGGGGGCCCTAATCTTGGTCTCAGGGGGCCCTGAGTTGTTCTCAGGGGCCCCGGCTTTGTCTCAGGGCCCCAAAAACTTGGTCCCATGGGCCTTTCGATATTGGTCTCAAGGACCTTTCGGTTTTGGTTTCAGGAGGAATTTGAGCTTGGTCTCAGGGGCCCACGAGCCTGGTCTCTGGGGACCCCGAGCTTGTCCTCAATGGCATGGGCTTGGTCTCAAAGGGCTCCACAAGCTTCGTCTCAGGGGCCCTCGATCATCGATATCAAGGGCTCCGGATTATCAAACATTGATATCGGGGCCCCTGAGCCTGGTCTCAGGCGCCCCGAGTTAGTCTCAGGCGCCCGAGCTTGGTCTCAGGGGCCCCGAGTTGGTTTCAGGGGCCCGAGCTTGGTCTCAGGGCCCCAAACTTGGTCCCATGGGCCTTTTGATCTTGGTCCCACGAGCCTTTCGATCTTGGTCTCACGGGCCTTTCGATCTTGGTCTCAGGGGGCCCCTGAGCTTGGTCTCAGGGGCCTTAAGTTGATTTCAGGGGCCCGAGCTTGGTCTCAGGGCCCCAAACTTGGTCCCATGGGCCTTTCGATCTTGGTCTCACGGGCCTTTTGGTCTTGGTCTCATGGGCTCCCGAGCTTGGTCTCAGGGGGGCCCCTGAGCTTGGTCTCAGGCCCCCCGAGTTTGGTCTCAGGGGGCTCCTCGAGCTTGGCCTCAGGTCCCCCAAGCCTGGTCTCAGGGCCCCCAAGGTTTGCATCAGGGGGCCCGAGCTTGGTCTCACGGGCCTTCCGAGCTTGGTCTCAGGGGCCCCTGAGCTTGGTCTCACGGGTCTTTCAATCTTGGTCTTAGGGGGCCCCAGAGCTGGTCTCAGGGATCCCCCGAGCATTGTTATCGATGGCTCCGGAGCAGCGAACATTGATCTCGGGAAGTGGGGGGGGGACAATATTGATCTCGGGGTGTCCCCCGGCTATCGATATCGAGGGGACTTATGAGCGAGGCCCGAGAATTGGCCCCATGGGACCCAGAGTTTGGTCTCAGGGGCCGAGGCCTGGGCTCAGGGTCCCCGAGCATTGGTATCGAGGGGCTCCAGAGTACCGAGCATTAGTCTCGGGGGGGGCTTCGAATGTTGATCTGCTCCCCCCAAACAACGGTGTCGAGTTACTCCTGAGAAAAGCGCAAGCATAGGCCTAAGGGTGCCCCCGAACCTGATCTAAGTGGAACCCCGAGCTTGGTCTTAGGAGCCCCGTGCATCAGTATCCAGGGGCTCCGGAGTATTGGTATCGGGGGAAGCAATGATTTCAGGGGCCTCCAAGTGCTGATCTCGGCGGGCCCCCGAATGTGTGGATGCAGTGGCGTAGCCAAGGGGTTCTAGGAGTCCGAGGACCCCCCTTTGGGCCAATCTAAACTACTGCAAAGCATTCTCTGATAACGGGGCCCCCAGAATCAGTCTCAGAAGCACCTGAAGATTCGTTCTCAGGGCGTCCCGAGTCGGCCTCAGGGCCCCGCCCTGAGGGTCAGTCTCAAGACCCCCAAAAGTAGATTTCAGGGGGTCCCTGAGAGTTAGTCTCAGGGGATCCCGAAAGTCGGTCTCAGGGGCCCCGAGAGTCGGTCTCAGGGGGCCGAGCTCGTCCCAGGGTCCCCAGAGAGTGGTTCTCAGGGCCCCGCGACAGACTATTTCAGGGGGCTCCATGAGAGTCAGTCTCAGAGAACCCCAAGGGTCGGTCAAGGGGACCCTGAGATTCAGTCTTAGAGGACCCCCGATATTCGGTCCCATAAACTTACGGGCGTCCCTCTCAGGAGTCAATATTTACTTTCAGGTGGCTCCGAGAATTAATCTAGGGGTCCGAGAGCTAGTCTCATTTGATCCGCAGAGTGCTGATCTCAGGAGGCCCCTGAGGGGTAATCTTGGGAAGCCTCGAGATTTAGCCTGAGGCTGTGCCCCCCCTAGTTGTTGCATAAGAGGCCCCGAGAGTCAATCTCAGGGAGCACCTAAAAGATAGTCTCAGAGTGCTCCCGGGAGCTAGTCTCCGGTTCGTCCAAGAGCTAACTTTGGGGCTTTGAGAGTAATTCCCAGAGGTGCTCCCGAATTTTGGTCTCACGGCTCCGAGTTAGCCTGGACTACAAACCACAGCGCCCACCTATTCTATATCAAGCCTAACATCGGCTACTGGCCCAGTTCAAACCAAAAGAGTCGCCGGCGCGAGGTTATTCTAACCAGACTCAGAAATGGACACACAAAATTAAATGCCTATTGGAACGCGGGTACCTGTGGTACCTGCGACGCAATGGAGAATCCCTATCACATTCTCATCGATTGTCCCCAGCACAATACCCATCGGCAACCCATGCTAGATTACTGCCGAATCCAAAACATCCCTGTAGACCTAAAAACTCTGCTCGGTAACGACCATCCTGAGCTACTCGAAAAAGTCTTTACATTCCTAAAGGACTCTGGGCTAGAGAAGTTTCTATAAATCACCCCTCCCAGTATATATGATGGAGGGTGCATGGTGCACCCCCAAAGTAGGCCTTGCCTATTTTCCAATCATAGATGATCCACTGCGAAATTTAAGCAATAGTTTTGTAACCTTTAAATGGTTCATTGTAGGCTAAGGATAGGTTATGTTAGGCTAACTTTGAAATCAGGTTAGGTTAGATAGGTTAGATTTCTTCACCGCAGTGATACCTTTCACTGCGGGTCTATACTAACCACACCTATACTCTTACTAACAATCTAACTATCCTCTCACACTTCTTTCTCTGCGCGGCGGCTGCCCAGCCGAAGAGGGGAGCTGCAACTTCACCTCCGGGTTGCAGGGTAAATTCGCGGCACCCTGGCCAGGTGTTTAGCGCACTTTCTAAAATACGAAATTATTGAGTTAACGGAGGTTTTCGGGTAACGTATACAAGCGGACATCAATAGCTGACACACAAAATTCTAAATTCTAAATTCCAAATTCTAAATTCCAAATTCTAAATTTCAAATTCTAAATTTCAAACTCTAAATTTATAAGGTCTTCAACCACAGAAATAACCTTCGCACTCTGCGGGTCTAAACTTATTAAAAGACCTCCCTTGGCATGGCTATGCCATTGCCACGACCGTCCATTTGCAAGCTAAAACATCTTGCAACCCATTACTTGAAATAACTCCCATTGCTTTAACAGACTAACGTAGCTTGCCCTCACACTAAATTCTAAAATTCTCCCACACACTCCTTTAGAGGCGGGCAAAGGTGCTATGCACAGAACGCCTAATAAAAAGCCATAAGTAAGTAAGCCGAGTTAGCCTTAGACCTCTGAGGGCTAGTCTGGGCTTCCGAGAGTCAGTCTCGGGAGTGCTGTGCCAAATACTCAGTTTCAGGGGTGGTTCCACGCCTCCCTCATCGAGTGTTAGTCTCGGGGGCGACCCAGGGTTAGTCTCAGAGGGCTGTCGGAAGTCATTCCCAGCCCCCCGCCTCACCCCAGAGACAGCCTCAGGGGATCCCCAAGAGCTAATCTGGATGGCCCCGAGTGTCAGGCTCAGCCCCCTCCCCCAGAGCAAATCTGGGGGGGGGGCCGATAAATAGGCCCAGAGGTGCTGCCGATAACTAATCTAGGGAGCCCCGAGAGATTCTCAGGAGTCCAAAATTTTGGTCAAGAGGCGCCGTGAATCAGTATCAGAGACTCCCTGAGATCTAATCGGGAGAGGGGCCGGAAATTAACCTTGTGAGTAGCGCCAAGTGTTGGTCTTGACGGCCCCAGAGCTAGTCTCAGGTCCCCAAGAACTGATCTCGGAAGCCCGAGTTATATTCAGGGGACCTTTCAGTTCTAGTGTAAGGAGGGCCGGAGAGCTAATCTCAGAGATCCGACAATTAGTCTCACGAGGTCTCCAGGAGTTAGTCTCAGGGGTTCCCAGAAGCTGCCCTCAAGTGTCCCCAAAAGCTAGTCTCAGCGAGCATTCCTCTCCTTCCTCCCCTTCCCTTCAAAGTTATCCTCAGGGCCTCACGACAGTAAGTTCCAGGGAGTCCCAGTAGGTAGTCTCATGGTACCCCCAAATGCTGGTTTTGGGGGACGTAAGTACTGATTTGCGGGAAAAGTGTTGTTTTCGGGGGTCCCAGATACTGGTTTCTGCGCCGTGTCAAGTGCTAGGCCCCTGGAGATCTCTGCTCGACCCAGGAGTCAGAGGGGCGGGGGCGGTGGGTGATGGTCCTGGATGGCTTAACACTGGCATAGCAATACAAGCCCTGTACAAAGCCTATCAGAGACCTAAAAACCAAGGAAGTACTCACCTCCCCAAGCCCCCCGGGATCTCCAACCAATGGCTAGGGAGGAGTACCTAAGTGAGCGGTTTCATCAGTAGGACTGTCCATGGAATAGGTTTTATATAGCATCTGGGGCACACTCATATATCCTTTTTATTGAGCGTCCTTTTTCCTTTCCGTTTCTTTTAGATTTTAGAATACAATCCAGAGATATCGCTTGAGATCCTAGGCTCAAAGAAGATTTCGACAATCATATGCCTCTGAAAAATTTATATATTCCCATTGCGTACCAAAAAAGGCAAATTGAAACATATTGATCAGGCACCATTCCTGAAGGAAAGGCAAAAATTAATCTAATTTTAGCATCCATAATAGCAAATCGAACAGGGAATTTGGAACTTAAGCTGGTTTTTCAATCTATTAGCTTAGTCCCAATAACTACCGTCCTAAATATTCTGAAACAAACAACTTTCAAATATTTTCGTAGGAAACCAGAAAAACAAGAAGAATGACACACATTGATGAGCATAATCCCAAAAGAAAAATAGGTATGCAAGGTTTAACCCTCGCCCCACCGGGGGGGCCATCGATGGCCCCTCCTAAGGTTTTTCCGGGATAGCAGAAAAACGATGAGGCGCAGCACCGCGGTTGAGAGCTCTACCTCTCACTGCATCATTTTCCCATCACCCCTGAAATTTTTTACCCCGGGTCACCCAAGGTCAGGTCACCAGACGAGGTCAACCAAGGTCACCTCACTTCAACTTTAGAGCTCTGTAAGAGCTACATTTCAAAGTTGATAGATTTGAAACTTCCTACACTTCATGACCCCTTCAGGGTCTACAAGGTGTATATCCGGGATTTTTCGATTTCGTGCCCTGAGGTCAGGTCACGAGGCGACCTCTCCCATTGGAAAAGCATGGGGAAAACCTGTTTCATGATATAAAAGCCACAAAAATAATTGCAAATGCTCAGACTACTCAGAACAGCGTTTTTGGACACCCTTTCACGGATCCCAGGGGTCATATTTACCCTTTGACTTTTCCAAGGTCATCCAAGGTCACCAGAGGTAAAAACAGTATTTTGACAATAACTTTTGACCTTATTAAGCTAGAGCGGTAAAACAAACACCATCGTGTTTGTCTTGTAACTGGCTTTCATTTGATATACGGCAAGGTCACTTTGTGACCTTTCGTGACCTCAGGTCATATTAGGTCACGAGATGACCTCTGGAGGTCAAACCACTGGCGGGAGGTCTTTACGTTCCACATAGCGGAAAAAGTACTGGCAATTTCCTATCAAATGAACTTTACCAGGCCTCAATAGCTCTAATGACATAAGAGTTATGACCAGTTTGCTTAATCATTGCATATTTGAGTGAAAATAGCCGATCTTGACCTAATTTGACCTCTGGAGGTCAAACCATTGACCTGAGCACTAAAACATGCGAAGTAATTTCTTACTGAATTCACGCGAGCTTTCTATTGCACTTTGCAGATTTGCGCTAACGCCCATATTTTCGGAGTTAGAGGGGGCCATCGATGGCCCCCGGTGGGGCGAAGGTGGCGCCGGACTCCCCGGTGGGGCGCGAGTTAAAATAACAATGACAGAGTAATCCAAGGCGATAATTATCTCAGGGGCCTATTGTTTCGGTAATTTGCTCATTTACAACATAGCAAGGGTAAGAAAGTAGCTCTGGTGAATTCATCAAGATGTTTCCGCGGAATAGACGGTATATGAGGTCCGGAATACACCACCATCCACCATATCCCTTGTATTTTTATTCATTTTTTCCATTTCTTTGGAAACTTTCTGATTAAAGAGCTCATTAATTCGACACCCGGAAAAAATTGGTAATCATTTTCCGTAGAAGACCATTTATTCGTACTCAAAACGACTGACCTTCAATGACTCATAGCTGATTACCAGAGTGAATTGAGGTAAAGTCAGGTTTAACATCATGCGCGCAGCAGCATTTGATTTCCGAAATGTGCCACAAAAGTGTTATTATAGCCACGCTGTCATATAGGTATGGGCCAGCCTTAATATTTGGTGACCTTAACTTACCAACACTTGGTCGGATCGAGAAAAATCAAACTATAAACAAAATAATAACAAACACTTAAAAATGGATAGAAAAATTTCCTTCGTGTAAATGTTATAATGCCAAAATATTATACGACATATATAGGAGATGGTCCCCGACTACTAAGGGGGCCCCCCGGCCTGGGGGCCCCCCGATGGTAGTCGGATCCCCCTTGGCCGAATCCTGGCTACGCCACTGCATGGGACCAAGATCAAAAGGCCCGTGGGACCAATCTTGAGGCCCCTGGGACCAAGTTCAGGCCCCTGAGACCAACTCAGGGCCCCTGAGACCAAGGTCAGGGCCCTCGAGATCAATGTTCGATAATCCGGAGCCCTTGATATCGATGATCAAGGGCCCCTGAGACCATGCTCGTGGAGCACACTGAGACCAAGCTTGGGGATCCTCTGAGACCAAGCTCGGGGCCCCCTGAGACCAGGATCCAAAGGCCCGTGAGACCAAGATCGAAAGGATCGTGGGACCAAGTTTGGGGCCCTGAGACCAAGCTCAGGCCCCTTAGACCAACTCGGGGCCCCTGAGACCATGCTCGGGAGCCCATGAGACCCAGATCGAAAGGCCCGTGAGACCAAGATCGAAAGGCCCGTGGGACCAATCTTGGGGCCCCTGGGACCAAGTTCGGGCCCCTGAGACCAACTCAGGGCCCCTGAGACCAAGCTCAGGGGCCCCCGATATCAATGTTCAATAATCCGGAGCCCTTGATACCGATGATCGAGGTGCCCCTGAGACCGCGCTCGTGGAGCCCACTGAGACCAAGCTTGGTGTCCTCTGAGACTAAAGTTTGGGCGTCCTCTGAGACCAAGCTCGGGGGCCCTTGAGACCAAGCTCGGAGGCCCCCTGAAACCAAGATCGAAAAGCCCGTGAGACCACGATCGAAAATCCCGTGGGAACAAGATCAAAAGGCCCGTGGCATCGAGTTTGAAGCCCCTGAGACCAAGCTCGGGGGTCCCCTGAAACCAAGCTCAGGCTGCCCTGATACCAAGTTCAGGAAGTCCCCTGAGACCAAGCTCAGGCCACCCTGAGATCTGGTTCAGGGGGTCCCAGGATCAATGTTCAATACTTCGAAGCCCCCGATACCGACGATCATGGGGCCCCTGAGACCAAGCCCATGGCGCCCCCTGACACTAGGCTCAGGCCACTGAGACCAAGCTCGGGGATACCAAGACCGAAAGGCCGTGAGACCAAGATCAAAAGGCCCGTGGGACCAATCTTGTGGCCCCTGAGACCAGGCTCGGGTTCCTGAGACTAACTCGGGGCGCCTGAGACCAAGCTCAGGGGCCCCCGATATCAATGTTTGATAATCCTGAGCCCTTGATACCGATGATCGAGGGCCCCTGGGACCAAGCTTGTGGAGCCCCCTGAGACCAAGCTCAGGCCACTGAGGACAAGCTTGTGGAGCCCCCTGAGACCAAGCTCAGGCCACTGAGGACAAGCTCGGGGGTCTCCTGAGACCAAACTCGTGGAGCCCACTGAGATCAAGCTCAGGCCACTAAGACCAAGCTTGGGGGTCCTCTGAGACTAAGTTTGGGGGTACTCTGAGACCAAGCTCGGGGGTCCCCTGCAACTAAGTTCGGGGTCCCCTGACACCAAGCTTTGGGGGCCCTGAGACCAAGCTCGGGGGCTCCCTGAGACCAACTCGGGGCTCCCTGAGACCAAGACCGAAAGACCGTGAGACCAAGATCAAAACGCCCGTGGAACCAATCTTAAGATCGGTCCCACGGGCCTTCTTAAGATCTTAATACCAAGATCCCAGGGGCCCCAATTTGGGCCCCTGGGCCAAGTTCAGAACCCTGAGACCAACTCAGGGCCCATAAGACCAAGCTCAGGTGCCCCCGATATCAATGTTCGCTAATCCGGAGCCCTCGATAGCGATGATCGAGGGACCCCTGACACCAAGCTCGGGGAGCCCCTGAGGCCAAGTTCGGGCCACTGAAACCAAGCTCGGTGGTCCCCTGAGACCAAGTTCGGGGGTTTCCTGAAACAAAGCTCGGGGGCACCTGAGACCAAGCTTGGGATCCCAGAGACCAAGCTTGAGGGACCCCTGACCCCACGCTCGGGGCCCCTGAGACCAAGATCGAAAGGCCCGTGAGATCAAGACCGAAAGGCTGGTCAGCTGGTGGGACAAAGAAGAAAAGGTCCGTGTGACCAAGCTTGGGCCCCCCAGAGACCAAGCTCGAGGTCCCTGAGACCAACTCGGGGCCCCCTGAGACTAAGCTCAGTTGGCCCCAAGATCAATCTTTGATACTTCGGAGCCCTCGATACCGGAGTACCCCTGAGACCAGGCTCGGGGAACTCCCCCGAGACCAACCAAGGGCCACTGAGACCAGGCTCGGGGACCCCGAGATCAAGTTTGGAGGGCAATCTGACATTAAGCTCGGGGGTCCCCGAGATTAAGCTCGGAGGGCAGTCGTACACTAAGCTCCGGGGCCCCTGAGATCAAGCCCAGGGGCCCTCTGAAACTAAGTTCGGGGGTCCCGTGCGACTAAGCTCAGGGGCCGTCCAGTTCAATGCTCGTGTTTTCCAGTGCACAAGATCTGCCCAAGGGGGTCCGTGGTCCCCAACGACTCCTCTGGCTACGCCACTGATCTGGACACGTCTTTGCCAATTGCACCTCTTCCCAGCTTTCTGAACACGCCGCTGAATAAATCATCCCCACCAGCAGTCTTTTGGAGACGCCTTTTCCACTTTCAACCCCTTCCGAACAGTCTGAGACCACTCTGTACAATGTACTCTTTTCCATCACTCTGAGATCGCTTTTGTACTATATATCTTTTTTAGCACTCTGAGCACGCCTGTCTGCATTACATGCTCCTACTAGCAGTCTCCTGGACACGCCTTTGCCAACTGTACCCTTTTCCTAACCTTCTGAGCACGCCTCTGTAGAATACATCTCGTTGCCAGCAGTCTCGTTTGAACGCCTTTTCCAACTGCACCCCTTTCCAGCAGTCTTAACACGCCTCTGTCGCATAGGCGAATCCAGGGGGCAGACGTCCCGCGCCCTCCCCCGATCAGCCCTCGGCGCCCCCTGCAAGGTCTATGTCGCCCCCTGAAATGTAGCTTCCCATCCCCGCTCCGGTTGCGAAAATCAGCACCCACCAATAAGATTTTGTGCTCACCTGATAGGTTTTGCCGGTCAAAAGTGGTGTCCCCTGTTCCGGATGGCGCCCCCTTGCCCGAAGTCCTGAATCCGCCTATGCGCTGTCGTTGTTTCTTGTGTTCACAACGTTTTAAGTGCGCCCCTGGTCCTGGTATGGGGAATTATTGATATCTTGGGATATGGGAAAGAATGCTGGGTTATTTCTGATCTGGTATGCAATTTTCGGTTTCGGGCATGAGCACCAAGAGCAACAGAAGGTATTCCGCTGTAATAAAAGTAGTGAGGTTTTTACCTATGATTTTACAGTTTTCCTGGAAAGGAACATCGTGAAAAGCTACAACTTTTAAAAATGACTATTTTTAGCTCGGTATATAGCTTTTCTAAGCGATTGTTGTATTTATTCACGAGTTGAGTTTTGGCACCCAGCTCTGGTAGTCATAGATCCTACTTCCGGTTGACAAAAAGTCTAATAAAACAGTTTCTAGTGAACGAAACTTCACCAAAAGATACAAATCTGTAGAAAAAGCAGATATATATTTCAAGACGAAAAAGCTAAGTAGTTGTTGCAATGGTTCGGATTTTGAGTTTTGGCAGTAGCATGAACACTAACGGCACCAAAAATTATTCCGCCGTAATAAAAGTAGTGTAACTTTAACCTACAATTTTACAGTTGCCATGGAAAGAAACATCGTGAAAAGGTACAAATTTTAAGCATTACTATTTCTAGGTCGGCATAAAGATTTCCTAAGCGATTGTTACATTCTATCGTGAGTTGAGTTTTGGCACCTAGTTCTGGCAGTAACCGACCCTACTTCCGGTTAACAAAAAGTCTAATAAAACAGTTTCTAGTAAACGAAACCTCACTAAAAGATACAAATTTGTAGAAAAGGTAGTAATCTATTAGCATGCTGAAAAGCTAAGCAGTTACTGCAACGGTTCAGATTTTGAGTTTTGGCAGTTGGAGTCGGCAGTGTAGTAGCATGTCCCCTTATAAAGTGGGGTACATTATTAGTCGTCTCACTTTATTAGTACGCTAAGAGACGTGAGGGGTCGATGGCTGACTTTATTTTTGTTATATGGTTGATTCAGCTAATTGCATCTCCGGTTTAGACATGCTGTTTGTCAGGCATTATCTTTCACATTCTGTGAGATCTCAGTGTGCTTGTGAAGAAGCAATTGTTAGGAATGTTCTCTTTTACAGGGTTTTGTCCTTTTGAGCATTTATTGTAAAATGTTTGTGCTAGAATCCTTTAGTATCCAAACTTCCTTCTCTCCAGAGATGAATGCTGTGTTCTATTTTATATGGAATCAGTCCTAATGGGACTGTTTAAAGAATGCTGCATTCCATATGAAGGTAATAGGTTCACAAAGCTAGTGTTGCAGCATCTTTATCGAATGGTATGTTGGCTTCAGTTGCTGGTCTGGCCCTGCTTCCATTCCTCAACTTCTGAAACAATGAAACTGATAATGCTGCATTTTTATTCATTTAGATCCATACATGTATTTGCGACAGCAGCAACAAGCAATAAAAGACCTTGCCAGTACATGTTAACACAAGGCTAAAAACCAGTAGGAGATGCAAATAAGGGCTCACTAAAAAGCTCATTGAGGCCACCACCCCGCAAGCTGATGATGCCGCAAGCCGATGATTCTGAGGATTTTGTTTAGGATGTCAAAATTCAAGATTTAGGATGTCAAAATTGATCAAGTCTGGGTGTGGGTTTCCACGCAAAATCCCCAATTTCAGGACACTGGCCTATCGTGACCTTGCTGGATCTCTTGAGGTCAAACCATTGACCCGAGCGCTTAAACATGCATAGTAATTTCTTACTGCATTTGGACAAGCCTTTTAATGCACTTTGCAGATTTGCGCTAACCCCCATATTTTCGGAGTTAGAGGGGCCATCGATGGCCCCCAGTGGGGCGAAGATGGCGTCGGACCCCTGGAGAGGTGCGGGTTAAGGGCCCTGATGAGCTCAAGGGGCCCAGAAAAACTAATTCGGTGCATACCAGTTAAACTGGCCCAATACCAACTCAGGGCCTATGCCACCTCAAGCTGGACACCAATCCGGCTAGGGGTCCTAGGAACAAGTTAGGTACCTCTTACAAAATTCCTCTCAGGGGTCATTTTCAGCTCAGGGGACCCCCAAACCAGTTTGTCTCCAAGACCAAGCCAGTAATCTGTTGTGCTATACTTTTTCCAGGACTTAGAACAGCCCAAAGGGCCCTTGCAAAACTCCCTCTCAGGAGGCCCAAAACCAACTTAGGGGACCCAAGCCAACGCAGGAGTCCCAAGACCAGCTGAGGGGGTCTCAAACCAGTTAAGGGAGCCCAGACCAGGTAAGGCCCCCTGCGAGCTCATAGGGCCTTAGTGTCCACACAGGGCTCTCAAGGTCAGTGTGGTGGGTCTAACCATCTAAATGGGTTCTAAATGTACAGGTGAGAACTAATCCACCGGTGAGTTGAAATAAGCTTAAGGGGCCATCAACTCAGGGAGCCAAGCTTCAACTCAGGGCGTCCAGACATGCTGAGGAGGTCCCAAAGCAGCTCAGCAGGCCCATGCAAACTAACAAACAGACCAGCTGGGTGCTTCAACAAACACCTGGACCCCAGGTAAGCACAAGGTGGCCCAAACAAGCTACAGGGGCCCATACCAGTAAAACAGACCTGATACCAGCCTGGGGACCATGCCAGCTTAAAGTACACTTATCCGGCTTGAGGCCCTAGCTAGTACCAAGTAAAATACTCTTTTTTATTCCACTCATGATCCCTTAACTTACTTAATTCCTTAGGTGGCACCAAATCAGCTTGGGCCCCAAGACAAAGTCAGTAAGCTCCTGTAAAATACCCTCTCAGGGTCCCGGATCAGCCCAGGGACCCTTTGTGAAATTTGCTCTCAGGAGGCCCAAACCCAGTTCATGGGGCCCAAGATCAGCTGAGGGGCTCACACCAGTTAAGAGGTTCCAGACCAGTTAAGGGGCCCCTGACATCTCATATAGCCCCAGTGCCCAACATCGGGTTCTCAAGATAAGCGTGGGGCCCTGACCATCTAAAAGGACCCAAATCAGCACGGGGAGAGCAAGAACTAGCTTTAGGGGCCCAACATCATCTCAGCAGACTCAGAAAAACTCAAGAGGCCGGACCAGCTGGGGCCCCCGACTAGCTCAAGGGCCCTGGATCAGCATAATAGGGCCCAGACAAGCTAAAAGGCCCCATACCAGGTCAGGAGCCTTTAGGCACCAGCTCAAGGCACAGCAATCCAGCTAGAGGCCTTACGACCAAGCCAGGAACCTCTTACGTAAATAATCTCTGGGGCCCTGGACCAGCTCATGGCCACCTCAATAATTTCACCTAAGTGCGACTTTCCAGCTCAGGGGCCCAAAAACAGCGTCAGGACCAAGACCAAGCCAGTAAGCTCCTTGCAATACCCCAAAACAGCCCAGGGACTACCTACAAACTCCCTTTCACGAGACTCGAACCCAACTCAGGGGGCCCTAGTCCCGTTATTACAACTTGTGGCTCTTGGTGGTACTAGTATGGGATATGAATATCTTAAGTTAGTAGATAATTAAACCTGTTTTCACTTGTGCCGTTTGAAGTTTTAATGAGGTCACTTTCTCTGGTCGGGTGGCCTGACCTGAGATAACATGAACTTTAAACTTTGAAGAAAAAATTATGCAATTAATTAAGAATAGGGTTTACCAAGTACGGTCGCACTGTGCGCTGTGATTTTCTAGGGTCGTGGAAAAAACCGAAGGGGTTTTCAGGCACCACACTTCCCCGATATAATGGTAAAGTCCTCTATTACTATGGGTAAATGCAAGTCAAATCCCACTAGAAATGGGACATGAATTTTGCGGATGCTTAGCTTTCTAAGTTTAGACAGAGTTTTTTTCCTTTAATAAGATTTTTCTAATAGCACATGTTAAGAAATTCCATAACAGAATTACCTACCTTTTGTTATCATAGAAATAACCTCACTTAATAACCTTACAAAAGCCAGACCCTCCTCCCACTTCATCAGACAATGTCAAACGCCTCTCCCCTCGATCTCTGACGTCACGTGCGAACAGCCCAGGTTATCACACACAGTGCTGTAAGCGGGACATGTCTTCCTCCTGACACTTGCTGGGGACTTGGAGCCATGTCCTCCTTAGTCGCAGCAGGAGCAGGACTGGGTCGATGCGTCCTTGTCGACGTTCCGCTTCATAGTGGAGTATTGACCTCAGCTGATTGACCTTACCTGGTAACCTGTACTTACCCTACCATCTTAACTTGGTTTGAAAGCTCCTTTTCTGTAAAGAATATGTTAACGTTTTACTTTTTGCAAATTAAAAAAAACTGTACACTTCAAGCAACCTGGTACTTCAGGTCCATTCCTCCCCACACTTTTTTTGCTAATGGTGCCGTTTTTTTGCTCCGACGACGTCATATAACCTCGACTTTGATGCGTTGTTAAAGGGAATGTGGCACCCTTATAACGTGATTTTAACTGAGATAGCCAAGTTGTAAAGCAAGTCGCAAAACCCGGTACTCTATATATCATTTGTCTTGGACCTCCATATTTCCGTAGAAAAAAGCTAAAACCTACCCGAAATGTACCTCCCATGTACCTCCCGCCAGGCGGCCATTGTGAGCTGCTGGTGTGACGACATATGCTGACGTCACGATGAGCATCAGCCAATCGAAGCCCTTGAAGCGTTTCGAGTATGGTAGTGGTTGCCAGATCATGACATCATCCATGGGCAGATATTTATTTATTTTCCTAGAGGAGCGTTTTAAAAATCAAAGTTTTGAGCTTATTGTACATTTTTCAGAGAAATAATGAGTGGTTTCATTATTTTCGGCTAAAAGTACGCCTAATTACACTACATTCCAGGATTCGACCAAGGTGCCACATTCCCTTTAAGCCTAAAGAGACAACAACAACCTACCCCCAGTGTTCAGTGGCGTATGCTGTGTATCAGGGTGGCCGGTGCCGGTGAGCTGTAGTGAGGAGCGCCACCATGGCGGCCGCCGGGCGTCTGCTGCTGGCGCTGGGCCTGCTGACCCACCTGGTGCTGCTGGCCTCGGTGTTCGACATCTACTTCACCTCGCCGCTGGTGCACGGCATGACGCCGCAGCGGCCGCTGCAGCCGCCGCCGGCCCGCCGGCTGGTGCTCGTCTCCGCCGACGGGCTCCGCGCCGACAAGTTCTACTCGCGCGCAATCGACGGACGACCGCTGGCTCCCTTCCTCACGTTAGTGCTTACGGCTGGGGCAGCCCTGGGAGGAAGGTTGCAGTTCTGCTGGCTTGGTTCTCCTAATGTATCTGTCATATCTACACAAATATTTGTCTGAATGTTACCCTGTTAATTTTGGCGTATGCTTATTTTTGTAGCACACCTTTGCTTGTTAATTCTTTGGAACTTCAATTACATCTACCTGGGTCGGCTGGGCTAGACAAGATGGGTCGGAGAAGGTAAGGTGCAAAAATTAAAATAAATAGCAAAGTACTTAAAACGATGCATGGATGGTTTTATCTAAGAAGATGAATATCAATAAAATTTTGTACGAATATTACTGTGGGGGAAGGGATATGAGTGAATTTTCAACCTTGCATTTACACCGAAGTGCCCACTCAAAGGGCAATTTATCGGAGTCTGCTCCTGTTCCTGCTCCTGCTCCTGCTACTTGAAGAACGTTATTAATGTTTGGGGCTTATCCGCGTATGAACTGCCAAGTTATATGGTGTCGCTGGCGCTTGAAGAGCTCGGTACTTTTTTCCTAAAGTTGATGAAATTGTATTTTTAGAAGTGGGTAACGCAACGCAGGCCCCTATTCTCCTGCTTATGCTTTTCTGTCACGTTTTTTTCTCAACAGCCCAGTGTGTCTTGTTTTCATGTTTGCTCTATTAGGATGTCCGCGGACATACTTGAAAAGAATACCAAACATCAGAAGACACCCACACCCCACAGAGCGTCAGTGACTCCCGTTGTCGGCAGTGGGATGGCGCGCCGCCGGGGGGTGTACGGCATCTCACACACCCGGGTGCCCACTGAGTCGCGGCCGGGTCACGTGGCTCTGGTGGCCGGTGTCTACGAAGACCCCAGCGCCGTGACCCGAGGCTGGCGCGAGAATCCCGTGCCGTTCGACACTGTCTTCAACCAGAGCAGCCACACCTGGGCCTGGGGCAGCCCCGACATCGTGCCCATGCTCGCCAGGGGTGAGATGTAGACCGTGCGCTTACATATACTGCTGTGACTCATCGATTAATTGGACTTGTGTACAGAGATCGTTTTTTACATATATTTGCTGCTGATTATATGGCGGAAAACTGTATAAGACCTGTGGGTTGATAAGGTTTAGCTTATCTCTGCCTATCTATCGATTCTACTCTATCTCTGGTCTTGGCTCTAACTCTCGCTCGTCATTTCCTCCGGTCAGGCGCCACTCCTGGGAAGGTGGACACCTTCACCTACGCTGCCGAGGAGCAGGACTTTTCGCGGACGCTGGCCTCGGAGCTGGACCAGTGGGTGTTGACGCGTGTGTCGGCCTTCCTGTCGTCTGCCGCTGGCGACGCGTCCACGGAGCGGCGGCTGCGCGCTGACGGGGTGGTGCTGTTCCTGCACCTGCTGGGGCTGGACACTACCGGGCACGGACACAAGCCGCAGTCCAAGTACGGGAGAGACTGGGTGGGAGAGGCTTTTGTGGGTGGTTATTCCTCCTCGGAAGGAATTAACGCTAGGAATCGGTACCGTACTGTGATGTATGAACTATGAATAACTTTCCATCGTTTCGTATCACCTACTCCTTGGTTGTTAATACCTCTCAGTCGATAGAAGTGTACTTTTACATTGTCACGCTTCTGCTTTTTTACCTGTGTATTTTGAGGATAGACACGCGATTTAAAAGTCAGTGTTTTTGTTCGCTGTCTTGTGCAGTAGGTGACAACGCTCATGCCAGACACTACAACATGACGTGGGAACCCCACTCGCTGACAGGCAGTACGCGGACAATATCCGCTTCGTGGACGCTGGTCTGGAACGTTTGGTGGCCGAGATCGACTCGTTCTTCAACGACAGCCGCACCGCCTACGTCTTCACCTCGGATCACGGCATGACCGACTGGGGTAGGTGAACTCTCACTCTCTGCGCCCGTCTCCTGTTTGATAACTGGCCAGGCTCTGCGGCTCAGGTGCCCCCTCGTATTGTCCGGTTCGGTTGTCCGTATTCAGTGGTACGCTATCCTTTCAGGCTCTGCGGCTGAGGTGCCGCCGCATGTTGCCCGGTTGTCCGTATTCAGTGTGACGCTGTCGTTTCAGGCTCGCACGGCGCCGGCGACCCGTCGGAGACCCAGACCCCGTTCGTCGCCTGGGGTGCCGGCGTCCGCGGACCCGTGCCGTCCGAGTCGGACCGCTCCTCCGACTCCGGAGGGCCCGGCTCTCAGCCGGGGGACGCGGCGGCGACAGGCCCCGCTGGCGGTAACGGCTCGAACAGCGGCGCTGCAGCAGCTGGTGAGGCCGCGGCCGAGCCGCTACAGCTGTCGCAGCTGCGCAGTACGGACGTGGCCCAGGCCGACCTGGCGCCGCTGATGGCCGCGCTCATCGGAGTCAACTACCCCGTCAACTCAGTGGTGAGAGGGCGTGGTCTCGGCAGCGCCACATTCGCGCCTCAGGGGGTCAAAAAGCGTTTACTAACTGCAACTTGTTAACCTTGTGTTGGGATGTCGGTGTGGTCTATGATTGTGGATATGATTTAATGATCTTAAGATTGAGTTAGAATTTTTCGTGGTGTCAATGTTTTACCTGCGGTCAATTGTGTGAGAATTACCGACGCCATGCGATTATTCCGTCATTGCAGGATGGCCCGAAAGGGAGTATTCCAACCAGTTTGACGGGGTGGCATCGCCTTTGCCCAGTGGCCTGTGTAGCCCTGAGCCTGCTGGACGCCCTGCTGCTCAGTGTCCTGTCTATCCCTGAGCCTGTTGAGCGCCCCTGCTGCTCAGTGTCCTGTGTAGCCCTGAGCCTGTTGGACGGCCTGCTGCTCTGTGTCCTGTCTATCCCTGAGCCTGTTGGACGGCCTGCTGCTCAGTGTCCTGTGTAGCCCTGAGCCTGTTGGACGCCCTGCTGCTCAGTGTCCTGTCTATCCCTGAGCCTGTTGAGCGCCCCTGCTGCTCAGTGTCCTGTCTATCCCTGAGCCTGTTGGACGCCCTGCTGCTCAGTGTCCTGTCTACCCCTGAGCCTGTTGGACGCCCTGCTGCTCAGTGTCCTGTCTATCCCTGAGCCTGTTGAACGCCCCTGCTGCTCAGTGTCCTCTCTATCCCTGAGCCTGTTGGACGCCCCTGCTGCTCAGTGTCCTGTCTATCCCTGAGCCTGTTGAGCGCCCCTGCTGCCCAGTGTCCTGTCTATCCCTGAGCCTGTTGAGCGCCCCTGCTGCTCAGTGTCCTGTCTATCCCTGAGCCTGTTGAACGCCCCTGCTGCTCAGTGTCCTCTCTATCCCTGAGCCTGTTGGACGCCCTGCTGCTCAGTGTCCTGTCTATCCCTGAGCCTGTTGGACGGCCTGCTGCTCAGTGTCCTTTCTATCCCTGAGCCTGTTGAACGCCCCTGCTGCTCAGTGTCCTGTGTAGCCCTGAGCCTGTTGGACGGCCTGCTGCTCAGTGTCCTGTCTATCCCTGAGCCTGTTGAACGCCCCTGCTGCTCAGTGTCCTGTGTATCCCTGAGCCTGTTGGACGCCCTGCTGCTCAGTGTCCTGTCTATCCCTGAGCCTGTTGGACGCCCCTGCTGCTCAGTGTCCTGTGTAGCCCTGAGCCTGTTGGACGGCCTGCTGCTCAGTGTCCTGTGTAACCCTGAGCCTATTGGACGCCCTGCTGCTCAGTGTCCTTTCTAGCCCTGAGCCTGTTGAACGCCCCTGCTGCTCAGTGTCCTGTCTATCCCTGAGCCTGTTGGACGGCCTGCTGCTCAGTGTCCTGTCTAGCCCTGAGCCTGTTGAACGCTCCTGCTGCTCAGTGTCCTGTCTAGCCCTGAGCCTGTTGGACGGCCTGCTGCTCAGTGTCCTGTCTATCCCTGAGCCTCTTGGACGGCCTGCTGCTCAGTGTTCTGTCTAGCCCTGAGCCTGTTGAACGCCCCTGCTGCTCAGTGTCCTGTCTAGCCCTGAGCCTGTTGAACGCCCCTGCTGCTCAGTGTCCTGTCTATCCCTGAGCCTGTTGAGCGCCCCTGCTGCTCAGTGTCCTGTCTAGCCCTGAGCCTGTTGGACGGCCTGCTGCTCAGTGTCCTGTCTATCCCTGAGCCTGTTGGACGGCCTGCTGCTCAGTGTCCTGTGTAGCCCTGAGCCTGTTGGACGGCCTGCTGCTCAGTGTCCTGTCTAGCCCTGAGCCTGTTGAACGCCCCTGCTGCTCAGTGTCCTGTCTAGCCCTGAGCCTGTTGAACGCCCCTGCTGCTCAGTGTCCTGTCTAGCCCTGAGCCTGTTGAACGCCCCCTGCTGCTCAGTGTCCTGTGTAGCCCTGAGCCTGTTGGACGGCCTGCTGCTCAGTGTCCTGTGTAGCCCTGAGCCTGTTGGACGGCCTGCTGCTCAGTGTCCTGTCTAGCCCTGAGCCTGTTGAACGCCCCTGCTGCTCAGTGTCCTGTCTAGCCCTGAGCCTGTTGAACGCCCCTGCTGCCAGTGTCCTGTGTAGCCCTGAGCCTGTTGGACGGCCTGCTGCCAGTGTCCTGTGAGCCCTGAGCCTGTTGGACGGCCTGCTGCCAGTGTCCTGTCTAGCCCTGAGCCTGTTGAACGCCCCTGCTGCTCAGTGTCCTGTCTAGCCCTGAGCCTGTTGAACTCCCCTGCTGCTCAGGGCCGGCTGCCGGCGGACGTGCTGGGTACTACTCCCGGCCAGCGGGCCGACCTGCTGTTCACCAACGCCCGCCAGCTGCTGTGTCAGTACGAGGTGCGGCGGCAGCAGCGGCGCGCCGCCACCGTCGGCCCCTCTACTGGCCCCACACCACGTTGGCGCCGCACGTACAGACCCAGATGGTCAACAAGGCGCTGGACTACATCCAGAGGAGGGACTGGCACAACGCGGTACGTCTGAGGGCGACGAGAACTACGAACGAGATGTTACCAGATGTCTGAGTGAGGGCGAACGAGATGTTACCATATTCATAGTTAAGTCATGTGGAAGCCTTGTTTCAGCTGTGTTTTGTTTGGTCTGATAAAATTTGATGAGTTTTAACATTATCCATGGTGAAATTTCACTTTGATAGCCTCCGTCATTGCACGAGTTCCTGCAGCGTGTCATTGCGAGGGGAACTTGTGTTCGCAAGGAAACTGCTCATGGCAAAGGTCTGGTTTCTTCCATCTCCAAATTTCCAATATGGATAGTCACCAGTCCTCAGCTTATGATTTGAGCAACAACCTCATTCGCTTCGTGTTTTATCTATCCTTCAATTGAACTTCAAAGGCATTCGAAACGTGATGTAGGTAGCTCTGGTTTGTCGAACCTGTTTGACAACTAGCCACCTCAAATCCTTCCCGAGCCTGCACTTCTCAATGTACTGCCATCTCCTGAGTATGAGGCGGTCGAGAAAAAGGCTGCCAAAGGTCAGCTTTGATGCAGTGAGCTCCCTTACTGGTCCGCGGCGCGTTAACCGACTGCACTAGGGCGGGGGTGCTGTGCAAGTTCTCAAATGAATTAGATTGTATTGATGTCCACTCTGGTTCCCGACTTAGCCAGGGACGTCTCCCCTCAAATTTTCTGGTCTATCGTCATTAATGCTGTCAGGGACCGAATATGCTAAAAATTTGCCTCCCCGGTCAGCATCAGCCCGGGTCCGCCCCCCCCCTCCTGTGCAAAATTCCGTGGCGGCGCCCCTGCTCTCGGGCCCAGTGGACTGCTCCGGTGACACGCGTCGGGTTCGTGCTCTCGGGCTGTGTCACCGGACCGGTGGATCAGTTTAAAGGCCGACAAACCCCGTGCTCCCAATAAAGACGGCGCTGGTTGGTCAGCGTAACTCCCGAGCCAAGGCAGGCACTTCTCAGTGGCCTGCCATCTTCTTCATAGCAGGCGGTCGAGAAAAAGGCTGGCAGAGGTCAGCTTTGGTCCAGGAACTTCCCATACCTGTCCGCGGCGCGTTAGCCAGTTGTACTACAGGGGGAGGGGGTACTGTGCGAGTTTTGCCCTCTTACTTAGCCGCCGGTGTGTGGCGCGTGGCCAGATGTTCCTGATCGGGGAGCTGATGGACCTGGCGCTGGAGGGTATGCACTACTACCACACCTACGACAGGCTGATGCTGCTGACCGCCATCTCGCTCTGCTACGTCGGCTGGATCCTGCTGCTCGCCTCCTACCTCGTCAAGGTGCGACCCGTGAAAATCCGGGAATTGTAACGCTGTATTTGGTTTTTTGTAATCTTCATAATTGAGCCAGACTCTCCTCTTTCCTTCCTTTCCTCTCTCATTCCTCTCCTCTCTCGTTGCTCTCCTCTCTCGTTGCTCTCCTCTCTCGTCGCTCTCCTCTCTCGTTGCTCTCCTCTCTCGTTGCTCTCCTCTCTCGTTGCTCTCCTCTCTCGTCGCTCTCCTCTCTCGTCGCTCTCCTCTCTCGTCGCTCTCCTCTCTCGTCGCTCTCCTCTCTCGTCGCTCTCCTCTCTCGTCGCTCTCCTCTCTCGTCGCTCTCTCCTCTCTCGTTGCTCTCCTCTCTCGTCGCTCTCCTCTCTCGTCGCTCTCCTCGCTCGTTCCTCTTTCCTCACTCGTTGCTCTCCTCGCTCGTTCCTCTTTCCTCACTCGTTCCTCTTTCCTCGCTCGTTCCTCTTTCCTCGCTCGTTCCTCTTTCCTCGCTCGTTCCTCTTTCCTCGCTCGTTCCTCTTTCCTCGCTCGTTCCTCTTTCCTCGCTCGTTCCTCTTTCCTTGCTCGTTCCTCTTTCCTCTCTTGTTCCTGTTCCCTCTCTTGTTCCTCTTTCCTCTCTTGTTCCTCTTTCCTCTCTTGTTCCTCTCTCTCTCTCTCTCTCTCTCTCTCTCTCTCTCTCTCTCTCTCTCTCTCTCTCTCTCTCTCTCTCTCTCTCTCTCTCTCTCTCTCTCTCTCTCTCTCTCTCTCTCTCTCTCTCTCTCTCTCTCTCTCTCTCTCTCTCTCTCTCTCTCTCTCTCTCTCTCTCTCTCTCTCTCTCTCTCTCTCTCTCTCTCTCTCTCTCTCTCTCTCTCTCTGTCTCTCTCTCTCTCTCTCTCTCTCTCTCTCTCTCTCTCTCTCTCTCTCTCTCTCTCTCTCTCTCTCTCTCTCTCTCTCTCTCTCTCTCTCTCTCTCTCTCTCTCTCTCTCTCTCTCTCTCTCTCTCTCTCTCTCTCTCTCTCTCTCTCTCTCTCTCTCTCTCTCTCTCTCTCTCTCTCTCTCTCTCTCTCTCTCTCTCTCTCTCTCTCTCTCTCTCTCTCTCTCTCTCTCTCTCTCTCTCTCTCTCTCTCTCTCTCTCTCTCTCTCTCTCTCTCTCTCTCTCTCTCTCTCTCTCTCTCTCTCTCTCTCTCTCTCTCTCTCTCTCTCTCTCTCTCTCTCTCTCTCTCTCTCTCTCTCTCTCTCTCTCTCTCTCTCTCTCTCTCTCTCTCTCTCTCTCTCTCTCTCTCTCTCTCTCTCTCTCTCTCTCTCTCTCTCTCTCTCTCTCTCTCTCTCTCTCTCTCTCTCTCTCTCTCTCTCTCTCTCTCTCTCTCTCTCTCTCTCTCTCTCTCTCTCTCTCTCTCTCTCTCTCTCTCTCTCTCTCTCTCTCTCTCTCTCTCTCTCTCTCTCTCTCTCTCTCTCTCTCTCTCTCTCTCTCTCTCTCTCTCTCTCTCTCTCTCTCTCTCTCTCTCTCTCTCTCTCTCTCTCTCTCTCTCTCTCTCTCTCTCTCTCTCTCTCTCTCTCTCTCTCTCTCTCTCTCTCTCTCTCTCTCTCTCTCTCTCTCTCTCTCTCTCTCTCTCTCTCTCTCTCTCTCTCTCTCTCTCTCTCTCTCTCTCTCTCTCTCTCTCTCTCTCTCTCTCTCTCTCTCTCTCTCTCTCTCTCTCTCTCTCTCTCTCTCTCTCTCTCTCTCTCTCTCTCTCTCTCTCTCTCTCTCTCTCTCTCTCACCCCTGTATGGTGTGTACCGCAGACGAGCGGTACTGCTCTCCCGTCGGACCAGGTGCAGTCGGGAGGCGCCGCCGCTCTGGTCATCGGTGTCCTCGGCACGAGCCTCGCCGTCTTCCTCCTTATTGGTGAGCTGCCCCAACATTTCAAGCTTAGCCCTGAGACAGATGTTCTGGTACAGATGGCTCATTGCGGAATCGGGTCTGTGATGCTGTCGCTAATGTTGAGTATGCTGTGCAACTGCATGGCTAAGCATCGCGCTTTCCGTAATTCCCAGTACTTGTCTCATATATTTTGATTGAGTAAGTCGACAGCAGTTGTTGTATACATTTCCCGCACACTCGGCCTGAGCTGGCACCTGCGCCTCTCCCCAGCCAAGTCGCTGCCGGCCCGCTACGCGGTGTACCTGCTGCTGCCGGTGCTGCTGTGGTCGGTGCTGGCCTATGACGTGACGGGCCTGTGGACGGCCAGCTCCTCGCTGAGCGAGCGCCGCTGTCTGCTGCAGCACGCCGCCGTGCTGGTCGGCATCCAGCTGCTGGTGAGAGCCACGCGGCAGCGGCGCCGTCCACCGCTCTACTTCATCCTGGGAGGACAAAATCCGCCCCTCTGCTCCCAGCAGAGGGGTGGATTTTTTCAATCCATTTCATTATGCCTCGCTGCTGGATTCGTTAACACAGTTCACCGAAAGCGGCGTTCAAACCGCCCTGGTTTGTTGTTGTCACTTTTCTCTTTTTTGTTGGTTTTACGATGTTAACCGCTTCGTGCGTTCTTAGTTTTAAATAAATAATATCCCCTGGACCCCACCTTTACCCTGCCGCTAGTGTCAGTCTCTCGTTATTGATGCTCTCTTAGCCTGCATATTTCTGCAGGTGGTGTAGCTTTTTCTTCCGCTGGGTGCTGTCTTTAACCCCCTCTTCCCGTTGGCAGGTAGTGTCGCTTTTCTTCCGCTGTGTGCTGTCTCTATCTGTAACCCGTGCCCCCGTCGGCAGGTGGTGTCGTTTTTCTTCCGCTGGGTGCTGTCTCTATCTGTAACCCGTGCCCCCGTCGGCAGGGTGGTGTCGTTTTTCTTCCGCTGGGTGCTGTCTCTATCTGTAACCCGTGCCCCCGTCGGCAGGTGGTGTCGTTTTTCTTCCGCTGGGTGCTGTCTCTATCTGTAACCCGTGCCCCCGACGGCAGGTGGTGTCGTTTTTCTTCCGCTGGGTGCTGTCTCTATCTGTAACCCGTGCCCCCGTCGGCAGGTGGTGTCGTTTTTCTTCCGCTGGGTGCTGTCTCTATTTGTAACCCGTGCCCCCGTCGGCAGGTGGTGTCGTTTTTCTTCCGCTGGGTGCTGTCTCTATCTGTAACCCGTGCCCCCCGTCGGCAGGTGGTGTCGTTTTTCTTCCGCTGGGTGCTGTCTCTATCTGTAACCCGTGCCCCCGACGGCAGGTGGTGTCGTTTTTCTTCCGCTGGGTGCTGTCTCTATCTGTAACCCGTGCCCCCGTCGGCAGGTGGTGTCGTTTTTCTTCCGCTGGGTGCTGTCTCTATCTGTAACCCGTGCCCCCGTCGGCAGGTGGTGTCGTTTTTTCTTCCGCTGGGTGCTGTCTCTATCTGTAACCCGTGCCCTCGACGGCAGGTGGTGTCGTTTTTTCTTCCGCTGGGTGTTGTCTCTATCTGTAACCCGTGCCCTCGACGGCAGGTGGTGTCGTTTTTTCTTCCGCTGGGTGTTGTCTCTATCTGTAACCCGTGCCCCCGTCGGCAGGTGGTGTCGTTTTTCTTCCGCTGGGTGCTGTCTCTATCTGTAACCCGTGCCCCCGTCGGCAGGTGGTGTCTTTTTTTCTTCCGCTGGGTGTTGTCTCTATCTGTAACCCGTGCCCTCGACGGCAGGTGGTGTCGTTTTTCTTCCGCTGGGTGTTGTCTCTATCTGTAACCCGTGCCCCGACGGAACCTGCCCCCGTCGGCAGGTGGTGTCGTTTTTTCTTCCGCTGGGTGTTGTCTCTATCTGTAACCCGTGCCCCCGTCGGCAGGTGGTGTCGTTTTTCTTCCGCTGGGTGTTGTCTCTATCTGTAACCCGTGCCCCCGTCGGCAGGTGGTGTCGTTTTTCTTCCGCTGGGTGTTGTCTCTATCTGTAACCCGTGCCCCCGTCGGCAGGTGGTGTCGTTTTTCTTCCGCTGGGTGTTGTCTCTATCTGTAACCCGTGCCCTCGACGGCAGGTGGTGTCGTTTTTCTTCCGCTGGGTGTTGTCTCTATCTGTAACCCGTGCCCCCGTCGGCAGGTGGTGTCGTTTTTCTTCCGCTGGGTGCTGTCTCTATCTGTAACCCGTGCCCTCGACGGCAGGTGGTGTCGTTTTTCTTCCGCTGGGTGTTGTCTCTATCTGTAACCCGTGCCCCCGTCGGCAGGTGGTGTCGTTTTTCTTCCGCTGGGTGCTGTCTCTATCTGTAACCCGTGCCCCCGTCGGCAGGTGGTGTCGTTTTTTCTTCCGCTGGGTGTTGTCTCTATCTGTAACCCGTGCCCCCGACGGCAGGTGGTGTCGTTTTTTCTTCCGCTGGGTGCTGTCTCTATCTGTAACCCGTGCCCCCGTCGGCAGGTGGTGTCGTTTTTCTTCCGCTGTTTTTTTTTTTTTCCCCCCCCCCGGGGGAGGTGGTTCTTTTTTCTTCCGCTGGGTGCTTGTCTCTATCTGTAACCCGTGCCCCCGTCGGCAGGTGGTGTCGTTTTTTCTTCCGCTGGGTGTTGTCTCTATCTGTAACCCGTGCCCTCGTCGGCAGGTGGTGTCGTTTTTCTTCCGCTGGGTGTTGTCTCTATCTGTAACCCGTGCCCCCGTCGGCAGGTGGTGTCGTTTTTCTTCCGCTGGGTGCTGTCTCTATCTGTAACCCGTGCCCCCGTCGGCAGGTGGTGTCGTTTTTCTTCCGCTGGGTGTTGTCTCTATCTGTAACCCGTGCCCCCGTCGGCAGGTGGTGTCGTTTTTCTTCCGCTGGGTGTTGTCTCTATCTGTAACCCGTGCCCCCGTCGGCAGGTGGTGTCGTTTTTCTTCCGCTGGGTGCTGTCTCTATCTGTAACCCGTGCCCTCGACGGCAGGTGGTGTCGTTTTTCTTCCGCTGGGTGTTGTCTCTATCTGTAACCCGTGCCCCCGTCGGCAGGTGGTGTCGTTTTTCTTCCGCTGGGTGCTGTCTCTATCTGTAACCCGTGCCCTCGACGGCAGGTGGTGTCTTTTTTCTTCCGCTGGGTGTTGTCTCTATCTGTAACCCGTGCCCCCGTCGGCAGGTGGTGTCGTTTTTCTTCCGCTGGGTGTTGTCTCTATCTGTAACCCGTGCCCCCGTCGGCAGGTGGTGTCGTTTTTCTTCCGCTGGGTGTTGTCTCTATCTGTAACCCGTGCCCCCGTCGGCAGGTGGTGTCGTTTTTCTTCCGCTGGGTGCTGTCTCTATCTGTAACCCGTGCCCTCCGTCGGCAGGTGGTGTCGTTTTTCTTCCGCTGGGTGTTGTCTCTATCTGTAACCCGTGCCCCCGTCGGCAGGTGGTGTCGTTTTTCTTCCGCTGGGTGTTGTCTCTATCTGTAACCCGTGCCCTCGTCGGCAGGTGGTGTCGTTTTTCTTCCGCTGGGTGCTGTCTCTATCTGTAACCCGTGCCCCCGTCGGCAGGTGGTGTCGTTTTTCTTCCGCTGGGTGTTGTCTCTATCTGTAACCCGTGCCCCCGTCGGCAGGTGGTGTCGTTTTTCTTCCGCTGGGTGTTGTCTCTATCTGTAACCCGTGCCCCCGTCGGCAGGTGGTGTCGTTTTTCTTCCGCTGGGTGTTGTCTCTATCTGTAACCCGTGCCCCCGTCGGCAGGTGGTGTCGTTTTTCTTCCGCTGGGTGTTGTCTCTATCTGTAACCCGTGCCCCCGTCGGCAGGTGGTGTCGTTTTTCTTCCGCTGGGTGTTGTCTCTATCTGTAACCCGTGCCCCCGTCGGCAGGTGGTGTCGTTTTTCTTCCGCTGGGTGCTGTCTCTATCTGTAACCCGTGCCCCCGTCGGCAGGTGGTGTCGTTTTTCTTCCGCTGGGTGTTGTCTCTATCTGTAACCCGTGCCCCCGTCGGCAGGTGGTGTCGTTTTTTCTTCCGCTGGGTGCTGTCTCTATCTGTAACCCGTGCCCTCGACGGCAGGTGGTGTCCGTTTTTCTTCCGCCTAGGTGTTGTCTCTATCTGTAACCCGTGCCCCCGTCGGCAGGTGGTGTCGTTTTTCTTCCGCTGGGTGCTGTCTCTATCTGTAACCCGTGCCCCCGTCGGCAGGTGGTGTCGTTTTTCTTCCGCTGGGTGTTGTCTCTATCTGTAACCCGTGCCCCCGACGGCAGGTGGTGTCGTTTTTCTTCCGCTGGGTGCTGTCTCTATCTGTAACCCGTGCCCCCGTCGGCAGGTGGTGTCTTTTTTCTTCCGCTGGGTGCTGTCTCTATTTGTAACCCGTGCCCTCGACGGCAGGTGGTGTCTTTTTTCTTCCGCTGGGTGTTGTCTCTATCTGTAACCCGTGCCCCCGTCGGCAGGTGGTGTCGTTTTTCTTCCGCTGGGTGCTGTCTCTATCTGTAACCCGTGCCCCCGTCGGCAGGTGGTGTCGTTTTTCTTCCGCTGGGTGTTGTCTCTATCTGTAACCCGTGCCCCCGTCGGCAGGTGGTGTCGTTTTTCTTCCGCTGGGTGCTGTCTCTATCTGTAACCCGTGCCCCCGTCGGCAGGTGGTGTCGTTTTTCTTCCGCTGGGTGCTGTCTCTATCTGTAACCCGTGCCCCGTCGACGGCAGGTGGTGCGTTTTTCTTCCGCTGGGTGTTGTCTCTATCTGTAACCCGTGCCCCCGTCGGCAGGTGGTGTCGTTTTTCTTCCGCTGGGTGCTGTCTCTATCTGTAACCCGTGCCCTCGACGGCAGGTGGTGTCGTTTTTCTTCCGCTGGGTGTTGTCTCTATCTGTAACCCGTGCCCCCGTCGGCAGGTGGTGTCGTTTTTCTTCCGCTGGGTGCTGTCTCTATCTGTAACCCGTGCCCCCGTCGGCAGGTGGTGTCGTTTTTCTTCCGCTGGGTGTTGTCTCTATCTGTAACCCGTGCCCCCGTCGGCAGGTGGTGTCGTTTTTCTTCCGCTGGGTGCTGTCTCTATCTGTAACCCGTGCCCCCGTCGGCAGGTGGTGTCGTTTTTCTTCCGCTGGGTGTTGTCTCTATCTGTAACCCGTGCCCCCGTCGGCAGGTGGTGTCGTTTTTCTTCCGCTGGGTGCTGTCTCTATCTGTAACCCGTGCCCCCGTCGGCAGGTGGTGTCGTTTTTCTTCCGCTGGGTGCTGTCTCTATCTGTAACCCGTGCCCTCGACGGCAGGTGGTGTCGTTTTTCTTCCGCTGGGTGTTGTCTCTATCTGTAACCCGTGCCCCCGTCGGCAGGTGGTGTCGTTTTTCTTCCGCTGGGTGCTGTCTCTATCTGTAACCCGTGCCCTCGTCGGCAGGTGGTGTCGTTTTTCTTCCGCTGGGTGTTGTCTCTATCTGTAACCCGTGCCCCCGTCGGCAGGTGGTGTCGTTTTTCTTCCGCTGGGTGTTGTCTCTATCTGTAACCCGTGCCCCCGTCGGCAGGTGGTGTCGTTTTTCTTCCGCTGGGTGCTGTCTCTATCTGTAACCCGTGCCCCCGACGGCAGGTGGTGTCGTTTTTCTTCCGCTGGGTGCTGTCTCTATCTGTAACCCGTGCCCCCGTCGGCAGGTGGTGTCGTTTTTCTTCCGCTGGGTGTTGTCTCTATCTGTAACCCGTGCCCTCGTCGGCAGGTGGTGTCGTTTTTCTTCCGCTGGGTGTTGTCTCTATCTGTAACCCGTGCCCCCGTCGGCAGGTGGTGTCGTTTTTCTTCCGCTGGGTGTTGTCTCTATCTGTAACCCGTGCCCCCGTCGGCAGGTGGTGTCGTTTTTCTTCCGCTGGGTGCTGTCTCTATCTGTAACCCGTGCCCCCGTCGGCAGGTGGTGTCGTTTTTCTTCCGCTGGGTGTTGTCTCTATCTGTAACCCGTGCCCCCGTCGGCAGGTGGTGTCTTTTTTCTTCCGCTGGGTGTTGTCTCTATCTGTAACCCGTGCCCCCGACGGCAGGTGGTGTCGTTTTTCTTCCGCTGGGTGTTGTCTCTATCTGTAACCCGTGCCCCCGTCGGCAGGTGGTGTCGTTTTTCTTCCGCTGGGTGCTGTCTCTATCTGTAACCCGTGCCCCCGTCGGCAGGTGGTGTCGTTTTTCTTCCGCTGGGTGCTTGTCTCTATCTGTAACCCGTGCCCCCGTCGGCAGGTGGTGTCGTTTTTCTTCCGCTGGGTGTTGTCTCTATCTGTAACCCGTGCCCTCGTCGGCAGGTGGTGTCGTTTTTCTTCCGCTGGGTGTTGTCTCTATCTGTAACCCGTGCCCTCGACGGCAGGTGGTGTCGTTTTCTTCCGCTGGGTGTTGTCTCTATCTGTAACCCGTGCCCCCGTCGGCAGGTGGTGTCGTTTTTCTTCCGCTGGGTGCTGTCTCTATCTGTAACCCGTGCCCCCGTCGGCAGGTGGTGTCGTTTTTCTTCCGCTGGGTGTTGTCTCTATCTGTAACCCGTGCCCCCGTCGGCAGGTGGTGTCTTTTTTCTTCCGCTGGGTGCTGTCTCTATCTGTAACCCGTGCCCCCGTCGGCAGGTGGTGTCGTTTTTCTTCCGCTGGGTGTTGTCTCTATCTGTAACCCGTGCCCCCGTCGGCAGGTGGTGTCGTTTTTCTTCCGCTGGGTGCTGTCTCTATCTGTAACCCGTGCCCCCGTCGGCAGGTGGTGTCGTTTTTTCTTCCGCTGGGTGTTGTCTCTATCTGTAACCCGTGCCCTCGACGGCAGGTGGTGTCTTTTTCTTCCGCTGGGTGCTGTCTCTATCTGTAACCCGTGCCCCCCGTCGGCAGGTGGTGTCGTTTTTCTTCCGCTGGGTGTTGTCTCTATCTGTAACCCGTGCCCCCGTCGGCAGGTGGTGTCGTTTTTCTTCCGCTGGGTGTTGTCTCTATCTGTAACCCGTGCCCCCGTCGGCAGGTGGTGTCGTTTTTCTTCCGCTGGGTGCTGTCTCTATCTGTAACCCGTGCCCTCGACGGCAGGTGGTGTCGTTTTTCTTCCGCTGGGTGTTGTCTCTATCTGTAACCCGTGCCCTCGACGGCAGGTGGTGTCGTTTTTCTTCCGCTGGGTGTTGTCTCTATCTGTAACCCGTGCCCCCGTCGGCAGGTGGTGTCGTTTTTCTTCCGCTGGGTGCTGTCTCTATCTGTAACCCGTGCCCCCGTCGGCAGGTGGTGTCGTTTTTTCTTCCCCTGGGTGCTGTCTCTATTTGTAACCCGTGCCCTCGACGGCAGGTGGTGTCTTTTTTCTTCCGCTGGGTGTTGTCTCTATCTGTAACCCGTGCCCTCGACGGCAGGTGGTGTCGTTTTTTCTTCCGCTGGGTGTTGTCTCTATCTGTAACCCGTGCCCCCGTCGGCAGGTGGTGTCGTTTTTCTTCCGCTGGGTGCTGTCTCTATCTGTAACCCGTGCCCTCGACGGCAGGTGGTGTCTTTTTTGCTCCGCTGGGTGTTGTCTCTATCTGTAACCCGTGCCCTCGACGGCAGGTGGTGTCGTTTTTCTTCCGCTGGGTGCTGTCTCTATCTGTAACCCGTGCCCCCGTCGGCAGGTGGTGTCGTTTTTCTTCCGCTGGGTGTTGTCTCTATCTGTAACCCGTGCCCCCGTCGGCAGGTGGTGTCGTTTTTCTTCCGCTGGGTGCTGTCTCTATCTGTAACCCGTGCCCTGGACGGCAGGTGGTGTCGTTTTTCTTCCGCTGGGTGTTGTCTCTATCTGTAACCCGTGCCCTCGTCGGCAGGTGGTGTCGTTTTTCTTCGGCTGGGTGCTGTCTCTAACCCGTGCCCCCGTCGGCAGGTGGTGTCGTTTTTCTTCCGCTGGGTGTTGTCTCAATCTGTAACCCGTGCCCTCGACGGTTGTCTCTATCTGTAACCCGTGCCCTCGACGGCAGGTGGTGTCGTTTTTCTTCCGCTGGGTGCTGTCTCTATCTCTAACCCGTGACCCCGTCGGCAGGTGGTGTCGTTTTTCTTCCGCTGGGTGTTGTCTCTATCTCTAACCCGTGACCCCGTCGGCAGGTGGTGTCGTTTTTCTTCCCCTGGGTGCTGTCTCTATCTGTAACCCTAGCCCCCGTCGGCAGGCGGTGTCTTTTTTCTTCCGCTGGGTGTTGTCTCTATCTGTAACCCGTGCCCTCGACGGCAGGTGGTGTCGTTTTTCTTCCGCTGGGTGCTGTCTCTATCTGTAACCCGTGCCCTCGACGGCAGGTGGTGTTGTTTTTCTTCCGCTGGGTGTTGTCTCTATCTGTAACCCGTGCCCCCGTCGGCAGGTGGTGTCGTTTTTCTTCCGCTGGGTGCTGTCTCTATCTGTAACCCGTGCCCTCGACGGCAGGTGGTGTCGTTTTTCTTCCGCTGGGTGTTGTCTCTATCTGTAACCCGTGCCCCCGTCGGCAGGTGGTGTCGTTTTTCTTCCGCTGGGTGCTGTCTCTATCTGTAACCCGTGCCCTCGACGGCAGGTGGTGTCGTTTTTCTTCCGCTGGGTGTTGTCTCTATCTGTAACCCGTGCCCCCGTCGGCAGGTGGTGTCGTTTTTCTACCGCTGGGTGTTGTCTCTATCTGTAACCCGTGCCGCCGTCGGCAGGTGGTGTCGTTTTTCTTCCGCTGGGTGTTGTCTCTATCTGTAACCCGTGCCCCCGTCGGCAGGTGGTGTCGTTTTTCTTCCGCTGGGTGTTGTCTCTATCTGTAACCCGTGCCCCCGTCGGCAGGTGGTGTCGTTTTTCTTCCGCTGGGTGTTGTCTCTATCTGTAACCCGTGCCCCCGTCGGCAGGTGGTGTCGTTTTTCTTCCGCTGGGTGTTGTCTCTATCTGTAACCCGTGCCCCCGTCGGCAGGTGGTGTCGTTTTTCTTCCGCTGGGTGTTGTCTCTATCTGTAACCCGTGCCCCCGTCGGCAGGTGGTGTCGTTTTTCTTCCGCTGGGTGCTGTCTCTATCTGTAACCCGTGCCCCCGTCGGCAGGTGGTGTCGTTTTTCTTCCGCTGGGTGTTGTCTCTATCTGTAACCCGTGCCCCCGTCGGCAGGTGGTGTCGTTTTTTCTTCCGCTGGGTGCTTGTCTCTATCTGTAACCCGTGCCCCCGTCGGCAGGTGGTGTCGTTTTTCTTCCGCTGGGTGTTGTCTCTATCTGTAACCCGTGCCCCCGTCGGCAGGTGGTGTCGTTTTTCTTCCGCTGGGTGCTGTCTCTATCTGTAACCCGTGCCCCCGTCGGCAGGTGGTGTCGTTTTTCTCTTCCGCTGGGTGTTGTCTCTATCTGTAACCCGTGCCCTCGACGGCAGGTGGTGTCGTTTTTCTTCCCCTGGGTGCTGTCTCTATCTGTAACCCGTGCCCCCGTCGGCAGGTGGTGTCGTTTTTCTTCCGCTGGGTGTTGTCTCTATCTGTAACCCGTGCCCCCGTCGGCAGGTGGTGTCGTTTTTCTTCCGCTGGGTGTTGTCTCTATCTGTAACCCGTGCCCTCGACGGCAGGTGGTGTCGTTTTTCTTCCGCTGGGTGCTGTCTCTATCTGTAACCCGTGCCCCCGTCGGCAGGTGGTGTCGTTTTTCTTCCGCTGGGTGTTGTCTCTATCTGTAACCCGTGCCCCCGTCGGCAGGTGGTGTCGTTTTTCTTCCGCTGGGTGCTTGTCTCTATCTGTAACCCGTGCCCCCGTCGGCAGGTGGTGTCGTTTTTCTTCCGCTGGGTGTTGTCTCTATCTGTAACCCGTGCCCCCGTCGGCAGGTGGTGTCGTTTTTCTTCCGCTGGGTGCTGTCTCTGTCTGTAACCCGTGCCCCCGTCGGCAGGTGGTGTCGTTTTTCTTCCGCTGGGTGTTGTCTCTATCTGTAACCCGTGCCCTCGACGGCAGGTGGTGTCGTTTTTCTTCCCCTGGGTGCTGTCTCTATCTGTAACCCGTGCCCCCGTCGGCAGGTGGTGTCGTTTTTCTTCCGCTGGGTGTTGTCTCTATTTGTAACCCGTGCCCCCGTCGGCAGGTGGTGTCGTTTTTCTTCCGCTGGGTGCTGTCTCTGTCTGTAACCCGTGCCCCCGTCGGCAGGTGGTGTCGTTTTTCTTCCGCTGGGTGTTGTCTCTATCTGTAACCCGTGCCCCCGTCGGCAGGTGGTGTCGTTTTTCTTCCCCTGGGTGCTGTCTCTATCTGTAACCCGTGCCCCCGTCGGCAGGTGGTGTCGTTTTTCTTCCGCTGGGTGTTGTCTCTATCTGTAACCCGTGCCCCCGTCGGCAGGTGGTGTCGTTTTTCTTCCGCTGGGTGCTGTCCCTGCTGCTGGTGGCGCTGCTGCCCTGGCCTTTGACGCTGCCCCGCTACAGGAAGCGGCTGACTCTGCTGTGGACCGCCTCCTCCCTCCTCCTCGCCGTCTTCCCGCTCTCGCCTGTGCTCACCAACCAGACCAACTACTGGCTAGTGTGAGTGGGGAGAGGCTTCAGCACGGACGAGAGTTACCTGGGTGCGCCACTTTCCTCCGGAAACCGGCCAAATGGAGTTTAGCGGGCAAACGGTCCCAGCCGCACCGTCGCGGGAATTACTTTCAAGCATGCTGGAAGGAGTGAAACTCTCCCTCTCTATCTAATGACAAAACGTCTTTAAATTAAACCCCCCACCGCGAATTCTCGCTGCTCTCAGTATAGGACCCGGTGGGCGGTGGGCCGTTCTCCTGCATGTTTCTTTTACACGATTCCGGCCAGGTGGTTTGTGTTCGCCGGGATCAGAGGTGCCGCCGCCGAGTGGCGCATCCAGATATATCCCAACCCTTGGGTGCGGTGTGTAGGATCAGTGAACGGAGGAGCTGCGGGCGCGCTGAGCCCTTTAGATTGCGTGTCGGACCGTGCTATCTGCATTGATTGCTAGATTTTTCTAAGGTCTGAAGCACCTTTCCATTAGAAGTTTGAAGTTTTCGTTGTATTTTGTAGTATGGGTATCACAGAATATCTAGCATGTCCTAAGAGCATGTTGCCATGCTGTCCGCTGCTGGGCCTGGGTAACGCTGACCTGTCCCTCCCTGTTCCAGGAAGGCTGCGGCGGCGCTGTCCTGTGCCGGCGTTGCGGTCGCCTCCCTGTCGTGAGTACTGACGGCATCTGCCTGTGAAACAACGTAATTTACTTGCTGCGAAATCAGAGCCTCGCCAGTGCTAAGGCTGATCCTGTTCTATTCGCTCCGTTAGAATGTAGTGAGTCGAGGAGCTCCTACTCTCTTCAGGTCCGTTTAAAGCCGCTCAAAGCTATCGGGGGTCTGGTCCGTGCAGGTTGTTGTTGTTGTGTTCCTTCCAGCCTCCTACGGAGGTGTAGCCGTCCGGCTGTGGAGGGAGCTGGCAGTCCTCGCCACGACCGCCACGTAGTCGCAGTCGCGCATCTCCTCCTGACTTGGCTGGAGTTACCAGTGAGACGGCCACCCTTGTACTTTACGGTTCCACGCTTTCGCAAAAAAGGAAAAATGATAACCCCTCATAATTTCTTCCACGATTTTGTTCAATTTCAGTGAAAGGCAAGCAGCTATCTCCTGACGCCAGCTGAGATCGTCCGGGAAAGCATTTCTCATTGGCCATCTATCATCCCCATCAGCGCAGGAAACTAACTTTTCTATCGTTCGTTTGGTCTTCGGTCATCTTTCCTTCCCAGCTGCCCACCATGTTTCGACTCAACCCCCCGCACTATCCGAACTAACAGGGCTGACTTCCCTCCCCGCGTTTACCGAGCGCTGCTGCCCCCGCCCCCTTCTCCGCGGGGTTGACTCCCCCTTTCCTCGAGGCCGAACTCCCCCTCTCCACAGGGTTGACTCCTCCTCTCCTCGGTGTTGACTCCCCTCTCCTCGAGACCGAACTCCCCTCTCCACAGGGTTGACTCCCCCTCTCCTCGGTGTTGACTCCCCCTCTCCACAGGGTTGACTCCCTCTCTCTACGGGTTGACTCCCCTCTCCTCATATCCGAACTTTTCCTCTCCACAGGGTTGACTCCTCCTCTCCTCTGTGTTGACTCTCCCCTCAGCAGCGTTGACTCCCCCTCTCCGCAGGGCAGACCTCCTTCTCTCCTCGGGACTGACTCCCCCTCTCCTCGGAGTTGACTCCCCTCTCCTCGGATCCGAACTTTCCCTCTCTACAGGGTTGACTCCCCCTCTCCTCTGTGTTGACTCCCCCTCTCCACAGAGTTGACGTCCTCTCTCCACGGGTTGACTCCCCCTCTCCTCTGTGTTGACTCCCTCTCTCCACGGTTTGACGCCCCCTCTCCTCGGAGTTGACTCTCCTCTCTTCGGATCCGAACTTTCCCTCTCCACAGGGTTAACTCCCCCTCTCCAACGGGTTGACTCCCCCTTTCCTCGGGTTGACTCCCCCTCTTCTCGGTGTTGACTCCCCCTCTCCTCAGGGATGACCCCTATCGCTCCGCAGGGCTGAGCTGCGGCTGTTCCGGCCGGCCGGGCGGCTCCGGGAGCCGGGCCGGGCGCGGCTGATCCTGCTGATACAGGTGGCGCTGCTGGCGGCGGCCGCCGGCATCAGCCACCAGCTGCAGACGGCGGCCTCCAGCGGCCTCCCAGTCCCGCAGCACGTCCACTGCGCCTCCTGGACCGTGCTGGGTACGTACCAGGACGGGGGGTACGTGCTGGTGTCGTTGCCGGGATCTGCCGGTGTGCTGATGAGATGGGTTGTGTGTGTTGGAGGGGGGTAGTTAGTTGGACGGTGAACTTGATACGGGAGGCAAATGGTTTCCTTGTTTGGGGCATGTACTGGGCGCCGCTTATAATCCCCGTGTCTGAGCTGGGCGCCCTGCCGTGTATAACCCTGTGTCCTCTAGTTCTGAGCTGGGCCCTGTATTGTATAACCCCTGTGCTCCTCTGCAGTTCTGAACTGGGCCCTGTATTGTATAACCCCTGTGTCCTCTGCAGTTCTGAACTGGGCCCTGTATTGTATAACCCCTGTGTCCTCTGCAGTTCTGAGCTGGGCCCTGTATTGTATAACCCCTGTCTCCTCTGCAATTTGAGCTTCTTTCTGGGGCCCTGTATTGTATAACCCCTGTCTCTGCAGTTCTGAACTGGGCCCTGTATTGTATAACCCCTGTGTCCTCTGCAGTTCTGAACTGGGCCCTGTATTGTATAACCCCTGTGTCCTCTGCAGTTCTGAACTGGGCCCTGTATTGTATAACCCCTGTGTCCTCTGCAGTTCTGAGCTGGGCCCTGTATTGTATAACCCCTGTCTCCTCTGCAGTTCTGAGCTGGGCCCTGTATTGTATAACCCCTGTGTCCTCTGCAGTTCTGAGCTGGGCCCTGTATTGTATAACCCCTGTGTCCTCTGCAGTTCTGAGCTGGGCCCTGTATTGTATAACCCCTGTGTCCTCTGCAGTTCTGAGCTGGGCCCTGTATTGTATAACCCCTGTGTCCTCTGCAGTTCTGAGCTGGGCGTATATAACTGTTTAGTTCAACTGGGCCTGTTTTATAACCCCTGCCGTCTGAGCTGGCCTGTTTTGTATACCCGTCTCCTTGCAGTTCTGGCTGGGCCTCCGTGTCCGTTCTGAGCTGGGCCCTGTATTGTATAACCCCTGTGTCCTCTGCAGTTCTGAGCTGGGCCCTGTATTGTATAACCCCTGTGTCCTCTGCAGTTCTGAGCTGGGCCCTGTATTGTATAACCCCTTGTATAACCCCTGTGTCCTCTGCAGTTCTGAGCTGGGCCCTGTATTGTATAACCCCTGTCTCCTCTGCAGTTCTGAGCTGGGCCCTGTATTGTATAACCCCTGTGTCCTCTGCAGTTCTGAACTGGGCCCTTTATTGTATAACCCCTGTGTCATCTGCAGTTCTGAGCTGGGCACTGTATTGTATAACCCCTGTGTCCTCTGCAGTTCTGAGCTGGGCCCTGTATTGTATAACCCCTGTATCTGAGCTGGGCGCTGCTGTGTATAACTCCTATGTCCTCTGCAGTTCTGAGCTGGGCCCTGTATTGTATAACCCCTGTATCTGAGCTGGGCGCTGCTGTGTATGACCCCCGTGTCTGCCGCAGTTCTCAGCTGGGCCCTGTATTGTATAACCCCTGTATCCTCTGCAGTTCTGAGCTGGGCCCTGTATTGTATAACCCCTGTGTCCTCTGCAGCTCTGAGCTGGGCCCTGTATTGTATAACCTCTGTATCTGAGCTGGGCCCTGTATTGTATAACCCCTGTATCTGAGCTGGGCGCCGCTGTGTATGACCCCCGTGTCTGCCGCAGTTCTCAGCTGGGCCCTGTATTGTATAACCCCTGTATCCTCTGCAGTTCTGAGCTGGGCCCTGTATTGTATAACCCCTGTGTCTTCTCAGTTCTGAACTGGGCCCTGTATTGTATACCCCCGTGCACTCTGCAGTTCTGAGCTGGGCCCTGTATTGTATAACCCCTGTGTCCTCTGCAGTTCTGAACTGGGCCCTGTATTGTATAACCCCTGTGTCCTCTGCAGTTCTGAGCTGGGCCTGTATTGTATAACCCCTGTATCTGAGCTGGGCCCTGTATTGTATAACCCCTCTATCTGAGCTGGGCCCTGTATTGTATAACCCCTTTATCTGAGCTGGGCGCTGCTATGTATGACCCCTGTGTCCGCCGCAGTTCTCAGCTGGGCCCTGTTTGTATAACCCCTGTGTCTTCTGCAGTTCTGAACTGGGCCCTGTATTGTATAACCCCTGTGTCCTCTGCAGTTCTGAACTGGGCCCTGTATTGTATAACCCCTGTGTCCTCTGGAGTTCTGAACTGGGCCCTGTATTGTATAACCCCTGTGTCCTCTGCAGTTCTGAGCTGGGCCCTGTATTGTATAACCCCTGTATCTGAGCTGGGCCCTGTATTGTATAACCCCTGTGTCCGCCGCAGTTCTCAGCTGGGCCCTGTATTGTATAACCCCTGTGTCTGCCGCAGTTCTCAGCTGGGCCCTGTATTGTATAACCCCTGTGTCCTCTGCAGTTCTGAACTGGGCCCTGTATTGTATAACCCTTGTGTCCTCTGCAATTCTGAGCTGGGCCCTGTATTGTATAACCCCTGTGTCCTCTGCAATTCTGAGCTGGGCCCTGTATTGTATAACCCCTGTATCTGAGCTGGGCCCTGTATTGTATAACCCCTGTATCTGAGCTGGGCGCTGCTATGTATGACCCCTGTGTCCGCCGCAGTTCTCAGCTGGGCCCTGTTTGTATAACCCCTGTATCCTCTGCAGTTCTGAACTGGGCCCTGTATTGTATAACCCCTGTGTCCTCTGGAGTTCTGAACTGGGCCCTGTATTGTATAACCCCTGTGTCCTCTGCAGTTCTGAGCTGGGCCCTGTATTGTATAACCCCTGTATCTGAGCTGGACCCTGTATTGTATAACCCCTGTATCTGAGCTGGGCGCTGCTGTGTATGACCTCCGTGTCTGCCGCAGTTCTCAGCTGGACCCTGTATTGTATAACCCTGCGTCCGCCGCAGTTCTCAGCTGGGCCCTGTATTGTATAACCCCTGTGTCCGCCGCAGTTCTGAACTGGGCCCTGTATTGTATAACCCCTGTGTCCTCTGCAGTTCTGAACTGGGCCCTGTATTGTACAACCCTTGCGTCCTCTGCAGTTCTGAGCTGGGCCCTGTATTGTATAACCCCTGTGTCCTCTGCAATTCTGAGCTGGGCCCTGTATTGTATAACCCCTGTATCTGAGCTGGGCCCTGTATTGTATAACCCCTGTATCTGAGCTGGGCGCTGCTGTGTATGACCCCCGTGTCTGCCGCAGTTCTCAGCTGGGCCCTGTATTGTATAACCCCTGTGTCCGCCGCAGTTCTCAGCTGGGCCCTGTATTGTACAACCCCTGTGTCCGCCGCAGTTCTCAGCTGGGCCCTGTTTGTATAAGCCCTGTGTCTTCTGCAGTTCTGAACTGGGCCCTGTATTGTATAACCCCTGTGTCCTCTGCAGTTCTCAGCTGGGCCCTGTATTGTATAAC